>JAYESD010000009.1:97135444-98335444 GCA_036927565.1 Tuctoria greenei | reverse complement strand
CATGAAATCCCCAGAATTAACATAATTAATTCCTTTGAGATAAATGAATGGAAATTAATTAATCCTGTTTTGTTAATTGGACCCCCAGTAAAAATTTGAAGTTCATTGGACTTCATTTAATAGGTGGATCAGTGTTTCAAATGTCTATGTAGTTGGAAAATTGTGAAATGTACAGAAACATTTCCAGAATTTTATCCAAAATTGTAAACTCAATTTCTCCCTGTAGAATGTTCAGAAAAATGTGAAACCAGTTTTTACAGAACCAGAAGAACCTCCTCTACCATGATCAACCACTGTTGTCCATGACAAAGCTCCAGAATTACAACAAAAAATTCAGAGAAGGCTTATACTTGTTGGAATTTTAGAGACAACAAGATTCCTTGAACATCTCCAATTTTTGGTCCAGATATTCCTCATAGAACCTAGTATCCTATGTAAAAATCCCAAATCCAATTAAAATAATTTTCTGGACTGATCATTGTTTATAAGATCTTGTATATAATTTCAATATCACTCATGTACTTTATATATTGGATATCATATAGTGATCGAGATCGAGGAGGACCCGGAGGCCTTGGACAGCATCCTCCCAGAAGCTAACTTCCCCTCTGACTCGCAGCCAGGCAAGCCCCGGTTTTCATTTAAGTGTCATTTCAAATTTTCTATTTGTACCATTTATGTCTAGGATGAGTCTTGTACATTAGGGCTAATATGCTTGTTACTCCACTTGCATGACCCACAAATCCCATGGAGCATTGGGTAGGTCTACAACCCGACGAGTAGAAAATGCCATGCTTATGTCCATAGGAATCCGGTAGAAGTTGAGTAGTTGGAATGTATTCGCGAGATAGGATTTTATCACACGGGATGAATTGGATCAAGGAATGATTTATGAATATGAAATTGAGACTGAGCAGCGGGTAGGATGCTGTGAGACATGGTCTCATGTGCGTAGCCCTGCTTGTGTCGATTGAGGACCGATCTGTATGCGGCCCTGGTGGACAAGTTTGAACTGTACCGGATGCATACAAGCTATATGGAAACAAGGAAACAAATGTAATTGGTTAACCTGGGTGTCGAGGCTTACCCTACCATTTTATAGAAGTGGGCTCAGGGTAGCAAGGTGTAAATCAGCCAGTGGGCCTAGAAGATGCTCCGTGCGGGGGACCTCCTGCCCGTTACGGAAGGACCGGTTCGGCATTTGGGTTTCCTTTGAAAGGTTGCTGCATACAACATATTATTTAAGTGTGATTCGTTACACTTTTGAAATGAGTGTATGTGACGTGTTATTTGGGTGTCTACTGATTGCTATCACTGTCCCTCGCGGTTATTTGAGTACCGCTTGTTCATTGTACTGTGACATAGTAAATACTAAAGAATCCAAGAGAATATGATATATTGAATTATAATTGTTTTGAAACTTTGATTGCTGTCAAATATGATCACTAAAGTTACTTTTATTAAACCTGAAAGCTGCTATTAATAACTTGAAAATTATGGATCAACATGTAGGCGAGTCATTTACTAAAAAAACTATGCCTATGTTAAGTATCCCTGCATGTAGAGTTCCATGTTTTGGTGAGACGGTTGAGTCTTGCTGAGCCTTCGTGCTCTCGATTGCTATATTAAGTTGTTTGTAGGTGAGACATATGAGGAAGGGCCCGAGGATGAGGTGATGCCCCCGTTGGGCTATACCGCCGACTGGGAGCCCTGCAAGCCGCCTTAAAATTGTGTGTTGCTAGTGTGCAGCGTTCGCGGGCTGGACGGCTGTACTTTTCCATAGCTAGGCTGATAGTTTAGCCATGAGTATTATCTTCCGCTGTACATTAACGCCCCGTTTGGTACGGTTCCAGATTCACATAGAATCAGAAACGTTTCAGTTCCAATGCGGAAATGGTTTCAGACTCTGGAATAGAATCACTTTAGAAACTGTTTGGCTAGCATATCTGTTTCAGTTTCAGAAGAGAAGAGAGAAATGCTGAATTGACCCATTTAACCCTGGTTGGTTTGTGGTTATTCTTCATTTATGTTTGTGATTATGTAATGACGTTGATAATAAAAAAATAGCCTCCGGTCGTAATGTTGACCCCTAGTGAGAACGGTGTAACATATCATGGCTGGTATTTGGTTCCTGTAAGTTTTTATTTTGTTTGTATTATCACGTTGACAAGTTAAGAAAAAAACGAAGATAAAAAATTTTGACCACTGATCTGAAGCATTCTAAGGTGGTGGCCAATCTTCGTAATTTTTTTAGAACTTAGACCCGAGTTACGATTGACCAAAGCGTTCCAAGGTGTGGAACACCTTTTCAGGTGTTTCACCTCCATAGTTCAAAAAAGTGAATCACTTCAGAATGTTTCTCTTCTGAAACGTTTCTCCTTTTTGTCATTTGGATCAGTTTCAAATGACTCTACCCAGAATCAGAAACGTTTCATCCATCCAAACGGGTCCTAAGTATTGTAAAAGACTTCTGCTATTTATTTAAATAAAACTTTGTATTTTATCGTATTCTTTTCGTGTGTGCTGTTGGGTGCCGCATCGCACGACACCACCCTCTGCGATTCCTGGAATTCTGACTCGGGCTCCTATAGCGGCCCCGTAGCCTTTGATTCGGACTCAGATGACTGTGAGTCAGACTGCACAAAAGAAAAAGATTGATAATAAATAATTATTAACAAGTGCAATTTATAAAATAACTTGATTGTAAACTAAAATTTACCTTCGTCCGCTAAAAGCACACGTGAGTTGAGGGTGGAGCATGCACCAAAAAGAGGGAACGTCGGTTCAAAGTTAATGAGGTCCATAAGCAAGGGTCTCGTGCCAGCTCAAACCCTCTCACTGGCTTCCCCTTCCCCTTCCTCTTCGACGACATCCTGTTGCAAGTAATAAATTATTAATATGCTAAGATAATATACAAAATTAATGTTAAGTTAGTGAATAAAATGTTACTTCGTAAATTTCAAAATTCATCAACATCACGATCATGCACCCTACTCGTTAAACCAGCCCATCAATCTTCTTCTTCTGCATATCATTTTCATTTCCGCAAATCAGCGGGTTTGGCTAAGTCATCGATTACTTCAGTTTCCGATTCTGATTCTGTTTTCGGTTCCTTGCCAGTCTCGGTATCTTGAGTCTCTCCAACTAAGTCATCAAGTCCTACACCGGGCTCGACTATAAAGGAGTTTGGCAACTCTTCCTCTTGGTAGACCTTATCAGCCTCAGCTTCCTTATGGTAATCATAATCTCCTGGAGCGTATAACCACTCATGAGGATTCACCTTATGTACCACCCACCAAGCTTCAAATTTATTTCATGGATAAGGTAGATAGTACACTTCCTCGACTTGGTGTGCAAGAACTACTGAATCGAATCCTTTCAACCGTTCCTTGAGTTTTATTTCGACCATGTCAAATTCTTTACTCGAATTCCACGAATGGAATCAAACCATTCACAGTCAAAGAATATTGCTCGAATTGTCTTGTTTCCGACAAAAGTGAATTCAAGGATTTTTTTAATAATCCCGTAGTAATGAGTTTCACGTTCTTGCGGATCGATGACCCTCATCACAACTCCAGTATTACATGTTGCCACAAGAGAACGAAGAGATTCAAATTGAGTTGTACAGAATCAAAAGTCGTTGACGTCATATCGACCATAGCTTCTAATGCTAACCACTCCATAGGATAGTTGTCGCAAATCTTCATGGACGTTGGCATCTTTTTTGCATTATTCAAGATATGAAGTTATTAGAAAACGTAAGCATTCTTAAGTTATAAGAAAACATTGTTAATATTTATAAATTAACGAGAAAATGTTACATGATCTAAAAACCAGGAAAGAAAATCAGATCCCCCGTTTATTCCTTCCCGTCAAATTTGTTCCGTTTGTTTGCTCGTGGGTTGATGTCAATGTCTCTAATTTTGCTTGTCGAACTTACTACACGGAAAGAGAACCTTTTAGAATAGATGTGTTGCAAAATATGCTGCAAAGCATAAATGTAGGAGAAACACATACTTGAAATATTCCTCCATTTAATCCATATTAGCGTACATGCAAAAGAAAGCAGCACGCCTTTCTTTTTCGCTAACGTCGTAGGAAGTGTAAGTACCAACAATAGTGCCTCTTATTGCAAAATGGAGAGATCACTACAAGGAGGTTGCTCATCCATATTGTACCACATTGCCGAAGTATTAACATTGTGTTCCTCTACGAAGTAAACACTTGAGAAGTATTCTACTTAATTCCTTAAGAGTAAAAGATTCGGTGATGCAACCTTCAACCCTTGCCCTGTTACCAACCATCGGTTTCAGATATCTGAGTGATCTTTCAATATGATACATCCACCTATATTGCACCAGACTGACCACTTTCGCTTCAAATGGAAAATGAATTAAGAGATGTTGCATTGGATTAAAGAACCCTGGAGGAAATTTTTTTCCGACCTTACACAAAAGTACCAAAATCTCCTTCTCCAACTTAGTCATCATCTCTGGCATGATTTATTTAGCACAAAGTTGCCTATAGAAGTGGCTAATCTCGGTTAACACCTTCCACACCACATCGTTAAAGTAGCCTCGAAACATAACAGGCAGAAGTCTTTCCATTATTATGTGATAATCATGACTCTTCAACCCAATGAGCTTTCCCGTTTTCACATTCACGGCTCATCTCAGACTAGCTACATAACCATCTGGGAATTTCAAACTTTACAACCATTCGAGAACTTCTTTCTTTTCTTTAGATCGAAGATAGAAAAGAGCGCGTGGTTTACAACCATTTTCAGAGAGCTCAAGAGTTTGACGGTTACAAAGCTCGACAAGATCCTCTCGAGCCTTTAAATTATCTTTTGTTTTGCCCGTCATGTCCATGCATGTGCTTATAATACATTCGGCCATGTTACGCTCTTGATACATGACATCAATGTTGTGCCTTAGAATCAACGACTTCACATACGGTAGCTCCAAAAGTCCACATATGTGAGTACAATTGTGTTTGTCTCCATAACCTTTAAAATATCCAAGACGACCTTTATCTGGCACCAATTTGTCCAATGTATCAGATATTTCTGACCCATTAAGACGTTTCAGTGGTCCTTTACTGACAACGGTGTTCTTTCTGAAGACATTCCTCTATTGCCTAAACACGTGATTCAGAGGCAGCCAACGTCTATGACAATCGAAGTAAGATATCCTACCTCCAAGGGTAAGTTGAAAGCAATCAGTATCCAAAGCACATATAGGACACATCAACGGACAATGACTGCTCCATCCTGAAAACATGTCGTATGACGGAAAATCATGGAAGGACGACAAATAAGCAGCTCGAAGGTTGAATTTTTGCTTCTTATAACAGTCGTACGCTTTGACTCCTGTCCACAACATTTTCAACTCTTCGATCAACAGTTTCAACATCACGTTGAGATGCGATCCAAGATGATCCGGCCCAGGTACAATGAGCATAAGAAACATGAACTCATACTTCATGCAAAAAGCCCATGGAAGATTGTCCGGAATGACAAAGACGGGCCAACAAGAGTATGGTGAGGCATTTGTGCTGAACGGCATGAACCCATCTGTCAACAACCCGATGCAAACATTTCTCGCTTCACGACCGAATTCTGGATCGAACCGGTCCAGTGCCTTCCATGCCTCACCATCGGACGGGTGCGTCATGACTCCATTGTTCTGACACTCACCTTCTTTATGTCATCTCATGTGCCTGGCTGTTTTTTTAAGGAACAACCACTTTAACCTAGGTGTCACGGGTAAGTAACGAAGTTGCTTACGTGCAACTTTCATCATCACAGTATCACCATCATTATTAACAACTTCGAGAAACCTCGGTTGACCACATTTTAAACATTTGTTCTCATTGGCATGCTCTCTCCAGAAAAGCATGCAATTGTCCGGACAAACTTCAATCTTCTCATAGTTCATACTGAGACCAGAAATAATTTTCTTTGACTTATACATATCTTTAGCCACTTTGTTGGGATGTGGAACGACATCGTTGAAAAAATTGATGAGCTCGTTGTAACAGTTATTAAAAAAGAAGAACTTAGACTTTATTGCTATAAGTCTATTCACAAAATTAAGGATTGTCACTTTAGTGTGTCCATGCAGCGGCTGTTCTGAATCTTTGAGAATTTTGAAGAACTCTTTAACCTCCGCTGTTTAAGGATTTTCATAAGCTCTGGTCGTAATTCATTCAGCATCTCATCCATCATATAGACATTCATGACATCATCATTATCCCCTTCCACTTCTTGTACAGCTTGAGAAGTTGTCTCGCCGTGGAAGTTCCACATGCATCGTAAGTTCCACTTTGTACAAAAACATTCCATTCTGGCATTTTGTACATGGGCACCTGTAAGTGCATCTAGGATATCCCTTGTGGGTTTTGGCTAATTGATGACAAACATATGAGATCCTAATGAAACTATTGAGATGATTGCAGGACAAACAAAGTGAAATAGCTCGGTGCACACAAAAAGGTGAAAAATGGAGTGGTGTCCAAAGAGGGATACTTTGATTGAGCTTGGAAGATCAAATTAGATTTTAAATGTGTAGGGAGTGTATGAAAGACACACTCCAAGAGCTCACAACTTTGCGCAGGGGTAAGGGCTTTAAAATTAACCTAACATTCACAATGCACCGGACTAGTCCGATCATGGACCGGACTAGTACGTTACACTTTCTGGAGTCTCCCCTCTCAGGAGACCGGACTAGTCTGTTTGTCCACCAGACTAGTCCGTTGAAATTTCTGGAGTCTCTCATATCGGGAGACCGGACTAGTCCGTGTGTCCACCGGACTAGTCCGTTGAACTTTCTAGAGTCTCCCATCTGTGGAGACCGTAGAAAGTCCACGAACTAGTCCATTGAAATTTCTGAAGTCCACCTTCACACAGCACCGGACTAGTCCGAGCATGGATCGGACTAGTCCGCTAGACTTTCTGGACTTCGAGTTACACTGTGACCGGACAAGTCCGGACTTGCACCAGACTAGTCCAGTATTAGGGTTTTTCAATGTAACTTTTTAGAAACAATATAAATAGAGAATCCACAGCCCTCCAAAGAACACACACGTCGAATACTGCTGAAAACACAAACCCTAGTGCTGCCACTTTGTCCCAAGAGCCTAAAACACATATCTCCACACATCTAAGGTGCAAAAAGGAGTCAAATCATTTGAACACTTGGATTCGGGATTGGAAGATCATCGTTCCTTGTTGCGAGCTCTTGGGGTTTGATCTTTCTACACTTATTCTCTGCATTGTAATACTTTCAAGTGTATTTGATCGCCTCTTTCGTTTTAATTCTCGTGGGAGCCCTCAACGTGTGAGGTTGCCCCACAAACTCGATGATTACCCGTGATAGTGGAATCAAGTCGGCCTTTGTGGTGACTTGAAGAGGGAAAGGGTTGGAGACCCGGCTCTGTGTGAGCTTCCTCAACGAGGACGTAGATCTCGTGGTGAGATCAAACCTCGGTAAAAATTCGCTTGTCTCTTGTGCCTCATTTACTTTACTTTTCGTTCACTAGATCACCTGATTACTAAACATCAATTAAGTTGCTAATACGTTTCCACGTGCATTCATACAATAATCTTAAATCGAAGAATCTGTTGTTCTCATTGCCGCTGCTAGAAGAACCTAGTTTCCCAAATAACACTTAATCCACTCACAAATTTTAGCAAACCGGACTAGTCCGCCCACATAACTAGACTAGTCCGGTCAATCAAGTTTTTGACGACTCTATTAAGTGTGCAGGAAATTCAAAAGGCCTATTCACCCCCCTCTAGGCCACATTCAATTGGTATCAGAGCTTGGTTCTCCGCCAACGACACATCTCGGAGAAATCAATGGCCTCTGAGAAGAACAACAGCATCTCAAAGATGAACATCAATGAGGAGGAACAAGAAGCTAAAGCCTTCGATGTGCTGAAAGAAAGCCCACATGATGATGAAGAAGTGCGACAACTAAAGGCACTCCTGAGAAAGAAACTGCTAGAACAAAAGGGAAAAGAAGAAGAGAAGACGACGGGGAGTGGTCATCACAACTACTCCCGACATCCTTACAACTACAACCGTCTCAATTCAAACAATCACTATCTCTCGATTCCTATGGGAAAGCCACCACTGTTTGACAGAAGTGACTACACCATGTGGAAGTACAACATGAAGATGCATCTAATATCCCTAAATCCTAGTCTGTGGCACATTTTTTGCACTAGCATAGATATCCCGGACACGAATGAGGAACTCACTCCAGAACAAGAACAAGAGATTCACAGAAGCGCACAAGCCGTCGCCATGATCACATCATCACTAAGTAGAGAAGAATTCACCAAGATCGATGGTTTAGAAAGTGCAAAAGAAATCTGGGATACACTTAAGACAGCTCACGAAGGAAATAGGTCGGTTCGTGAAGCTAAAATTGAGATGCTTGAAGGAGAGTTGGGGAGATTTGCTATTGAAGAAGGCGAATCACCACAAGACATGTACAACCGGATGAAGGCACTCATCAACAAAATTCATGCCTATGGAAGTAAGAAATGGACGGATCATGAGGTGGTCAAAAGAATGATTAGAGCCTTCATGCCAAGAAATGTCACACTCTGCTCAATGATTAGAGAAAGCCCCGTATTTCACAAAATGACTCCAGATGAGTTATTGGGGAAGATCATAAATCATGAAATGATGGAGAAAGAGGCTCAATACGTCAAAGACTTAACCGAACTCACATCTTCTAAAAAGAAAGAAGTTGCTCTCAAAGCAATGTGCAGACCCAAACTCAAAGAAACTCGTGAAGACCAAGACGATGGACATACAAGTGACGAGAGCACTGATCTCGATGATGAAGAAATGGTACTATTTATCAAGAAGTTCAAATGCATGATGAAAAGAAGACATGGCAACAATTCAAATGAAGGCAAAAGCAAGGATAAAGGAAAATCCAAGGCTCGACGCACTTGCTACAACTGCGGAGAGTATGGTCACTTCATGGTGGACTGCCCCTATGAAGAAAAGAAAAAGAAAAAGGAAACAAGACCTCAAGAAAAGAAAAATTTAAGAAAAACAAGACAAGCCCATCAAGCACATATTGGCAAGGAGTGGGACTCAAACAACGAGTCCTCCTCCGATGAAGAAGAAGAGATAGCCACTATCGCAGTCAAGAAACCTACTATGAAAGCCACACTCTTCCCAAACATGGGGGAGGGGGGGGGGCGAGATATGAACAACCACACTTGCCTTATGGCTAAGGAAGGCAAGAAAAAGGTTCGACTCACTCCTCCTACGCTAAATTCCTCTATTGATGACTTTGATAGCTCTAGTGATAATGAAGAAATGTTTAGAGGACCAAGTAAAATTGCCTTAAAGAAAATGGAAATGTTGTCGAACGAAATCTTTGAAAAGGAGGAACTGCTTAACCGACAAGAAGATATGCTCATCCGTGAAAGGAAGAGATATCAAGAAGTTGAAAAGCTTCTCGAGCTTGAAAGAGAGAAGAACGAGTCGCTTGAAGTTGAGCTAGCCTTGAGTAAGGAAACTTACTCAAAGCTAGAGCCGCATATTGCAATCAAGGAAGAACTTGCTAACTTGTCAAAAGTTAACATGATCCTTGAGGTGCAAGTTGAGTCGCTCAAGCAAAGTGACTCCTCTTCCTCCAAGAGCGCTTCCTCCAAAGATATGAGTTCGACAACAATCAGAACTTGCACTTGCTCTAGTAAGAAGAATGTTATTTCTAATACTTCAACTTCTCATAATATGCATGCCTCTCCAAGCGGCACCTTTGATAAGGAGAAGATCAAATATGCACGCAGCGCATATATGGTCACTAGACCTCCTAATGTCAAATATGGCCTTGGTTTTGACAGGAACAAACACATGTCTACTCCTAATCATGCTAAGAATAGAATTGTTTTTGTTAAGGAAAAATCCCATGAATATGATTTACATATATTGTTTAGTACATTTGATGCTTCCTATGTTCTTATGAAAGCCAAATATGGAAAAGTCATTGCTTAATATACAGGGCCACGATAGAAGAACTTGAAAACTTGTGTGTGGGTGCCCAAGACTCTTGTGACAAACTGAGAGGACCCAAGCAAGCTTGGGTACCTAAAACCAAAGAATAATTCTTTTTTGCAAGCTTACTCCTCCGGTGGATCTAAATGGGTGCTAGATAGCGGATGCACAAATCACATGACTGGAGAGAGAGAGGTATGTTTGTGGAGTACGAGTACAAACGGGATCCAAGTGAAGGCATATACTTCGGAGACAATGGCCAAGGAAAGGTCCTTGGTAGCGGTAACATTGAAATATCCTCTCAACACACCTTATCTAATGTTTTACATGTAGATTCTCTAGATTATAACCTTTTGTCAATATCTCAACTATGCAACAAAGGTTACAACTGTTTATTCACTAATGAGGGTGTGACCGTTTTTAGAAGAAGCGATGGCTCGATTGCATTCAAGGGAATGTTGAAGGGCAAGATTTATCTTGTTGACTTCAACAAAGATAAAGTCGAACTCAACACTTGCTTGGTTGCTAAGACCAACATGGGATGGCTATGGCATAGACAGCTAGCCCATGTTGGGATGAGAAATCTGCAGAAACTTCTAAAAGGTGGTCACATCCGTGGTCTTAAGGATGTGGTTTTTGAAAAAGACTGGTCGTGCAGCGCTTGTCAAGCAGGAAAACAAGTCAGAGCACCACACCGCGCAAAGAATGTGATGACTACCAGAAGACCGCTGGAACTCCTCCACGTGGATCTCTTTGGTCCAATTTCGTACATCAGCATCGGCGGTAACAAATACGGTTTAGTAATTGTTGATGATTTTTCAAGATTTACTTGGATATTTTTCTTGTATGATAAATCAAAAACTCAGGGAATCCTCAAGAAGTTCTTGAAAAGAGCTCAGAACGAATTCTCATCAACCATAAAGAACATCAGAAGTGACAACGGGACAGAATTCAAGAACCTCCAAATTGAAGAGTTTCTCGATGAAGATGGAATAAAGCAAGAGTTCTCGGCACCCTACTCCCCTCAACAAAACGGAGTGGCCGAAAGGAAGAACAAAACATTGATCGAAATGGCAAGAACTATGTTGGATGAATACAAGACATTAGATCGATTTTGGGCAGAAGCGGTGAACACCGCTTGTCATGCCACGAATCGGCTGTACCTCCACCGACTACTAAAGAAAACTCCATATGAGCTCCTTACCGGTAAAAAGTCTAATGTTTCTTATTTCAAAGTCTTTGGTTGTAAATGTTTTATTCTGAACAAGAAACAGAGGGCCTTGAAGTTCACTTCGAAGTCTGATGAAGGGTTCTTGCTCAGTTATGAATCGAATGCCTATGCCTATCGTGTCTTCAAAAAGGTGTCTGGCCTTGTTGAAGTAGCACGTGATGTAGTGTTCGATGAATCTGACGGCTCACAAGTGGAGCAAGTTGATAAGTGTGTGCTAGATAAATAGGAAGCTCCATATGAAGCACTGAAGAAAATGGGACTTGGTGATATCTTACCACAAGAGCGAACTTTCGACTCAAATGCATAAGATGAACTTCAACACAGAGCCAATGATCAATGGGAGCTCTTTCATAAGATCAAGATGAGGAAAATCAACAATATAAAGATAATCATGGGAGCAATGATATAGGGGGAGACAATGAACATGACGATAATGAAGAACAAGCAACTACACAAGTTCCACACCCAAGAGTACATCAGATCGTGCAAAGAGACCATCCTATCAATAATATCATTGGAGATATTGCTAAGGGAGTAACTACTAGATCTCGATTTGCAAATTTCTGTGAATACTATTCTTTTGTGTCTTTTCTGGAACCATACAGGGTAGAAGAAGCCTTAAGGGGTCCATATTGGGTGATGGCGATGCAGGAGGAGTTGAACAACTTCAAGAGAAATGAAGTGTGGGAGCTGGTGGAGAGACGAAAGGCGAACATCGTTGGAACCAAATGGGTCTTTTGAAAGATGAACATGGAGCAGTAACAAGAAATAAAGCGAGATTGGTGGCCAAAGGTTATTCTCAGGTCGAAGTTTTGGACATCGATGAAACTTTCGCTCCTGTAGCTAGACTTGAGTCCATTCGTATTTTATTAGCATATGCTACTCACCATAATTTTAAGCTGTATCAAATGGACGTCAAAAGCGCTTTCTTGAATGGTCCAATCAAGGAGGAAGTTCATGTGGAGCAGCCACCAGGATTCGAAGACCAAGAGTATCCCGATCATGTCTACAAACTGCGTAAGGCTCTCTATGGCCTCAAACAAGCTCCTCGAGCTTGGTATGAGTGCCTTAGAGATTTTCTGACTCAAAATGGATTCAAATTTGGTAAAGCTGACTATACATTTTTCACGAAACATTGTGATGATCATCTATTCGTATGTCAAATTTTTGTTGATGACATTATCTTTGGATACACTAACAAATCTTTCTGTGAAGAATTTAGCAAAATTATGACAGATAGGTTCGAGATGTCAATGATGGGCGAATTGAAGTTCTTCTTGGGATTCCAAGTGAAGCAACTAAGAGAAGGTACATTTATAAGCCAAACCAAATATACACAGGACATTCTCAAGAAATTCAATATGGACAAAGCCAAGCCCATCAAGACACCCATGGCCATTAATGGACATCTCGACCTCAATGAAGATGGTCCAAATGTGGACCAGAAGGTATATCGGTCCATGATCGGCTCCTTACTTTATTATGTGCATCTAGGCCAGATATTATGCTTAGTGTTTGCTTGTGTGCAAGGTTTCAAGCCGCACCTAAAGAGTGTCACTTAATTGCTGTAAAAACAATCCTAAGGTATCTTGTGCACATACCCAACTTGGGCCTTTGGTATCCCAAATGATCCAAGTTTAACTTGATAGGCTATTCCGACGCCGACTATGCAGGATGCAAAGTCGATAGAAAGAGCACGTCAGGGACTTGTCAATTTCTTGGTAGGTCCCTAGTTTCTTGGTCATCTAAAAAACAAAACTCCATTGCTCTTTCCATAGCGGAAGCAGAGTATGTTGCAGCCGGTAGTTGTTGCGCACAACTACTTTGGATGCGCAGACTCTTAGGGACTATGGCTACAATCTTAGCCATATCCCGCTTCCATGTGATATGAAAGTTCTATAAAAATTGCACACAACCCTATAGAGCACTCAGAACTAAGCACATAGATATCCGTCATCATTTTCTTAGAGATCATTCGTTAAAAGGTGACATTGCTATTTCACATGTTAGGACTGAAAAACAACTTGCGGATATTTTCACCAAACCATTAGATGAGAAAAGGTTTTGTGAGCTTAGAAATGAACTTAATATTCTTGACTCTCAAAATGTGGCTTGAAACGTTGCATACCTGGTTGAAACTTCAAACATCGCATTTTATTGTTGAAAACTGCTCCTCACCTCTTTTTCTTCTAAGAAAACTATTTTAATGAAGAAATCTTGCAGTTTATGACCACTTTTCATTGTTGATTGCCTTCTGGTCATAATCACCAAGATTATTTGCAAAACTTTTCCTTGGATCACTTTTAATTATCTCAATATACTTAGGTTTTCTAGGGGTATCGGACTAGTCAGGTTTGCCACCGGACTAGTCCGGATAGTCTCTCACTCCTAGGTTTTCTAGGGGCACCGGACTAGTCCGTCCCCTGACCAGACTAGTCTGGTCGGCTGCGTATATAAGCAGCTGGCCGGCCCATATCAAAATTTCAAACCACCCTCCACTTGCTCTCCCTCACCTCTCCTCCTCCCTCCTAAACCCAACCCCCCCCCCCCCCCCCCCCCGAAGAGACCTTCGAGTTGAGCCCTCAAAAAATCATGTTTCCTCTGAGGGGAATCCTCTCCTCGACGAGTTGATCCTCCCCTCCGGACAGATTCAAGCCTCCTCAACGCGAATCTCCAAATCTTTGTAAAATTCACCCTAAAACCAAAATCTCAACTTTTCTCATTCTAGCTCGGTTCCTTTGATTCCAAGGTTGTAAATTGGCTTCATATATTTATTCCTACCACCTTTATGTCATTTTGTATCGTTAGATAGAAGTTTTGGAATTCAAGGAAATCATTAGGGTTCTTGCCAGGCTGGACTAGTCCGGCGCTCAGATACGGACAAGTCCGGTAGACCGGACAAGTCCGCACTCTGAACCTGGACAAGTCCGGTCTCTTACATCTGAATCCCTAATTTGACCTCGATCCTTAGTTCATTCTTATCTAATCCATGAACTCCTTATTAGGCACGATGTCTTCAAACTCAGATGACAGCTCTTTCCACGTTGATGAAAAAGTTGAACGTGAAAAAGTGAGGAGAGCCAAGGAGAGGTACATGAAGAAAAGACATGATGTCAATGTCCACTCTCCTCCCTCCGACGACAATCTGCCTAAGAAGAGGAAGGTGGTTGTCAAGAAGGACCAAGGAAAAGCTGCCGAGAGCTCCCTAGGGCCAAAGAGGGCTCTAAATAAAGGGAAGGGGCTTGCTAGCAGTCCTATTGGGCCCCTAAAGATGAAAAACCCAAGTCACCGCAACAGGCAGCGTTCGAGTGAGGATTTCACCGGAAAAGGGGGTGAGCTTGCCGATAGCTTCAGGAAGATTAATGTGTATAATCAACCTCGGCAATGCTCAGACCCAAGATTCTGGAGAAACTTCCATGCCGACTACTACGAGCATGTGTACATGAAGATGAAGAATCCTGTTGTGAAGAGTCAATGGGTGAACATTGGATACATGCAGTCGAAGAAGTATCCTGCCTTTCGTGAGGTGGTTGAGACCCTGGAGAGGCACGGTCTGAAGGAACTATTTTCCTTTGAGAATGACTGGAACAATGAGATCATCACCTAATTCTACACTACGCTCTACTTTGCTCGGGGTGATGGAGACAGTCTTACTTTGATGACTCATGGTTCCAAGTATAGTGTTACTTATGATGAGTTTGCAAGGATTCTTCACCTTGAACACACTCTGAATCATGATCTTGTCATCCACAATTTGCAACCCTTGTAGAAGGATGATCTCAAGCTCCTCTATGACACAAGGATGCCCTATGCTCCTACCAACATCAAATATTTGAAGCCCTTCTTTGTGGTCCTCAACAGAATCTTGAGGAAGACGATAGCCCTCAAAGATGGAGATGCGGGGACTATCCAAGGAACCTTGAGGACCCTAATGAAGGTCATTAGTGGAAGGAGACCATTCAATATCTTTGAGTACATCTACAATTACATTGTGAACATCTCAATCACGCCAAATAGGTCTTGCGGGTACACCCCGTACATCATGTTCATGATTGAGAAAGTGACGGGACTTGACTTTGTCAAGGATGTCTCTCATACGGGGTTGAAGCCACAAAATCCCACCGAGTACACCCTTCCCTCAGCACCAACAGCTCCTGCCTTCCCCGAAGCTGAGAGGAGGTCTAAACAATCACGGGATGTGAATGCCACAAGATCTACAGCTGCTCCTCCTGGCTCTGCACCTGTCCATGAACCCTCCGGTGGTGTCCTTAAAATGCTCACCTCCATATTTGCCTGCTACTGCAAGATTGAAGTTAGACAGAAGAAACATCAACAATATGTCAATGCCAATATCAAGGCTATCTGCGACATGCTGGAGATTGAGCCGGTTGGATCACCGCCCGCCTTTGAGGACTCCGAGGAAGATCTTGCTCCGGTGAATGATGATGGCGGTGAAGATGAAGATCGGACCGAAACTGAAGAAGGGGGCGGCGATGAGTGATTCCCCTCATTTTTTCCCTTTTTGGTGCCTTGATGCCAAAGGGGGAGAGATTGAGACTAGTTTGAGACTATCTCCAGTAGTAGTTATTATGCTCTTGTGATCGAAGACATGTACATATTTTTAAAACTTTGTAATGCACTATTTCTTTTCCTATGTGTGATGCTTATTGTTGCTTGAATGATTATCTCTATGCTCATTATTGATTATCTTTATTTCATCACACTTTTTTGATCACACACCTGTTAGGCACCCCACCATAAGGTATGTGCATATGTGAGAAGTTTTTTGTGGATTTATCGTTATTCTCATATGTGCACACCTTATGAAAATCAAAATTTTATTCTCAATTGTGATATCTCAAATGGTTGTCATCAATCACCAAAAAGGGGGAGATTATAAGTGCATCTAGGATATCCTTTGTGGGTTTTGGCTAATTTATGACAAACATATAAGATCCTAATGAAACTATTGAGATGATTGCAGGACAAACAAAGTGAAATAGCTCGGTGCACACAAAAAGGTGAAAAATGGAGTGGTGTCCAAAGAGGGATACTTTGATGGAGCTTGGAAGATCAAATTAGATTTTAAATGTATAGGGAGTGTATGAAAGACACACTCCAAGAGCTCACAACTTTGCGCAGGGGTAAGGGCTTTAAAATTAACCTAACTTTCACAATGCACCAGACTAGTCCGATCATGGACCGGACTAGTCCGTTACACTTTCTGGAGTCTCCCCTCTCAGGAGACCGGACTAGTCCGTCTGTCCACCGGACTAGTCCGTTGAACTTTCTGGAGTCTCTCATATCGGGAGACCGGACTAGTCCGTTGAACTTTCTGGAGTCTCCCATATGTGGAGATCGGACTAGTCCGTTGAACTTTCTGAAGTCCACCTTCACAGAGCACCGGACTAGTCCGAGCTTGGACCGGACTAGTCCGCCAGACTTTCTGGAGTTCGAGTTACACTGTGACCGGACAAGTCCGGACTTGCACCAGACTAGTCTGGTATTAGGGTTTTTCAACGGTAACTTTTTGGAAACCATATAAATAGAGAATTCACGGCCTTCCAAAGAACACACATGTCGAATACTACTGAAAACACAAACCCTAGTGCCGCCACTTTGTCCCAAGAGCCTAAAACACATCTCCCCACACATCTAAGGTGCAAAAAGGAGTCAAATCATTTGAACACTTGGATTTGGGATTGGGAGATCGTCGTTCCTTCGTTGCGAGCTCTTGGGGTTTGATCTTTCTACACTTATACTCTGCATTGTAATACTTTCAAGTGTATTTGATCGCCTCTTTCGTTGTAATTCTCATGGGAGCCATCAACGTGTGAGGTTGCCCCACAAACTCGGTGATTACCCGTGATAGTGGAATCAAGTCGGCCTTCGTGGTGACTTGAAGAGGGAAACGGTTGGAGACCTGGCTCTGTGTGAGCTTCCTCAACGAGGACGTAGATCTTGTGGTGAGATCGAACCTCGGTAAAAATTCGCTTGTCTCTTGTGCCTCATTTACTTTACTTTTCGTTCACTAGTTCACTTGATTACTAAACATCAATTAAGTTGCTTATAAGTTTCCACGTGCATTCATACAATAATCTTAAATCAAAGAATCTGTTGTTCTCATTTCCGCTGCTAGAAGAACCTAGTTTCCCAAATAACACTTAATCAACTCACAAATTTTATCACACCGGACTAGTCTGCCCACATAACCGGACTAGTCCGGTCAATCAAGTTATTGACGACTCTATTAAGTGTGTAGGAAATTCAAAAGGCCTATTCACCCCCCCCTCTAGGCCACATTCAGCACCGCGCCTTATCGCTATTTGACAACGAAAAATCTCATTCCACGAAAGCTTCTGTCTTGGCGTACCACTCATCTGAGTGACCACCAGTTCTGCTCTTCCAACCAGTGTACATCCAACTATGGTCTTCGCCCATGTTCGACTCTGCAGTTTGAAGCCGGACAAATTATCATTAGTTTTTCTTTAATTTATGCATGACAATTTCAGCAACATAACGTCGCTTGTTTTTACCATACACCCCCCAAATACGGTGTAGTTCTTCAAGCTCTAGGGCAACTGGCTCTGTCGGGGTCCACCATACACACACGCGGGTGGTTTAGATGCATACTTTAACTTCACACTAAATGGGCCACGACAAAATCTAAATGGCCCACCGGGGTGGGGCCAATTCGGCTGGACTTCTGAGCGCCTCTTCTCCTTCTCCACGGCATTGGCATGGCAGCCACCAGTGGTGAGAAAGAGAAAGGAGATACAGTCGTTCACAACCTCCCTCTTCCTTCCTTGGATACCCCGACCAGTGAAACTATCTGCACTGCGATTTTGACATGGTTATGGTCATGCAGAGCAACTTACGATACATGAAACTCTACTGGAGCAACTTGACATGGTTCCCACCCCCGGTGGCGCGCTAGGTCATTGCGAATGGGGTACCGACAATGTAAGCGCGGATGCAGAGGTGAGGGACTTGTCAAGGAGGAGGAGCAGGCGGCGGGGTCCAGACTTAGGTCACAGGAGGAAGGACGAGGAGGTGACGGGGCGCGATGAGAAGGAGAGCGTCGCCATGGTGGGGCTGGTGGCTTTGCTGCCCATGGCCACAAGGAAAGGAAGGAGACGAATACGACCGGTCATATAGGCCTCTAATGTTTAATGGGCCAGGCCCAATGAGTCAATGACCGTCCATTTCAGCCTGTAACTGATTGGGCCCATTCATCGGCTCTGGTATCGACATTGCACACATCCACAGGCCCATTGTTGCCGCCTGTCATGCTTGGCGAAGGGATTGTTGAGGACGAGGAGCTGGTGGTGTGATAGGAAAAGATGAGGCCCGATCTTCCGAAAGGTAATGGATAAGTCGATTGATGTGGAGATCTCGACGTTGATGATCCGAGGCTCTCGAGTAGAACACGAACAACTCCTACAATCACTACATCACCACTCCGTTGGTTATCAACCGTGCTGCACACGATTGACCTCGCCAAGAAGGCTAATCCCTGCAAGTGCAACCGAGAACACAAGCAAGAACAAGGTAGACACGATCTGAAATCGCGAAGTTGGGGTCTCACAAACTGAAGAACGGCGATATTATTGATCTAAGCAAAACCCAATTGTCTATGGCGGCTAACATGGAGTATATATAGGTGGGAGGACGTCCAACGGGGTGTTAGGGTCGTGACCTAACCCTAAGACACGAAAATAATGGACTTAGACTTGATACAAGGCCCAATGGCCCAATACGGTGGCGCAACACCCTGACAGATTCTGTACTTGATTTTGTTTCGACGATTCCCGTCGACTCCGAAAGAATTTTGACATGGGACCGGCGCCATTGAAAAGTTTATCCTCTCCCCTTCATGTGCATATGTAGAACGTCCAAAACAGAGTTCGTATGTGTCCTGGTCGTCCGTTTTAATGCGTACTGCTCCTGGACTCCGAGTTGGATATGATTTGGAGTTCGGTTCGGTTTCCATCTTCTTTGAACGAATTCTCTGGTCTTCCACATCCCTAATACTCCCTCCAAGTACTCCTTGAACCTCTCCATGGATCCTAATCACAAATAAATTATTAAGTAGCAATCTATGCTCAAAAACATATAAGGAATATATAAGAACGAGTTCACCTCTGAAATTAATTGTTGTGTATGAACTCTATTGATTGCATCTTGTATGTTCAATGAAGTGTTGTTTGTATCCATAGAAGTGATGTCCTCATCATCCTCTCCTTCTTGAATTGGAGTCGTCCTCGACTCAAGTTCATCTTCTCTAATGTGTTGGTCCAAATGTGCAATGCCATCAAATCTTTTTGTATGCATGAATGGAGGAGGCCAAGGTGGTGGACGACATAGTGCGCCATCTTTATATTGTCCATCAAATAAGAGTGCACATTCACTTGAGCCAGGATCCCAAACAAATAAACATTGTGCCATGTTTATTTGTGCAATGATAATATGCATGATCTCATCATTCTCCCCTTCTTTATGACAAGCCGTCCTTGGCTTGCTCGTATGTCGAGGAAAAAGGATTGCTTTGGGGGTAGAATGAACACTGTACATATTGCACAACCGCAATGAACAATGCTTCTTTTTTATTTGTTGTCCTTGCTGCAAAATGCTAGAAAAACTTGACAATACATTATTAGTGTTAGTGCATCCATTCATTTCACCATGTTGTTGCAGCACAAAAGGAGCTTGCACATTTGAACATATGTAAACTTTATGCACCATAAATTCACCACTATCTTCATAGTCACCTATAGCATGAAAAATATTTCTACTTAATAAAGGCAATTCAGATTGCGAAAATATTCTCCTCTCTACAATATTTAGATCACAAAGAGTGTCAAATTCAATATAACCCAAAGTATTTAGAGAAGACAAAAATTTCAGCTCATCATTATCAGCAGTAGCGGTGATCAAATTATGAATTTCAGCACAAGTAGGTGAATCCAAAACACAATCATCTTGTACATTAACTTGTTTTTGCATAGGTATAATAGAGTTATCAGCACACAACTCTTTTGTAGTGCAATGATCAGCGGGAAAATCAACATGTGACAATGGTGTATAAATAAACGATTCTAATAGTTGCTCCTCGAAAATAGCATGATTGGTGGGAAATTCAGAACATCCAAAAACTTCTCACCTTCTGTATTTGTAGAATGTTTTGCCTTACCATTTTCAGCAGTGATTTCGAGTGCATTATGAGTTGATCCATCTAAAATTTCACAAGTGTTGTCAAAAGCCTCGTTCTCTTTTGCATCATCTATATTATTTTCTATATTGTCCTGCAAAACGTTAGACACAAAAGGAGGTACAACAAGAAATTTCTCCTCAAATTGCTGAATTTCTTCTTTGCACATAGATACATTAGCAAAAGTTTCTCGCATAAGAATTTTCGTTTCTTTCCATGTTCGAGGTTTTTCTAATTCATTTAAATTGTTCCACCAAGTTAATGCACAATCTACTAGTGCACTTGCAACATTTCTAATCTTTCTCCTCTCACACATATGACATTGTCCAAAAATTTTATCCACCTCTATTTCTCAAGTAATATATTCATCATAACCAAACCATCATAAGAAGGAAGAGATGGGCGAATGTAATTACTTCTTGTGGAAGGTGTTGTAAAGGTGGTCTGAATGTCATGTGAATCCTTGGTTGATGTTGGATTTTTACTGAGCAGCTCCATCATCGTCTTCATCATGTCCATCATCTCAGCATATAATGCATGATTCTTGCTTTTACCTGACATTGTTAGTAGCAAACAGAAGACAACACAAAAAATATGTTATACCTATCAACTACAAAGGATAATGGCAAAGTGGAAGCAGAATCACACACTCTCAAGCGTCTTACCACGCTCTTACAAGTGTTCTTACCGACACTGCAGGTGGCAAACGGTGGACAGTATGAAGAAACCAATGAAGCGTGGGATGATTGCAGAGGTGTATCGATTCTGCTCAAGAGTAAGGTGTAGCTTGGATGGCACTTTCTATGTAGCAAGGATTAGCAAAAATGAAATCAGATAGTAAAGTTGAATAAGTGTCCAAAGTATTTGTCAAAGTTGCTGGCCTAAATGTGTTCCTAGTAGTTCAAGCTAGCAAGACATGAGACAAAACTAGATGACACAAAGAATGCAAGCACTTCTGTTTTTGTTGTTGTTTTGTTCCTCTTTTTTTGTGCAGCTTTTGTTTCTTGTTTTTCACTTGCCTTTTTCTTTTTTCTTTTTTTTTTCAGAATGTGATGCAAGGGAAGAACACAATGAAAATCAATCCAAGATATCTTGTGTGTCTGTCGCAGATTTTCTGCTCAATCTTCTAAGGACAAATAGGCACACTTATAGGCTCTAAATTGGAAAACATAGAACAGCAAGATTGTATATATATCTCTCCTCCTTAATTTCTATATATGGAAGAACTATTTTGGAAAAGAACAATGGAGATACGGCCCCCGAAATACAGACTGTTCAGAATTTTTAGGTCAATAATAGATTCGGATCTAATGCAATTTTGACATCGATAACTATATTTTCTGGGACAATTGTGAATAAGAAAGTTATAGAGAACTTCGTAAGCTTTCCAGAAAGTATAAGAACACGAAAATCCGAGTTTGTATGAGCGAGATATGATGAAAATACTGAACTGGGCAGAGATGAATCTAATCTGGACGTGATGACGTGATTCAAAAGGATGAATCAACACAATGCAAAACTCAAACTAAGACTAAAAACACTTCTAAACCAGCAACATGACTCAACCACGGACACAAAATCAACAAAACCAAACTGAAAAACAAAGTTGCAAAGGCTCAATGTGGTTTGGACAAAGTAATGAACAGATCTACTAAACTGCAAGTTTTTTTTGTGGCTTTTTTGTGGACTCTAGGTATGAAAAACAAAACTAATATAATGGATAGATGAATTACCTAACGGGCAACCTGGAGCTCTGATACCAATTGATAGGAAAAGATGAGACCCGATCTTCTGAAAGGTAATGGATAAGTCGATTGATGTGGAGATCTTGACGTTTATGATCTGAGGCTCTCTTGTAGAACACGAACAACCCCTGCAATCACTACACCACCGCTCCGTTGGTTATCAACCGTGCTGCACACGATTGACCTCGCCAAGAAGGCTAATCCCTGCAAGTGCAACCGAGAACACAAGCAAGAACAAGGTAGACACGATCTGAAATCGCAAAGTTGGGGTCTCACAAACCGAAGAACAGCGATATTATTGATCTAAGCAAAACCCAATTGTCTATAGAGGCTACCATGGAGTATATATAGGTGGGAGGACGTCAAAGGGGGTTTTAGGGTCGTGAACTAACCCTAAGACACGAAAATAATGGACTTAGACTTGATACAAGGCCCAATGGCCCAATACGGTGGCGCAACACCCTGACAGATTCTGTACTTGATTTTTTTTCGATGATTACCGTCGACTCCGAAGGGATTTTGATATGAGACCGGTGCCATTGGAAAGTTTATCCTCTTCCGTTTTCGTGCATATGTAGAACGTCCAAAACGGAGTTTGTATGCGTCCTGGGCATCCATTTTAGTGCGTACTGCTCCTGGACTCTGAGTTGGATACGATTTGGAGTTTGGTTCGGTTTCCATCTTCTTTGAACGAATTCTCTGGTCTTCTACATCCCTAATACTCCGTCCAAGTACTCCTTGAACCTCTCCATGGATCCTAATCACAAATAAATCATTAAGTAGCAATCTATACTCAAAAACATATAAGGAAATATATAAGAACGAGTTCACCTCTGAAATTAATTGTTGTGTATGAACTCTATTGATTGCATCTTGTATGTTCAATGGAGTGTTATTTGTATCCATAGAAGTAATGTCCTCATCACGGTGGGGTCGGAGGAGGAAGGACTAGGACGAGTCACCAACTAACCAATCTCCGGCCCACACGACCCACTTCTCTTATCTACCTCACACTATGCTGCCACCACCTCCTCTCTCTCTCTCTCTCTCCTGGAGCCACTGGCAACACCGCAGCACCCGACAGTCGACCGCCCCCGACGTTGCCCTCCTCATGGCACCCGAGCTCGGTTCCCCCATCGCACCTCCCTCCTGCTGGCCACCCCCGGCGTCGCAGCACCCCGACGGTCGCCCGCCCCTGTCTCCCCCCTCCCCTTGGTGATCAAGCTCGGCACATAATCAAACAAATTAAGCATAATATACACTAAACCAATTAAGCATAATCTACACTAAGCAAATTAAGCAAATTAACCACTTAAGCATATCCGGCGCGCTTCTAATCATTAGATTTCAAAAGAATTTCGATTTCTTTTCTAATAAGATAAAAAATTACTTAAAACATTTTTATTTAGTGAGATCGAATATTTCTATGCAAAAAAGTGCCTTAAAAAACACCTCTTTCCAAATTGTTACAAATATCAATTAACTTTCTGACTTGCTCCTACGGAGCCAAGGTCGAAAGGATTGAAAAAGTCAGTCATTCACAACCTTAAGCATAATTTAAACAATTAAATTCATTTCAAATTCAAAACTGAATTTGATTTGAATTCAAATTGAAATTTGAATTTCAAATGGCCGGTGGGGGGTGGGGCTCGGGGAGGGTGAGGGTGGGGGTGGGGGGGAGGATGAGGGGGTGGTGAGGGTGAGGGTGGAGCGGTTGAAGGTGGGGGGGGGGCTCGGGAGTGGGAGGGGAGGGTGGTGGGGGCTCAGGGAGGGTACAGTACGGCGTGGAGGGGGGGAGGGAGGAGGCGGTGCCGCGGTGGTGAGGGTGAGGGGGGGGGCTCATGGAGGGTGGAGGCCAGCGTGGAGGGGGGGAGGGAGAGAGGCAGGGCGCAGGGAGAAGGCGGAGGCCTTACCTGGCAAGACGGCGAGGAGGCGGCGCCGCTCCGGCTCGTGGCGCGTGCGACCGCGGTGGGGTGCGACCGGGGCGTCGGGCGGCGCGAGCGGCGGCGTCGGGCGGCGCAGGCGGTGGTGTGGGGAAAGCGATGTGGCAGGGAAAAAGAAAGAGGCGCGCGGTTCGCGCAGGTAGGTTAATTTCCACACTTACGTCGACTTCAGTAATTTACGTCGGCCAACGTTAGGGCCGACATAAGTAAGTGAGAACTTCTGCCGGCCCTGTTACTTACGTCGGCTTCGGGCAACGGCCGACGTCGGTATCTGTTTAATGTCGTCGGTTACCTTACTTACGTCGGCTAAGGGATTGTAGCCGACGTAACTTAGAAAACTTACGTCGGTTACTAATGCCCGACGTAAGTTACCTAACTTACATCGGCTGGCACACGTAAGTTGCTTGGGCCGACGTGATTATTCGCGTTTCCTGTAATGGTTAATCTAGTTGCACAATCATGTTGGGTGTTGTTAGATTTCGTAGCAGGTCGCGTCGTGTCTTTTGTTTTAGTCTGTAATGAACATGTTCATGTATTTACTCTTTTTTCAAAAGTTTATCATCTTCTTAGTTCATTTTTGTATTAGAAAGCCACAAAGTTTCGAGAAAAGAGAGGGTACATGTGGAAGTCAGTTCCTGCATGGTTGTTACAGTTGTCCGGTTCAAGCACTGGGAGTGGCAAGATTTCTCGTTTTGTTAACGGATCGTGTGTGTGTTAGTGGTTGATGCATGTAACCGTGATGGTAGATAGTGTGTTAAGTGTAATCGTGCGCATTGCGCATATATATGAACTCAACAATGGTAATACATTTTCACGTCAGCTGAACACAAAAGGGTCTTCCTATGTTCTTCCTCTGTTTCTAGCGGCAGCAAATGTGGTGCAATCAAAGTTTACATACAATCCTGCAATTAAGGGATTTGGGCCTTTGGATTCCCATCCAAAGGTAGATGCAAGCTCAACACTTAAATCCCCCATCAGCGACACGTTTTATGCAAAAAAAAAAAAAAGAACACCCTCCGAGCGCGTTTCCAGCTGGCTTCCCGATCACGACGTTCGGCCGCCTTTCCAGATCCTCGTTCCGTTCGAGCGCCCATGGCTAAGCCCTGGCGGCACACTTCTCCTCACCCGCACACGTCCCGTGGACGTCGATCATGAAACCGGCATTTCCATCACACATCCGTCGAGAAGGCATTCACGTGCATTGCTCGTCCGTCGCTCCGGAAGCTGCAGCATTTTCTCCGTCGCACGTTCGTCTTAACCCTCTGCTCATCTAGTTTGCTGTGCAGCACAGGCACAAAACTTTGATCCAGTTTTCCTGTACATAATCACTGCTTCCTCATCAGTGCGCATATTGGTGCAGCAATCAATGCCTGGCGATGGCCATGCTGCGATCTGACACGATCAAGTCCTTCGAACGTGAGTGGCAGGTAAAAATATTATGCTGAGAAAAAAGTACTGCGGCAGCACTTTTTTTTGTAATCACCAATATTTTGTTGTAAAATTGCTTATGTGACAAGTTAAATTCATCTAGGTCACAACTTTGTCCTGTCAAAGTTGAAGATTGATCTTCTTATAATGCAAGAAGTCCAAAATCTTATGGATGTTGCTGTTGTCGAGGGACATGAAAGAACCGCTGAACATTTAAATTCTACAACCGAGGTCAACGATTCTCTGTGTGCAATGAATAATAGGTACAAACTCATTCCTACTTCTTATACATTTTACTTGAGCCTTACTGTAATGCAATATGTAAGGCAAGATGTTTGTTTATTATAGCGTTGGATTGCTCTCATCTACATGGAATGATGTCGAACATGACAATATTATTGATGGGTTTAGCACACCAAAGAAGAAGAAAAATGTACTGCAGGTGAGTGTTTAATATATTTAAAATTTATATAGTTAAAGTTTGTTTTTATAATTATTTATTAACATTTTTCATACATATTTACAGATAGGCATGACATTTGATGATGTTGAATCCGCAGAGAAATTCTACAAGGATATGCACAAATGCAATAGATGATAGAAAGATTGTTACTATGATTGAAAACCACAATAGAGTTAGAGAGGTGATTTGTTTCAGTACAGATCATGTATACAAGTGCTCGTGCATGCTTTTTGAGTCTACAGGAATACTATATCGTCATATCATACAAATATTCGGGGTGCAAGATTAAATAAATTGCTAATGCACTACACCACAAAAAGATGGACTAAAGATTATAAAAGGTAGTTTATGACTAATATTTTGTTTTCATGACACATCATAGTTATGTTTTATTTTCATATCATATCATTGTGCTGTTATGTTTTTTTAATTTTCAGATATGGTATTTTATTATTGTAAAAGCCAACAACCTCCATAGATGAATCTATGAAAAGGAAGATGTCATGTGTGCATAATAAATTCGAAGATACTTGTCAAATGGCCAAAACATCAAAAGAAGACATTGACCTTTTGTTACAGAATTTAGAGTCATTGTCATTGTTATTTCAACCTCGTTCTCGTAATAGACAAGAAGAACAATAAAAATTTGTTGGTTGTACTATTCCAAATGAAGTGAAAATACTCCCACCTAATCATGTACGTTCAAAGGAAAGGTACAAGGGAATTTTGGAACATGCAGATAAAGGTAAGAGAAGAAAGAATAAAGAACAAGTGGTACGAAAATGCAAGACATGCAAAGATGTTGGTCATATATAGTCGTAACTGCCCAAAGAGAGTTACTGTACAGGAAATTTGAGGATTGCATTCTACTCATAACTGTCCAAAGAAAATTAGTGTACCAGAAAATTGTATTATGTTGGACCCTACGTACTTGTTTTCTATGCGTGCTTGACTAAGTATGTTAGTCTCTATGTACTCGTATACAGTTTTTGTGGTGCTGATCCATTTGGTTACATTATACAATTTTTTTTTTTGAATTGGAAGAGTTATGAGTTTACAGAGAACTCGTATACAGAGAACCAGGATTACAAGTTTCTGAACTCGTATACAGAGAACCAGGATTACAAGTTTCTGAACTCGTATACAGAGAATCAGGATTACAATTTTCTGAACTCGTATACAGTTTATGAATTTACATTTTTTTTGAATCGGAACAGTTAGTCTTTTTTTTTAATCCGAACTCATATACAGATAACCAGGATTATAAGTTTGCGGTCATCTAACAGCATTTAACATGTTCAAGGCTACCTACACAACATAGTCATCCCCATTGGGATTAAGACTAGACAAGACAAAATATTGTAAAAGTTCTCAAAACAGCATCTGCACTCATCTTCCCAACAAATGTTACGTCATCAGTACCAGACCAAGCATCAGGAAAATCTTTTTTCCCTCCCTCACACCTGCATCACTCCAGTTCTTCTCACAGATCATAGCATTGCAGCATCAGCCCATATGATTTCACCATCATGCCCAAGGCAGGCCTTCGAGTCAAGCACAGCTGATCTCTGTTTGAAAAAGATAATAAACAGTTGATTAAAAGTTGATGCAGGTGCGTTGTACATTACCACGTAAGTACAAGACAAGGAGCTGTTCTGTCACAATTCATATAAGTTCAATAACGAGAGAACATATACTGAAAAAATACTGTGTCAATAAATGATCCCTCCTGACAAAGAAACTAAAAGACATATTGCTGAACCACATGTGAGAGTTGCTGAACAATGAATGACTAATCAACAGGTATAACTGAAACTCCGACTCTTAATGCCTGTCAACTTGGTAGAGGTAACTCATTTTCGCAGATGCAAATAGAAGTACGAGATGTGTACTTCAACACTACATGAAATTTACCCCTGAAAACAAAAAAAAACAATTGAAAGAAGGCTCATTCTGGCAAAACTTCGAACACTTTCTGCGTGCCACCGCGACTGGTCTGTACACACACCACAGTTGCTGCAGTAACCCGCTCGTTGCGCCTGGTCGTGGGTGTTAGCTTCCCCAGGTCGTGGCAGTAGCAGCAGAAGTCGACGCGGCGGCGGTCCCGGAGCACAGAGCCGGCCTCCTTGCCGCTGGACCACTTGGGCCTGCAGTAGTGGCCGTAGCCGCGGAGGCGCAGTCAGATGTGGCCGCATCAGGCTGTTTCGGCGGCCGTGCGCGCCGGGGGAGGAGCGAGGACACGAGCGCGGCGAGCACGTTGGGTTGTGGCGGGGCCACGGTGAATGCGGCGGTAGCCTGGGAACGAGCGAGGCAGCGGCCGAACGTCGTGGTCGGGAAGCCGGCTGGGAACACGATCGGCTCGGCTAGGAGGGTGTTTTTTTTGCATAAAACGCGTTGCTGGTGGGGGATTTAAGTGTTAAACTTTCATCTACCTTTGGATGGGATTCGAAGGGTCCAAATCCCTTGATTTAAGGATTGTATGGGAGCTTTGATTGCACCACAGTTGCAGCCGTTTCAAGCAAGGTGAGTGACAACACCATGAATCCAGTGTGAACTTGGCAGATCCTTGAGCTGAAGTTGATTAGTGAGTGTTCCACTCGAACACGTGGTATTAGAGTTAGGTTGAAGCAGTTGATTGGAAGAAGATGACCGACGGTGAGACTCCATCGAGCAACTGAAGACAATCACCGACATCGGCAGAATAGTCAAAAATCCGGTCGTCATCGAGCGGGTGGTGAAGCAGTCTAGCAGCTCACTTGCATGCTCTATGCTCACAGGAACTAACTACAATCAGTGCGTGCTCATGATGTAAGTTAACCTTGAAAGCCAAAGAGATATGGCACACTGTGGAGTGTGACAAGGTCACCTGTCGTGAAGATAGACTGGATTCACCGCCATTCTGAGGGGTGTCCCGAGCCACATGCAGATGGCGCTAGCCGCGAAGTCGACAGTGAAGAAGGCATGGGAGGCGGTGAGAATCGTGTGGGTAAGTGACAATTGCGTTTGGAAGGTGACCACACAACAACTATTGAAAGAGTTAGAGAACATTGAGTTCAAGGAAAGAGAGGCAATTGATGAATTCACCATAAGGATCTCAGGATTGGCAAGTTCGCTGCGCACACTGAGTGAATCTGTAGAGGAGGTGCATGTGGTGAAAAATTATTGTGTGTGGTACCCGCGTGCTACATGCAGATTGCACTCTCAATTGAGAATCTTCTTGATCTCATCAAGATGACCTTGGAGGAGCTAGTCAGTAGGCTGCGTGCCATAGAAGACCGGCTTGGGAGCACTAGGGAGAATGCTGACAAGGGTAGCAAGCTGCTCTTGACCGAGGAGTGGCTGGCAAAATACAAGCATAGGCTGGTACACGAGAACTCGTCAAGCAACAACCAAACTGGAGCTCCCTCATTGTCAAACGGCAAGGGTGGAACACAATCAGAAAATCGTGACAATGCCAAGAAGCTCAACTCTGAAGGCACTCCGAGGAGGAAAGGAAAATGTCATAATTGTGGGACCTAGGGACATTGGGCCAAGGAGTGTACAAGGCCACATCGTGATCACAAGGTTGAATCTCATCTGACTCAAGCTGAACCTGATCAACCGTCACTACTTCTGGCAGCAAAATGTTGAGACTCCACAATGCCAGCTCATGAAGTGCAGCAGTTGCATGAAAACACTGGTGAATCAAAGTGGTATTTAGACTCTGGAGCTAGTAACCACATGACAGGGGTAAAATATTTCTTAACCTCATGAATGAGTCAGTGAAGGGAACTATCAATTTTGGAGATGGCTCTTTTGTTGAGATAAGTGGCATAGGCATTGTAATCTTTCAAGGGCGTCATCAAGAGCAGAAGGTGTTGTCTGAGGTTGAAAGTAGCCTAGAGGGGTGGATAGGCTAATTACACCTCAAATGACTCAATTAAACAAAATCACAAAACAAAGGGCGGACTAGTTGGGTCTCAAGGCGTACTAGTCTGTTCTCTATGCAGGGAAGGACTAAAAATGTGATTTGTTTTATGTTTTTCATCTTAATTTCGATTTAGCAAAAGTGTGAATAACAATCTAGCAACCTAATATAAGGTATTGCAATATTAAAGCTAGCCTAGATAACAAGATATACTGAAATAGCAACTAGAGACAATATGAAATCCTAACAAGCAATTTCAGTGATGAACAATAAAGTAAAGAAGATAAGAGATGATTTTTCACCAAGGTTCAGTTCCACAAAGGAACCTACGACCCCTTTGAGGAGTCCACGAAAGATCGGGCCTCTTTCAACCCTAACACTCACCAATTGCAATAAATGTCAAAACTTGATTTTCCACTAGAATCACAAGGGTAAATACAAATTTCTTGGTTCTTCCTACCAGTTGAGAGCTTCAAGTGACCTCTAGCCATCTAGGGATCAAATCCCAATAGTAGCAAACGTAAATCAACAAAAAGTATGAGATAATCAAAACGAGAGCTCAAAAGCAATGAATCACCCTTCTCTACTTCCCAACCTCACCAAATCCCTAAAAGTTTGCACTTAGGGCTCAAGAAAGTGAGAAGAGAGAGTTTTTAGAGCTCTAGGAATACTATGATGGCGCTAAGGTTGCAGGGGGTTTGATTTGAGGATGGGGATCCCCTTTTATAGGGGTCTTGGAATTGTATCATTACCACCAACTAAAATCTGGACTATTCCAGACCAGCACCGGACTAGTTTCGTGTTGGGGGGATCACCCATGTCACAAAGTGGTGTTCCCACTACCTTTTGGATTCAAACTATCATAACACCCCAAACTAGTCCGTAACACATCGAACCAGTTTGAACTCAAACAGGTAGGTCGATACTAATCAGGCGTCAAGGGTGGACAAGTCTGGCCTCCAGAACTCATCCACGAGCTAATCCGTTCAACAATGGACAAGTTCGTTCTCCAACAGAGGCTTTTTGGTCTGAGAGAAAATGAACTAGTCTAGCTTACTCGGACTTGTCCGGTATGACTTTGAACATGTTCTGTTTTACCTCGTACTAGTCCAAGGGGTCTGGACTAGTCCTTAGGGATGTCTAAGGCTAGTCTCTCATCAAATTTTCTCCCAATAAAATTTGTGCCCTAGTCTGATTCTCAAACACACTTGTTGATGTGTCCCTCTTGATAGTACACCATTTCCTAGAATCAATAAAATTAAAAATTCCAATTTCCATTCTTGTGAGTATACAATGCCATTTTCCTTTTTCTATTCCTTTTCGAGGGACTCCACATCCTTGTTAAAATTAAAAACATGTGGTCTTTATCGACAATACACATTAGCTCATTCATGGTCGTCATAAATTATCCAAAACTCGCAAGGGATGCCTAAATGCGCTTTCAGAGGTGTATTACATACCTAAATTGAAGACAAACATAATCAGTCTTGGGCAGCTAGCAGAAGGTGGATGTATAATGATAATAGAAAATGACCAGTTGAGTGTATTGGGTTGTGATAATTCACTTGTGATAAGAATGCAGAGCACTGCAAATCGACTCTACATAACAAGACAAACTGTGATCTATCAAATATGCTTGATGACCAATGTGGAAGAAAAATCTTGGCTCCGGCATGCCAGATATGGGTAGAGGTGGGCAGAAAACTGGAACGAATACTGAACCCGCGCAAAATCCTGAGCCCGAATGCGAAAAACCTAGAAACCGAAACCAAATTCAGTTTTCACGTAAGGAATCACAAAACCCAATTTAAGGTATTTTTGGTTATAGGGTCCGGTACCCGAAATACCCAAAATAACTGATTCAAACTTCAGCTCTACCCATCAAAGTGAAGAGATGTGAGCCCAATTTGATACGACGTAACCCTAGCTCCACCTCACCTCCCGTGTTTGCCTCCACAACACCAGCCTCCATTGCTCAAGTTGAGCCTACCCCCAGCACGCGCACGCCCGTGCACCCCTAAGAGCATGAAACCACCCGCTCGATGCCCCTCTACCGACTTAGTCACTAGGACTGATTCAGCAGTAATGCATTCATGGTAATGCATTTTTCCTGTTTAGAATCTAATTCCTTGTTGCTCGTTAATTTCTTCTCCTTCATCCATACTAAGATAAGAAAACATATATGAATAGGATTGACTTTCTTCCCAGTGTTTGTTGTTCAATGAGTTAAATCAGGTGGATAGCTTGATCGAATGAGGATTGCAATTTAAGAATATTATCTATATCTACATAACATAGCTTGCTTAATAAGATCGTAGCATACAAAGGCATTTTACACCAGGGAATTTTATTTTTACTAATTCACATTTTCACACAAGAAACAATTACCATCTTTCTACTTTTTTTGGGTACCCAAACCCAACATCAGGTACCAAAAAAAATTGGGTACAATTTTGGGTAATGATTCTAAAAACCCAAACTTTGAAAATCTAAAATTACCTGAAGCAAAATTTCGGGAAATCCCAGACGCCCACCCCAGGTATGGGAATCTAAACTTTAAGCCATTAAGAGGTTTAGGTAGGAAGAACATGGTACATGGAGTCCCTAACATTGAGCAAGCTGAACAAGTGTGTCATGGGTGTATGCTAGGAAAGCACCACAGAAGACCATTTCCTCATGCATCTGGTTTTCGAGTAGAAAAGAAATTGGATCTCTTCCATGGTGACTTATGTGGTCATATTGATCCTCCTACTGCTAGAGGCAAAAGGTATTTCTTACTCAATGTTGACGACTTTAGTAGATATATGTGGGTAAAACTGTTGGTTGCCAAGAGTGAAGCCTTTCAATAGTTCAAGTTGATTAAGTCACAAGCAGAAACTGAATCATGACACTTGCTGAGAGAATTCATAACTGAGAGGGGTGAGTTCAACTCTGACATGTTCCCTGCATATCTTTGGGAGTACTGGATCAAACATTATTCTTCTGTGTAGGATTGAAGAGCACGTGAAAAGCTACCAGAGGGGGGGTGAATAGTAGATTAAAAATCTTATGCAGCGGAAACAATTAAACCCCAAACCCTTTCGGCAGAAAAACGATCTCTTAAAGAAATCGTGTGTGAGACTAATCTAAATATGTTTCACCGTGACAAAAGTGATGGATATCAGAGAGAATCAAGTCACGAAGACAAAACAAAAAGAATCACTCAAATCCGACGAGAAAAACTCATGTTATGATCGAAAGATCAAACAATGGTCAATCTGTCCTACCCGAGGAAAAACAGTTCTGGAACGCTGCAAAGAAACTCGTGTAGATCATAAACCACAATTTCAATGACCATGAAATTTTGACAAATGATATATTATCAAGTTGTGAAGACAATCCAAAAAGAATCACGTCAATTGGATCCGTAAAACTCGAGTTATGATAAAACCACTGACAAAAGGTAGTGCTGTCCAGAAACTCGACGAGTAAAACTTGTCTGGAACAAGTCGGACGAACAAGGCACAAAAGTTCCTTCAAACTATGAATTTTATTCAATATAACACAAGAGGAACATCCCCAAAGTCGTGCCCCATGAGCTCTGGGCTCCCTTGCTTATATAACCAGCCCTTAGGCCAACCCAATATCAACTAGGACTCCAATCCTACTCAGATCACAAATCGTAACTTTCCATAACTGCTCAAGATTCTTCTATACGCAGATAGAAGCAATCTTAAGACTTCCGAATACCTTAGGAACGTATCCCACATTCCTAAACAACTCAAATTCATGACAGACACAAAATCCTAACATAACCGACTTGATACTTTCCATACCGAGCCATAACCGACTCCGCCGCAGCCAAAGTCATCAACCGGTACGATCCGATCCTTCCAACCAGATCTTTCCTTCCTTATCCCATCTTCGGAACCATGTTGCCACGTCATGCACCGCATGCATACGTGCGAACACCTTCCTTCGACATTCAGTGACCTTCATATGCACTGCCCTTGATTAAATCATCCTGCGCGACCTCCTGATCAGCTCAACCACAGTTCCTCCCGAACTTGGTTGTTGGAACCTCATCTCCTCCCTGAGACTAGTCCAATGGATCCTGTCACCAGCCATGACTTGAACTCAAGCAACACCTGCAAATGAATAAACAACCAATTCATACGAGCCCAAGTCCTTGACTTGACTCAAGTTAGTTCCGAACATAACACCTTACGTGAGAGCCTCACATAAGCATGTTGCAAAGCATAGCAAAACAATATCAGCCATATCATCCAAAATGCACCAAAAACTTAGTAAAAGAATACTAAGCAACCTTTCCAACAATGTAAAGCAAGTACGAAACATTGCAAATGATAAGAAGAAGCACTTCCGTCAAGTTCCGGACCTTGCCAGAGCATCCCGGACCTTGAGCCGGAGCTAACAAAAGCTAGTAGAACCTAGCGCCAGAGCTTACCAAAACTAGTACAACCAAGCTCCCGCCGGAGCTTACAAAACTAGCAGGAACTAGCACCGGAGTTTACCAAAAACTAGTCAAAACTAGTCAACCCAAAACCGGAGCTAGACAAAGTACGTCGAAGCTTAGAAAAAGCATTCCGGAGCTATCAAATATATGTCGGAGCTATCAAAGACATGTCAGAGCTATCAAAGACATGCCGGAGCTAAAGATAAAACTTCACCAGAGCTGACCAAAGCTAGTCGGACCTTACCAAGAAGTCGGACCTAGCATCTAACGTAGCCGGAGCTACCCAAAACAAGTCGGACCTATAGTCAGACCTTGCTATAGCTCGGAGCTAGAGTCAGACCTTGACAAAAAGGTGTTTTGGTGATATTTAAAACTTTTATCATCAAAGCCAAGTGTATTTACTACAAGCCAATGTATTCAGCACACATAGGTCTTACACGCTGCACCTTATACACCACGGCAAATTGGTGTGGTGGAAAGAAGGAATGAAACTGTTGTAGAAATGGCTGGATGCATGCTGAAAGGGATGAAGGCCCAACTAGATTTTGTTATGAAGCTATCAGGACCACTGTATATGTTTTGAACAAGTCACCTACAAAGAGTCTTAAAGGGAAAAGCTTACATGAAGCTTGGATAGGGAAGAAGCCCTCAGTCAATCATTTTAGAACATTTGGCTGTACTATCTTTATCAGGAAAGTAGGAACTGGTGTGTCGAAATTGTCTACAGTTCTGTCTAAGTGTTGTTCATTGGTATGAGCCATGACCAACAGCATGCAGAGTGTGTACCGTATTTATAGCATCCCGGAAAGGGTCTTAGTTAGTTACAACAGTCCACAGTTCAATTATGATCCGAATCGACTCAACTGTTGCTGGAGAGTCCGTATCCAACTCGACTCGACCTACCACGAAGGCCCGACCCGACCTCACCCGGAGACCCGATATGGAGGCTCGATACAAAGACTCGACCTACCGAATTCCTAAGAAGCAAAAATAAAAGTTGTGCTCGGCTCAAATTCATGAAACGTGCGTGTGCGTGCGAGGCGAGGCGAGCAAGGAGGAGGAGCCACATGTATCACTCATCTTCTCACTCACTTAGGTAGTGTAATAATAACTTTCCTACACTTCTACTCTCGATTTGGTACTAAATGTTTAGCATCCACTCTTGCTATATATGACCCTTCGAGATTTATTAGGAAATTTAGTTAAACCAGGCCCACATGGGCCAAATATTCCAACACCATTTGGGTAACATGCCCTTAATTCAAGGTGGGCAAAATAAACCAAAACCGAATAAACTAGAATCGATACTGAAAAAACCGATAAAACCAATTTTTTTCGGTTCTGGTTTTAAATTCAGGTTAATCAGACTAACCGATTTTCATTCAACAAAAACAAAACTTTTTCCGGTTTCGGTTTTAAATTCAGGTTAACCAGACTAACCTAATTTTGGCCCAAAATAACTCTGAAATCCAACTACCAGGCCCAGACCAAATAAAGGTGAAACCCTAATGCCTCATTACATTTGACACCCGACTCCCTGACTCCGGCTGAAGCGCTGCGCACTGCATCCCTCCCCGCCACCGTTGACGCGCCCTGACCCATGCGAGCTCGAGCGCTGCTCACCGCACCCCTGCTGAGCTTGTCCGGCATGCTCAGCGCCCTGCCGTGCCTCTGCCGGCGCGCTTCAACCCTTCGAGCACGAGCACCCCGCCGTGCCCCGAACCGAACTTCATGAGCTCAGCCACCACCCTTCACGTCCCGCCGAGCCCTCGCCGGCGTTCTCCGACCCCAACTCTGGCGAGCTTGGCCGCTGCATCCCTCTGCTGAGGTGCCTCCCCGCGCCCTCCGCCGATGCGCCACGACGCTCAACGTTCCATCAGATCGCCCAGATCTATGACAACTAGGTTTGTTCGGATTTTTTAGTTTAATCGGAAATGAAACCGAAGTTCTCAGTTAACTGAGATACATGTATTTTTACTTACGGACAATATTTCGTTGTTATTTTTTGATAACCAAATTTTGCAAAAAACCGAGAATTAAACCAATCAATTTCGGTTAACTGAATGCCCATGCCTACCCCTTAGTTATCGCGTATAAAGCAAAGGCACGTTCACGAAAAAAACTATCACATATAAAAATGCCACTCGTTGCTTCATCATTCCAGCCTCATTACCAACATACACGATTTTTCCTTGGCTGACATGAAATTAGCCTGTGATTCTTGAGTTTTGTCACATTAACTTAATGTAGTCATATTTGGAGAAGAGAGCGTCCTAATTAATCTGGTGCAGTCTCTTGTCCCAAAGCAAAGCACTTAACATAATTTGCTTCTTTATTGACCGAATATTCATACACCGAATCAACAAACCTCACTAAATGCTTGATACTTGGAAACCACAATAAGACATGGACATCACATCTATTCATTTTGCATGTTCATCATAAGGCATACGCCACACGTTTTAACAGCTTTGAATGCTGGTTTGTCCAAGATTCACTCGAGATGGAAATGTGTAACAGCATACATGATTGTCTTCAACTATTAGAGAGATTCTCCGGAATACATGGGTATAAACTCACTCATAAAAGTAGTGATTGATACACGGATTGGTCAATTGGTGTTCGCTACTGCGGAATAATATATCACTCTGATAATTTTGGAATCAGAACATACTTATGCTTTTGTCCGCCTGCTGTATCTTTCCTTCGTCTTTCATGGCATATAATTCCACTTATGTTCTTATCGTTGCAAGCATACTTTTGCAAGATTAAATGGATATCCAACGTTATAAGAATAGAATATATATGGTTTATTCTTTGGCATATTACTATCGAAGTATGTTGATTTTCAGTTTCCAGAACTGAAAGGAACTTACCGAAAACATCATAAATGGTGAAGATGTCACTGAACAACCACAATGTAATTGGTGGTTTTAAGTTCATTGTATCAAATGGAGTTATAAGCTGTTAAAGCACCCTCTTGAACTTCTTTTTGTTTGTTTACCCTGTCTACAGAAGTGATCCATTTCTAGCATCTTAGGTAGTGTTTGGTTGGTGGAATGAAATGGAATGGAATGGGGCGATCCCATTTCTGATAGTGTTTGTTTGAGAGACAACTCGGATGGAGTCATCCCCAAATAAAAATATTTCCTCAGATCCGGGATGAGCTCGCCTCCTGAAAATCGAGCGGACCAACTCATCCCACTTCGACTTTGTCAGCTCCGTTCTCTTCCCTCCTCCAGCGCGCCTCAGCTCCGTTCTCCTCTGCCTGTCCTTCGAAGTGGGCCACCAGTGCTATGGTACAAATGAAGGACCTCGTGATGGTGCTGACCGCGACGCTCTCCAACGACGGCGGTGTTCGGCGGCGGCGGCAGCATCGCGACGCTCCCCAACGGCATGCACATCTGAGCTCAATGGCAGGGTGGACAGCAAGCCGCTGCTCCACCATGGTGTTGGTGTGACATGCGGGTCGGAGCTGGGTTTGTGGTCTCGCCAATGGCATCGTTGGTCTTATTGTGCCTGGTGTTCGGCAGCTGTGGCACCGTGACACTCACTGAAGACGCTCTCGTGGTGGCGGCTGGTCTTGTCCCTGCCAGTCCCGCTCCAGCTCCGTTCTCCTCTCTATTGCCTGTCTGCTCCGTTCCTAGCGGCACATCCCTGTCTGGTCCTTGAGCCCTCAACCCTGCTCATGCTCGCCGCAACCATGAATGAGGAGGCCTTCTTGCTCACCCGAAGCGGTGCTCATCTTTTTCATTCCTTGCTTGCTCACAGAGGTGGTGTTGTTCTCGTGGTGTAGCTTCTTGTAGCTTGGCTTGTTGGCTGTGTTATGAATAGCACTTTTATTATTGAGAAGGCCACGCGCCCCTATAAATAGATATACAGAGTATGGCAATTATATTGAAAACCCTTTATGAAAAAGGGAAAAATATAAAATACACACCTACATTCTAACACCCCCCTCAAACTCAAGATGCATCACGAACACTAAGTTCGGAGAGATAAAAAGAATGCTGAGCTCGGGTATGTTCCTTCACAAAGGAATCAGCCAACTGAAGCTCTGAAGGCACATACTGAAGATCAATACCACCATCATGTACCTGTGCTAGTGTATAATAAGCATCAACACCAATATGTTTTGTAAGATCATGCTTAACCGGATAAGGAGCAATACTAATAGCACCTGGGTATTCTGTTCCTGGGGGTATAGTTTGTCGTCTTTGATGCTCTCTTTGTGGCCTTAAGCTAGCTCCTCGTGCTTGGTTTCAGCGTTTTGCATTTGTGGTCACTGATGCTGGTTTCTCTGCCAATGTCATGATCCTGCACTCTTTGTGCACACTTTGTCTTGCGGTCGAATTCTTCTTCTTCTCAATGTTTATGACATGATCATCACCGGTGATGATACTGAGTACACAACCTTCATGAAGGCCCATCTCAGTGAGTAGTTTCTTATGTCTAATCTTTGTCCACTTTGTTACTTTCCTGGTATTGAGGTTTCCTCCTCCTCTAAGAGAATTTATCTATCTCAGAAGAAGTACATTCATGATCTTCTTGATCGGGCTTCCCTTACTGATCATAGGACTATTGAGACTCCCATGGAACTCAATGTCCATCTTTGAGCTACTGATGGTGAGCCTCTTGATGATCCTACTCGTTATCATCATATTGTAGAGAGTCTAGTGTATCTTTGTGTCACTCGTCCTGATATCTCGTAACAAAAGACGAATCAGCCTTGGGAGTCGCGGCTCTAGATCAACACCCGAGCAGCCTAGTGGCTACGGAAGGAGACACAACACGAAGGTGCCCACACGACCAGGACGAAGGTGCTGGATTCCAAGGAAGCCGCACGGGTCCCCGAGCAAAACTTGTAGATGGAGGATCAAGTCACGTCTTGACGGGCACGACGTCCGTGCCGTGTGAAAGACGGAGGCAGCGAGATAGACCGTAGGAACGAGCGGTAGAATCAGGATCGCATTGGCAGAAAAAAATCCACCGCAAGTGCAATGCACTAGGGTAGAACGAAACCCTAGTTTTTTGGCTCTGATACGATGTTATGAATAGGACTTGTATTATTGAGGAGGTCAGGCGCCTCTATAAATAGATGTACAGGGTATGGCAATTATACAGAAAACGTGATTCAAGTCTTCTTTGCACTACAGCAAAGATGACGGTGAGGAGCAATCTCCGTTCTCCTTGCCTGTCCTACAAATGGCAAGTGTTCGTTCAAATGGTCGAGTGATGACCGACTAACAGCCTAGCAAACTATGTCATCTCATCCCTTTTCATCCCTTGAGTCAAACAAAAAATAAGGATGGTCCTATCCCTTTTAAACAAACATAAAATGGGATCATTCCATCCCTAATAAAAGCGATGGATCCATTCCGTCCCACTTCGTCCCCAAACTACCTTAGCTTGAAGATTTTTCACTCCCTATACAAACTAAGATCAATGAAGAACTAAAATTTCACTTGTTAGCAGCCAATTTTTTACATATTTCTTCCATCAATCCACAAATTTATCAGAACAACTTCATGAGAGAGACAGAAAAAAAGTAAGGAACGCGATCAATACAACAAAGTTAAAAATGAACAGTTAAGTTTCTTATGGTATTTCTGTAAGTTCTTCGCCTGATTTGGTTGTCATGTTTAGTTATTAGTGTATATATAACAACTCAGGAGCAGTGTGGAAGGATTTTGTGTCTCTACGATGTACCCTCTGTTCCTCTGTTTTTTCCGTGGTGTCAGTCACAATGCATAGCGAGGCTAGATTGTAGGAACCTATTCATCGACATCTTCAGTGTGACAAATATTCCACTGTTTCCGGAATAACCATGCACTACTACAAGAAGTATTTTCTCAGGCGTCTCCCAATTCCCGATCCTTTTTACTGATGGTCTGTAAAAAAAAGTCTGTGGTGTGAAATGCATTAAAAGTCACCTGATATAATAACATATTATAGGCGGTCTGTAACTAAAAACCGCATGTGGCAGAATATGGATTATCACAGTTTACAAACTTTCCTGTGCTAATGGATACTATCACAGCCGTTCCGTAACTAAAAACCATCTGTGAAAGAATATGGATTATCAGAGGCGGACTGTGGTACAAACCACCTCTGACAATAGACAATATCACAAGCATTCTGCAAACAAAAACCGACTGTGAAAGAATATGGATTATCACAGGCGGTCTACGATAAAAACTGCATGTAACAATTTACAATATCACATGTGGTTGTATGATAAGGGCCGCCTATCAGATATTTCAATCGATGCTGGTATTTCAAACGACACCTGATATTTCAAACATTTCCGCAAAATCAAACCTATATAAGGCTGCTCTCGTAATTTCACCCAGCAAAATATAACTGCCTGGTATTTCAAACTACGCCTTTAGGCTGTCAAAACTGTTCATCTCCCGCCGAGCACTGCTCCGCCACCGTCGCTATCTTCGCCAGCGCCTCCCTCCTTGCCCCCTCCGCCGCCAGGTAAATGCCGCCGCCTCCCTCCAACCCCACTGTCACCACTGCCACCGCACCCACGTCGCCTCCCCAGCCTCACCGCGCCTCCTGGGCCTCATCGCGCCGCCCCGACTATTAGTTGATTAGGTAATCACCTTCTCACACTCTCTCTATTTGCCTTAATTGTTCATATGCAACAGTCATCATGTCTGGATGATTTTTTGCTGACCTCACGCGCGGCAGCCTCACAGAGCAGTGTAAGGTGTGGCGCAAGAACCAACCTCACGTATGTATTGTATCCTATTTTTAATTTTATTCAAGATGGTATACATGCACATGTCGAGTTGATTATGATGCATGTCTTGTTGGTGTAGGATTTCTCTACAAAGCCTGAGTCCTTTGACATCATGCTCTGGCAGTGCATCGTTCCCTGTAAAGAAGGGATAAGTTGTGAATAAGCACAATCTACTATTTGATTATTTTTTGTTAATAAATTTATTTTGTAGACTGACTGGAAAAGTGTATACTAACCTCTAAAAATCTACTACAAGAAGGACTATCTTAGGGTGTCTCCAACATATGCCTTTCCACCGGGTCTCTTCCACCCGAACATCCATGTCACAAGAGCACCCTGTCTTAGGATTCTTGATGAAGAGATTGTAAGATCGATGAACTTATTTTAAGTTCTTGCGATGCCTCACTTTGGAATTATTATGTTGCTGCAATTAAATTTTTGCTTGAGGTGGTCTTCATCTATTACTGTGAAAATTATACTATCAGAAGTTCCACATTTGCTTCATTAGCCAAATGCGCTTGATATTGAAATGATCGCTATAATCTACTTATGAAGGTTAGAAACTTTGTTAGATATCATTAGATTTTATTTTCAATAATCTTTGTTTTTTAGGATCCAAAGGAATATATGAGACGTGTTAGGGAGCAAGCTCGACTGTGCATTGTACAATCATTGTGATCTAGAGGACTTGCCAGAGCTTAGCATGTAGTTTTTAGTCAAATTTGTAAACTATGAATTGCAATGTATACATGTATATATATGAGGTTATTGTGGATATATGTATTTGTGAATATATGTGTCTGTGAATATGTGTGCCTTTGAATATATGTGCCCGTGAATATATTATGATTGCTTTTATTTGAATTTGAGCAGGAAATTAGAAATAACAACATGTAGTGCAGTTATGTTTTGCAGTGTGATATTGCGGGAGCAGCCTTATATAGGCTTGATTTTGCAGGAACGTTTGAAATACCAGACGTCATTTGAAATACCGGACAGGCTGTCCTTATCGCACAACCATCTATGATATTATAATTGCAATGGATGGTTTATACCACATATCGCCTGTGATAATCCATAGTCTTTCGCATGCTGTTTTTGTTTACAGAATGCCTATGATATTTTTCATTATCACAGGCAGTTTGTATCACAGTACGCCTGTGATAATCCATATTCTTTCACAAGTGGTTTTTAGTTATGGAACGCATGTTGACAGAGTTCTAGCCTTTGGCTACCAAACATATGGAACCCGACTGTATGTGACCACTACGCAGCTACGGAATGAAGCTACCCTCTGTTCGAGAAGAGGCCCACCACCAACACAACGGTCGTCTGAGATCCAGATATTCAACCTGCCCAAGCCCCAAACGAGAGCTCAGGCGGACGATTCCTCCAGGGCTCGAGTCCGGATGAGGCGGGTACCTGGGGGCTTTTATGACAGACGGTTGGTGCGGTAACTTCGGCAGGGGGGGGGTGAACCCTCGATGTCACCCATTGCAAGATAAGCCTCTCATATGTCACATCCATTGTCAGAAGGGCGGCAACGTCACCCACAAGACGGTGCCTTAGAGACCAAGAAAAATTCAAGACCGAAGCTTCCGCTCACCAGATAGACTGGATGCATAGAACGAACACTGTAAAACCAGCCCCACTCTGAGGAATGTCAGATAGATAGGACCGCCTCACCCGCTAATAAGTGGACCCACAAGGTCTTCCGCGAGGGGGCAATTCACACTGTATTTGTAGTTACTATACGCATTTACTTCCAAATTTACCATATGCACTTTTCCTTTGGTGTTCTTGCACCCTTTTCCTTTGATGCTCTTACACCCTTTTCCTTTGACACACTTGCGTTCGTGTATTACTTTTCATACGCCCGTGTGCGTTTATGCTTACGGATTACTTTCATAGAAGTTCTTATTTTCTTAGAGGTTATATACTCGGGCAAGGCCCGCTTGTAATCTGTTATTTCACCTTTTGTGCTAACAAAGATCACGGAAGACTCCCTCTGGACGTAGGGCCTTTTTTTGCTCAAACTAGGATAAATCTTTTGTTCTTTGAAGCTAGCCATACGAAGACGAACGTGATTCAATACAAATTTACTAGTCAGTTTCCAAAACACCGATAATTGGCACACCAGGTAGGGGAACAATATTGCGTGTTCTCATCAGCTTCGTCATGGCTTCATCGGCACCGAGCAGCATCGCTGGCGGCCCCTGAGGGCTCAACAGAGCCGACATCACCGACGACGCCCGGAAAGCATCCTTCAAAGGAATTGACGATGATGTGTCCCTTTTCGAGATACTAGAAGATCATGCAGGCTTCTATCTCAACTCTGACTCCGGCACCTAGGTAAGCGATCATTTTTACTGGAAATGCCGCCCCACAAACACTTGTGGCGGTGTACAAACACTCTCTCGGCCCGCATCCCCCCAATGAGGGACGCTGTGCTATGAGCTTGGAAAGGAACTTGCACGCAGTCACATTCCTAATAGCCGTTTCAAGGCAAGGCACGCTGTGCTCAATTCCGAGTAGATGTGCCCGAACCTAGGCGAGATCGCATTCCGAACCAAGTTCCGTCGCCACACCGATCCCGATGTGGCACGTCCTCACATGCATTCTGCCTGGACCCGCATCACCACTGGCATCGTCGGCGCCCCACGCTTCGAGCAGACAAGCAAGAGCACAATGGACGCCTGCGGTAGCGTACAAGCACTCCCATGATTCGCATCCAGGGAGCACGTCGCCAGGAGCTTGAAAAGGAACTTGCACTTGATCCCGCTCCCAATCCATTTCTGGTTAGGGCACGTGTTGACGATCATTATATACCAATGTCAACCATCAATATAACTCAAGTATGTGAAGAAATGAGTAGTTCTTACACACTTTATAGTTAGAAATAACCTAGTTCCACTTGTACTTGGAGAAAATGGCGCATGCATGTATTTTATACGGAATTGAGGTGAAACAAGGGGATGGATCTTAAAGAATACCTTCCCAGACAATTAGACGACGACATGTGGCAGCACATGGATCAAATGGCCTACTTATAGGAGTATCCGGGGAGATCCAATGACATAGCGCCCAGATTAGTCATTAGACCTGCCTGTCAGCCACTTGGAGAAATCACAACCCGTTTGGAGGGTTTACCAGGAAAGCTGAAGAAGTGGTTCGGCCGACTTGGTCTTCCCTCCAAACCCAGTCAATTTCCACATGTTGGCTCCTCCCAACTTCCGGAAGTCGTTGATGACTGATTCACATGCTTTTGGTGGCGGGAACCGACCCTTCTCCAGCTATAAATAGGACCCATCACCCCCACTTCAACACACACCACTTGAGCATCATTCTATTATGTACACTAGTTCTCCTAGTTCCTTAGTGGAGGTTAGGCTGTAGAGAGGAGCCTCTAGTCCCAAGTCCAAATCGGGAAAGGTATAGCTCATGTATCTTTTCTTGTATTTGTGACTTTATGCATAATAAAGATATTATCTTTAGTCTTCTTTTATTGATATACTTGGATGATGTGTTTCTTGTTTGATTGTGGATTCCATGTATGTGGTAGGAGTAGTATTTATGATTATGCCGTAACAATCTTAATATATAATCATAAACACTACATACCCCCACTATAGTCTAGTTAGTTATGATATGATAATTTTAATATGAATAACTTATGCTATGTCTAAACATTGGTTCAACGATGTTTAGGTTAGTCATTGCCTTAGGATGGCTTGTACCCGGGCTCCTAAGGTATTTACTTTATATGCGAGCATGGTGCTAGGATAGTTAAGTAATGTTGGATATCTCGTTGACCCACGGATTGAAGAGGTAGGCAGTAGGTAGTGACAACCCTATCTGTCCTTTGTAATCCTCCGTGTTCAGCTATGCCATAGGATCTTGGCGGGAGTCGCCCTAGTTATTCTTGGGGTAAGCCCGTGCCCGATGTGTTGAACAATTTAGCATAAGGATTCACCATTGACATGCTCATTAGTATCTAACCTAGGCTATGTATATGTATATTAGAAGCATTGTAGGAGCAACTCCCCAACTCTTAGTCTAATCTCCATTAGGACCCATCTACCCTCTAGAATAGATTGCTTAGGTGTGTTACACAACCAATATTATCCACTTACCCTTGTCTTGATAATTGATTAGTATCCCATAGCTTGATCATAAGAGTAGTGTCTACTTTACTCCATTGCCTTCCTTTGGGATAAATATGATACCCTTGGGAAAACTCTTGGGTGAAATGCTACACGACTATTTTCGTTCGCTTGCGGATTTCTATCTGTGACGTAAGAAATGTCAACAAGCATTTCTGGTGCCGTTGCCGGGAAGGCAAAGGAAGTGAAGGATAGCTATCACTTGTGATTAAGCTATAGGTACTAATAGTTCTTAGATAGGATTAACCTTGTTTGTTTTCTCCTTATCTGTGAAAAAAGGGAATGTTGGCTAACCCATTTCATAGGATGGCCAACGAGGAAGCAAGTGCTCAACTGCAAGATGATTCGAGTCGTACCTCGACAAATTTTCGCTGGGCAACATCATTGCCTTTCGCAGAAGAATTTCAGCTTCCTGTAAGAATCAAAGTCATCCATCCCAAGCTTGGAGGAGGCTCCAAGAGTTTTTCTTGGTTTTCCTTCATCATAAGGTGGATAGTAGGCTTTTCATCCAACACTCATATCATGGGTTGGCTCCAAAAAACCATGACCACATTCATTCTAGAGCTGGAGGAGCCCTATTCTCATTCATCATGGATGAGAATATGGTCTCCACTCAAGGGGTGGTTTGAGGAGTGCTCTTGTTTCTTTAGCTTGGCATGCACCACTTAACGAGGTGGACATGCTAGTTATGGAACTACACCTCCCATTGAGTAACATGAAGACTGTTGATAGTTACTAAGAAACACTAACAAATCGGTCCCTGGCAATGGTGCTAGAAATGCTTGTTGATGTTTCTTATGTCACAGATAAAAATTCGCAGGGGTACATAAAATATCGATGTAACATTTCCCCTTAAAACAGTATTCCAAGGGTGTCATTTATATTGTCCCAAAGGAAGGCTAGGTGGAAGCAAAGCAATCATCAAATGGAGAGGATAGGTTGGTCTATGTAGGGTTCTAGCAAGGATGTGTAAATGATAATTGGAGGTAGTTTGACACACACAAGAGTGAAAGTGCATCTAGGAATTCCTTGTGGGTTTCAGATGATTTATGACAAGCAAATGAGATCCTAACAACTTTGTTGAGATGAGCACAAGTTCTAATGAGAAAATAAGCTAGGTGCCAAAAAGAAGGGAGAATGAGGAGCAATGTGGAAAAGATCTCAAGGAACAAGTGTAGTAGATCATTGTGTATGGAGTGTGTTAAGGAAACACACCCCAAGAGCCTAAGCACAAATAATCACACACATTGCACAAGTTTATACAGTACCGGACTAGTCCGATTGACATTGGACTAGTCCGATATCTTTCTGCACAAGACCGGACAAGTCCGATATGTCCACGAACTAGTCTGATATCTCTCTGACTAGAATCAGACTAGTTCTCCCCAGTGCGGACTAGTCCTCAAAAGACTTCACAAGTTGCTCAAAATCGGACAAGTCCGATATTAGCACGGACTAGTCTAAAAACCCCTCTAACCTAAATCAGACAAGTCCTCCAAGTGCGGACTTGTCCCCTATTCACTTAGGGTTTCACGTTTCCGGACAAGTATGATATCCACCAGACTAGTCCGAAGATTTCAAGAAGCAAAATTGGACAAGTCCGCTTCTAGTCGGACTAGTCCGATATTTCGGGACACCTATGTTTTGCTACACATAGCACACCGGACTAGTCCGGTGTCCACCACAGACTAGTCCGATATTACTAAACCCTAACGGTAACTTTTGGGAACCCCATATAAATAGGTGTACACGACCCATATTTCATATCTCTCGACCCCTGCGCCGTCACACCTCCCAAGAGCCTCAAAAACAAATCTCTCTATGAAATCAATAGCAACAAAGATCAATCCCTTGAGGATACACTTTGGATCATTGGAGAGACACGGTTCATCACTCATTGAGCTCTTGGTTTGATTCCCTAACACACTCCTATGGTTTTCATTATAACCTTTTGAGTGTGTTCTTGGTGGTGTTCTTGTTGTAATCTTGGGGAGCACTCAACGTGTGAGAAGGCCCCTTGAATTCAGTTATTTACCCTTTGTGATAAGTGAAGAGGATTTGCCTCCATGGCAATCCGACGAGGGTAGGGTTGGAGAAGACCCGGTCCTTTTGTGGACTCCTCAACGTGGATGTAGGTTGCCTCTGTGGAAACCGAACCACGGGATAAAATCATTGTGTTGTTTGTTTGTGCTCATTGTTCTTACATTTCATATATATATATATATATATATATATATATATATATATATATATATATATATATATATATATATATAGGGTTTCGATCAATCGTGCTCACTTTACGTTGAAACATTGAGTTTAAGATTAAATTGTGATATACCCTAGTTCATAGTTGTGCAACACTTAAATTACAAGTGTAATTCCGCTGCTTACATCCTAGGATCAAGTTAATCGATCAAATTTGATTAACCCAGTCGGTACTCACCGGACTAGTCCGATTTCTTGAGATTTGATCTGGTTGTCAAGTGTTGCAAGTTTCGACAGAAAATCAAAAAGGCCTAATCACCCCCCTCTAGGCCACATTCAATTGGTATCGGAGCAAGGTTCTTCAAGAAGGAGACTAATCGCTCAAAGAGATCATGTCAGACATGAAGAACGTACATAAGAGCAACAACCAAGAGAAGGTTGATGAAGACAAGAACCAAAAATTGGAGAATCTCCTCGAGGCCATTCAAGACTTCGAGGATGACGATGAGGAGACGCTGGAACTCAAGTCACACCGACTACTCCCGATATCCATTAAATTATGATCGCCTAAATTCTAACAATATTCATTATCTATCTATTCCACTTGCAAAAGCCCCACACTTTGACGGCAATGACTAATCAATGTGGAGGCAAAACATGAAAATGTATTTGATTTCTCTCAATCCAAGTTTGTGACACATAGTATGCACAGGAATAGATATCCCTGATGATGATGAGGAGCTCACACCTAGCCAAGAGCAAGCGATCCATCAAAACACCCAAGCTGCTGCAGTCATTACTTCATTGCTCAATCGGGATGAGTTTACAAAGGTGGATGAACTCGAGATCACGAAGGAGATATGGGAAACGTTGCAAACTGCACATGAAGGCGATTGTCAAGTGCGAGAAGCGAAGATCGAGATAATTGAAGGCGAGCTAGGAAGATTCGCCATCGAAGAAGATGAGTCACCACAAGATATGTACAACCGACTAAAGACGCTCATCAACAAGGTGCGAGCATACGGAAGCAAGAAGTGGAACGACCACGAGGTAGTGAAGCTCATTCTTAGAGCCTTCATGCCTCGCAATGTTACCTTGTGCTCGATGATATGAGAAAGCTGCGGGTACAAGAAGATGACCCTAGCTGAGCTACTTGGTAAAATCATCAACTGTGAGATGGTGGAAAAACAAGCCAAACATGTTAAGGAAATTGCCGATCTCACCTCGGCAAAGAAGAAAGGAGTCGCTCTTAAGTCCACCCTTAAGCCCTTATCTAAAGAAGCTCGAGAAGCTCAACTAGAAGAAGACGGTGACGATGAGAGCAGCGACTTGGATGAAGATGACATGATACTATTCATAAATCAGTTCAAAAAAATTATGAAGAAGAGACAAGGTGCTAAATCAAGTGAAGAAAAGTACAAGGAAATGTGGGGACCGGAGTCCACACATCCGAGGATCTCATTGGGTGGTGCCGTGCGATGCGACACCTAACAGCACACGCAAAAAGGATACCAAAACATATAAAGTTTTCATTTTATAATAAGAAGAGTTTACAAAAGAGTGTACAACAGAAGTACACACGCAGCGGAAAATACATACTCATAATCTCACCTAACTAAGCAGGAGAGAAGACGTCCATGCCCTAGGACGATTCTCACTAGCAACAAGAAGAACATTCAGCAGTGGCATGGTTCACATGATATTTATCTCGACGCCTCGAGTCTCATGTACAACCTGAACAACAGAAATAAAACTAATACCTGCAAAAATGGTTACAGCGCAAACATGAGCATAAGGCTCAACAAGACTTAACCGTCTCACTAGACATATGCAGGGTGAATACTAACATAGGTAAGGAATAGCATAAATAGACTCGCCTATAAGTGGATCCTTATAATCATGTTTTAAGTAGCAAATGACATTCTCCAAGCACGGCACATCATGGGTTCCACAATCAAACAAGAAATGCTTTGCCGATGATATGACATGCTCAGAGCACATAATGCTATTACAGCTAAAGTATGGGGAAATTGTAAACTTTTAATTGTACTATCTCTAAATCATACAAGGTTGCAAAGTAATTATAATTCAATACAATATGATTTTCTGGCTTCTTTAGTATTTACTACGTTGCCGCTCAGTGAACAAGTGGTACTCTATTACCGCGAGGGACGGTGATTGCAATCAGGACACACCCGGACAACACGACACATATGCACTTTCGGAAATGCCAGTGAGTACTTTGCGTAGTACCTACGTAGCACTTCAGTACTAGTCGTATATGGCAACCTTTCGCGAGACACTCAAATGCCGAACCGGTCGATCCGTCACGAGCAGGAGGTCCCTGCGTGGGTCGTACTCTGACGTGCCCACCAGCGGATTTACACCTTGCTGCCCTCAACCCACACCTCTAAAACGAAACAGTATGCCTCAACACCCAAGTGACCAAGCTACGTCAGTTTATTGGATTCCATATGTCCATTATATTGCCAGTACAATTCAAGCTTGTCCGAAGGGGCTGCATACGGATGGGCCTTAATCGACACAGGCAGGGCTATGCGACCGAGACTCAATTCTTGCCGCTTCCTATCCATTCCCTGCCCAGTCTCTATTTCATTATATTATGCCATTTCCTATCTAACCAATCCTGTGAGATATGTCCTACATCTCTCGCGAGTATATTCCAACTACTCGACTTCTACCGGATTTCCTATGCATTAGCAAAGCAGTTACTATAGGTCAAACTGTAACTCGTTCCAAATCCAAGGGATTTTTGGTCATGCATGTGGAGTATCAATCATCCTAAACGTAATGCACAATTCATATACTACTCATCATAGTGATAAAGTAAAATTTTATAAACGACTTAAATGCAAACCGGGGCTTGCCTTAGTTTGCGACTCGAATAAATGTCACTTGTCAGTGGTCCTTCTGTGCAGACTCCGCCAAGGACTTCAAGTGGACACCCTGGCCTTCTCCTCCAAGCGAAACTTCTCGTCGATCACCTATCATCACGTTCCTATCGACATGATATGCATATAAGTAATTAAGTAATTTAAGAATAGACTCCACGGGGTGGTGTAAACTCTAAGAATGAGGAGTTCGACTAGGAAGGACAGATATGCCTCTGTTGTGTGGATGAACAAAGGATGGAGTCAAGTGGTCATAGTAGTATCGAGATGTGAATTGAAAGGTGCAATGTAAGCACACATTGCAACTTGGCACTCAACACTCGACGCTATGCCACTCAAGGACGATACAGCTGAATGGTGTGGAAGTGTTGGACTGGTAGTGTAAGGATGACTAAAGAATCAAGGGGGACATCAAAAACTTAAGTATGAGTGGAGTGTACAAGATGAAGGTCGCGATTTAGCAATCGACCAATGATCTTGACTTAACTTATAAATGAGTAAACCTAGTTAAGTGAGCAGTGCTGTCGTAGGGTCCCGACTTAGGATGAACCATGATGGAACCTAACGACACTTGGGACTGAATTGAGATCAACATGGCTTGGACTTAAGAAGTCATTACAAGCACTGTTAACCTAGCATGAGTATCAAGACAACGTCAAATGACTTTTAGGTAAAGTAGTTTATATGGCAAGCTTCCCGAGCATCGTTCGAGTTCTTACACGACGACACTAATGTAGTGTCTTCTGCAAGATCGTACAGGTGAGCTCGGTAAGCTCTCGGGACTTAAACATGATGCGAGACCTTGCCGTGAAGGCATGCTTTTCCATCTCAAGAAGATCGTCTTAGCGACGTCCACAACAACCCGGACTCGTCAATGGGGTGAGCGGAATCTCGAACACCACCTTGTGAGTCTTAAGGTTAGTGATTTTGACTCGATCGTCAGCAAGAGACTCGACGAACCTGTCGTCGATGCTATCATATCTCATTTAAGTTGGGCTAGCCTCTTCCTGGCACACCTAGTTAACCAATCCTGTGATCGGCTACGGAACATCCTCGACACAACCAAGGAACTCTTATCCAAGGTTCCCCTTGGTCTAGTTCTCCTTGTTGGTCGCAACGTTCTTGCATACCTCTACCCCAGGTCATCGGTGATCACCGAACCACATGGTTTGACCTAGAAGGCATTTCATCGAGCACCCTGGCTACACCCAGGACTCGACGTGTCTCGCCTTGACTAAACCCTAATCTGGCTAAACGACTGTCGACTGTTGTGTCGTTGTTGTGTTTCAGCAACCTGTACGTTACAAGCATCCTTCATCTCGATGCCAGGACACGATGATGGCTCGGAACGTCACGATGACGTCATATGGTCAACGACATCGACGCGGATCATGGTGGAGCATCACAAGCACGCACGGACAAGCCAACGAGATCCAAAAGCCAAAGAAGGTCAACTAGGGGACTTTTATAGGGATGATATCAATGCGGAAACTGGACGTACGACTTGACGACACATGAGTAACCTTAGCGATCACGACGAACGGACGTCGGTGATGTCAAGCAAGGTATTTCAGGGCAAGGCTCACCTTGTAGGCATTTCGCCGAACATCTTGGGTGTGTATTTGATTTTCGTTGCTTCATCACCATTCAAAGGGCATCTTGGCACTTGGGCTTGTCGAGTTGCCACATCACCATACCCCTGCATCAAGACCAGCTCTGAACATCAACGAAGTTGGTTCTTTCCTTGTAAGCATTTCATCGAACAGGTTGACTGCAGTCACTGATCCAATCACTCTTGCAAAATAAGAGCTAACCTTGGACCAGTTGTCGATGTTGGGGTGTCAACGACGTGTTCTTGCATATCCTTCATCACACCAATCGATTGCCTTGATGTTATGACACGGTCACTGCTTAGAACACCGCGATGACGCCATGAAGACGATCACATCGGAACTGCACAAGTCAAATCAACATGAACATGCGCACGGGCTTGCCGGTGGCGCAGAGGTGGTGAGGCACGGTGTCTCAGTGGGTGAGGCAGCAATGGTGCGAACATGGGAGTGCACGGCCGGCGTGGGCGTGGCGAGATGCTGCAGCGAGCTGCAAGGACCATGGCGAGCGGCGGCTTGGAGCGGCCATGGCCATGGCACACGGGCTGGAACGGCGCCCGCAAGCGTGGCTGAGGTGCTGCCGGGAGGTGGAGGGGCGTGCGGGCGCGGCGATGTGACCCGCGCGGCGTCGGCCAACACCGTAGGCGGCCGTGGGGGCGGTGGAGTGCCAAGGCGCAGAGGGAGCCGGGCGCGGAGACGGCCCGGAGGCGGGTGGTGCTAGGGCGTCGCGCGGGCGCTGGGCGGCTCGGCGAGCACGCAGCGGCAGGGAACGGCGTGGCCGGTGAGGTGGAGCGGTGTTGTGGCCGGACGAGAGGTGAGGAGCGAAGATAAAGACCGGGAGGGAGTTTCACGGTGTGACGATAAGGCCGACTTCATCGCGCTGGCGCCTGCATGCGGCTACGTGGAGGTAGGGGAGGAGGTGCCGACCTAACTGGTGGGGACCACCTGTGGGACCCACCTCCCTCACTATTCTTTCCAAAATTTAAATAGGGCTAGCAAACATGCTTCAGAAATAGTCAACTTTGGCCCAGTGACTAAACAAAATGTGGAGAATTTTATGAAACAATCAGATTTCAAAACTGAGCAAGTTGAATTTGAACTCAGGTTTGAATTTGAATGCAAGTGGTGATACTTGACTCAAGGAAATAAATAGTAGATTAGGTTCAAAAATCCTGAAACTTTGAAGTTAACCTTTTTGAACCATAAGGGACATCAGGAAAAATTTGGAGTTGATTTGGACAAGGTTGAGAACAAAGTTTAAATTTGAAGTCGACGTTGATTAAACTCTCAGTACGTGTCCAATAAATGGGAAACGTGCTTCAAAATATTTGAAACTTTACCGAGAGTCTATTTGAAATATTAGAAGGTCATGGAAAAATTTACGGCATGAGATTTGAATATTTTTGGATGTCCCATTTTAGGGTTGGAATAATTCCTTTTTCTTTCTCTCTATTTTGTTTTCTTTTCTCCTTTAATTTTTCATTGAAAATGTGAATACATGGAAATTACGGGTTTTACACCTTAAGTTCCAATATACATTAGCAAACATGTTCTATATGTAAAATTTTAACAAGTCCCTATTTTAAGTGAACATTGGTTAACTCATATGGTTCATGTGAGTTTGGATTTCCAAGTTCATTTTCAAAATTTTTAAGTTTGCATTTTTGCATTTTTGTTCTTCCGAAAAACGGGCTTTTACAATCCTTCCCCCTTAAAGGAATCTCGTCCCGAGATTCTAGCAAGTAGAATAATAGGAACGATGAGAGGACGATCTGTAAAAGAGGGTCATTGACTAAGGAAAATGGCAATGCCCTTAAAGACTTGGGTTCTACGAAATAGTGATTATCTTTAGGCATCTTAAGAAATTCTAAAGTTTGGTTCAAGTGATTCCAGTCTTTAGGTTGGTAACCTTGACAGGAGGCTCGACATGACAATATCACATCGTAAAACATGGGTCTTAAAAAGTTATGTTGAGGTGTTGAGGTCTTCTTCTTTCTGTCAAAATGAAGTAACCTTCTTCATTGAGGAGGTACTTAGAGTTCTATGATAGTCAAGCGTCCTTAACTCTGGATGTTTCTCTTATGAAGACTTTTCTACTCTGGTTTTGTAGCCGAAGCAATGCCATCAGGCACTACAAGTCAAAGAGTTCCAAAGTTTGGTAATCAATAATAACCTCGCGAATAGAAAGATTTTAAGGTTCTAGCGAGGTCAAGAAGTCAATAAGAAACTCCTCGCAGCTAGAAACAATCAGTTGTCAATACTCAAGGTGATTTGAGTTTCAACAAGTCAAGGACAAGGACTCAACTGTGTTTTAGTCACAAGGTGTCCCTTGTGCCACTCAAGATAATGAAACCAGTCGAAGGCGTTGCGAACGATAAAATTGATCCCAACTCAAAAATGTTATGCACTACTTAAGTATTTGAACAGGGTCACATATTCTTGCTCAAAACTCATTAGTAATTACGTTTCATGATGCATCACAAACCGGATGGTGTTATGCAGACACAATGAACTCCGAGGATAATTATGCAAGGTATGGTGCATTCAGTATTATGCTTTGAGCAAAAATAGGTAAGACAACTCAGACACAAACAGAAGTACCCTAGATACAGAAGGATTAAGTGACTTGGTCATTAAAAGTGTCGAACGACGAATGTCACTTTCACGTCTTGACCAAATTCAAGAATTTCAAGGTAAGAACATTAGCAAGGGATGATGAGGTTCATCTCAAGGCAACGGAGTGTACATAATGGAATAAAATGATTGAACTTCTTGTTGATGTGAAGTTCCCTGAAGCTTGCTAATTACAACTTACAGGTAGTTGTGGTTACTTAACAAAGGGTCAGGGTTTTCATCTCGTAGGATTCCTAAAGTAGTATGTCTAACCTTTAAAAGGTGCAGTAGGGTTGCCTTCAGAAGTTGCAAAGAGAGTAACCTTTGAAGAGTAAGGTTCTCATCACTTCCGTAGGTTACACTAAGTGGTTGACAAGGTATTGTGCTAGGCATGACCTTGGTTAGTGATCCACGTTCTTGCTAAGGAATTTCCAGCTCATACTACTCACCTATGGCTTCTCGTCTCAGGGACTGAAGCAAGGGAGTGGTTTAGCGTGAAGAATCAACTGACTTCTTTAACTCAATGATCGAGTTCCCCAAGAAATGGGGTTCGAGAAGATCCATTAAATAAGCATCTCATTGACCCAATGAGTCAATGTTGTACTCGGTCCTACCACTACTGGAATCCCGACGATTTGCAACGGCCAGGGCCGTCGCAAATAAGCCAAATGCCGTCGCAAAAAAGCTATTTGCGACGGCTTTCCTTATTTGCGACGGTTTTTAACCGTCGCAAATAAATCGTCGTAATTAAGCTTATTTGCGACGGCCACCGTCGCAAATAAGCTTAATTGCGACAGCCAGGATTGGCCGTCGCAAGTTATTGCTGCGGGACGGTGGGCCCCGCAACATTATTTGCGACGGCCAGGCCGTCGCAAATAAGCTTTATTTGCGACGGCATGGCCGTCGCAAATAGGTTCAGTGGGCAGGGACCACATGTCCTCCTCCGGGACCCTCTCTGTTATTTGCGACGGCCAGACCGTCGCAAATAGCAGTGGCTTATTTGCGACGGCTTTGTACCTTATTTGCGACGGTACTGCATAAAAAGCCGTCGCAAATAAGGTTTTTTATTTTTGTTTAAAAGCAGAAAACACTAACCGGCTCGATGGCCAGATTCATAGAACAGATTCACAGAACACATCACATCACAACAGTTTCAAAACACATCGTACAAACATCACATCAACATCAACAAACTAAACATGGGCTCACTCGCCGGTTTGACCTCCGTATCCACCTCCGGAGCCACCTCCGAAGTCGAAGTCCTCGTCGCGCCTCATTCCAGGCGGCGGTAGCAACGGCGACGGTGTTTGTGCAGCCGTCGCGGATCCCTACAATTAATGAAACTTAGAGTTAGAATATAAATGCATCAACATCTCTCTCCCTCCCTTCCTCTCCCTCTATCTTCATCTAAATCCCCCTCTCTTCTTCTCTTTTCATTTCTCTCTTTGTCTCTCACTCTATCTTTCTTTCTCACTCTATCTCTCTATTGCTATCCTTTTCCCTCTATCTTCCTCCCTCTATCTCCATCTACATCTCCCTCCCTCTATCTTCCCCTCTCTCTATCTCCATCTGCATCTTACTCTCTCTTCATTCCCATGCTATTCTATCTATCTTTCACTCTTTCTTCTGTCTCCCTTTCTTCTATCTCTATCTTTCTTCAATCTCTATCTTTCTTCTATCTCAATCATTTTCTTCTATCTAACTATCTCTCTCTTTCATCTATCTCGATCTTATTACGCTGGAGAAGAAGGATTACATAGAAACTTACCTGACCCGCTGAAGAAGGATCGCCTGGAAGGACCGGTGGTAGTACCGGTAGCTGGATTCCCAGAGCTTGCGCCCGAGCGATGGCCTGTCATTGCAAACATTAAATGCTACCTATTAGTAAGTCATTTACGTTGAATTAATGAGAATTTTAGTTTTTATTTTGTTACCTCCATTGCTTCCCGCATCTGCGCCAACGCTGCTGCCTGGGTTTGGATTGTGGCCTCCATCGCGATCCTTTGGCGTTCCGCCTCCCTCCTTTCCTCCTCATGTCGCCTTTCGTTTTCTTCTACAGTTTCTCGGAGGGACTGCATCTCAATGTCCCTCTGCGATACGCGGCGACCTCCCATGCCTGAAGCCTGCGTGGAGCTGCCTCTCACAGGTCTCCCCACCCTCGAGTCGACAACTCCGTCGAATATGGCGAGCCTATAAAAAAGAGAGTCAGTAATATGAAATTGAAATATCTTGAATACTTGGAATTGAAAACGATAAAATGACTTGTAAACTCACCTTCCGTGTGCTTTTCCACCACCGGTTGCATACGCGGCTTGAGGATCGATCGGTTGACGTTCCCAATCGAAATCCTCGCCGTGTATCTTCCTAGCCTCCTCCCCGTACTTAGCCTGCAAAACAATAAAACCGTGTAAGTTGAACAATCTATATAGTTATATTTAATATGAATGATTTCTAAACTTACCAATCGCTCGGCTGCAGCCTGACTGCACCCCGTCGGCTGAGAAGGGTCCCTGTGACCTCTCTTCCAGACCTCAGCAGGGGTGGGCGGCACCCCCGTCTCGCGCTCCTGTCAATACGTGTTAGTACGAACAATATATTATTAATATATAAACATAAGTTACACACACTTACCATGCGTTTAGCTAAACGCAAGTGGTTATCTTGCCCGTGCCTGCTCTTCCCCTCCACCCCTCTGCAGTCTCGAGCCTTCTCAGACTTAGCTTTAAACTCGTCGCTAGCCCAGTAGCGACAAAGGGCCCAAAATGCATCAGTCTGACCCTGCAACCAGCTCACGTGGCCCTGCACATAGTTGGAAGTTGTTAAAAGTAACATCGAGGAAATTATCAGAAAAAAATACTTACTACACTCCACGTACCTGCGCGTACTCCTCCTCCGTCAGGTGCCTCTCGCTCTCTTGCCGGAAGTGTAACACGTGCTGCTGGTTCGCCTTCAAGTGCTCATTAATAATTTGAACACGGGCGTTCGACAAAGCTTGTCGAAGCGCCTTGGCAGCGTTGAAGTGAAACACTCGCCTCGGATCCTCAAACATGCGACGGTCGTTCGGGTCCTCTAAAGTATATCATGCCTGCGATAAAGAATATATTGAAGAGATGTTCACTAAAAGAGTTTAAGAGTTGTAACTTAGAAACTTTTTTAATATACTTACCATGAAATCGGCCCATACAGCCTCCTGAAGGTTGCCGTGCTCCTGGTGATGGACGCGTGCGTAGTCCTCCCACGAAAGAGCAGGCACCCCGTCGATGACCCCGGGATAGTGCAAACGCACTATGGACCCGAGGACACCGTTCACCGGTCTGTGGTGTCTCTCACCGGTGAAAGACAAGTCGTCCCAAGCCCTGTAAGATATTTATTCAGTCATTCATTACTTAAGTAATCAAAAGAAACTAAAATTGAAAACTATAATTTTTATTACCTATCTCCAACTGGACGAATCATGATCCTCTGTGAAGGGACCGCGGGAGGACTGACAAAGTGAGTCCTCCTCGTCCTCCGCGTCTGCTGGGGCGCCACGTCAGGTGACCCAGACGGTTCCTCACCGGCCGAGTCAAAGGCCTCAGGAACAAACTCATCGCCAGCTGGGGGCTGGCTGGCCGAGGGCTGGCTCGCCGAGGGCTGACTCACCGAGGGCTGCCTCGCTGAGGGCTGGCTGGCTGAGGGCTGCCTCGCCGAGGGCTGGCTCACCGAAGGCGCCGTAGCCTCTGAGTCAGCCGGTGAGGACTACAACATTCAAATGATTCATAAGTAAGTTTAATGTGAATTTGAATTTAAAGAATTTGTCAAAAACGAGTGACATTTACCTGTGACGAAGCTCTAGAGCTGGTCTGAACGTGCCCCAGCAGCTGAGAGCGTCTGCTGCCAGTCGACGAGGCACCAACGAAAGCGTCCTCAGGTCTAGAGGGGTAGAACCCCCTCGTCGGCGGCACCTTCTTACCCTTCTTTGACGCCATCCTATTGTAATTAGATAATTAGTAAATATGCAAATAAAATATATAAAATTCATGTTACTATCTTCAAGAAAACATTACTTGTAGTCACTTTCAAAATTCATCAACATCATTGTCATGTGCCTGTGCCCTACTCCTTAAACCAGCCCAACGATCTTCCATCGTGGCCTGTTCTAATTTTCGTTTTCGCGTATCATCTGCCTCTACATCTTCAATGTCTTCAACATCTCCAACTAATTGATCGAGTCCTGCACCAAGCTCGATGATAAAAGTGTCTGGCAACTCTTCTTCTTGGTACACTTCTTCAACGTCTTCGCTATCATGATAACCATCATCCCCAGGAGTATATAGCCACTCACGAGGATTCACCTTATATACCACCCACCAAGCACTGAGCTTCGTGCATGGATAAGGTAGATAATACACTTGTTCAACTTGATGCGCAAGAACAAATGTAGCGTAACCTCGTAGTCGGTCCTTATGTTTCACTTCCACCATTCCAAATTGGTTTTCTCGAGTTCCATGGGTACGATCAAACCAATCACAGTCAAAGAAGACAACTCGAAGGGTCTTATTTCTGGTAAAAGTAAATTCAAGGATTTTGTTAATGATACCATAATAATCGGTTAAATTCCCTTTAGTGTCCATTGCTCTCGTCACAACACCGGAATTTGATGTTGCCGCGAGAGGACGATGAGCTTCAAAATGAGTTGTACGGAATCGGAAGCCATTTACGTCATATTGACCATAGCTTCTAACATTCACCAATCCATAAGATAGCTGCCGCAAATCTTCATGGACATTGTGAGTCCGACACTGTTATAAAAGATGAGAGAATATTACATAATACTTCTTTAATAATAGTAATTTATAATACATAGAAGACGAGAGAATATTACATATTCTCGAAACCAAGATAGAAAACTATGCCCCCCATTTATTCCTTCTTTTCACATCGCTTCTACTTGTTTGGCCGTAGGTTGATGCCTATGTGGCCAATATTGTCTGTGGAACTCGCTGAACATGAAAAAACATCTATTAGAGTACATGTGTAGCAAAATATGTAGATTAGCATAAACATAGGAGAAACACTTACTCGAAGTATTCCTGCATGCCTTCTATATTTGCGTACATGTAGAGTAAATCAACAGTCCTTTCCTGTTCGGATAGCACGTAGGTCGTGTAGCTACCAACGGTGGCGCCTCTCGTTTGAAAAATGGAAAGGTCGCTTAGAGGGGGTGTTTCGTACACATTGTACCGCATCGCCGAAGTATTGATATTGTTTTCTTCCTCAAAGTAGACACTTGAAAAGTATCCAACTTCCTTAAGAGCATATGCTTCAGCGATGCACCCTTCCACCCTTGCCCGGTTGCCAACCATTGGTTTCAGATATCGTAGCGCTCTTTCAATGTGATACATCCACCTATATTGCACAGGACCGCCAACTTTAGCTTCGAATGGAAGATGGATAAGCAGATGTTGCATTGGATTGAAGAAACCCGGTGGAAAAAAATTTTCCATCTTACATAAAAGTATGGGTATCTCCTTCTCTAACTTATCCATCATCCCGATCTTGATTTCTTTAGCACAAAGCTGTCTATCGAAATAGCTAAGCTCGGCTAAAACCTTCCACACCGCATCATCTAGCTAGCCTTGGAACATAACAGGTAGGAGTCTTTCCATTATAATGTGATAATCATGACTCTTCAACCCAGTGAGGTTTCCTGTGCTAACATTTACGGCTCGTTTCAGGCTAGCTGCGTAACCATCTGGGAATTTCAAATTTTTCATCCATTTCATAACTTCTTTCTTTTCTTTCGATCGAAGATAGAAAGAAGCACGTGGGTTTCCACCACTTTCAGAGATTTCAAGAGTTGGACGGTGACAAATGTCTGCCAAATCTAGTCTAGCTTTATAATTGTCTTTCGTTTTGCCAGGCATATCCATGCAAGTGCTTATGATACTTTCGCTCATATTACGCTCCTGATGCATGAAATCAATGTTGTGCATTAGAATCAACGACTTCACATATGGTAGCTCCCAAAGTCCACATATGTGAGTCCAATTGTGTTCCTCTCCATAACCTAAGAAATATCCAGGACGACCTTCATCAAGCACCAGTTTGTCCAACATATCAGAAATTTCTGACCCGTTGAGACGCTTCGGTGGTCCTTTAGTGACAACAGTGTTCTTTCGAAAGACATGCATCTGCTGCCTAAATATATGATTCGAGGGTAGCCAACATCTGTGACAATTGAAGTAAGATATTTTGCCTCCATGAGTTAGTCGAAAGCAATCCGTGTCTGAAGCACATATCGGACACGTCAGACGACCGTGAGTGCTCCATGCCGAAAACATGCCGTATGCCGACAAATCATGGATGGACCACAAATAAGCAGCTCGAAGGTTGAATTTCTGCTTCTTGTAACTGTCGTACGCTTCGATTCCTGTCCACAAGACTTTCAATTCTTCGATCAGTGGTTTTAACATCATGTTGAGACGTGACCTGGGATGATCAGGTCCAGGTACAATGAGGCTGAGAAACATGAACTCGTTCTTCGTACATAAAGCAGGTGGCAGGTTGTATGGAATGACAAAGGCAGGCCAACATGAGTATGGCGTGGCATTCGTACTGAACGGTGCCATCTCATGTGTCTTGCGGTTCTTTTTGAAAGAAACATTCGCTTCAACCGAGGTGTCACAGGCAAGTAATGAAGCTGCTTATGTGCGACATCTGTCATCACATTATCGCCATCGTCATGAACAACTTCGACATACCTCGATTTACCACATTTCAAGCACATCTTCTCATTGGCGTGCTCTTTCCAGAATAGCATGCAGTTGTGTGGGCACACATCAATTTTCTCATACTTCATACCGAGACCAGATATCTTGATCTTTCACTGATACATATCTGGTGGCGCTTTGTGAGGTTGTGGAAGGATATCGCAGATCAATTTCATGAGATCATTGTAGCAGTTGATGGAAAAAAAAAGTACTTGGACTTAATTGCCATAAATCTGGTCAAGAAAGCAAGTACGGTCACAGCCGTGTGTTCATGCAACGGCTCTTGTGATTTTTTCAGCTCCTCGAAGAACTTCTCTGCCTCATTTGTAAGAGGATCCTCCGCTTCAAGAGCTTCTAACATCTCATCCATCCTATGAACCTCTGTTATATCATCATCCTCATCCACTTCGGCTATGACTCGAGAATTAGTCTCGCCGTGGAAGGTCCACACTTCATATTGTGGAGTGAAACCGTTTTGACATAAGTGAAATGAAAGCTCCAATCTTCTCAAAAATTTAGTGTTCCGACATTTTGTACATGGGCACCGCACCATATACTCTGTTGACAATGAAAATGCTCGATCCAAAAATTGATCTAACTTGATATACCACTCATCGGAGTGACCACCATTTCTGCTCTTCCAGCCAGTATACATCCAACTGCGGTCTTCACCCATGTTTGACTCTGCAGTTTAATGCGAAAGAAATTGTCGTTAATGTATTGTTGTGTTATGTCACGGCCCTACAACCTAGGCAGATAGATCCTAAACCCACCCAAGAGTGACCGAGCGGAGCGTGCTCATGACGAGACGCGTGATCCAGATTCGAACGAAATTTCGGCAGCATAACCCCGCTGTTCTCCACTGCACGCCCGAAAATGGTGCAGCAGAGAACAACAGGGTTACGCCACTGAAATCTCGTCCAAATCCGGACCCGCGTTTCGTCACAAGCCACGCCCCCTCGGTCACTCCAAGGCTGTCCAAAAAGGGGACAATTCCGAACCTGCACGTCTCACATGCCAATGGCATGTGAGACGTGCCGATCCGAAACGGGTAATACATTGCTATAGGTTACGTTGCTCATTTTCATTTTCAGGTCATTTAAGAGAGAGGAAAGAACTAGAGAAAGAGTGAGAGGAAAGTTGGTCTCAGATGACAATTCCACAACGACTTTAGGGTTAGCTGCCGTAGATCAGAGATGAAACCACTTCGTTGGAGTACGCCATCCACGCGCAGGTGCTTGCCATCCTCACCGTCGTCGTTCGCCTTCGTGCCCGTCTACACGCATACTTTACCTTACCACTAAATGGGCCTTGTCGGGCCTTGTCAAGCTGGTCCGAAGCCCATTTATGTATATATAGTACTTGAACACTCAAGCAATCAAAATTAAGCAATTCAACGACCCTTCAAATAAACCTAAGCATAATTCAAAAATCCAAGAAATTCAAATAAACCTAAACATAACAATTATCCATTGTAATTCATTAATTTATCAACTCAATTCTAACATAAGCAATTCAATTCAAATGAGAGCAATTCAATTCAAATGAGAGCAATTCAATAAACCTAAACATAACCATAATTCAAATGAGAGCAATAATACAAATCTTCAACATTATTAAATTGAACCTAAGCATATATAGTAACATTAAGATCCAATTAACAACTAACTAATAATTAATTAGAATGGTCAACTATTAACAACTAACTAACAATTAATTGTAATTCAACTAAATAGCATAACAACTAATCATCAATTAACAACTAATTATCTAGAAATTAACAAGTAATGCCTACTTTACTTGTGCGGCGTGGAGCAACGGGCCGACGGCTTCGGACGGACGGCGGAGGCGTTGGAGGAGGCCGGCGGCGCTGCTGTCCGGGGCCGGGGGCGGCAGGGGCACGTCGACGTCAGGCGCGGGGGGCGCGGCGGGGCCATGGGCGCAAGGGGGCCGGGGGAGGCGGGGTCGGGGGCGGCAAGGGGCCAGGGGCGGCGGGGGGACAGGAGCGCAGGAGGTGGGGGCGCAGGGGCTGGGGGCGTAGGGGTCGAGGGCGGCGGGGGGCTGGGGGCGGCAGGTGCGTGGCGGGCTGGCGGCGGCGGCGCGGCTAGCGGCGGGCCGGGGGCGCAGGGGCGGCGGGGGGCCGGGGGCGCAGGGGCGGCGGGGGGGGGGGGGGGGGGGGGGCGGGGGCGGTGGGCGCGCTGGGGGCGGCGGGGTTGCGGCGCGGCGGGCCTATGGCGAGGGTGCGGCGAGGCCGGGGGCGCAGGGGCGGCGGGGGGCCGGGGGCGGTGGGCGCGCTGGGGGCAGCAGTGTCAGGGCGCGGCGGCGGTGGGGAATTGTGAATGAAGAGTCGGGGCCGGAGGGTCCCGATATTAGACTTAGTTTGCGACGGCCTATTACATGGCATCATTCCCATACATACACACACTCAAGTTCTTTCGCCGTATGCATAAAACTGCACTAGCAAATGCCCTTTTTATTACATCTTCAGCCATGTCCTCTTCTATAACTCAGTTTCATAACTCTTCTATAATTAAGTGATTCAATCCGTAAATAAACTATACAAGCTATTCTAAGCTATTATAGCTAATTGCTGCTACCTCTTAACAAAATTGCTAGCTAGATCTGAAAAAAAAACCTAAAACCGGGGGGGGGGGGGGGGGGGGGTATCACTGACCTCAGAGCAGCGAAGGCGTCGGGGGCGCAGCGGAGGCGTCGGGGGCCAGGGGCGCGGCGGTCCGGGCCGGCGACGTTGACGCCAGTGGCGCGGCGGGCCGGGGGCGGAGGCAGGCGGCGGTTGGGGCGCGGAGGCGGGCCGCCGGTGGGGGCCACAGGCGGGGCCGAGGGCGGCGGGCCGGCGGCGGAGCCGGGGGCGCGGCGGCGGGGGCGCGGTAGGGCGGCGGCAACGCGGCAGGGTGGCGGGGGCGCGGCAGCGGCGGCGGAATGTCTGAGGTGAATGAAGAGTCGGGGCCGGAGCGTCCCGATATAAGCCCTAATTTGCGACGGCCGATTTAATTGCGACGGCCTCAACTTACGGCCGTCGCAATTAAAACCTGTTTGCGACGGCCATCTGACAGGCCGTCGCAAATAAGAGTTTATTTGCGACAGCTCCTTTATTTGCGATGGTCCTAGGGTTGGCCGTCGCAAATAACCACTTATTTGCGACGGCCAGTCCGAAAGCCGTCACAAATAACCATTTATTCGCGACGGCCACCTTATTTGCGGCGGCCAGAGGCGGGCCGTCACAATTTAAGCTATTTGCAACGGCTGTCCGTCGCAAATAAAATCAGCCGTCGCAAATGATCGCTTTTCCTGTAGTGTACTTACTTGAGCAATGCTTCCAACACGTTGGTTCGGTGTCGATGTACCTTGGTATGACACCTAGGTGAACGTATCACTTTGATTACTAGGTGCACCCCTTCCCCCTTAAGGTTTAAGCTAGGTAAGTGAGAAATTTACCCCAAACAATCCTTACGGGGAGGGTCGTCGACTAATGGAAGTGCAGCACATGCTCAATACACCCTTAAAGTGTGAGGTGCATGGTTATCTAATTAAAACACTAATCATGAGCAACCGAGCCAAAGAGATTTGATTGAGTTTAATACTCAACTCTAATGGTAATTATTGTTGAATCAAAGCACCTGGGATGTTATGAAACTCCTCGAGTTGAACTCGAGAACCACATGCCTAACAAAAACCAAACGGTTCAAACTGGCCAGGCTATGGTGACAAACGACTAGTCTGAATGCAAACTCGATTTTGATCCAGTTAATGGAAAAATAAGATCTCGAGATGAATAACAAAGTTAAAGTACACTTCAAGACCTTTCCAAAAAGTATTAGTTTGCATCTATATCATCTCTGGTTTTCAAGTTATGCTATTTTAAAATTAACAGAATTTTCTGTACTTCCATCAGAACCTGCTTAAAAAGTAGCACTTTTGATCTAAAGTTTTCAGACTGTTCTGATGAAATCTGGAAATATTCTCATTGACAAAGTTGTAGCCAAGGTAATAAGATTTCCAGAATGTACTTACTTGTCTTCATATCAGTTCTGGTTCAAGAGATATGAATTTTTGAAGTTGGGTAAAATTTCAGCATTAAGAATTGAATTCAGTTCAGATTGACCACTCTGTATTCAAACTCGATTTGGAATAGGTAGATGACCTATTCAGGTCTGGAGTCAATTGCAAAAATTGTAGCTGACTCTCTAACATTTCCAACGGTTACTCGCGCGACACCATTGGATCAATGGTCTGCAAATTATGGATTAAATTCAGAGGTGTACAGATTGCTGTCCAGTTTGGGTGTGCCTGGACAGTCTCTGCGATTATCCAAATTTCACCCGCCTAGAAAAGGATTTTGGTCTTGAAATGAATAGAGAACTCGTAGAGTACTTCCAAATATTTCTAAGGAGTATTTACTTGCCCTCATAGCACTTCTGGTTGAGAAGATATGGCATTTGCAAGTTGACAGTTTTTCTGAAAATTTGGACAGCACCTCCTTTGTTTAAGGCTGATTTTGTCCAGAATTTTCAGATATACAAACATCAACATTTGCAAAAATAATACATATAAAACTAGTTGCATACATTCTCAAGATTCCATAAATGAAACTTATGAAGTCTTTCGACAATTCTACAGCGAGTTATGCGAAAAACAGTAACTGTATACAGGACTGTCCACTCGCTGTCCAGATTTGATCAAGTTTAGAAATTTGAAATTTTGAGTATGTTAGAGATGGATTATGCTCTGGAGTTCTATAGAAACGTTGTAGAGGACTCTCTACGCTTTCCGACCACATAAAGTAGGCCTGCAGCAGTGAAGTCTGCAGAAAGTTATGATTCAATTGGTGAAGAGTTCAGATTCTGTCCCCTCTTCCGGGCTGCCAGAACCTTTTAAACGACACTTCAATTTAGACTTTGTTAATATGAATTTTAGCCTTTGTGTTGAATAGGAAGTTGATAGAGGACTCTTTATGCTTTCCATATATGTATAAACATGAATAGTTTGCATTTCTAGTTTAAGAGTTATGACCGTTCAAAGTTCAGAATTTTTCTGACTGTTTCAGATAGCACCTATATAAATGTACTATCTTCAACTCTGTTTTCTAATTAGTTATAAGCTGAATTTGAGGTATCACTGATTAACAAAGTTGTAGAGTAGCTCTTTCCCTTTCCAGAAATGTATCATAATGGAATATATGAGCTTTCTACAAGGAAATATGGCAAAAATTCAGAGGCTGGTCCATGTAGTTTCAGAACAGCAGCTGCTGTGATAATGGTGCATTTTCATCACCATAAAAGCGTCTTTTGACTTGGAGGTCAATATAAACTTATAGAAGACTTCAAAAGATTTCCAAAAAGTATTCACTTGCCTCCAAAGCCCTCCAGGTTGAAGAGAACTGATTTTTGAAGTGGAACAATCGGTTCAGGTTTCAGAATTTAGTTTGATAGATCATGGTTGTTTAAAGCATGATTTGTCCACTGATTTTCAGATGGATAACCTCACAATTTGACAGCAAGTCCCATTACAAGCTTGTTGTACAAGTCGCAAGGTTCCCGGAAATGTATTACATGAAGGTATTCGACGATTCTACAAAGAGTTATGGCGGAAATGCCGAGGCTAGTTCATTATATCAAAGAGGTGAAGAAACACTGGTTTCTAATGATTTGGACGAATTTCCCCAGTGTTGTTCTGTCCAACTCGTCCATAGAGAAGTCGTCGAGGACCTGAAGACCTCCCCCATCCCTATAGCATACTACGATGTCCTATGAAGTTTAACTAGAAGCACATCTTGACATAATCGAGCTAGATTCCGTCAAGAGTACACAAAAATCCTTAATCTTCATCCTTCTTCACATTGTACTCTCCAAGTCGAAACTTTGACCCATAACTTACCAGCAACTGGTAGTTGAATCTACAAGATGATGATGAGCCATTCTTTCGTGGGGGATGGTCATAGTATCAAATGTGATACTGACGGTACTACGTGCCTTACCAAAAGAAAAGTCTAACCCGGTATATCCGGATATGTTTATAGGTGGTTCTAATATCGATCACTCGCAAACGTATTCTACACGGGTCGCTAACGGAGTTAGTGTACTTGCAGAAGACAAACAATCCCCTTTCACACCTTCACACCTCAAGGGCGGCACGGGGAAACACGACAGGCAGTCACAATAAGATATAATCAAAAGTAAATGCATACGACTCTGGTGTGAGTCGCCCTCGAGCGAAGTCATGTCTCGAGGTACATGGCTGTAAATACATCTGTACAGCAAAGACTCCTGTACGAACCGACTTATACACGCTCGGGCATACGTGTTTCGCATGCTCCCATAGAACATGAATGGTTCTAGAGATGCATACTATCAGGTTATACACCACCCAACGGGGGCTCCCACTAATTTTGTGTCACGTTGGGGTACCGCGTGTCATATGTTCTCAGAAACATGAAAAGTTTCAGAGACTCATATTAACATTCCGTGCCAAGCCACGGAAATATCACATACCACATCTCGTATGCAGAGCTTACCGAGATTGATCCGCTCTCGGCGGCGTACCTTACCTCTTACCGTGAAGACGGAGCGTTGTTATAGAAATAATATAACAAGTTAGTTCACCACATTTATAACTTATACTAGTAATAGTCCTTAATGGGCATATAGCTAATCCTCACTCGACTACTTCGGAGTTTTCGAAAATAGGCTCTTTTCGAGCGTACTATTCCCAATGAAGCTCTGATACCATGTCTGTGGAGACCGGAGTCCACACATCCGAGGATCTCATTGGGTGGTGCCATGCGATGCGACACCTAACAGCACACACAAAAAGGATACCAAAACATATAAAGTTTTCATTTTATAATAAGAAGAGTTTACAAAAGAGTGTACAACAGAAGTACACACACAGCGGAAAATACATACTCATAATCTCACCTAACTAAGCAGGAGAGAAGACGTCCATGCCCTAGGACGATTCTCACTAGCAACAAGAAGAACATTCAGCAGCGGCGTGGTTCACATGATATTTATCTCGACGCCTCGAGTCTCATGTACAACCTGAACAGCAGAAATAAAACTAATACCTGCAAAAATCGTTAAAGCGCAAACGTGAGCATAAGGCTCAGCAAGACTTAACCGTCTCACTAGACATATGCAGGGTGAATACTAACATAGGTATGGAATAGCATAAATAGACTCGCCTATAAGTGGATCCTTATAATCATGTTTTAAGTAGCAAATGACATTCTCCAAGCATGGCACATCATGGGTTCCACAATCAAACAAGAAACGCTTTGCCGATGATATGACATGCTCAGAGCACATAATGCTATTACAGCTAAAGTATGGGGAAATTGTAAACTTTTAATTGTACGATCTCTAAATCATACAAGGTTGCAAAGTAATTATAATTCAATACAATATGATTTTCTTGCTTCTTTAGTATTTACTATGTTGCCGCTCAGTGAACAAGTGGTACTCTATTACCGCGAGGGACAGTGATTGCAATCTGGACACACCCGGACAACACGACACATACGCACTTTCGGAAATGCCAGTGAGTACTTCGCGCAGTACCTACGTAGCACTTCAGTACTAGTCGTATATGGCAACCTTTCGCGAGACACTCAAACGCCGAACCGGTCGATCCGTCACGAGCAGGAGGTCCCTGCGTGGGGGGTACTCTGACGTGCCCACCAGCGGATTTACACCTTGCTGCCCTCAACCCACACCTATAAAACGGAACGGTATGCCTCGACACCCAAGTGACCAAGCTACGTCAGTTTATTGGATTCCATATGTCCATTATATTGCTGGTACAATTCAAGCTTGTCCGAAGGGGCTGCATACGGATGGGCCTTAATCGACACAGGCAGGGCTATGCGACCGAGACTCAATTCTTGCCGCTTCCTATCCATTCCCTGCCCGATCTCTATTTCATTATATTATGCCATTTCCTATCTAACCAATCCTGTGAGATATGTCCTACATCTCTCGCGAGTAGATTCCAACTACTCGACTTCTACCGGATTTCCTATGCATTAGCAAAGCAGTTACTACAGGTCAAACTGTAACTCATTCCAAATCTCTGGGATTTTTGGTCATGCATGTGGAGTATCAATCATCCTAAACGTAATGCACAATTCATATACTACTTATCATAGTGATAAAGTAAAATTTTATAAACGACTTAAATGCAAACCGGGGCTTGCCTTAGTTTGCGACTCGAATAAATGTCACTTGTCAGTGGTCCTTCTGTGCGGACTCCGCCAAGGACTTCAAGTTGACACCCTGGCCTTCTCCTCCAAGCGAAACTTCTTGTCGATCACCTATCATCACGTTCCTATCGACATGATATGCATATAAGTAATTAAGTAATTAAGTAATTTAAGAATAGACTCCACGGGGTTGTGTAAACTCTAAGAATGAGGAGTTCGACTAGGAAGGACAGATATGCCTCTGTTGTGTGGATGAACAAAGTATGGAGTCAAGTGGTCATAGTAGTATCGAGATGTGAACTGAAAGGTGCAATGTAAGCACACATTGCAACTTGGCACTCAACACTCAACGTTATGCCACTCAAGGACGATATAGATGAATGGTGTGGAAGTGTTGGACTGGTAGTGTAAGGATGACTAAAGAATCAAGGGGGACATCGAAAACTTAAGTATGAGTTGAGTGTACAAGACGAGGGTCGCGATTTAGCAATCGACCAATGAACTTGACTTATAAATGAGTAAACCTAGTTAAGTGAGCAATGCTGTCGTAGGGTGCCGACTTAGGATGAACCATGATGGAACCTAACGACACTTGGGTCTGAATTGAGATCAATGGCTTGGACTTAAGAAGTCATTACAAGCACTGTTAACCTAGCATGAGTATCAAGACAACGTCAAATGGCATTTAGGTATAGTAGTTTACGGAAAGCTTCTCGAGCATCGTTCGAGTGCTTACACGACGACACTAATGTAGTGTCTTCTGCAAGATCGTACAGGTGAGCTCGGTAAGCTCTCGGGACTTAAACATGATGCGAGACCTTGCCGTGAAGGCATGCTTTGCCATCTCGAGAAAATCGTCTTAGCGACGTCCACAACAACCCAGACTTGTCAATGGGGTGAGCGGAATCTCGAACACCACCTTGTGAGTCTTAAGGTTAGTGATGTCGACTCGATCGTCGGCAAGCGACTCGACGAACCTGTCGTCGATAAAACGGCACACCTAGTTAACCAATCCTGTGATCGGCTACGGAACATCCTCGACACAACCAAGGAACTCTTATCCAAGGTTCCCCTTGGTCTAGTTCTCCTTGTTGGTCGCAACGTTCTTGCATACCTCTACCCCAGGTCATCGGTGATCACCGAACCACTTGGTTTGACCAAGAAGGCATTTCATCGAGCACCCTGGCTACACCCAGGACTCGACGAGTACCGCCTTGACTAAACCCTAATTTTGCTAAATGACTGTCGACCGTTGTGTCGTGGTTGTGTTCCAGCAACCTGTACGTTACATGGTCAACGACACGATGATGGCTCGGAACGTCACGACAACATCATATGGTCAACGACGTCGACGCGGCTCATGGTGGAGCATCATGAACACGCACGGACAAGCCAACGCGGTCCAAAAGCCAAAGAAGGTCAACTAGGGGACTCCTATAGGGATGATATCAATGCGGAAACTGGACGTACGACTTGATGACACATGAGTAACCTTAACGATCACGACAAACGGACGTCGGTGACGTCAACCAAGGTATTTCAGGGCAAGGCTCACCTTGTAGGCATTTCGCCGAACATCTTGGGTGTGTATTTGATTTCCGTCGCTTCATCACCATTCAAAGGGTATCTTGGCACTTGGGCTTGTCGAGTTGCCACATCACCATACCCCTGCATCAAGACCAGCTCTGAACATCAACGAAGTTGGTTCTTTCCTTGTAAGCATTTCATCAAACAGGTTGACTGCAGTCACTGATCCAATCACTCTTGCAAAATAAGAGCTAACCTTGGACCAGTTGTCGATGTTGGGGTGTCAACGACGTGTTCCTGCATATCCTTCATCACACCATTCAATTGCCTTGATGTTAGGACACGGTCACTGCTTAGAACACCGCGATGACGCCATGAAGACGATCGCATCAGAACTGCACAAGTCAAATCAACATGAACACGCGCACGGGCTTGCCGGTGGCGCAGAGGTGGTGAGGCACGGTGTCTTAGTGGGTGAGGCAGAAATGGTGCGAACATGGGAGCGCACGGCCGACGTGGGCGTGGCGAGATGCTGCAGCGAGCTGCAAGGACCACGACGAGTGGCGGCTTGGAGCGGCCATGGCCATGGCATGCAGGCTGGAACGGAGCTCGCAAGCGCGGCTGAGGTGCTGCACGCGAGTAGGGCGGCGGCAAGGGAGGCACGCGGGCCGGCGGCGAAGCGGCACCAGGGAGGTGCGACGACGGGGCTGCAGGCGGCCGGGAGGTGGAGGGGCGTGCGGGCGCAGCGATGTGACCCGCGCGGCGTCGGCCAACGCCGTAGGCGGCCGTGGGGGCGGTGGAGCGCCAAGGCGCAGAGGGAGTCGGGCGCGGAGACGGCCCGGAGGCGGGCGGTGCTAGGGCGTCGAGCGGGCGCTGGGCGGCTCGGCGAGCCCGCAGCGGCAGGGAACGGCGCGGCCGGTGAGGTGGAGCGGTGTTGTGGCCGGACGGGAGGTGAGGAGCGAAGATAAAGACCGGGAGGGAGTTCCACTGTGTGACAATAAGGCCGACTTCATCGCGGTGGCGCCTGCATGCGGCTGCGTGGAGGTAGGGGAGGAGGTGCCGACCTGACTAGTGGGGACCACTTGTGGGACCCACCTCCCTCACTCTTCTTTCCAAAATTCAAATAGGGCTAGCAAACATGCTTCAAAAATAGTCAACTTTGGCCCAGTGACTAAACAAAATGTGAAGAATTTTATGGTGCAATCTGATTTCAAAACTGAGCAAGTTGAATTTGAACTCAAGTTTGAATTTGAATTCAAGCGGTGATACTTGACTCAAGGAAATAAATAGTAGATTAGGTTCAAAAATCCTGAAACTTTGAAGTTAACCTTTTTGAACCATAAGGGACCTCAGGAAAAATTTGGAGTTGATTTGGACAAGGTTGAGCACAAAGTTTCAATTTGAAGTCGACGTTGATTAAACTCTCAGTACGTGTCCAATAAATGGGAAACGTGCTTCAAAAATTTTGAAACTTTACCGAAACTCTATTTGAAATATTAGAAGGTCATGGAAAAATTTACGGCATGAGATTTGAATATTTTTGGATGTCCCGTTTTAGGGTTGGAACAATTCTTTTTTCTTTCTCTCTATTTTGTTTTCTTTTCTCCTTTAATTTTTCATTGAAAATGTGAATACTTGGAAATTAAGGATTTTACACCTTAAGTTTCAATATACATTAGCAAACATGTTCTGTATGTAAAATTTTAACAAGTCCCTATTTTAAGTGAACATTGGTTAACTCATATGGTTCATGTGAGTTTGGATTTCCAAGTTCATTTTCAAAATTTTTAAGTTCGCATTTTTGCGTTTCTGTTCTTCCGAAAAACAGGCTTTTACAGGAAAGATCAAAACCAAAGTTGAGGCGGGTTTGCTATAATTGTGGTGAGTATAGCCACTTATAGTTGATTGCCCATATGAAGAGAACAAGAAGAAGACCAAAGAAGCGAAGCCTCAACCCAAGAAGTTCTTCAAGAAGAAGAAGCAAGCTAAACAATATCATCTTGGGAAAGAATGGGACTCAAATGATGAGTCCTCATCTGAAGAAGATGAGGAGATGGCTAGCATAGGCATCGAAAAGACATACAAGAACTCCACTCTCTTCCCTACTCTCGGCGCATGGAAGGGGAACAACACTTGCCTCATGGCAAAGAAAGGTAAACGCAAGGTAACAACAAAACCTTCTTCCGTGCATTCCTATTCCAGTGAGTGCAACTAATAGTGATAATGAAGATATGCTCATTGGGTTAGATAAGAAAACAGCCACAAAAATGAAATTTTTACTTGATCAACTTGTTGAGGAGAAGTTGATACATCATCAAGAAGACATGATTATCTCCCAAAAGGAGGAATATGTTGAACTTGACAAGCTTCTAGAACATGAAAAGGAGCGAAGCAAGTCACTAGAGCTTGAATTAGCTTCAAGCAAGGAAGCTTGCTTGGAGTTAAGCGACTCAAATGCTACAATCAAGGACGAACTTGCTAACCTAATCAAGGTTAACAAGATCCTTGAAGTGCAAGTTGAGTCACTCAAGCAAGGTGACCCTTCATCCTCTTCAAGTTCACCTTCTCAACCCATTAAAATTGAAGTTGCTTCTACTTGTACATGTGGTAAAGTTGACACCAGCTTGAAAGACAAGTCAACCTCTAACAAGGGTAAGCACCCTGCCCAAAGTGGCATATTTGACAAGGAGAAGGTCAAATATGCACGTAGTGCATACGTGGCCACAAGATCTCCTAATGTCAAATATGGCATTGGGTATTCCTATGATGGAAAGCAAAATGCTAGAAGCCATAGGAATAACAAGGAAAATATTACCTTTCTAAGAGGAAGGCCCTCTAAAACTAGAAAATCCAAAGTTAATGCATCCAACACGTATGGTCACCGGACTAGTCTGGTCGGGGTCCGGACAAGTCCGGTCCTCCGGACAAGTCCAATCTCCCAGACTATTCTGATATATAAACAACAACAGTTGCTATTTAGAACCTTCGATGCATCTTATGTGTTAATGAGAAGTAATTTTGGCAAAGTTTATGCTCATTATGTTGGGCCACGCCATGGGAACACCAAGTCTCATGTGTGGGTGCCTAAATCCCTTGTGATTAACCTAAAAGGACCCAATCAAGCTTGGTACCTAAAACCAAGGCATAATTTGTTTTTGCAGGCCTATTCCTCCGGTGGATCTAAATGGGTGCTAGACAGTGGATGCACCAACCATATGACCGGAGAAAGAAGGATGTTCGTTGAGTATGAAGAAAATGAGAATCCAAGAGAGTGCATATACTTTGGAGACAATAGTCAAGGAAAGGTGCTCGGTACCGGTAAAATCGCCATATCATCTAAACACACTCTTTCACATGTATTACATGTTGATTCCTTAGATTACAACCTGCTGTCCATATCTCAATTATGTGATAAAGGTTATAATTGCTTGTTCACTAACGAGGGCGTGACCATCTCTAGGAGGAGTGATGGTTCCATTGAATTCAAGGGTATGTTAAAGGGAAAGCTTTACCTTGTTGACTTCAGCAAAGATAAAGCCGAACTTGACATAAGCTTGATTGCAAAGACCAACATGGGTTGGCTGTGGCATAGACGGCTAGCACATGTTGGTATGAGGAATCTTCAAAAACTCCTCAAGGGCGATCACATCCGAGGTTTTAAGGATGTTGTTTTTGAGAAAGACAGGCCTTGTAGCGCGTGTCAAGCTGAGAAGCAAGTTGGAGAACCCCATCCCGCTAAGAACGTCATGACTACAACAAGACCGCTCGAGCTACTTCACATGGACTTATTCGGTCCAATTGCTTACATAAGCATCGGCGGTAACAAATATGGATTAGTAGTTGTTGATGACTTTTCTCACTTCACTTTGGTTTTATTTTTACATGATAAGTCAGAAACACAAGGAACACTCAAGAAGTTTCTCAAGCGAGCTCAAAACGAGTTTTCATTGACAATCAAGAACATTCGAAGTGACGATGGCACGGAGTTCAAGAACACACAAGTTGAGGAGTACTTAGATGAAGAAGGCATAAAGCACGAGTTTTCAGCACCTTACTCCCCTCAACAAAACGGAGTTGCCGAAAGGAAGAACCGAACCCTCATAGAGATGGCGAGAACAATGCTCGATGAGTACAAGACCTCGGATCGATTTTGGGCAGAAGCGGTCGACTTTATCTTCATTGACATCCTATGAGATACTCACCGGTAAGAAGCCTAATATTTCATATTTTTTGAGTTTTCAGTTCCAAATGCTATATTTTGAACAATAGGACTTCAAAGTTCGTTTTGAAGTCCGATGAAGGTTTCTTGCTTGGTTATGATTTGAACACTTACGCCTATCGTGTCTCCAACAAGACCTCCAGACTTGTTGAAGTAGAACGTGACGTAGTGTTCGATGAAACTAATGGATCCCAAAAGGAGCAAGTTGATCCATGTGTGCTAGATAGAGAAGAAGCTCAGTGTCAAGCATTGAGAAGAATGGCGTTAGGCGAAGTTCGACCACTAGAGCCACCTCTACATATGCATGAGGAAAATGAATCACAAGAGAAGGCCAATGATCAAGGGGGAGCTTCCATACAAGGTCAACCTCAAGAAGACAAAAATGATCTTCAAGTCAATGAGGGCAACCATTTAGAGGGAGAAGAAGATGATCATGAAGATTCAAGACGGCAAGTACCACACCTAAGAGTACACCAATGCGTCCAAAGGGATCACCCAATCGACAACATCATTGGTGACATCCAAAAGGGAGTAACTACTAGATCTCGCACAGCTAATTTTTGTGAGCATTATTCTTTTTTATCCTTTTTGGAACCGCGCAGGGTTGAGGATGCATAGAAGGATCCAGATTGGGTAGTGGCCATGCAAGAAGAACTCAACAATTTCAAAAGAAACGAGGTGTGGGAACTAGTCAAAAGACCCAAGTCCAATGTCGTCGACACCAAATGGGTCTTCCGCAACAAACAAGACGAACACGGGGTGGTGACAAGGAACAAGGCACGACTTGTGGCCAAAGGGTATTCACAAGTCGAAGGTTTGGATTTCGATGAGACCTTTGCTCCCTTAGCTAGACTTGAGTCTATTAGAATATTACTTGCATATGCTACTCACCATGATTTCAAGCTCTATCAAATGGATGTGAAAAGTGCCTTCCTCAATGGACCAATCAAGGAGGAGGTATATGTGGAGCAACCCCCCCCCCCCCCCCCCCCCCGGATTTGAAGATGAAGAGTTCCCTGACCACATATTTAAATTGTGTAAGGCTCTCTACGGCCTCAAACAAGCTCCTAGAGATTGGTATGAGTTTCTTAGAGATTTCCTAATTGAAAATGGTTTTAAGATCGGTAAAGTAGATTATACATTGTTTACAAAGGACTTTGACAATGATCTCTTTGTTTGTCAAATTTATGTTGATGATATAATCTTTGGTTTGACTAACAAATCTTTTTGTGAGGAATTTAGTAAAATTATGACAGATAGGTTTGAGATGTCGATGATGGGAGAGCTAAAGTACTTCTTGGGACTCCAAGTGAGGCAACAAAAGGAAGGGACGTTCATAAGCCAAACTAAGTACACTCAAGACATACTTAGGAAGTTTGGAATGGACAAGGCGAAGTCCATAAAGACTCCCATGGCAACGAATGGCCACTTGGATCTCAATGAAGATGGACCAAACGTCGATCAAAAGGTATATCGATCCATGATTGGATCTCTAATCTAATTATGTGCATCTAAGCCTGATATTATGTTGAGTGTATGCTTGTGTGCAAGGTTTCAAGCCAACCCAAAAGAGTGTCATTTGACAGCTGATAAGAGAATCTTGCGGTATTTAGTTCATACACCCAACCTAGGCCTTTGGTACCCCAAAGGTTCCAAATTCAATCTCATTGTTTATTCCGATGCAAATTATGCCGGATGCAAGGTAGATATAAAAAGTACCTCTGGTACATGCCAATTCCTAGGGAGATCCCTAGTTTCTTGGTCCTCCAAGAAACAAAACTCCATTGCCCTATCCACGGCCGAAGCGGAGTATGTTGCAGCCGGGAGTTGTGGTGCACAACTCCTTTGGATGGGACAAACTCTAAGGGATTACGATTACAATATGAACCGCATTACACTCCTTTGTGATAATGAGAGTGCCATTAAAATTGCCCATAATCCCGTTGAGCACTCTAGGACCAAACACATAGACATCCGACATCACTTTTTGAGAGACCATTCAATGAAGGGAGATATAGCCATTTCACACGTCAATATTGAAAAGCAACTAGCCGATATCTTTACCAAGCCACTTGATGAAAAACGTTTTTGCGAACTCTGAAATGAACTAAATATCCTTGATGCTCGGTGTGTGGCTTGAAATCTTGTATACCTGAATGCTATCTTCAAAATTCATTGATTGAGTTGTGAAAATCATCTCTCTAAATTTTTCCTAAAAACTATGTCAATTACTAGATCTTGGTGAATTATGATCATTGCTTGATTGTTGTATGCTTACTGATCATATTCATCAAGATTATTTGATTTGATTTGCTTCCCTCCTTTATTATTAAGTACCTTCAAGTATATACGACTGCTCATCTTGACTGGTGACCACGGACTAGTCCATGGTTACTCGGACTAGTCCGCACGTGCAGACTAGTCCCCAAAGCGTCGGTTAGGTCAGACTAGTCCGGCAAACCACAGACTAGTCCGATATAGCCTCTAGAAAAGTTCGGACTAGTCCGATCATTTTTGGACTTGTCCGATGTTTCGTGTCCTTAACCCTAGCCGGTGCCAAACCCTAATCTCCCTCACCCAACACTTGCCTCAAGCTTTCTCTCTCCACGCTCAAGCTCCCCAAGGCGATTCGACGATTTCTCCATAAAAAATCTCCAAGTTTGGGTGGAAATCCACCTCCTTCGCTTAGGGGTTGAAGACCACGTACTTGTCCGCCCTTCAACCCCCTCTTCTCCGAGATTCAAGCGATTTTTCGGTAAATTTTCCCCCAAACCCCTAGAAATCTCCATTTTCTTCGTTGTTAATCGAATAGCCTAGCTTCTATCACCTAATGCAAGTGTCATTGATGTACTACATTGCTGTTAGGCTGGTTTTGCATTGAGCAACTCCATTTGTCTCATAGTTAAGGTTCTTGAGGATGAATAATGGACTAGTCCGGTCCATGCACGGACAAGTCCGGTCACCCGGACTAGTCTGTGCCTGTACACCGGACTTATCCGATTTTTTTGGACTCAACCCTAACTTCTCAATTCCTCAGTGCAATTACTTGTCATCTATTCTCATCAATACCTTGTGCAATCCATTCTCCGAGCATGTCGAACTCACACGACGAAGTTTCCGACTTCGAGACCGAGATGGACCACGAAGTTGTGCTTCGGTCCTCCACAAGCCTCAGCAAGAAGTGCCAAGAGCGTCCTTTCGAGCCGGCTTCCTCTCCTATCCAGGCTCGAAGGAAAGTTCTCGCTAAGAAGCCAGCATCTAAGGCTTCTGTTGGAGGTGGCCCTCGCCAATCCAAGGGCAAGGGCAAGGGAATTGCAACGGGTCCGATTGGCCCTCTAAAGCTGTCAGCTCCAAGGGAAGGGGCCAGGGACCCCGCAGAGGAAAAATTCAACGGAAAGGGCAGTGACACGGCGGCCAAGTCAAAAATGTTGATTGCTACAACCATCCAAAGCAAGCTGCCGATGGGAGGTTTTGGAGCAACTTCCATGCAGACTTCTACAAGTCTGTATATCTCCCGATGAAGACGCCAGTGGTGTGCAGCCAATGGATCGATTGGGTGCATTTTGAGAAGAAGGGCTGCTCACCGTTTGTTGAGGTGGTCGAGGCTATTGAGAGGCATGGATTGAAGGATCTCTTTGCCTTCAGGAGCAATTGGAATGATGAGGTGATTGCCCAATTTTATGCTACTTGCCACTTCTCAAGTGATGAGGAAGAAAGTGTGACTTGGATGAATCATGGATCCAAGTACACCATCACATATGAAGAATTTGCGAGGATGCTGCATCTTGACACCTCGAGCAATGACAATGTAATCATCCACAACATTGGTGTCATCGAGAAAGACAGAATGAAGTTTCTTTATGAACCCAACTCCAAGTTCACCCCTCCTTCCACGAAGAACAAGAAGCCCTTCTTTGTGGTGTTGAACAGGGTCCTATGGAAGGCAATTGCATCCAAGGATGGGGATGCAGGAAGTGTGCAGGGGTATCTCAGGACCTTGATGAAGGTCATTAGCAAAGACAAAAGATTTGATGTCTTTGACTATATTTGGAACGATATGGTGAACATCTCCTCCACACTGAACAGGTCCTGTGGCTACACACCTTACCTCATGTTTATGATTGAGAAGGTCAAAGGATGTGGAGCACCTACCCTTGAGACCTCAGATGCCTCAAAAGCCAAGTGTTCAAGCTGCTCCATCTCCGACCTCCAGACCTGAGGCCCTAGTGAGAGGTAGTGTCGGTGCTAGGGCTGCTCCCGCCACTAGGGCCCCTCCTCAAAAGGGGTCTCCAAGTGGCATCTTAAAGTACCTAGCAGCTATCTTTGCCTCCTGCAAAAAGGCTGAGGTGAAGGCCCACAAGCTCAACAAAATAGAAAAGGATGACATGAGATATGTCAAGGAGAACATGAAGCAGATTTGCCAAAAGCTGGAGATTGAGCCCATTGGATCTCCAGTAATTTCTGATGACTCCGACTCTGATTTCATCGAGCTCGAGCCCTTGACTCCCTCCGAGCTTGCCTATTTTGGCATTGGGGGCTCGAGTGGCCCCGTTCCTCCTCCTCCTCCTCATCAGCCAGAAGATGAAGATGAAGACGATGAGAGGACCGACAACGAGGCTTGAAGACTTTAGGTCCCTCCTCTCCTTCTTTTTGTTGTCTTGATGCCGAAGGGGGAGAGATTGAGAGGGAGTCTTAGGTTTTAGTTCTAGGGTGCGAGGAGAGCTTCTTTATTACGTCTTTTGTCTATTTTGTGGTTTGTAAATCTTTTAATATGCTCTCATGATACTTATGGTCCTGTGATGCAATGTTTTGAACTGCTTATGAAGAAATTGATGAAATTGTTGTTTTTGCTATAAGAATGACATATATGCTTATTGTTGATGTGTTGATGTCAATTATGTCATTCTCATATTGATTATTGCTTCTATACACTTGGTTCTGCATCCCACCATAAAGAGTGCACATATGGATCATGCTTTCATTGCTTAATATGTTTTAAACTCATATGTGCACACTTTATGATAATCTCAACTTTTTATCATAGTTTGTGAAATCTCAATCAGTTGTCATCAATCACCAAAAAGGGGGAGATTGAAAGTGCATCTAGGAATCTCTTGTGGGTTTTGGATGATTTATGACAAGCAAATGAGATCCTAACCACTTTGTTGAGATGAGCACAGGTTCTAATGAGAAAATAAGCTAGGTGCCAAAAAGAAGGGAGAATGAGGAGCAATGTGGAAAAGAGCTCAAGGAACAAGTGTAGTAGATCATTGTGTATGGAGTGTGTTAAGGAAACACACCTGTCGATACCCTCCTACCGGATACCCCTTGGGATAGCAAAGATCACAAGGAAACTCCATCTACCAGATTTGAAGACCTCCGAAGGCCCCACATGTCAGGCGTAGCCGGACCTGCTTTCCCGACATGGTTAGTCTCAGGGCCGCCACGTGTATCACAATACCAGAGCTATCACCCACACATGGGAAGCTCTGGTCAGAATACCAATATAGCACCCCCGGAGCTAACCCCAGATAGAGGGAAGCTCCAGTACTAACACGTGTCCAACAGCAACGGACCTACCCATCCACGACGGTAACCTCCAGAGCTGCCACGTGGCAACCGCCGGACCTTCAACTTCAACTATCAGGCCGGTGGACCCCCCAACGGCTCCGAACCTTCAAGGATCAATCAAAGACTTCAAGACCCGATTAAGTGTCATTAATACCATATTAATGACACACGATCAGATGGTTCTTAATACTGGTAACATCACTGCTAAGGCCCGTTACCAGGCTATTAAGGGTAATTAACCCCATTTATTGTGTATCAAGCATGTGTAACCGCTGGGGCCACCTGTCGGGCTAGGCTAACGTTGTAATGACCAGTCCTTGTACTATAAAAGGACTGGTCGACGATACACAAAGGACGGTTCTAGACCACTACTAAACACCCTGAGCTAGACGAGCTTCTTCTTCTGGAGCTTCTTCTAGACTCACAAGCTTAATACATCACCAACACACTCTGTGGAGTATGATATTACGCTCAGGCGGCCCGAACCACGTAAATCTCTGTGTACACGTGTTTTTCACCTTTTTGAATCTCTGCGCCCATTACCGAACTACAACTCCTCCATCAACCGGTAGTGTCGGGAGATCTGCCGGATCCAAACACCGGCAACACCCCAAGAGCTCAAGCACAAATAATCACACACATTGCACAAGTTTATACAGGACCAGATTAGTTCGATTGACACCAGACTAGTCTGATATCTTTTTGCACAAGATCGAGCAAGTCCGATATCACCACAAACTAGTCCGATATCTCTCTGACTAGAATCAGACTAGTCCTCCCCAGTGCGGACTAGTCCTCCAAACACTTCACAAGTTGCTCAAAACCGGACAAGTCCTCCAAGTGCGGACTTGTCCTCTATTCACTTAGGGTTTCACGTTTCTAGACAAGTCCGATATCCACCAGACTAGTTCGAAGATTTCCAAAAGCGAAATCGAACAAGTCCGCTTCTAGGTAGACTAGTCCGATATTTCGGGACACCTAGGGTTTGCTACACATAGCACACCGGACTAGTCCGATGTCCACCACGGACTAGTCCGATATTCCTAAACCCTAATGGTAACTTTTGGGAACCCCATATAAAAAGGTGTACACGCCCCATCATTCATATCTCTCGACCCCCTGCGCCGTCACACCTCTTAAGAGCCTCAAAAAAAACATCTCTCCACGAAATCAAAAGCATCAAAGATCAATCCCTTGAGGATACACTTTGAATCATTGGAGAGACACGGTTCATCACTCATTGAGCTGTTGGTTTGATTCCCTAATACACTCCTGTGGTTTTCATTGTAATCTTTTGAGTGTGTTATTGGTGGTGTTCTTGTTGTAATCTTGGGGAGCCCTCAACGTGTTAGAAGGCCCCTTGAATTCGTTTATTTACCCTTTGTGATAAGTGAAGAGAATTGGCCTCCGTGGCGATCCGACGAGGGTAGGGTTGGAGAAGACCCAGTCCTTTTGTGGACTCCTCAACGTGGATGTATGTTGCCTCTGTGGGAACCGAACCACGGGATAAAATCATTGTGTTCTTTATTTGTGCTCATTGTTCTTACATTTCATATATATATATATATATATATATATAGGGTTTTGATCAATCATTTTCACTTTACATTGAAACATTGAGTTTAAGATTAAATTGTGATACACCCTAGTTCATAGTTGTGCAACACTTATTACAAGTATAATTCTGCTGCTTACTTCCTATGATCAAGTTAATCGATCAAATTTGATTAACCCAGTCGGTACTCACCGGACTAGTCCGATTTCTCGAGATTTGATCTGGTTGTCAAGTGTTGCAGGTTCCGACAGAAAATCAAAAATGCCTATTCACCCCCCTCTAGGCCACATTCAAAGAGCATTTTATCCTGAAAGGGGGGTAAATAAGTTAAAGAGGGACTAGGCTAAGAGTTAGGTAGATACTCCTGTTGTGCTTCTAATATACATATAAATAGCCTAAGTTAGTAACTAATGATCATATCAATTATTATTCTCATGCTAAGTTGATCAACACATTGGGCATGGGTTTACCCCTAGTGACACTAGGACGACTCTCGCCAAGAGCCTATGGCATAGCCGAACGTGGAGGATTACAAAGGATAGATAGGGTTGTCACCACCTACTGCCTACCTTTTCAATCCGTGGGTCTACAAGATATTCAACCCTACTTATCTATCCTAGCGCCATGCTAGCATATTAAGTAATTACCTTAAGAGTCTAGGCACAAACCATCCTAAGGCAATGAACTAAATCATCGTTGAACCAATGTTGTTACATAGCATAAGTGAATCATATTAACATAATCATGTCATAGCTAATTAGACTATAGTGGGGGTTTGTAGTGTTTATGATGATATAAAGAGAATGGTAATCATAAATACTACTCCTACACATATATGGAATCCACAATCAAGCATGAAACACTTCATCCAAGTATCTGAACAACAGAAGACTAAAGATAACATCTTTATTAGGAGCAAAGTCACAAATACAAATAGGAATATGAGAGCCATATCTTTCCCAATTTGGAATTAGGAAGAGACTCCTTCTACTCCTCTCCTACTTGGACTATGGACTTGTGGATCTCCTCTATACAACCTAAACTCCTCTAAATCTATGGAGAATTGTGGATACAATAGAATGAATACTCAAGTGGTATGTGTGTGAAGTGAGGGTAGAGGGTCCTATTTATAGGTGGAGAAGGGTCGGTTCCTGCCACCAAATCTGCACGAATCAGTCACCATAATCTTCAGGAAGCCGGGAGGAGCCAACACGTGGCGATTGAACGAGTTTGGCGCCAGGACCAAATCGGCCAACTCGGAGGGTCATCCGGCCTGGTATTTGCGCCATTTCGCGTGTGCTTTCTCCAGGTCACTTCCAGGTGGGCCCCATCCCTTGATATGGGTGCTACACTATTGGATGGCATCAGATACTTCTTTTTGTGAGCCATTTGATCCATGTGGTGCCACATGTCGACGCATGATTGGATGGAATGATATTTTATAGGATTGCTCCCCCTCTTTTACCTCATTTCTTGCAATAATTCTCTGCAGGCACTATTTCTCCAAGGACAAGTGGAAATAGGTTAAATAGAAAGGTGATGTGTGCAATAAATGGTAATTCCTTCACATAACTAAGTTATATTTACAGGTGAAATTAATATATAACATCCATTAGCAAACTCCCCCAAACTTATTCTTTGCTCATCCCGAGCAATTTAGGTGAGGATTCTACAGGAAAGGTAGGTGATGGACATGATTCTGGCTCTTCCTTGGCTATAGGAGTATCTTCGATACTCGACGTCGCTTCCTCTAGGAGAGTTTCATTAAAACCTATAACGAAGGAGGCATTTTTTAGAGCTAGAAGTTCCTTTCCTTCTTTCGATGTCTTATGGAGGAAAGACCTTTCAGCCCCAATGTCGAGATATAGGGTATACTCTTTATTAAGTCCCACGAAGAAATGTTGCAATAACAATGAATTAGGGATTAACAAATCCAGGCCAGAATTTTGCAAAAGGGAAAACCTACCTCAAGATGCACCTATTTATTCCTTCACATTCTATTGGAAGCCTAGTACTTCCATTCGTAAGGAAACAATTCAGGATATTGGAAAGCAAGCAGGACAAAACTTGTCTCATAATTCTCTCCAATCACCTTTTGCTTTCCCAAAACTATGGGTGTACCATTGTTTTGCTTTTTCTTTGAGAGAGAAAGGAAACAACTTTCATTTAAGATTTTCTTGTGTCATGCCTTTAATTAAAAGGCAAGAACACAATTGTTCAAATTCTCGCAGATGGTGGTAAGGGTTTTCACAATTCATTCCTGAGAAGGATTGTCCCCACACCATGGCTATAAAGCCAGGACAGAGTTCATAGCTGGTTGAGAAAATAGGTTTCGTCAACGAAGGTGGCTCGCAAAACTCGCCCTTTGGGATAGAACATTAAAGAATGGTGGGCTTCTCCATTTTGGTGGTGAAAAGGTAAGAAGCAAAGAAAGGAAAAAGATATGAGGGTGAACGAGGTTTGGAGATCAACAACAACCGTTCCCCGACAACGACGCCAGAAATGCTTGTTTGTATTTCGTACAAAAACAGAATAATCCGCAAGCACACGAAAATACCTCTATAGCACTTCCCCTTAAAGAGTATTCCCAAGGGTATAGAATCTAAGGAATGTGTGGAGATCTTCTAGCTTGTTCTTCCAAGGACACACAGTTTGTTTCGTAGGTAAGGATTTGAGAGGAATTCAATGGTTTGAATTCTAGGCCACAATAGTCTATGACAACTACTTGCTTGGAGCACGGATTTATCCTTTGCAACAAAAAAATGAATTCCGCCAAAATCCTATGGCATAGCCGAACGTGGAGGATTACTAAGGATAGATAGGGCTATTAGCACCTACTGTCTACCTCTTTAATATGTGGGCATACGAGATATTCACTGAGGAGCTCTAACCTAAGCACCACACTTAAGTTCTAATTCACAACTCTAATCATTTCGAATGCAAAGCTACAACTAGAGCCTCTAATAGATTAAAGCAGGGAACCCACAAGCAACTATAAAAGAAAACTACTATGGAATAGAAATCAAACTTGTATTTAATTGACAAAAGTTTCTTACTCGATTCCGGCAGAACTTCCATAGAGGTACAAGTGCAGAAGAGGGACTTGACAAGCCCAAGCCTCCTCCTCCTAGCTCTTCCTCACTCTCCTTCTACTTGGCTGGCCACTTGGGAATCTATAAATCTTATGAGTGGAGTACTATTCTCAAACTTGTGGTGTGTGTGAAGTGAAGGAGTGAGGGGGCTATTTATACACAATTTCAGTCGATTTGGCACCACAATTAGCGCACGAATTAGTGGTTACCAACATCAGGGATCCATAAGAGGGTGCACGCGTCGATTGGCCACGTTTGGCACCAAGACCAAGTCGGCCGACCCTGGGGGTCGCCCGACCTATTCCAACCCCCCCCCCTCCTCAGTTGTGCTTTCTCAGAGTGACAGACAGATGAGTCCAAATCCATTTCCCGTGTAAATCAACGTTGGATCCCATCGGATATGCCTGGTAATGGGTCCACGAATCCATGTGATGCAACGTGTCATTGCATGATTGGTCGAATGATAACTTTTAGAATTGCTCCCTGCATTCTTGGGTATTTTGGGGCTTAATTAATCTGCATGCAAATAGACACTTGTTGATGGATGTTGTGTCACAATTTCATCCGTCAATATAACTAAATTATGTGAAGGATAAGTCATTTATTGCACATATCACCTTTCTACTTAATCTATTTCCACTTGTCCTTGAAATAAAAGTGCATGCAGGCTTTTTTTTTTGCAGGAAATGAGGTGAAAGAGGGGGAGCAATCCTAAAAAAGTATCATCCTAGCCAATAAAGTGTCAACACGTGGCATCATATGGATCAAATGGCCCACAAATAGATGGACCCGAGAAGATACAATGATGTATTACATATATCAGTCAATACGGCCCATTTGGAAGTGACCTAGAGAAAGCACACGCGAATCAAGGCAAAGACCAATTCGGCCAAACACCCTGTTCAGCCGAATCCTTCCTGACCCTAACTTGGTCAACTTCCACATGTCGACTCTCTGTGGTTCTCTGATAACGATGAAGACTGATTCGCGCGCTTTTGGTGGCAGGAACCAACCCTTGTCTAACTATAAATAGGACCCCCTATGTAAAAGCCCAAATTTCTATAATGCAAAAATTCAGTTAGGACTAAAAATTTTAAATGATAAAAAGAAATAAGAAGGAAATGAGAAAAACAAATTAATTCAAACTCCAAAAGAGGGGATTCAAAAAAAATTCTACTGTTCAAATGAAATTAACATTAATATTTGAGTTGACCAATGGATTCCATATATTCCAAATACTCTCTCTGCAAAGTTCCAAGCTTTTTGAACCTCATTTACTATTTTATTTGAGACGCATATCAAAATTCAAACAATAATTTATTTCAAATTTTGAATTCTGTTAAAACTTATTTGAACATAAGATTTGAACACACCATCATGATAAGCATGACTTGCTTGATTTATCCACGAAGTTTCACAATTTTTAGAGCTCATCTACTATTTTAAATTGAATTTACAAATGAGCGGTACAATGAGGTGGCTGGTGGGACCCACTGGTCAGCTTCTACCCACGTGCAGCCGCAAAACGGAGGCCGCTGCTCGCGCCAGCACGTGTGCTGCATGCTCCAGCGCGACAGCGTGCAAGCGGCGCCCTCCAGCTGCCTACAACCCATCCCAAGGCTCCTCCTTGTCATCTCCCCAGTCCCCAAGTCGATTGCTTCGTCCTTGTTCATCCCTGGCGCAAGAAACAGACGACCACCGCCCTCTCTGTTCTTCGGTTTCGCCGGCGATTGAGCCTGTGTTGCACCAAGGTACAAACATAGAATAGTGGTACAACCTTCCTCTCTATCTTCTCCATCGATTGGTTCATTGTTTCATGCCTTGTCTTGGTTGTATTTCGAGGTTTTCTCGCCGCCAACGGGAAGGCCGCCGAGAGAGTCCCCTGCTGCTCCGTGGAACCGCAGCTACGGCCATCATCAAACTTTGATCCTTTAAGGAAAAAGGTTCACAATCACATCTAGTTCCTGCTCGCAAATTTTCAGCTCTTGTCATAGCTTGTAGCTCGGGTTTTCCTCGAAGAACCGATGCATAGCTCTTTTGCACGCCTTAGTTCTTTATCCAAATTCGGTTTGCACGTGCCATCTTTCGTCAATTTGCTTAGCAAGTAGCGCCTACACATTCTAGTGCACATCCTTGCCAAAAACGCCCAAAAGTTATCGACCACATGCATGGAAATTGAAGTTTTTGCCGCCGCCGGTTGAAAAGCCGTGGGTCGCCGTCGAACTTGGATATGCGTCCATTTCCACCTCAATAGGAGTTCATTTTGGTCATCCTCATGATCCCAGGATGCTCTCTGATCATTTACCGGGGGTTTTAGCCCTTGACGAGGCGAATTCGTGTTCGTTGAAACCCTAGCCGCCGCCGCCGCTGATGCGCCGCCGTTTCCGGCCGTCGGCAAGCTTCACCGACCCCACCATCGTGTTCAGCGCATGATTTTAAGGTTAGGTGACCAAAACCGGGCACTGCGGTGGCCGGTAACTCAGTTCCGCCGAGGCTCGCCGGAGCACGCCGCCGCGCGCCGCGCCCGGGCGCCGCCAGCCCGAGGTGGTAGACGACCCCTTGTGGGGGCCGTTCGTCAGTGAAAGGAAGGCGCACCCCAGATCTGGTGCGGTCCGTGGATCGGCTGTGGCTACACCATTTTCTTGGTGTCCCCCGTGTGGCTTGAATGCCACTGGTCCATTTTAAATCCGTGGGGCCAACTGCTTATTCAAATTTTCCCATTGGAATTTAATTCCAGATTTTGCTCCAACTTAGAAAATCTATAACTCTCCGTAGACTGCTCCAAAAACTTTGAAACTAATTTTGTTTGGAAGCTACTGAGCTCTATGTTTTTATAGTATAAATTAGGTTCGATGAAAATCATTTTTGAATTCTGGAGAATGCAATCTTTCCAAGCACAAATATAATTTTTGCAGCTAAACTCTCCACTGGAAAAATACCCAAAATTCACATAAAATACTTTGTCCTTTTCTCGGTTACCAAAAAATGTTTGGGAGCCATTGAGCCTGTATAACTTAACCAAATTTCAAATTCCTACCTGCTGTTCATTTATGTAACAGAACTGTAACCATAAATGGATTCAAACTTCTAAATTAAATTTCTCCTAGTAGACTTGCTCTAAAAATCTCAAGTAAAATTCTGTATAACCCTTATGCTCTGAATGTTTTGGTATAAAAACCTGTATAATTTTCTGTATAATTCGATTGCCTTTTTCAATCATTGAATTATTAGAGATGTTCAGTTTCCTTCGTATGTCCCAAATTTGAGCTAAACATTCTTTTAGATGTTTACCAACTCCAGTAAAAGTTTTAGATTTAATGGACATGATCTTCTAATACAAATTCAGTTCCAAACCTAGATAATAACTGGAAGTCTAATTTCAATTATAAAATAACTCCAGGAATTCTTAGCAACCTTGAAATTCAATATCTCACTAATATATACTTAGATAATTATGAAACCAATTTTGCTAAAACTAGGACAACCTCCTCTGTCATGATCATCAACTGGTGGCTATGTTAAAGCTACAGTTTCTCCTCTAAAATTCTGGGAAGGTTATTACTTGCCATAATTTTAGAGACAACAAACTTCCTTGATCATCTCCTGTTCTTTGCAAGGGTCTCCATTATAGTCCCTAGTATCTACCTTAAAAGTTCCAAAGCCAATTAAGATCATTCTCTCACTATAACCGTAGTTAGAAGCCTATGAACTATATATGCATTATAATTTCACTAGCATTCATATATGTTCGATATGCATGTCTTGTAGTGATCGATATTGACAAGGAGTGTCGCTTGGAGGAAAAGGCCAGGGTGTCCACTTGAAGTCCTTTGTGGAGTCTCCAGAGGAGGACCACTAACAATTGACATTTAATTGAGTCACAAACTAAGTCAAGCCCCGGTTTGCATTTAAGAGCTTTTCAAAGTTTTCCAGTTTTGTTCACTTACGTCTTTAGTTGATATTGTGCATTACATATAAGGTGTTTGATACTCCACTTGCAAATCCACAAATCCTATGGGAAGGTTGGAAAGGTTTACAGCTGGATGTGTAGAACTGCCAATGCTAATATTGTAGATATACCGGTAGAAGTCAAATAGTTGGAATCTACTCGCGAGATAGGAATAGCAGTTCATATGAGGGTGAAAGATGAAAGAATGGTTTATGAGATGAATATGAGATTGGGCAGGGGGATAGGAGTCGACGAGATGGAGTCTCGTGCGCATAGCCCTATGTGTGTCGCTTGAGGACCATGCCGTATGCAGCACCGTTGGGCAAGCTTGAACTGTATCGGTTGCATAATGGGATATGGGCCCAATAAACTGATGTAACTCCAGATTGTAGTGTGGAGAATCCCCTGTTGTCCTTGAATGGAGATGCGAAGGCACAAAGGTGTAAATCTTCTAGCGGGCAACATCGACGTGTCCATGTAGGGGACCTTTTGCTCGGGATGAAGAGGTTTGTCGGCATTGGGGTCTTGGGTGAAAGGTGGCCACGTATGACGCGGGGAGGAGAGCATGTATGTGTCTCCCACGCGGGTGTGCGTGTCGTGTAGCCGGGTGTGTCCTAATTGCAATCACCGTCCCTCGCGGTAATAGAGTACCACTTGTTCACTGTGTCGTGACGTAGTAAATACTGAAAAAGCCAGAAGAATATGATGTATTGAATTATAACTATTTTGCAACCTTGTGTGGCTTAGAGATATCACAATTAAAAGTTTATAGTTTCCAAATACTTAACTTGTAATAGCATTATGTGCTTTGGGCATGTCATATCATCAGCAAAGTGTTTCTTGTTTGATTGTGGAGTCTATGATGTGCCGTGCCTGAAGAATGTCATTTGCTACTTTAAACATGATTATAAGGATCCACTTGTAGGCGAGTCTGTTTATGCCATTCCTTACCTATGTTTAGTCTTTACCTTGCATATGTCTAGTGAGACGGGTCAGTCTTGCTGAGCCTTTTGCTCACGTTTGCAGTTAACGAGTTTTTGCAGGTTATACCATTGATTAAGGGCCTAACGATGATGCCTTATCCCCCTTTAGGGTTCACGGCTGAGTGGAAGCCCTGCATGCTGCTGATATCTGTGAGTGCTGCTAGTGTAAAGCGTCCGAGGGAATGGACAGCTTTACTCATTCATAGCTAGTGCTGATAGCGTAGTATGATGTATAGACTTCTTTCATATGCTATATATTGTAAAACTTCCGCTTTGTTTATAAATAAAAGACTTGTGTTGTGTTTTATTCTCGTTCTTTTCATGTATGCTGTTGGGTGTCGCATCGCACGACACCACCCGATGAGATCCTTGCATGCCGGGACCCCGGTCCTCAAAGACATGGTATCAGAGCACCATTGGGAATAGTGTGCCTGAAAAGAGGATATTTTCAAAAACTTGGGAGGATATGAGTGAGGAAATTGTTATATGCCCACTAAGGAATATTACTACTATAAGATAAAGGTGGCAATACTAACCTACTTGTTATTATATTCTGTAACAATGCTTTGACATCAGGTAAGAGGTAAGGTACGCCACCGCGAGCGGATCAATCTCGGTAAGCTCTTCCATACGAGATGTGGTATGTCATTGTTTCTTTGGCTTGGCACAGAACGTCAATATGAGTCTCTGAAACCCTCCATGTTTCTGAGAACATATGACACGCGGTACCCCAACGTGCTTCAAAATTAGTGGCAGCCCCCGTCAGGTGGTGTATAACCCGATAGTATGCGTCTTTAGAACTATTCATGTTCTATGGGCACATGCAAAACACGTATGCGCGAGCGTGTATAAGCCTGTTCGTGTGGGAGTCGTTGCTGTACAGGCGTAGTACAGCCATGTACCTCGAGACATGACTTCGCTCGAGGGCGACTCACACCAGAGTTGTATGCATTTACTTTCATATATATTATTGTGATTGTATGTCGTGTTTCCCCGTGCCACCCTTGAGATGTGAAGGAGTGAAAGGGGATTGTTTGTATTCTGCAGCTACACTAACTACGGTGGCAACCCATATAGAACACGTTTGCGAGTGAACGATACTAGGGTCACCTATAGACGTATCCGGATATACCGGTTAGATTTTCCTTTGGTGAGGCACGTAGTACAGTGGTATCACATTTGATACATTGACCACCCCCCACGACATAATGGATGCATTGTGTTTTAAAGTCCGACTACCAGTTGCTGGAAGGTTTTGGACATTGCAAAGTGAAATTTCAATCATAACTAGAGAAGAATCAAGGTTCTTTATTTCTGGCAGAAGTTTGCTCAACTTTGCCAGGTTGAAACATGGATTAGTTTACAGAAAACATAGGATTAGGCTATATGGGTGGAAACATCATCAAGTCCACTACACATTTTATTTTGGTTTTTAGGACTGAAAATGATCCTACCTTGGTGCAAACTGAAGTCCACAAAAACTACTACAAATGTCTTACCTAACTACACAGTCTCTGTATTTTCACCATAACTTCTGGTAGGAAAATCTTCTGCCATATTTCAATACATATCTGGAGAGGGTAGAAGCATCACTACAACTTTGTAAATTGAATTATTTTCTAATTCGACACTGAACCAATCGAAATTCCAGGTTGAAACTGGTACACTGCAGAGCTGCTGGCAGAAAACCAGTCAGCTCATCTGTCAACTTTAGACAGTCATATCTCCTAATATTAAAACATGACACAGTCATATATATACATTTTTGGAAATCCTAGGAGGTCCTCTATAAATTTTCTATTCAACTCATGGACTGAATATTTCATTAGCAGAGCCTAATTCCATTTGTTGCAAACGCTGTTCTGGCAGTCCAGAACCAGAAAACATTTGTGCATAGTTGGAATTTGCGCGCTTTGACCTGTATAACAACTTCGTAAACCAGAACCAACTTATATAAGGAATTTTAACATGATTTGGTACAATGTTTATTTTGTCATTACCTCAATATATTGTTTTGATATACCTGTATAAACTGTGGACAAAAACCCACGTATACAGGGGAGGTTCTGTCAAAATTTCAAGGAAATTTTAGTCAAACTCAAACCTGAATAACTTTTAATCCAAATCTCACCTGGAGGTGTTCAAGTACAATATAGAAAGGTTATGAAGTTATATAAATCTTTTGTATTCAACTAAAATCCTATTGCTGCCATTCACTGGAAGCAAATTTCAAGTTTATACGGGATTGTCAGCTGGAACAGAACTGAAGTTCATATTCCAGATTTGAACTGTCTTGTAACCATTAATCAAACTTCTATATCTTCCATTCCAGAATTGCTTTGGGGACAAGCAAACACATTATGGAAAAAAAATTTGAGTCTACTACAAATTTGTAGTTGAACTCCAGACCAAATTTTGCATTTAACTGTGAGAAATAATTACATTTTTACAGACTGGTCTGATGGACCAGAAACTGGACAGCGTACCAGTGTGCGATGTTATCGACTCAAATCATTTTAGTTTCACCTTCTTGGGTCACTCATGATGTCTAGAGATGATTACTCGACTTGATAGTTTTACATAAAGTTGAAACACCATGTTAAGTAATTGGTGAGCAGTATCACTTATTTGAGTCTAGTTCAATGTCCTAATCTTTATTTACACCTAGCCTACTGCATTCTTAAGTGATGTATATTACGGTCTTTATCATGATTCCAGTTGATATTGCAACTTTGGATCTTAACCGTAATGCTCACTCTTGCAGCATGGATCACACTCATTTTGAGGGTGAACCGGGTATTTCTGCTCACGGTGGAGATGACTCAACTCTACCACAAGTGCCATCATCAACCGGATTGGCAGAAGTCTTAGCAAGGTTGGTCGATTCTCTGCATACGTTGGAACAGCGGAGTGTACAACCTGAGGCTCGACCACCGGTTTTCACAGAAGCATTTGAACCATTGGAGTTGGGTCATTGGCTCCGGGTGATTGAAGCCAAGTTTCAGTTACTACAGTGTGACGAATATCAGAAGACTTTATTTGCCGCTCAACAACTTCACGGATCCGCAGGAACTTGGTGGTTTGAATATCTCACCACTCTCCCCGACAGTCATCGTGTGACCTGGCCGGTGTTCCATGATACTTTCCGTGCACATCACATATATTATGGGATGATTAAAACCAAGTTGGAGGAATTTGTATAGTTGAAGCAAGGATAAATGAGTGCTTATGAACACTCCAAGGCCTTCAATCATTTGGCTCAATATGCGCCTGAGTATGTGAATACCGAGGCTTGAAGTGTGCTTTCGAGGGATGAACGTCAACCTTCAAGCTCAACTGGTGTTATTCAATAAAGGCAACTACAATGACTTGGTTGATGCCACTATTGTTCAAGAGGATGCAACTCTTCACTATCAGTTGGAGAAGAGGAAGAGGAAGACATCACAGGAGGTTATTAGTGATGTTCCTCAGGAGGATCGGGCGGTGTATTGCTTAAAACCCGGTCGAGAGCTGTGGTCGAGTGAGCAACCACAACAGATTTGGTATCACTCCTATCCAGTGGAGACTTTACCTGCACCTCAACAAAGCGTGCAAGTATGTCCTGGTCCACCACCACAGCAATATAATTTCACTCTTGCAGCCCCATCTCTACAAGATGTGAAGGTTGTCAGTCCACCACAATTCAGTGGAAAGCACATAATGCATTTAGCACCAGAACGTCGCAAGACGGAACATGACTGTGTCCAATTGTCCTTTTCTAAAAATTCTGATCAGCACCATAAACCTAAAAAGAAAGCTTCATCGAAGTCTGGTGGTGTTAATTATGCTGCGATTGAGGACATTCCAGAAGGAGAACCTATTTTAGCAGGCATGTTTACTTTACATGATCAACCAGTAGTCGTCCTGTTTGACTCTGGAGCTACTCAAAACTTTGTGAGCAAGTCATTTGTGCTGAAAGATCAAGTGCCAATTGTGACTGTCTCACATCCTTTCCATATCAGTTCACCTGGAGGCAATATTTCAGCTAATGAGGTTGTTTCTCGAGCACCTCTGTGCATGGGTGGAAGTATCTATCTGGTGAACCTCATCATCATAGAAGGTCAGAAAATTGACCTCATGACATCATGGAGCTATCTTTGATATCAGCACGCGGACTGCCCAACTGAATTCTCAAGTCCATGGTTGCAACACTTTGAATCTTTTGAATACTACACCAAGAGTCTTAGCGGTGCATCACACAAGTGCCAATAAGCTTGAGGATATCCCAGTGGCGCGTGAATATCCAGACATGTTTCTTGATGATCTTCCCGGTATGCCACCAGAACGTGGCATCGAGTTCAAAATTGAACTGGCGCCAGGGACCATGCCAATCTCAAGGAAGCCATATAGGATGGCATCGAAGTAACTTGTGGAATTGAAGGAGCAGCTGAATGACTTATTGAGCAAGGGTTCTATTCGCCCAAGTTCATCCCCTTGGGGCTGTTCCGCGTTGTTTGTTAAGAAGAAGGATAAGACCTTGAGGTTGTGTGTGGACTATTGTCACTGAATGCTATCACCGTCAAGAACAAGTATCCACTACCACGCATTGATATCGTATTCGATCAACTAGTGGTTGCTAAGGTATTCTCAAAGATGGACCTTCGTTCAGGTTATCATCAGATTAAGATTTGACCTGAGGACATTCCAAGAACCGCATTCTCGACGAGGTATGGGTTGTATGAGTATCTCGTCATGTCCTTTGGGTTGACTAATGCACCAGATCACTTCATGTATCTCATGAATTCAGTGTTTATGCCGGAGTTGGACAAGTTTGTCGTAGTATTCATTGATGACATCTTGGTGTATTCTAAATCTAAAGAAGAACACGTTAAACACTTGCATATTGTGCTGCAACAGTTAAGGGATCACAAACTGTATGCAAAGTTCAGCAAGTGTGAGTTTTGGATCAGCCAAGTGCCATTTCTAGGGCACATCATCTCGGCTAATGGTATTGCAGTTGATCCAAGCAAAATTGTACAAGTCCTGAAGTGGAAATCTCCCAAGTCCATACATGAAGTTCGCAGTTTCCTTTGCTTAGCTGGTTATTATCAGAGGTTCATTCTGAGTTTCTCAAAGATAGCCAAACCAATGACGGAACTACTGAAGAAGGGAACGAAGTATGTATGGACTAAAGAATGTGAAGAAGCATTTCAAGCCCTGTTGAAACACCTCACAAAAGAATCGATGTTGGCTCAACCGGACACAACCAAACCATTTGATTTCTATTGTGATGCATCTGGCATTGGTCTTGGTTGTGTGCTCATGCAAGATAGAAGAGTGATCGTGTATGGATCTCGGCAGCTTCAAAATCATGAACAACATTATCCGACTCATGATCTTGAGCTTGTTGCCGTGGTGCTCACATTGAAGATGTGGAGGCACTATCTATTAGGCAATCTAGTGCATCTCTACACTAATCATAAGAGTTTGAAGTACATATTCACCCAAAAAGACATGAATATGCGACAACGAAGATGGTTAGAGTTGATCAAAGATTATGAGATTGAGATTCACTACCATCCTGGCAAGGCAAATGTGGTTGCAGATGCGCTGAGCCGCAAGTCCCATGTAAATCATTTATCCATCTCTTCAACGGAAGAAGACGAGCCGAGTTTATACTTGGTTCTATATGGAGCACTCTACAATCTGTCTCTCATTCCTACCATCAGGGAAGATATTGTAGAGGCTCAGAAGGAAGACAAGGGCATGTCACACATTCGATGAAGAATGAAGAAGTGGGAGATGGAATGCTTTCGATGTGATGAGCATGGTACTATTTGGTTTGAAGACCGTATAGTCGTACCCCATGACATGGAACTTCGAAGGAAGATCTTGGATGAAGCTCACTTATCCAAGTACTCTATTCATCTGAGTAGTAACAAGATGTACCAAGATCTGAAGAAGAAATTCTGGTGGTCCCGGATGAAGCGAGAGATAGTGAAGTATTTATTCGAATGTGATGCATGTCGGTGAGTGAAAGCCGACCATTTGAGGATAGTCGGATGGCTACAACCTTTAAGCATACCGGCCTGGAAATGGGAGGACATCAACATGGACTTCATCGTTGGATTGCCTCTCACATTCCGTAAGCATGATTCCATTTGGGTGATAGTTGATCGATTGATTAAGTCCGCTCATTTTATACCCGTCAATATCAACTACCATGCACCGAAGTACGCAGAGTTGTATATTGCTAGAATCATGTGCTTACATGGAGTACCCCGCACTATCATTTCAGATCGTGGAGCCTTATTTGTTGCTCGATTTTGGGAGCAGCTCCACGCATCATTGGGTACCAAGTTGATTCAAAGCTCTGCTTATCATCCGCAGACTTATGGTCAGACTGAGTGGGTAAATCAAGTCCCTGAGGACATGCTACGAGCTTGTGCCATCCACCATGGTAAGAACTGGGATGATCACTTACCATTGGCAGAGTTCTCATACAACAATGGCTATCAAGCTAGTATCCAGATGGCACCATATGAAGCCCTCTATGGCAAGAAGTGTTGCACACCATTGAATTGGTGAAGAACGAGTGCGAGTGATCCAAGCCAATCACAAGGCTGCTCAATCTCGACAGAAGAGCTATGCAAATAAACGATGTCGACCTCTTCACTTCGACATTGGGGATTACGTTTACCTTCGGGTATCTCCCATGAAAGGGACTCGTCACTTCGGAGTAAAATGGAAGTTAGCTCCACGTTTCAGTGGGCTATTCACGGTGATTGGAAAATGTGGACCTGTGGCCTATCGATTGGAGTTATCGGCGTCTCTCTCTGGAATTCACAATGTATTCCACATCTTTCAGTTGCAGAAGAGTCTCAAAACCCCAACTGAAGTCTGCACGGAAGATCTTGAAGCTCTACAACCTGATCTCACTTATTTTGAGCATCCGGTCAAGATCATTGATGAGAAGACTCGCGCCAAAAGAAGTCGGACATTAAACTTTTACAAAGTATTGTGGGACAACCAGACCGCTGAAGAAGCAACGTGGGAAAGTGAGGATTTTCTTAGATCGAACTATCCGGACTTGTTAGCGGCATATGTTCATTATATCTCTTTCCTTAGTATTTCTTTTGTAATCTCGGGACGATATTCTTTTAAGGGATGAGGAATGTAAAAGCCCAAATTTCTATAATGCAAAAATTCAGTTAGGACTAAAAATTTTGAATGATAAAAAGAAATAAGAAGGAAATGAGAAAAACAAATTAATTCAAACACCATAAGAGGGGATTTAAAAAAATTCTACATTTCAAATGAAATTAACATGAATATTTGAGTTGACTAATGGATTCCAAATATTCCAAATACTCTCTCTGCCATGTTCCAAGATTTTTGAACTTCATTTACTATTTTATTTGAGACGCATAGCAAAATTCAAACCATAATTTATTTGAAATGTTGAATTCTGTTCAAACTTATTTGAACATAAGATTTAAACACACCATCATGATAAGCATGACTTGCTTGACTTATCCACGAAGTTTCACAATTTTTAGAGCTCATCTACTATTTTAATTTGAATTTACAAATGAGCTGTACAATGAGGTGGCTGGTGGGACCCACTGGTCAGCTTCTACCCACATGCAGCCGCAAAACAGAGACCGCTGCTAGAGCCAGCGCGCGCGCTGCATGCTCCAGCTCGACGGCGCGCAAGCGGCACCCTCCAGCTGCCTACAGCCCATCCCAAGTCTCCTCCTTATCATCTCCCCAGTCCCCAAGTCGATTGCTTCGTCCTTGTTCATCCCTGGCGCAAGAACCGAGGACCACCGCCCTCTCTGTTCTTCGGTTTCACCGGTGATTGAGCCCGTGTTGCACCGAGGTACAAACATAGAATATTAGTATAACCTTCCTCTCTATCTTATCCATCGATTGGTTCATTGTTTCATGATTTGTGTTGGTTGTATTTCGAGGTTTTCTTGCCGCCGACGAGAAGACCGTCGAGAGAGTCCTCTGCTGCTCTGTGGAACCGCAGCTACGGCCATCATGAAGCTTCGATCCTTTAAGGAAAAAGGTTCGCAATGACGTCTAGTTCCTGCTCGCAAATTTTAGCTCTTGTCATAGCTTGTAGCTCAGGTTTTCCTCGTAGAACCGACGCATAGCTCTTTTGCACGCCTCAGTTCATTATCCAAATTCGGTTTGCACTTGCCATCTTTCTTCAATTTGCTTAGCAAGTAGCTGCTACACATTCTAGTGCACATCCTTGCCAAAAACAGCCCAAAGTTATCGACCACACGCGTGGAAATTGAAGTTCTTGCGGCCGCTGGTTGAAAAGCCGTGGGTCGCCGTCGAACTTGGATATGCGGCCATTTCCACCTCAATAGGAGTTCTTTTTGGTCATCCTGATGATCCCAGGATGCTCTCCGATCATTTACCGGGTGGTTTTAGCCCTTGTCGAGGCGAATTCGTGTTTGCCGAAACCCTAGCTGCCGCCGCCGCCGATGCGCCGCCGTTTCCGGCCGTCGGCAAGCTTCACCGACCCCACCATCGTGTTCAGCGCATGATTTTAAGATTAGTTGACCAAAACCTGGCACTGCGGTGGCCGGGAACTCGGTTCCGGCGAGGCTCGCCAGAGCGCGCCGTCGCGCGCCGCGCTCGAGCGCCTCTAGCCCGAGGTGGAAGACGACCCCTTGTGGGGCCCGTTCGTCAGTGAAAGGAAGGTGCGCCCCTGATCTGGTGCGGTCTGTGGATCGGCTGTGGTTACACAGTTTTCTCTGTGGCCCCCGTGTGGCTTGAATGCCACTGGTCCATTTTAAAACCGTGGGGCCCACTGTTTATTTAAATTTTCCCATTGGAATTTAATTCCATATTTTGCTCCAACTTAGAAAATCCATAACTCTCTGTAGACTGCTCTAAAAATCTGGAAAAATTTTTTGTTTGAAAGCTCTTGAGCTCTAGTTTTTAATAGTTTCAATTAGGTTCGGTGAAAATCATTTTTCTATTCTGGAGAATGCAATTTTCCAAAAACAAATAGAATTTTTCCAGCTAAACTCTCCTCTGGAAAAATCCGTAAAATTCACATAAAATACTATGTCATGTTATCGTTTACCAGAAAAAGTTTGGGAGCCATTGAGCCTGTATAACTTAACCAAATTTCAAATTCCTACCTGCTGTTCATTTATGTAACAGAACTGTAACCATAAATGGGTTCAAACTTCTAAATTAAGTTTCTCCTAGTAGCCTTGCTCTAAATATCTCAAGTAAAATCTGTATAACCCTTATGATCTGAGATTTCAAGTTGTACAAGTGGTTTGATATAAAAACCTGAATAATTTTCTGTATAATTCAATTGCCTTTTTCAATCATTGAATTATTACTGATGTTCAGTTTCCTTGTTATGTCCCAAATTTGACCTAAACATTCTTTTAGACGTTTTACCAACTCCAGTAAAAGTTTCAGATTCAATGGACATAATCTTTTAATCCAAATTCAGTTCCAAACCTATATAATAACTGAATGTCTAATTTCAATTATAATGGACATAATCTTCTAATCCCTCCGTGTGTCACTTGAGGACCGTGCCATATGGGGCACCGTTGGGCAAGCTTGAACTGTACCGGTTGCATAATGGGATATGGGCCCAATAAACTGATGTAATTCCAGACTGTATTGTGGAGACTTCTTTGTTGCCCTTGAATGGAGATGCGAAGGCACAAAGGTGTAAATCTTCTAGCGGGCAACATCGATGTGTACGTGTAGGGGACCTTTTGCTCTGGATGAAGAGGTTTGTCGACATTGGGGTCTTGGGTGAAAGGTGGCCACATATGACGCGGGGAGGAGAGCACGTATGTGTCTCCCACGAGGTTGTGCGTGTCGGGTAGCTGGGTGTGTCCTGATTGCAATCACTGTCCATCACGGTAATAGAGTACCACTTGTTCACTATGTCGTGACGTAGTAAATACTAAAAAGTCAGAATAATATAATGTATTGAATTATAATTGTTTTGCAACCTTGTGTGGCTTAGAGATATCACAATTAAAAGTTTATAGTTTCCAAATACTTAACCTGTAATAGCATTATGTGCTTTGGGCATGTCATATCATCGGCAAAGCGTTTCTTGTTTGATTGTGGAGTCTATGATGTGCTGTGCCTGAAGAATGTCATTTGCTACTTTAAACATGATTACAAGGATCCACTTGTAGGCGAGTATATTTATGTCATTCCTTACATATGTTTAGTGTTTGGCTTTCATATGTCTAGTGAGACGGGTCAGTCTTGTTGAGCCTTATGCTCATGTTTGCAGTTAATGAGTTTTTGCAGGTTATACCATTGATTAAGGGCCTAACGATGATGCCTTACCCCCTTTAGGGTTCATGGCTGAGTAGAAGCCCTGCACGCCGCTGACATCTGTGAGTGCTGCTAGTGTAAAGCGTCCGAGGGAATGGACAGCTTTACTCATGCATAGCTAGTGCTGATAGCGTAGTATGATGTATAGACTTATTTCATATGCTATATATTGTAAAACTTCCGCTGTGTTTATAAATAAAAGACTTGTGTTGTGTTTTATTCTCGTTCTTTTCATGTATGTTGTTCGGTGTCGCATCGCACGACACCACCCGATGAGATCCTTGGATGTCGGGACCCCGGTCCTCACATCCTACCCCTCACTTCAACACATACCACTTGAACTTCATTCTATTATATCCACTATCTTTCATAGTCTTAGAGGTGTTTAGGCTGTAGAGAGGAGAGTCTCTAGTCCTTACTCCAAATTAGTAAAGGAGTAGAAGGAGTCTATCTTCCCAGTTCCAAATTAGGAAAGGTATGGCACATGTATTCCTTCTTGTATTTGTGACTTTATGCATAATAAAGATGTTCTCTCTAGTCTTCCTTTAAACATATGCTTGGATGAAGCATTTCTTGTTTGATTGTGGAGTCCATGTTTGTGGTAGGAATATTCTTTATGGTTATGCCATAATGATCATAATTTATAATCATAACAATATAAACCCCCTTTATAGTCTAAGTAGTTATGATATGGTCATGTTAATGTGAATAACTTATGCTATGTCTCAACATTGGTTCAACGAAGTTTCGGTTAGTCATTGCCTTAAGATGATATTTGCATCTGGACTGTTAAGGTATTTGCTTAGTAAGCTAGAATGGTGCTAGGATAGTTACGTAGCATTGGATGTCTCGTATACCCACGGATTAAAGAGGTAGGCAGCAGGTGGTGACATCCCTATCTATCATTTGTAATCATCAACGTTCGGCTATGCCACATGCTCTTGGCGGGATCATCCTAGTATTGTTAGGGGTAAACCCGTGCCTAATGTGTTGAACAACTTAGCATAAGGATTCACCATTGACAGCTCATTAGTATCTAACTTAGGCGATGTAGATGTATATTAGAGGCATTGTATGAGCAACTCACAAATTCTTAGTCTAATCTCCATTAGGACCCATTTGCCCCCCTTAGAATAGAATGCCCTTGTGTGTGTCACACTACCTCCGATTATCTATTATCCATCCTCACTAGAACCCTACGTAGACCATTCTACCCTTTTTATTTGATGATTGCTACACTTCCACCTAGCCTTCCCTTGGGATAAAATAAATGACACCCTTGGAATAATCTTTTAAGGGTAAATGCTACATCGATAGTTTTCGCGCGCTTGCAAAATTTATTCTGTACGTAACAAAGGTCACAACATTAACACTTGCGAAATTGGTTAGTATTAACCCCTACCACTATGTTATGTTCTCAATTTATAACTTGTATGTGGTGAATTTACGATCAAATTTAGTATTTAAGGACCGTCAACAATCGTCTTGTGGTTGATAGCTATAGACCAGTGCCTCATCTACCAAATCGGGTGAGCGGTGGATCCACTCAATCCTGGTGATGGGGGGCAGCTGGTCCGGCATAGTTTTGCACTGGCAACTGGTGCCTCATCTTCTAGGCTACACCGATGGTTGGTGCGTTTGAGCCTAAGAGAGAGAGGCCGGTTCTCAACCATGTCTTGGCGCTTAGAGCTTCGTCTACTGAATCATGTGAGTAGTTGTTTGCTGCACAGGGAGTGGTGCTGGGGTGTTGGCGCCAGTGTCTGGCACGTTAGTGCTCGGAGTGGATCTTCCCAATGAGGACAAAAGATAGGCCTGGCAGCATCGCCAAGCTGGAATGCCCGTACCGTACCAACATCTCGTCTGTCAGTGCTTGAGGTAGGCTTCAAGGCGAGGACGGAGGTTGGCCTTGGGGGCGTAGTCGAGCTGGGGCACCTAAGCCAGCATCTGGCCCATCGACGCCTGAAGATGAGCTTTGGGATGGGGACAGAGGCTGGGACACCGGTGCTAGCATCCAGTCCATCAGCGCTTGGTGAAGCCCTCAAGGCGAGGATGAACGGGACGCTCGGAAGTGCCCCTACCTGGCGCCCCAACTATCAGAGTTTGGATTGCCAACGAGGACAATATGTACCGTGCATTGTGCCTCGAGACGGCCTAGCAGCTAGAGTAAGGGATGTATACTGGTTCGGGCAAAATGCCCTATGTCCATTTTTGGAATCCTTTCTTTTCATTACCAATGGTGGGGAGGGGGGGAATACATGTATGAGGAGAGGTTCTAGTGCTCTAGTGGAGGGGATAACTCCCTCTTTTTGTGAAAGTGCATGTAGGCTAAATCCCTATGGGTTTTAATGATTAATGATAACACTTAAGGGACTAATGAGCATTGCAAGTGTAAGTACAGGTGATTGCAAGTTGGATGAAGTTGGATACACTCAAAAAGGAAAAAGAGAGAAAAAGGCAGAAAAACTCCAGGAGTAGAATTTAGGGTTTAAAATTCTTTACGTCGAGTTTATTCTCATGTTGAGAGTGTATTTAACAATTCAAGTTGTTGATAATATCCTAAGAGCTCTTAGTCCAAGTAGGTTTAGTTGGATAGATGAGTTGAGGCAGCCCTAAGGACACGGTCGGATTTGTCCGGCCACATTGGACTGATCCGATGTAAGTCAGACCAAGAGTTGTTGTGTGAGTTTGGACTTGTCTGGTTCGGGCCAGACAAGTCCGTCGTGAGTGGATCTGAGCCTTTCGGGACTAAGTTTTGAAAGGTCGGACTAGTCTGCCCAGACAAACTTGTCCGTTACTGCCCGAAACAAAAGCTTCTGTGTGAGTTCAAACTAGTCCTCTTTGGGTCAACTAGTCTGTTTGTAGTTTGAAGGAGGCTGTTGGGACTAAGTCCTGGAAGGTCAAACTTGTCCGCCATCTGGGGCCAGGCTAGTCCAGTGAACCAGACTTGTCCGTTCTCACTCGGAACAAAAAGTTTTGTGTGAGACCGGAATGTTTTTTCTTGGACGGACTAGCCATGTTGTTGTGACCGTTTGAATTCAAAAGGTGGCGGGGGACTTTGTGGTTGGTCAAGGGTGACATCATTGGTCCCCATAGGCCGGACTAGTACGCACTTTTTCTGGTGGCAATGGCTAAGTGTTGGGACCCGTATAAAAAGGGATCCCCTTGCTCTCCAAAGCCCTCTCTCAAGTCGTAGGGCTGACATAGCCTTCCAAGAGCCCTCCTACACCTTTCTCTTCACAGCTTTAAGCCCTAAGAGCAAATCATGAGGGTTTGTGAGATTCGGGAGATAAGAGAGAAGGGTTGTGCTTTGACTTGAGCTCTTGGTTGATTCTCTCGATTTGAGTTTTTTATCTGAGTGCTTTGTGTTGTGATTTTGATCTCTCTTCATGTTGTAAGTTTGAGCCTTAGATCGTGAGTTGCGCCATGGATTGTTGTGACCACCCGTGATTTAGTGGAAAAACAAGTCGGCCTTTGTGGTGGCTTGTTGAGGATAGGGTTAAGAGAAACCCAATCTTTCATGGACTCCTCAATGGGGATGTAGGCTTTTTCGTGAAGCTGAACCTCGGGATAAAATCTAGTGTCTCTTTCCTTGATTTGTCCTCCATTCTTCATTAGATCACTTTTATGGTTCTTCGCTAGATTGTCGTTTACATTCCACATTAAGTAGATCCTCAAAAACCCAAGAAAAATCTCACCTTTTGTGTTTTCAACGTACCTGACTAGACTAGTCGGCCTCTAGGCAGGACTAGTCTGCACTCTGTCTGTAATCAAGTTTTTATTCAGCAAATTTCAGGTTTTAGCCTATTCACTCCCCTCTAGTCAACTTTCAATTGGTATCATAGCCTCACTCTCCCGTAACGACCGCTTGAAGAGGAGATGGGGGAAAATGGTGAGAAGGGTTTGATGATTCAATACACCACCAGATCTAGCGAGACAACACCAATGGAGATTAATGGTCCAAGTCTTCACCCTCCAAGATCTACAACACACGAAAAACCATGCAAAGCCTCCTCCCTTCGACGTCGAAAGCAAAGATGAAGATGAAGAAGTGAAGTGGCTTGCATATCTTCTTCAAAAACCAAGATATGAAGCCAAGATAAGGAGAAGGCTTGAGAAACAGAAGAAGCTCAAGAGGAGTGAAGAAGACTACATGCAATATCCTTTTAACTATGAGCTCTTGAACTCTCACTCCAACTACATGTCTATTCCCATCGGCAAACCTCCACATTTTGATGGCACTAATTATACCATGTGGAAACATAATATGAAGTTGCATCTTATTTGTCTCAATCCTACACTTTGGCATATTGTTTCCACAGGTGTAGATATCCTCGTGGATGATGAAGAGATTACTCCCAAGCAAGAGCAACAAATCCACCGCAATGCTCAAGACCCAACCATGCTCAACTTGTTCTTGAGCCAAGAAGATTTTAAAAATTGGACGGGTTGGAGCAAGCCAAAGAGATTTGTGACACACTCAAGATTGCACATGAAGACAACCGACCCGTGCAGGAGGCCAAGATTGAGATGCACGAGGATGAACTTGGAAGATTTTCCATGGAAGAAGGCGAGACCCCTTGTGAGACCTATGTGTGCTGAATACATTGGCTATTTTGATAAAAGTTTTGAATATTGCCAAAACATTCTTTTCATCAAGGTCCGACTCTAGGTCTGAGCTCCGACAATCGGTCTGACATGTTTTGGTTAGCTCCAGCAAGGTCCGACAATATGTCTAACATGTTTTGGGTAGCTCCGGCAATGTCCGACGATAGGTCAGGCATGAATTGGTAAGGTCCGGCGCAATGTCTAGTTAGCTTTGGCAAGGTATGGTGATAGATCGCAGTGGTTCTGCTTTTAATTTGCAATATTTCAAACTTGCTTTATGCTTATTGTAAGGTTTGCTTAGTATTCATTTGCTAATTTTTTGATGTGTTTTGGGTTAAGGCTAGTATTATCTTGCAATGGTTTGCAACATGCTTATGTGAGGTGCTTGCGTAAGGTGTGGTGTTTTTTGGACTAACGTGAGTCAAGTCGAGGACTTGTGCTCGGAAGAATTGGTTGTTTGTTCATGTGCAAGTGTTGCTTGAGGTCAAGACATGGCTAGTGATGGTATCCATTGAACTAGTCTTAGGGAGAAGATGAGGTTCAACAACCAAGTTTAGGGGGAATTGTGGTTGAGTTGATCGGGAGGTCATGCAGTATGTTTGGGTCAAGAACAATGCATATGAAGGTATCGTGGACGATGTTGGAAGGTGTTTGCATGTGTGCAAGGAGTGCATGGATGTGGCAGCATGGTTCCAAGGCATGATGAAGAAAAGTGGACATAAAGAATTGGTCGGAAAGGTCCAACCGGCTGGATTATGCCTCAGGCTGCGGCTGAGGTGGTTATGGTTCGATTATAGAAAGTTTCAAGTTTGTTTTGGTTAGATTTCGTGTGGATCACGAAGTTGAGTTGTAATAGGGTTGTATACGTTCCTAAGGTGTTTGAAAGTCTTAAGATTGCTTCTATCTGCGTATAGAAGGGTCTTGAGCAGTTATGGAAAGTTTCGGTTGAAACTAAGTAGGATTAGAGTCCTAGTTTTGATTGGGTTGGCCTTATGACTGGTTATAAAAGCAAGGAAAGCCAGAGCTCGTGTTAATAATACTTTCGGCTGCTCTTCTTATCTTTTGATCAATAAAATTCGTAGTTTAGAGGATTTTTTGTGCCTTGTTCGTCCGACTTGTTTCAGACAAATTTTTCTCGTCGTGTTTCTGCACAATACTATGTTGCTTTGGTGTTTTTATTATAACTCGAGTTTTATAGATACAATTGACGTAATTATTTTTGGGTTGTCTTCACAACTTGATTATTTATAATCTGTTAAAATTTCATAGCCATTGGATCCGTGGTTTCTGATCTACACAAGTTTCTTTGCAATATTGCAGATCTGTTTTTTTTTCTCAGGTAGAACAGATTGACCTTTGTTCGATCTTTGGATCATAGCTTGAGTTTTTCTCAACGGTTTGCTGTGATTCTTGTTGTAGTTTCTTTGTGACTTGATTTTCTATAATATCAACCATTTTTGTGATGTTTGAACATGTTTAGATCAGTTGCACACACAGTTTCTTAACAAATTGATTTTCTGCTGAGGGGTTTTCGTTGCTTCTATTGAAAAAGTTTTAAATCTTACATTCAAACCCCCTCGATTGGTATTAGAGCCACAATTCTCTAATCTTTGTGATTTGCACGTGTTTTGACTAATCATCATAGAGACATACTCCGCAAAACTTTGTGTGTTTAGTGTCATCGATTTTCAAGTTTGAAGGCACATATGGAGGCTTTCATCCAGGCGCAAGGCTTCGCAATCTGGGAAAAGGTGTACAAGCATTATGATGTGCTGCCAAATGATTAAGCCACCGCTACGAACAAGAGATGTCGACAACAACAATAAGTCGCAGAACTTGATCATACAAGGATTGACTCAAAGCGACTTCGATCGAGTTGCACACCTCCGATCTGCAGACGATGTTTGGAAAGCTCTATGTGATTATCATGAAGGATCCAAGATATCAAGGAGGTAAGACAATACATGTTCAAGAAAAAATACATGCGCTTCGAAATGCAACCAGGTGAGTCCATCGACGATTTATTTGCTCGCTTTAACAAATTTCTCAGCAACTTGCGTAGTGTCAACGTTAATTTTCTAGATGCTGAAAATTCTAGACAATTAATAAGTGCATTAGACATGTCAATTTGGAAGACGAAAGATACATCTATTCGTGAGTCCACTGTCATGAGTACACTTACATTAGATGTACTATATTCTAAGTTAAAATCTCATGAAATTGACATAATCTCATGTAAGAACCCCAACAAGTCTCTTGCATTTGTTTCTAAGTGTGACATGCCTAGCTCTATCCATTCTTCATCATGTTGTACACTTGCTTTGCTGTCCTCTCTAATCCTTGAACAGATTGAAGAGTTTTTAGAGGAGGAGCTAGCACTTCTCTCTACTCGGTTCTCAAAAGCATTGCGAAATGTGAGAACTAGAAGGAGAGGAAGTGTCGGTTCTCAACGATGCTTCAAATGTGGTAAGACAAGACATTTTCATACGGATTGCTCTAACCTTTTAGGTCCTACTTCCGATGATGAAAAGCAGACTAGGACGAAGCACTCCTCTGCAAACGATAAGAAGAAGAAGGATTTTACAGGTCGCCAATTTGTAAACAATTGTATCTCCGCACTTCAAGAACTTGTCTCGAGTGACGTGGATATCGGAAGTGATGAAGATGAAGACAATTTGGCAAATATGTGCTTTATGGCGGGCAACTCAAGATCAAGTATGGAGGAGGCGGAACACAAGAGCGACGATGAAGAGGTATGTCCCACTTGCAAAGAAATGTGTCATGTTATTTCTCGTGCCACTATTATTGTTAAGAAAAAGGACAAGAAACTCAGAGACAATTCTATTAAAATTGAATCACTAGAATCTGGAATTAATTGTTTAAAATCTTTAATTCCTAGTAATAATTCTTGTTCCTCATGTGAGCTTATATATGAACAATTATCCTCTTTAAGATGTAAGCACACCTCACACTTGATAGCTTGAACTTGAAATTGAAAAGAACAAAAAGCTTGCTGCACTTAATGATAAAAACTTGAAAGATGCTTGTTGTTCTACAATTGATTTGCATTGTTCTACTTGTGATGATCTTTATGAGAAACTACATGATGCTATGAATGAGATTTCTATATTGAACAATGCTTTACGTTATTATGAAGTTAAATATTGTTCTAATTGTAAACTAAAAGGAAAAACTTCATGTGAAAATTGCCTAGACTTGCCTAAGAAACTTGATGACATAAATAGGACACTAGAATGGTTTTGTAATGGGAATAAAAATCTTAACTTGCTGCTGAATTCTTCCAAGTATTGCAATGATAAAACTAGTTTAGGTTTTGATTCTCATGCTCATGCTAAGGCACATCCACCTAAAATTGTAAAGTCATTAGGAAGTGGTTTAATTCAAACAGTTCCTAGATACAAAGAAGTGATTTTCAAATCTGCAGGGGTGTTGTCTTATTCAGTTTCTAATAAACATGTTGCTTGCTCATTTAGACATGAACACAAAGTTAAATTTCATTGTAATGACTGTAGTAGAAACGGTCATGTCATAGATTTTTGATATAGACTAGCTAAACAACAGAAAAAAGGAAAGAATGCAAGCTAGATTTCATAACTCTCATGCAAAATTTGCTGCTCATGCTGAATTGAAAATTAGGAACATGAAACATGCTGTTATGAGCCTAAAACTTGCAAATTTTGCTCCCAAACCCGATAAGGAGGTTTAGGCCCGATCTTCCAAAAGCTAATGGATAAGTCGATTGATGGAGATCTCGATGTTGATGATCTGAGGCTCTCGAGTAGAACACGAAAAACCCGTGCAATCACTACACCACCATTCCGTTGGTTATCAACCCTCCTGCACACGATTGACCTCGCCAAGAAGGCTAATCCCTGCAAGTGCAACGGAGAACACAAGCGAGAATGTAGAAGACACGATCTGAAATCGTAAAGTTGGGGTCTCACAAACCGTATGACAGTGATATTATTAATCTAAGCACAACCCACCGAATATGACCGACGGATGCAGTGTTTAAAGGCTAGGGTTCGGCCAGAACACTCTTAGATGCGTCCCTAATGGACTCATACGGGATACAAGGCCCAAAGGCCCGATTCGGTGGCGCAGCACCGGATAGAAATCTGAACTCAACTTGTTTTGATGTTTTCCAATGACTCCGAATTAATTTTGAGGTGGGACCAGAGCCATTGGAAATTTTATCTTCTCCTCTTTCCGTGCATATGTAGAACGTCAAAAATTGAGTCCGTATGCATCCTGGACGTCCGTTTTAAGGTGGACTGCTTTTGGACTCTGAGTTGAACTCGAGCTCGAGTTGTAAACTGATTCCATCTACTTGTGGACGTCCCAGTTGGTTCTCCACATTCCCAAGGCCTCTTCCCTTCACTTGTTGATCTTCTCCATTGTTCCTAATAACAATTAAATCATCACATAGCAATCTATTCTCAAACTCACATGCAAAGGAAGTTAGGAACGAGTTCACCTGCTAATCTATTAATCGTGCTCGTGCTATTGTGATTAGTCCTTGCAATTCAATGTGTGTGTCCGCTGTTGTGATGTCCTCATCACCCCCCCCTCTTGAATTGGAGTCGTCCTCGACTCAAGTTCACCTTCTTATCCCAAGTATGATCGCAAATCTGAAATGTTAAAAGTGGTACTAACCCTAAAATCAGGAGGCAATTCAAGCTTATATGCATTATCATTAATCTTTTCAACAATCTTAAAAGGACCAGCAGCCCGTGGCATAAGTTTAGATTTTTTCAGGTCAAGAAATTGCTCTTTTCTCAAATATAACCACACCAAATCACCCGGATCAAGTTTTTGAATGTGGCCTAGAGTGGGGTGAATAGGCATTTTTGAAAATTTGTCGGAACCTGCAATACTTAATAACCAGGTCAAGACGAGAGATATCAGACTAGTCCGGTAAGTGCGGACTAGTCCGGTGTGTACGGACTAGGTTGATCAAGTTTGATTCTAGGGTGTAGCAGCAAAAATATACTTGTAATTTATGTGTTGCAAGATTATGTACTAGGGTATATCACAAGTCAATCTTAAATTTGAAAATTCAACGTAAAGTGAGCAAGATTAATTGAAACCCTAGATTGATCTAACGTAAAGGATGATGAACAGAAAACAAGAACACAAGAGATTTATCCCGTGGTTCGGTTCCCACAGAGGCAACCTACATCCACGTTAAGGAGTCCACAAAAGGACCGGGTATTCTCCAACCCTACCCTCATTGGATCATCACGAAGGCCAATCCTCTTCCACTTATCACAATTGGGTGAATAACCGAATTCAAAGGGGCCTTCTCACACGTTGAGAGCTCCCTTAGATTACAATACGAAATACCACCAAGAACACACTCAAAAGATTACAATGAAATCACAGGAGTGTGTTAGAGAATCAAACCAAAATCTCAATTGAGTGTTGAACGTGTCTCTCCAATGATCTAGAGTGAATCCTCAATGGATTGATCTTTGTTGCACTTAATTTCGTGGAGAGGTGTGGTTTTTGAGGCTCTTGGGAGGTGTGACGGCGCTAGGGTTCAAGAGAGTTTAAAGTTGGGTTGTGCACCTCTATTTGTATGGGGTTTCTAAAAGTTACTGTTAGGGTTTAGAAAGATCGGACTAGTCCGTGGTGGACACCGAACTTGTTCGGTGTGCTGTGTGTAGCAAACCCTAAGTGTCTCGAAATATCGTAGTAGTCCGGCTAGGGGCGGACTTGTTCGATTTCTCTTCTGGAAATCTTTGGACTAGTACGATGGACATCGGACTTGTTCTTGTAGTGAAACCCTAAGTGAATTGGGTGAAAAGTCTGCACTTGGTGGACTTGTACGATTTAGGTCAGAGGGTTTTTCGGACTAGCCCGTGCTAACATCAGACTTGTTCGATTTGGATCAGAATGGATATCGGACTAGTCCGATGGTGATCGGACTTGTCCGACACTTTGATCACTCGGAAGGGTCCCTCCCAGCTAGGGGAGAGTTTGTTTAACCCTTCTCTGGATTGTATTCTCCGTAGCACCAGATCGCCTTCCTTGAGCTGTCGGCTGTGAACATGCCATTGGTGATAGCGCCGAAGAGCTTGGCAGTATCGGGCATTACGAACAGCTGCTCGACACCTTCTCTCTTCAAGGAGGTCAAGGTCTTCAGGCCGGATCTGGTCCTGCATGGCTTCGTCAGGGGTCCGGACCCAGAGCGACCCCAAGGTGATTGACGGAGGAAGGACTGCTTCAGCTCCATACACCAGGAAGAAGGGTGTCTCTCGAGTTGACTGGTTTGGAGTTGTCCTGTTGGCCCATAGAGTGGGCGGAAGCTCTTCAATCCAGTTGGCTCCATGTTTTTCCAGTCGCTCATATGTGCGTGTCTTGAGTCCTTTTAGGATTTCTGCATTTGCTCTCTCGGCTTGGCCATTGTTTGCCGGGTGAGCTACGGAGGTGTAGCTGACTTGGATGCTGAGGTCTTCGCAGTATCCTTGGAAAGCAGAGCTTGTGAATTGGGTCCCATTATCTTTTATGATTTTTTTTGGGACTCCAAATTTGCATATGATGGACTGCAAGAAGTTGATAGCTGATGGCTTGTTTATTGTCACAACTAGAGTTGCTTCCGGCCATTTGGTGAACTTTTCAATGGCAACATACAGGAACTTGTAACGTCCGACGGCTCTTGGGAAAGGTCCCAAGATGTCCATCCCCCCACACAGCGAAAGGCCATGTGGGAGGTATCATTTGTAGAGGCTGAGCCAGTGTGTGAATTTGCTTTGCATGGAATTGACATGCTTTGCATTTCTTCACCAGCTCAATTGCATCCTGGAGCGCTGTAGGCCAGTAAAAGCCAAACCGGAAGGCTTTACCGACCAGCGCGCGGGAAGACGCGTGGTTCCCACACTCGCCTCCATAGATTTCTTTGAGGAGCTCGCAACCTTCTTCCCTTGTGATGCACCGCATTAGGACGCCGTTGGCACCGCGCTGGTAGAGATCCCCTTCTGCTAGCGTGTATCTTTTAGCCAATCTGACTATCCGGTCAGCGGATACATCATCCTTAGGAAGGATATTGTCTTTCAAGTAGCTCCGGATCTCCGAGATCCATGCATTGGAGCTTGCTTGAGCACTTGAGTATTGCGTGCTGGGTTGCTCGGAGCTTCCAGCAGCACCTACGACCCTTGATGGCTGCCATGGTAACAGGGCCATCGGGACCGCCAGCTTCGGGATGCTGATCTCGCCCCCTTCGCTCAGTTCGGCAGGCTGAGCTGTGGGTTTTTACAACCTCTGGATGAAGGTTCCATCAGGAGCCGGAGCTCCGGCTGACGCTTTCTTCGAGAGTTCGTCAGCTTCAGCGTTATGGACACGCTTGACTTGGTGGAGATCCAGGACTTCAAAGTCCTTCTGAAGCCTATGGACTTCAAGGAGATAAGAAACTAGTTGGGGATTGTTACAGGAGCATTCACCCTTCACCTGTTTAATGATGAGCTACGAATCTCCCTTGACCAACAGCTGCTTGACACCATATGATAGTGCCACCTTTAGTCCATAAATGAGTGCTTCATACTCCGCCATGTTGTTGGTTGCCTTGAAGTCAAGGTGGACCATGTATTTTACCTTCTCCTCGGTTGGAGCGAGGAGGAGGACTCCAGCTCCGGCCCCCTGCTTTTGCATGGAGCCGTCGAAGTAGAGGGTCCAGTGAGGTTCGGTGAAGACCGGAGCCTTGAGTTTCGGCTTCTGCTCACTAGGGCCCCTAGGTTTTGATGGAGAGGGGGTCCATTCTACCACGAAGTCTGCCAATGCTTGACTCTTGATCGCTTGTCTTGGGACGAATTCAAGATCAAACTCGACCAATTCCGCTGCCCACTTTTCAATGTTCCCAGTAGAGTTGGGATTATGCAAGATCGCACACAGTGGATAAGAGGTCACAACTGAAATCTTGTGAGCTTGGAAGTAATGGCAAAGCTTTTTGGAGGCCATGAGAACTGCGTAGAGCAGCTTGTGCACCTCTAGGTATCGAGTCTTGGCATCATGTAGTACTTCGCTGATAAAGTACACTGGGCATTGGACTATCCAGACCCTCCCAGAGGGGTCTGGAATCCTGAGCTTGGGATTGTTCTGGTCTCTCCGCAACCAGGACCATGCTGACAACCTCGTCGGTTGCTAAAATGTAAAGCAGTAAGGGCTCACCGGGGTTCGCAGCTACCAAGGTTGGTAGAGTGGTGACGAGCTGCTTTAGCTCTTGGAACGCCTTTTCTTCTTCTTCATACCATTGAAATGGTCCGGACTTCCTCAATAGCTTGAAGAAGTGTAGCTCCCGTTCCGCCAGTCTTGAGATGAACCGGCTGAGGGCGGCTAGACATCTAGTCAGTTTCTGGACGTCCTTGATGCGGGCTGGTGGCCGCATCTCCTCAATGGCTTTAATCTTCGTTGGATTTGCCTCTATGCCCTGGTGGTTTACCTGGAAACCAAGAAGCTTTCCGGAGCTAACCCCTAAGACGCACTTGTCTGGGTTCAACTTCGTGCTGGTGACCCGCAGCTTGTCGAAGACAGCTTGCAAGGTGTCAAGGAGTGACTCCTTGTCCTTGATCTTGACGACGATGTCATCAACATACACTTCCACTACGTCTCTAATGAGCTCTCCAAAGGTTTTGTACATAACTCGTACAAATCTTGAAGCTGCATTCTTGAGACCAAATGGCATGGCAGTATAACAGTACAATCCATCTACTGTGATAAAAGAAGTATGTTCTTTATCTTACCTAGACATTCTGATTTGATGGTACCCAGAATATGCGTATAGGAAACACAGTAATTCACACCTGGAGGTGGAATCCACTATCTGATCTATTCTAGGTAGTGGGAATGGACCTTTTGGGCATGACTTATTCAGTGTTGTGTAGTCGATACACATCCGAACCTTCCCGCTCGCCTTCGGTACAACAACTGGGTTTGCCAGCCATTTTGGGTGGAAGACTTCTCGGATGAATCCAGCTTCGAGCAACTTCTTCACTTCTTGTCGTATGAAGTTCTGTCACTCTATAGATTGCTTCTGAGGCTTCTGATGTATGGGCTGAGCGCCAGGATAGATCTTCAGATTATGCTCGATCACTTCCCTAGGGATCCCAGGCATTTGATATGGTTGCCAGGCAAACACGTCGACATTAGCCCGGAGGAAAGTGATGAGTGCGAGTTCCTATTTTTCATTCAGAACTCCCGATATACAGGTGGTCTGAGCGGCATCGGAACTGATTTGGATGACCTTGACGGGGATGTCGGTGTCGCCGCTTGGTTGCACGCGAGGTGTGGAGGTTGAGCCTCATTGACGAATGCTCGGGGGTTTCAGAGCTTATTCCTACCTGGATTCTTCTTCCTGCGCTTTAGCAAGCGCATGAAGTTCTTCTAGAGCAGTCACTCCGGCAGTACGGTCTCTGCGGATTTGGAGAACGCCAACTAGTGTTGGCATCTTCAACACCAGGTAGCCATAATGAGCAGCAGCCATGAACTTGTACAAGGCAGACCTGCCCCGAATGGCGTTGAAAGGCAAGTTGATTTGCGCGATGTCAAAGATCAACTTCTCAGTGCGATAATTCTCCCCAGTCCCAAAGGTCACAAGGAGAGTTAAAGCACCGAGTGGGGTTATGGCCCCCGGACCTACTCTGGAGAAAGGTCGGGAGGGGCGAAGGTCTGAAGGTCGGAGCTGAAGCTTGACGAAAGCTTCGAAGCTTATGAGATTCAGCCCCGAACCTCCATCCACCATTACATGGTGGAGTTGAATGTTATTGATGGTAGGTTATACCATCAAAGGTAGCTGACCAGCTCCGATCATGTTCTGAGGGCAGTCTGAAGCATCAAAAGTCCGAACCTTCCCGCTCGCCTTGGGTACAACAACTGGGTTTGCCAGCCATTTTGGGTGGAAGACTTCTCGGATGAATCCAGCTTCAAGCAACTTCTTCACTTCTTGTCGTATGAAGTTCTGTCACTCTACAGATTGCTTTTGAGGCTTCTGATGTACGAGCTGAGCGTCAGGATAGATCTTCAGATTATGCTCGATCACTTCCCTTGGGATCCCAGGCATTTGATACGGTTGCCAGGCAAACACGTCGACATTAGCCCAGAGGAAAGTGATGAGTGCGAGTTCCTTTTTTTCACTCAGAACTCCCGATATACAGGTGGTCTGAGCGGCATCGGAACTGATTTGGATGACCTTGACGGGGATGTCGGTGTCGCCGCTTGGTTGCACGCGAGGTGTGGAGGTTGAGCCTCGTTGACGAATGCTCGGGGGTTTCAGAGCTTATTCCTACCTGGATTCTTCTTCCTGCGCTTTAGCAAGCGCATGAAGTTCTTCTAGAGCAGTCACTCCGGCAGTACGGTCTCCGTGGATTTGGAGAACGCCAACTAGTGTTGGCATCTTCAACACCAGGTAGCCATAATGAGCAGCAGCCATGAACTTGTACAAGGCAGACCTGCCCAGAATGGCGTTGAAAGGCAAGTTGATTTGCGCGACGTCAAAGATCAACTTCTCAGTGCGATAATTCTCCCCAGTCCCAAAGGTCACAGGGAGAGTTAAAGCACCGAGTGGGGTTATGGCCCCCGGACCTACTCTGGAGAAAGGTCGGGAGGGGCGAAGGTCTGAAGGTCGGAGCTGAAGCTTGACGAAAGCTTCGAAGCTTATGAGATTCAGCCCCGAACCTCCGTCCACCATTACATGGTGGAGTTGAATGTTATTGATGGTAGGTTATACCATCAAAGGTAGCTGACCAGCTCCGATCATGTTCTGAGGGCAGTCCGTAGCATCAAAAGTGATGGTGGTGTCCATCCACTTTTGATGAGGCTCCGCCCTGGCTGTAGGAGCTACTAAGGCTATGTCCCGTCGCATGGTCTTGAGGACACGGCGGGAGGTGATGTCCCACGAACCACCAAAGATGGTGTTTATGGTCTTCCGACGCTCATTGTCAGAGACGTCGGAGTCGTCGTCGACGGAGGTGTAAACAGTCTTCAGGACCTTTTTGGGGTCCTGGAAGCCTACCTCCTCTTCAGCCGGAGCTTCATCGACCTTCTGTTTTCCTTCCCTCTGAAGGAAAGGAACTTCTTTCTGGCGCTTGTTGTAGCGCTCGGCAAGGTTTTGGACCTCCCGACAGTCCTCCATGTTGTGGTCGTTCGACTTGTGGATAGTACACCACACTTTGGAATTGCCACCATCTTCAGAGGACAACCGAGGTCATTTCTTGGGGTGTGGCCCCCGGCCATCCAGAGCTGCAGCAGCTGCAGCGGTAGATGTGCCGGCCGACGGCTTCTTCTTGCCGTTGGACTTTTTCTTCTTTTTGCCACTCCCGGAGGTAGTGGCTTCACCTTTGGAGGATTTTTTGCCATCCTCCAGAGGTGGTTTGGAGTGCATTTCACGGCCCTCCGCAGCTTTGGCACACTTGTCTGCCAAGCTAAAGAGCTCCGTGACGCTGGTGATCTCCTTGATCACCAGCTTCTCCAGCATCTTCTTATCTCGTACGCCCTATCTAAATGCCACGATAATAGAGGCGCTAGAGATAAAAGGAATGATGTTTCGTACCCGGGAGAACCTCTGGATGAATGAGCGCAGGGATTCACCCCCTTTCTGCACGACTGCAAAAAGGTCCAATTCGGTGCCTTGCCGGGTGTATGAACTCCCGAAATTGGTGGTGAACTGTTGGCACAATTCCTCCCAACAATTGATGGAGTTGTGAGGAAGTCTCATGAACCAAGACCTGGCGGTCCCAGTCAAGGCCACTGGGAAGTACTTGGCTACTACGACCTTGTTACCTCCGGCCGCAAGGATTGCAGTGGCGTAAATTTGGAGAAATTCAACAGGATTAACTGTCCCGTCAAATTTCTCCGGCAGGTGAGGCCGAAACTTTTGTGGCCATCTGACCATGCGTAGGTGCATGGCCAGTGCAGAACAGCCTCCTCCTACTCCCTCGGGAGCAGGAGTGTCTCGATCCTCTCGCCTTTCGCGAGCACACTCGATATGGACACGACCGTCCTGTTGACGGTAACAGCGATCATGCTCTGCCCGGAGGGCATGAGTTGAAAGCCTGGTTACCGTATGAGTACATCGCACCCTATAAGGTAGCGACGTAACTTGCTGTGATGCAGCACGCCTCCTATTTTGGGAAACATGCGAACCAAGTCTGCCAGACACAGTCCGACGCTGCAATGGGGCCCGCCCCGAAGGAGGAGGACCTTGGTTGCTGATGCGGTCGGCTGCTGCAACCAGATGTTCCACATCAGCCCTCCACTGCTCCATTGCACCCTGGGATGCACCTGGATGTGGTGGATGTTGGAGAAGAGCATGCGCTGCATGAAGCGCGTGTTCAGGGTTGTTGTTATTCGCCGATGCGGTGACCGACACCGATGCACCGTCGCGTTGCCCATCTTGACGTGTTGGTGCAGACGGTGGTGGTGGAGGCATGACTCCTGCTGGAGCCACGTCACCTACTGGTTGCTACATGTTGAAGGGATTGTCCCCAGCGGGTTGAACAGCAGGGTTGTTGTTGGATGATCCAGCAGCTGAATTCGCCATACTTGAAATCTCGAGCGCCCCTACCTGGCGCGCCACCTATTGGCGTCTGGATCCGGCAGATCTCCTGACACTACCTTTGGTAGATCGAGGAGTTATAGTTCGATGAAGGGCGCGCAGAGATTCAAGAAGATGAAAGACACATGTACACAGAGATTTACGTGGTTTGGGCCACCTGAGCGTAATACCCTACTCCCCGGGGTGTGTTCGTGATGTATTAAGCGTGTGAGTCTAGAAGAAGCTCTAGAAGAAGAAGCTCGTCTAGCTTAGGGAGTTCAGTAGTGGTCTGGAACCTTCCCTTGTGTATCGTTGACCAGTCCTTTTATAGTACAAGGACTGGTCGTTACACTGTAAGCCTGACCCAACATGTGGCCCCGGCCGTTACACATGCTTGATCCACAATAAATGAGGTTAATTACATTTAATAGCCTGGTAACAGGCTTTAACAGTGTCGTTACCAGTATTAAGGGCCATCCGATCATGTGTCATTAATATGGTATTAATGACACTTAATCAGGTCTTAAAGTCTTTGATTGCTCCTTGGAGGTCCGGAGCCGTTGGGGGGTCCACCAGCCTGATTGTTGAAGTTGAAGGTCCGGCGGTCGCCACGTGGCAGCACCAGAGCTTACCGTTGTGGACGAGTATGTCCAGTGCTACTGGACACGTGTCAGTAACGGAGCTTCCCTCTGTCTGGGGTTAGGTCCGGGGGTGCCATATTGGTATTCTGACCGGAGCTTCCCATGTGTGGGTGATAGCTCCGGTCTTGTGATACACGTGGCGGCTCTGGAACTAACCATGTCGGGGAAGTAGGTTCGGTTACGCCTGACATGTGGGGCCTTCAGAGGTCCTCAAATCTGGTAGATGGAGTTTCCTTGTGATCTTTGCAATCCCAAGGGGTATCCAGTACGGAGGGTACCGACAGTGGCCCCATGGGCTCACCTCCGGGAGAGACCTTTTGGATGAACTCATTCCACTGGAGGTGGGTCCATTCTTCGATTTTTGAGCCGTGTCTTCAAGGGTCTTCGGTCGTGGCATTGGCGATAGTTCGCTGTTAAACTTCTGCCGCGTGGCGTATCAGGAGGCGGCAGGTGAGATCTCAGCATGCGGATCTCACGCAATTGAAGGTCACCGGTTCCCGATACGAAAATCGTATGGGTTTCGCGCGCCCTGTCAGGCCGCCGCCTTCGAGTTTTCCGCCTTTCATGATGACAACTATTCGCCTGGGGTAAGAACCTCGATTTGATCGTCGGGGTGGCCCCGGGCCCCCTTGTCATTGGCGAGGTGAAATTTTTGACTAGTATCATCGGCTCCTCTGCGGTTTCCATCTAGACGTTGTGGGGGCTTACTTAAGAAGGAAAGCATGCATCGTTTGGGGTTCTTTACGCCTTTCATTCGAACTTGCGCTCAAACCTTCCAAACTTTTGCTTGCTTTTCCTCTCTTGCCTCGCTGTGTCACGATGGAGTTGGGTCTTCGCTAGAGCCGACTGAAGTTGAAGAAGGTCAGGGCCCTCATGGGATGGTCCCCTGACTTCTTCAACCACTTGGTCCGCGCCGGCAAGCATCCGTTCAAGAAGGAACATGCCAGCGACATGGTGTACTTCTCCTCGTACGCCATGGTGGGACTGATCCCACCTTTCTCCTTTTTCTTCTTGATGCTGCCAGACTTCCATGGTCTGCAGCTGTACCACCTTGGCGCCCACTCCATTCTGCTAGTGTCAATCTTTGTCCACTTCTGCGAGATGTGGGTGGGCATTCCCCCCGCATTGAGCTAATCCACACCTTCTTCACTATCCAAACTACGGGTAGGAGTGACGAGTACCTTGGCTTCTACTACTTTGTGAAGCGCAAGAAGTGTCCGTACAAGTACTTGCGGTCGTTCCCTTCTGGGAAGTGGGACGACTGGAAGAAGGATTGGATTGTCATCTGGGCGGAGGAGCACAAGAAGCTGGAGCTGCCGGAAGGCCTCCCCAACATCGACACTACAGTTTGGAGTGAAGCTCAAGTGTTATCGGATGCCTTCAACCCTGCTCTGACCAGGATCCGCCTGTTCGTGGAAGGAGGGGTGACTCCTTAGGCGGTGTTTTGCATCTTCCTGACCAACTGGTAGGCTCCGCTGAAGAGGAGGGAGAAGCTTGCTTGGGCCCTAAACAGTATGCTGGATGATGACTGGATCGAGATCGGTTTGAAGTGCAACATGGAGGGTGCAACTTTGGAGTTCCACCTCAAGAAGTTCCAGCACTGCATTGACGTCGAGGGCGATGACTTGGCTCCGCCGGCAGCTTTCCTCCCTCTGAACATGGAGGCAGAATTCAGCAGGGAGCTCCGGCAGACAATGCTGGTGCTTGACGACCTTGGTGTCGTTGAGAGGCGCTCGACCACCGGGTTGGCGATCTCCGAAGCTCCTGAAGGTGGCACCATTCCTGCCCCTAAGCCAAGAACCGATGTCATCGGCAAGGGCAAGGAATTGCCTGAGCCCTCGAGCCGTAAGAGGAAGCATGCCGACAGAAGGTTCGTCAGGCCTGCTTCTTCCATGTCGGCTCCTTCTCCCGGAGGGGGAGGTCTACAACGGCGGCATCTACTCCAGTAGCGGCATCTTCTCGGGGTGCTAGCTCCAGCCAAGTAACTCCAGTACCAGGGCTAGCTGAGGGCTCCGGGTCTGGAGATCCTTCCCGGTCGAGGGGGGCCTCGACCAGAGCAACGCCGATAGCAGGAGCAAGCTCCGGGGGACCCTCCGGGACTACCGCGCTAGTGGCGGTCCGAAGCGTCCGGAGAAGAGATTCCATGGTAACTGGTGCAGAAGCCTTCCGAGGTAATTTTTGATTTTTTACCTCAGTCAGTTGTTTTATTGTTAACTGTATTTTGAGTTTTTTCGCCCTTCATCCACAGTGTGCCCAAGAAAAGGGTTGAAGCTCCAGTCCCTGCAGCAGCGGTTGAGGCTGTGCAGGCTGAAGTTTCGGCTCCGATTCCAGCGCCGCCCCAAGAGGTGCCTGAGGCTGCGGCAGCCCCGGCGCTGGCTGTCATGGTTTTGGACCTCGACTCATCCCCAGAAGCTCCCGTGGTAGCACCGGACCACGGGAATGAAGATATACCAGCGGCGCTAGCCCCGGAAGTTGAAGCTCTGGGCTTGGATGCTGAGATGTTGGATGCTCCGGCCACAGAGCCAGAGGTAGCTGCGATTCCGACCCTAGATCCCGACGTTGTTGAAGCCTCGGCAGTTGAGCCGGTGGTTGATGAGGTCCCGACAGTAGAGCCAGGTGTTGATGAAGCTCCGACACTTGTGCCGGTTGTCGAGAAAGCTCCGGCGGTAGAGCCGGTTGCTGCAGAAGTTCTGGCTGTGGAGCCGGCCATTGAAGAGGTTCCAGCGTTTGAGCCAGTTGCTCCGGAGGCGTTGGCGCCTGAGCCTATGGCAGTCGAAATGCCAGCGCTAGAGCCCATGGTGGTCGAAGCGCTATCACCTGAGCTAGCGGCGGAGGAGGTTCTTGCGTCGGAGCCAAAAGTAGCTTCTGCTCCGACCGAACCTTCAGCACCCACTCCGGAAGCGGTGATCCCGGAGGTGCCCGCTGCTGAGCCAGGGTGCCAAGATGAAGCTGCTGGCCCCCCGCCTGAGGGGCCAGTTGTTGATGACCTAGCGGCTGGACCTTCGGAGTCAATTCCAGAGGTCGGAACTTCTGCTGCAAGTACTTCCTCAGCGGCGGCCGAGGCTATCCTGGAGGACGGCCCTAGTACCGTGGAAGCTCAGGGAACCGCTCTTGTAGATTGGGACCCAATTTTTGTCGCTGAAGATCCGCTGGAGCCAGCGGAGAGGACCCTGGCAGGTCCGGACCCGATCCCCCTATCGTTGTCTATCGACAACGCCTACTCCAGTCTTCGCCAGGTCCAGCTGGCCTTCTACCACGACAGCAAGGCCCTCGAGGAGGAACGCCAAACCCTTAGGAGGTGGCACAACCGACTCCATTTCGATACCAAGCTGGCGCAGTCGAGGCTGGCTGACGACAAGGAGTGGGTGCAAAGGGAGAAGGTCTGCCAGGAGTACTGGGGTAAGTTGTTGGATGAGAGGGAAAGCATGACGCAGACCCTCAACAACCAGTCCTGGGCCATCTATGAGTAGGCCAAGGCTACAAATAGTGCAGTGGATGATCGCCAGGAAAGGCTTGCTGCCATCCACGATAGTCTCGTCAAGCGCCGGGAGGCTCTTGAAGCGCGGGAGAGACGGCTCGAAGATGATGAGCGGAAATTCCTGGAGCTGCGGGACGACCTCGTGAAGAGGGAGGAAGAGCTTGTCCAAAAGACAGCTCTGGCTGACAAGAGCCTCGAAGAACGCACCAAGAAATTGGAGGAGCATTGCGAGGAGGAGGAGAAGAAGGCCTGGGGGCGAGGGCAAGATCTCTACAAGCAGGAGAATGCCATCGCCACTAGGGAGAAGAAAGTACGGGGCCGAGAGAAGGATCTGGTCAACCGCAGGAATGAGATCCACCTCCGGGAGGAAGAGCTCAGCAAACTCGAAAGGCAGGTTGCTGAAATGATTCAACAGAATGCCAAAGAGGTGGAGCGTCTTGGTCAGGAGAGCTCGGAGCTTGCGGCGGCCAAAAGATCCTTGGCCGAGATGCGTGGTGCAAGGGTTGCGGAGTCCCAACAAGTTTGTGACTTCCTGGGCAAGGTCAACGACGCGCTGACGCCGATGGGCTTCAGTCCCGTGCGTCCGGATGATCCGGAGCCGGAGCTGCACCAGGCGTTGGAGGCGCCGAGTTGAGCAGGCAACAAGCTCTCCAAGATGGGCGATGTCACCAGCTGGAAATAGAGGGTCAGTCCCTGGCGAAGAACGTCGCAGAGTTTGTGCTGACGTGCTACACCAGCCGGGACCCTCAATTCCCTCTGGACCCGGTGCTTGACGGCCTCATTGAAGGAGAGGGTGAAGGCGCCTGAGCCAGCGTGTCGGAGGTGGCCCAGAAGGTCGCCCAATTCTTCCATAGGTTCTAGGACCATCTCTCTGTAGACCCCGCATGTATTCTCTCTTCTTCTTCTCCAATTTTGTAATCTCTTGTCTCCAGATGAATGAAATCCAAATTTTTGTGAATTCGAAATTCATTTTTTTGTCTTCAACACCACCTTTGTCTCACTTGGCCCCCTGGTAGATGTACACAATTTGATTGTGAACACGTACCAAGAGGATGTAACAGTTGTTGAAGACTTGCGTGCTTCGAACTTGTAGAATGTAGGTCCAAAGTCTTCGATAGTGCAGGCCCCCTGAGGCTGTCGGAGCTTAGTGGATTTGGCATTGACCATCGCCGAAGCTTAGTAGCTCCAACAGTAGTCTCCATCAACGCGTAAAGCATCAAAGGTTAGCTTCTGGGATGTCGGAGCTTGGCAACTCCAGCAGTGACCTCCGTTAACACATGTTGTGTCAACGTCAGACTCCACTTTAGAGTCTTTCCACCATCTTCGCGTTGACGGCTTGCCTCTTAGCTTTACCGGAACTTACTAGCTCCAGAGATGCTCGATGTCAATGTTTGAACATCGACCACAAGCCGCCTAGAGGATGTCGGAGCTTATTTATTTTTCCTGCACACTGAAGTCACGAAAAATAGTAAAATCCGTTTCCTATCTATAACTTCATTGCGTCTTACTATTCCCGAAAAGTTTTAGGTCGAACACAATTCTAAATACAATCAAGAGCGCTGTCTTGCTTCCTTCAGGTCCGAACGTTTCTGGACTCGCCTTATTTCGGCCTGCCAGGGTGTAGGCAGAGTGGCGTACTTAGGGTGCATGACCAGGCTAAGTCGATAGCACACTCCGGCCCTAGATTGGCTTGGCGGCATTCAGACGAGTAGGCCATCAACAATGTTTAAACCCAGAAGGATTGACAATGCAACTCGAATTGTACATGAAGTGGTCGAGCTAAAGTTTCTTAAGAACTGCACAACTTTGTTATAGACAAGAAAGAGAAAAATAAAAAATATTGAGCCTGTACAAAGTAAATGCATGTGGAGTCTGTTTTCACACAATGATGTCTTTCATTATAGGTCCGGGGTACAGGGGAAACAAGTACACTCTTAGGGTACGGAACCAGGCTAAGTGTGTTTCATTTCTCCTTTGACCCAAGGTAGCTAGCTACACTTTTAGTTCTGAGACTTTGACAAGTGTTGCATGGACGTTGCGGACCTAACGGGGTAGGTCCGGCTGCCCTCCCGGAGGAGCTACCCGACTCTGTACAATGACTCTATAACATACATCACATGTAATTATAGACTCACCTCCGTGATATTAAGCGTAGAATTTACGGAGGTGCTCAATGTTCTAAGGATTTGGGAGAGGTGTCCCATCCTCGGTTGCCAAGCGAACGCATCCGGGACGGGATACTTTGATCACTCGGATGGGTCCCTCCCAGCTGGGGGAGAGTTTGTTTAACCCTTCTCTGGATTGTATTCTCCATAGCACCTTGTCGCCTTCCTCGAGCTGTCGGCTGTGAACATGCCGTTGGTGATAGCGCCGAAGAGCTTGGCGGTATCGGGCATTCCGAACAGCTGCTCGGCACCTTCCCTCTTCAAGGAGGTCAAGGTCTTCACGCCGGAGCTGGTCCTGCGTGGCTTCGTCGGAGGTCCGGACCCGGAGCAACCCCAAGGTGATTTCCGGAGGAAGGACTGCTTCAGCTCCATACACCAGGAAGAAGGGTGTCTCTCTAGTTGGTCGGTTTGGAGTTGTCCTGTTGGCCCATAGAGTGGGTGGAAGCTCTTCAATCTAGTTGGCTCCATGTTTTTTTAGGTGCTCATATGTGCGCGTCTTGAGTCCTTTCAGGATTTCTACATTTGCTCTCTCGGCTTGGCCATTGCTTGCTGGGTGAGCTACGGAGGCGTAGCTAACTTGGATACCGAGGTCTTCGTAGTATCCTTGGAAAGCAGAGCTTGTGAATTAGGTCCCATTATCTGTTATGATTTTGTTCGGGACTCCAAATTGGCATATGATGGACAGCAAGAAGTTGATAGCTGATTGCTTGTTTATTGTCACAACTGGAGTTGCTTCCGGCCATTTGGTGAACTTGTCAATGCCAACATACAGGAACTTGTATACTCTGACGACTCTTGGGAAAGGTCCCAAGATGTCCACCCCCCACAAAGCGAAAGTCCATGTGGGAGGTATCATTTGTAGAGGTTGAGCTGGTGTGTGAATTTGCTTTGCATGGAACTAACATGCTTTGCATTTCTTCACCAGCTCAGTTGCATCCTGGAGCGCTGTAGGCCAGTAAAAGCCATGTTGGAAGGCTTTACCGACCAGCATTCAGGAAGACCCATGGTTCCCACACTCGCCTCCATGGATTTCTGCGAGGAGCTTGCAGCCTTCTTCCCTTGTGATGCACCGAATTAGGACGCCGTTGGCACCGTGCCGGTTGAGATCCCCTTCTACTAGCGTGTATCTTTTAGCAATATGACTATCCGGTCAACGGATACATCATCGTCAGGAAGGATATTGTCTTTCAAGTAGCTCCGGATCTCCGAGATCCATGCATCGGAGCTTGCTTGAGCAATTGAGTCTTGCATGTTGGGTTGCTCGGAGCTTCCGGCAGCACCTACGACCCTTGATGGCTGCCATGGTAACAGGGCCATCGGGACCGCCAGCTTCGGGATGCTGATCTCGTCCGCTTTGCTCAGTTCGGTAGGCTGAGCTGCGGGTTTTGAAAACCTCCGGATGAAGGTTCCGTCAGGAGCCGGAGCTCCGGCTGACGCTTTCGTCGAGAGTTCGTCAGCTTCAGTGTTATGGACACGCTGCACATGGTGGAGATCCAGGACTTCAAAGTCCTTCTGAAGCCTCTGGACTTCAAGGAGATAAGCAACTAGTTGGCAATTGTTACAGGAGCATTCACCCTTCACCTGTTTAATGATGAGCTGTGAATCTCCCTTGACCAACAGCTGCTTGACACCACATGATAGTGCCACCTTTAGTCCATAAATGAGTGCTTCATACTCCGCCATGTTGTTGGTCGCCTTGAAGTCAAGGTGGACCATGCATTTTACCTTCTCCCCGGTTGGAGCGAGGAGGAGGACTCCAGCTCCGGCCCCTGCTTTGCATGGAGCCGTCGAAGTAGAGGGTCCAGTGAGGTTCGGTGAAGACCGGAGCCTTGAGTTCTGGCTTCTGCCACTAGGGCCCCAAGGGTTTGATGGAGAGGGGGTCCATTCCGCCACGAAGTCTGCCAACGCTTGACTCTTGATCATTTGTCTTGGGACAAATTCAAGATCGAATTCGACCAATTCCGCTGCCCACTTTCAAATGTTCCCAGTAGAGTTGGGATTATGCAAGATCGCACGCAGTGGGTAAGAGGTCACCATTGAGATCTTGTGAGCTTGGAAGTTATGGCGAAGCTTCCTGGAGGCAATGAGAACTACGTAGAGCAGCTTGTGCACCTCTAGGTATCGAGTCTTGGCATCATGTAGTACTTCGCTCATGAAGTACACTAGGCATTGGACTGTCCAGACCCTCCTGGAGGGGTCTGGATTCCTGAGCTTGGGATGGTTCTGGTCTCTCCGCAACCAGGACCATGCTGACAACCTCGTCGGTTGCTGAAATGTAAAGCAGTAAGGGCTCACCAGGGTTTGGAGCTACCAAGGTTGGTAGAGTGGTGAGGAGCTGCTTTAGCTCTAGAAACGTCTTTTTTGCTTCTTCAGACCATTGAAATGGTCTGAACTTCTTCAATAGCTTAAAGAAGGGTAGCGCCCGTTCCGCCAGTCTTGAGATGAACCGACTCAGGGCGACTAGACATCCAGTCAGTTTTTGGACGTCCTTGATGCAGGCTGGTGGCCGCATCTCCTCAATGCTTTAATCATTGCCGGAATTGCCTCTATGCCTCGGTGGTTTACCAGGAAACCAAGAAGCTTTTTGGAGCTAACCCTGAAGACGCACTTGTCTAGGTTCAGCTTCGTGCGGGTGACCCGCAGCTTGTCGAAGACACCTTGCAAGGTGTCAAGGAGTGAATCCTTGTCCTTGATCCTGATGACGATGTCATCAACATAAACTTCCACTACGTCTCTGATGAGCTCTCCAAAGGTTTTGTACATAGCTCGTACAAATGTTGAAGCTGCATTCTTGAGACCAAATGGCATGGCAGTATAATAGTACAATCCATCTACTGTGATAAAAGAAGTATGTTTTTCATCTTCCCTAGACATTCTGATTTGATGGTACCCAGAATATGCGTCTAGGAAACACAGTAATTCACACCATCAGGTGGAATCCACTATCTGATCTATTCTAGGTAGTGGGAATGGATCTTTTGGGCATGCCTTATTCAGTGTTGTGTAGTCGATACACATCTGAAGCTTCCCGCCGGCCTTGGCTACAACAACTGGGTTTGCTAGCCATTTTGGGTGGAAGACTTCTCAGATGAATCCAGCTTCGAGCAACTTCTTCACTTCTTGTCGTATGAAGTTCTATCGCTCTACGGATTGCTTCCGAGGCTTCTGATGTACGGGCCGAGCGTCAGGATAGATCTTTAGATTATGTTCGATCACTTCCCTAGGGATCCCAGGCATTTGTGACTGTTTCCAGGCAAACACGTCGACATTAGCCCGGAGGAAAGTGATGAGCGCGAGTTCCTATTTTTCATTCGGACCTCCCGATATACGGGTGGTCTGAGCGGCATCAGAACCGATTTGGACGACCTTGACGGGGATGTCAGTGTTGCCGCTTGGTTGCACGCGAGGTGCGGAAGTTGAGTCTTGTTGACGAATGCTCGGGGGTTTCGGAGCTTGTTCCTGCCTGGATTCTTCTTCCTGCGCTGTAGAAAGCGCATGATGTTCTTTCAGAGCAGTCACTCTAGCAGTACGGTCTCCATGGATTCTGACGCTCATTCACCCTTCACCTGTTTAATGATGAGCTGCGAATCTCCCTTGACCAACAGCTGCTTGACACCATATGATAGTGCCACCTTTAGTCCATAGATCAGTGCTTCATACTCCGCCATGTTGTTGGTCACCTTGAAGTCAAGGTGGACCATGTATTTTACCTTCTCCCCAGTTGGAGCGAGGAGGAGGACTCCAGCTCCGTCCCCCTGCTTTTGCATGGAGCCATCAAAGTAGAGGGTCCAGTGAGGTTCGGTGAAGACCGAAGCCTTGAGTTCCGGCATCTACTCACTAGGGCCCCCAGGGTTTGATGGAGAGCGGGTCCATTCCGCCACGAAGTCTGCCAACGCTTGACTCTTGATCGCTTGTCTTGGGACAAATTCAAGATCGAATTCGGCCAATTCTGCTGCCCACTTTGCATTGTTCCTAGTAGAGTTGGGATTATGCAAGATCGCTTGCAGTGGGTAAGAGGTCACCATTGAGATCTTGTGAGCTTGGAAGTAATGGCGAAGCTTCCTGGAGGCGATGAGAACTACGTAGAGCAGCTTGTGCACCTCTAGGTATCGAGTCTTGGCATCATGTAGTACTTCGCTGATGAAGTACACTGGGCATTGGATTGTCCGAACCCTCCTGGAGGGGTCTGGATTCCTGAGCTTGGGATGGTTCTGGTCTCTCCGCAACCAGGACCATGCTGACAACCTCATCGGTTGCTGAAATGTAAAGCAGTAAAGGCTCACTAGGGTTCGGAGCTACCAAGGTTGGTAGAGTGCTGAGGAGCTGCTTTAGCTCTTGGAACGCCTTTTCTGCTTCTTCAGACCATTGAAATGGTCCGGACTTCCTCAATAGTCTGAAGAAGGGTAGCGCCCGTTCCGCCAGTCTTGAGATGAACCGACTGAGGGCGGCTAGACATCCAGTCAGTTTCTGGACGTCCTTGATGCGGGCTGGTGGCCACATCTCCTCAATGGCTTTAATCTTCGACGGATTTGGCTCTATGCCCCGGTGGTTTACCAGGAAACCAAGAAGCTTTCTGGAGCTAACCCTGAAGACGCACTTGTCTGGGTTCAGCTTCGTGCGGGTGACCCGCAGCTTGTCGAAGACAGCTTGCAAGGTGTCAAGGAGTGACTCCTTGTCCTTGATCCTGACGACGATGTCATCAACATACACTTCCACTACGTCTCTGATGAGCTCTCCAAAGGTTTTGTACATAGCTTGTACAAATGTTGAAGCTGCATTCTTGAGACCAAATGGCATGGCCGTATAATAGTACAATCCATCTACTGTGATAAAAGAAGTATGTTCTTCATCTTCCCTAGACATTTTGATTCAATGGTACCCAGAATATGCATCTAGGAAACACAGTAATTCACAACCGGAGGTGGAATCCACTATCTGATCTATTCTAGGTAGTGGGAATGGATCTTTTGGGCATGCCTTATTCAGTGTTGTGTAGTCGATACACATCTGAAGCTTCCCGCCGGCGTTGGCTACAACAACTGGGTTTGCTAGCCATTTTGGGTGGAAGACTTCTCGGATGAATCCAGCTTCGAGCAACTTCTTCACTTCTTGTCGTATGAAGTTCTATCGCTCTACAGATTGCTTCTGAGGCTTCTGATGTGCGGTCGAGCGTCAGGATAGATCTTCAGATTATGTTCGATCACTTCCCTAGGGATCCCAGGCATTTGTGACGGTTTGCAGGCAAACACGTCGACATTAGCCCGGAGGAAAGTGATGAGCGCGAGTTCCTATTTTTCATTCGGACCTCCGGATATACGGGTGGTCTGAGCGGCATCGGAACCGATTTGGACGACCTTGACAGGGATGTCAGTGTCGCCGCTTGGTTGCACGTGAGGTGCAGATGTTGAGCCTCATTGACGAATGCTCGGGGGTTTCGGAGCTTGTTCCTGCCTGGATTCTTATTCCTGCGCTGTAGAAAGCGCATGGAGTTCTTTCAGAGCAGTCACTCCAGCAGTACGGTCTTCACGGATTCCGACGCTCATTCACCCTCCACCTGTTTTACAATGAGCTGCGAATCTCCCTTGACCAACAGCTGCTTGACACCATATGATAGTTCCACCTTTAGTCCATAGATGAGTGCTTCATACTCTGCCATGTTGTTAGTCGCCTTGAAGTCAAGGTGGACCATGTATTTTACCTTCTCCCCAGTTGGATTGAGGAGGAGGACTCCATCTCCGGCCCCCTGCTTTTGCATGGAGCCATCAAAGTAGAGGGTCCAGTGAGGTTCGGTGAAGACTGAAGCCTTGAGTTCCGGCTTCTGCTCACTAGGGCCCCCAGGGTTTGATGGAGAGGGGGTCCATTCCGCCATGAAGTCTGCCAACGCTTGACTCTTGATCGCTTGTCTTGGGACAAATTCAAGGTCAAATTCGGCCAATTCTGCTGCCCACTTTGCAATGTTCCCAGTAGATTTGGGATTATGCAAGATTGTATGCAGTGGGTAAGAGGTCACCACTGAGATCTTGTGAGCTTGGAAGTAATGGCGAAGCTTCCTGGAGGCGATGAGAACTGCGTAGAGCAGCTTGTGCACCTCTAGGTATCGAGTCTTGGCATCATGTAGTACTTCGCTGATGAAGTACACTGGGCATTGGATTGTCCGGACCCTCCCAAAGGGGTCTGGATTCTTGAGCTTGGGATGGTTCTGGTCTCTCCGCAACCAGGACCATGCTGACAACCTCGTCGGTTGCTGAAATGTAAAGCAGTAAGGGCTCACTGGGGTTCGGAGCTACCAAGGTTGGTAGAGTGGTGAGGAGTTGCTTTAGCTCTTGGAACGCCTTTTCTACTTCTTCAGACCATTGAAATGGTCTGGACTTCCTCAATAGTCTGAAGAAGGGTAGTGCCCGTTCCGCCAGTCTTGAGATGAACCGGCTGATGGCGGCTAGACATCAAGTCAGTTTCTGGACGTCCTTGATGCGGGTTGGTGGCCACATCTCCTCAATGGCTTTAATCTTCGCCGGATTTGCCTCTATTCCCTGGTGGTTTACCAGGAAACCAAGAAGCTTTCTGGAGCTAGCCCCGAAGACGCACTTGTCTGGGTTCAGCTTCGTGCGGGTGACCCGTAGCTTGTCGAAGACAGCTTGCAAGGTGTCAAGGAGTGACTCGTTGTCCTTGATCTTGACGACGATGTCATCAACATACACTTCCACTACGTCTTTGATGAGCTCTCCAAAGGTTTTGGACATAGCCCGTACAAATGTTGAAGCTGCATTCTTGAGACCAAATGGCATGGCAGTATAACAGTACAATCCATCTACTGTGATAAAAGAAGTATGTTCTTCATCTTCCCTAGACATTCTGATTTGATGGTACCCAGAATATGCGTCTAGGAAATGCAGTAATTCACACCCGGAGGTGGAATCCACTATCTGATCTATTCGAGGTAGTGGGAATGGATCTTTTGGGCATGCCTTATTCAGTGTTGTGTAGTCGATACACATCCGAAGCTTCCTACCGGCCTTGGGTACAACAACTAGGTTTGCCAGCCATTTTGGGTGGAAGACTTCTCGGATGAATCCAGCTTCGAGCAACTTCTTTACTTCTTGTCGTATGAAGTTTTGTTGCTCTACGGATTGCTTCTGAGGATTATGATGTACGGGCCGAGCGTCAGGATAGAACTTTAGATTATGCTCGATCACTTCCCTAGGGATCCCAGGCATTTGTGACGGTTGCTAGGCAAACACGTCGACAATAGCCCAGGGGAAAGTGATGAGCGCGAGTTCCTATTTGTCATTCAGACCTCCCAATATACGGGTGGTCTGAGCGGCATCAGAACTGATTTGGACGACCTTGACGGGGATGTCGGTGTCACCGCTTGGTTGCATGCGAGGTGCGGAGGTTGAGCCTCGTTGACGAATGCTCGGGGGTTTTGGAGCTTGTTCCTGCCTAGATTTTTCTTCCTACGCTGTAGCAAGCGCATGAAGTTCTTCCAGAGCAGTCACTCCGGCAGTACGGTCTCTGCGGATTCGGAGAACGCCTGCTCGTGTTGGCATCTTCAACACCAGGTAGCCATAATGAGCAGCAGCCATGAACTTGTACAAGGCGGGCCTGCCCAGAATGGCATTGAAAGGCAAGTTGATCTGCGCGACGTCAAAGATCAACTTCTTAATGCGATAATTCTTCCGAGTCTCGATGGTCACAGGGAGAGTTATGGCACCGAGTGGGGTTATGGCCCCCAGACCTACTCTGTAGAAAGGTCGGGAGGGGCGAAGGTCCGAAGTTCGGAGCTGAAGCTTGACGAAAGCTTCAAAGCTTATGAGATTCAGCCCCGAACCTCCGTGCACCATTACATGGTGGAGTTGAATGTTATTGATGGTAAGTGATACCCAGTGACCTTGGTTATTGGATCTTGGTTGCTGATGCGGTCGGCTGCTGCTGCAAACAGATGTTCCACATTGGCCCTCCACTGCTCCATTGCACCCTGGGATGCACCTGGAGGTGATGGACGTTGGAGGAGAGCATGCGCTGCATGAAGCGCGTGTTCAGGGTTGTTGTTATTTGCCGATGCGATGACCAACGCCGATGCACCGTCGCGCTGCCCATCTTGACGTGCTGGTACAGGAAGTGGCAGTGGAGGCATGACTCCTGCTGGAGCCACGGAACCTGCTGGTTGCTGCATGTTGGAGGGATTGTCCACAGCAGGTTGAATAGCAAGGTTGCCGTTGGATGATCCAGCAGCTGAATTCGCCATACTTGAAATCTCGAGCGCCCCTACCTGGCGCGCCAACTGTCAACGTTTGGATCCGGCAGATCTCCCGACACTACCTTTGGTAGATCGAGGAGTTGTACTTCGGTGAAGGGCACACAGAGATTCAAGAAGGTGAAAGACACGCGTACATAGAGATTTACGTGGTTCGGGCCGCCTGAGCGTAATACCCTACTCCACGGGGGTGTGTTCGTGATGTATTAAGCGTGTGAGTCTAGAAGAAGCTCCAGAAGAAGAAGCTCGGCTAGCTCAGGGAGTTCAGTAGTGGTCTGGAACTGTCCCTTGTGTATCGTCGACCAGCCCTTTTATAGTACAAGGACTGGTCGTTACACCGTTAGCCTGGCCCACATGTGGCCCCGGCGGTTACACATGCTTGATCCACAATAAATGAGGTTAATTACCCTTAATAGCCTGGTAACGGGCTTTAACAGTGCCATTACCAGTATTAAGGGCCATCCAATCGTGTGTCATTAAATGGTATTAATGACACTTAATCGGGTCTTGAAGTCTTTGATTGCTCCTTGGAGGTCCGGAGCCGTTGGGGGGGGGTCCACCAGCCTGATTGTTGAAGTTGAAGGTCCGGCGGTCGCCACGTGGCAGCACCAGAGCTTACCGTTGTGGATGAGTAGGTCCGGTGCTACTGTACATGTGTCAGTACTGGAGCTTCCCTGTGTCTAGGGTTAGGTCTGGGGGTGCCATATTGGTATTCTGACCAGAGCTTCCCATGTGTGGGTGATAGCTCCGGTCTTGCGATACACGTGGGGGCCCTGGGACTAACCATGTCGGGGAAGTAGGTCCGGTTACGCCTGACATGTGGGGCCTTCGGAGGTCTTCAAATCTGGTAGATGGAGTTTCCTTGTGATCTTTGCAATCCCAAGGGGTACCGGTACGGAGGGTACCGATAGATTTCATCATCACTAGAATAAGAATGCATGGAAGGGGGTTTAATGGTTACCTTGCGTTTACCTTCCTTTGCCATAAGGCAAGTGCCACCTCCATTCCTTGCGCTGAGTTTATGGAAGAGAGTAGACTTCTCAGATGTCTTCTCGATGGCTATGCTAGCCATCTCTTCTTCCTCGAATGATGAGGACTCATCATTTGAGTCCCACTCACTCCCAATGTGCGCTTTTTTGGCTTGTTTCTTCTTCTTGAAGAATTTCTTGGGTTGAGGCTTGGCTTCTTTAGTCTTTTTCTTGTTCTCTTCATATGGGCAATCAACTATAAAGTGGCTATACTCACCACAATTATAGCATGCCCGCCTCAACTTTGGCTTTGTTCTTTCCATGTACTTTCCTTCGCTTGATTTGGCGCCTTGTCTTTTCTTCATTATGCTCTTGAATTTCTTCATGAACAATATCATGTCTTCTTCATCTAATTCACTGCTCTCGTCGTCACTGTCTTCTTCTAGTTGTGCTCTCTAGCTTCTTTAGATAGGGACTTGAGGGTGGACTTCAAAGCAACCCCTTTCTTCTTTGCCGAGGTGAGGTCGGCAATCTCCTTGACACGCTTTGCTTGTTTTTCCATCATCTAAAAGTTGATGATCTTTCCAAGCAATTCATCCGGAGTCATCCTTTTTTATCTGGGGCTTTCTCTAATCATGGAGCATAGGGTGACGTTGTGAGGCATGAAAGCTCTAAGGATGAGCTTTACCACCTCATGGTCATTCCACTTCTTACTTCCGTATGATCTGACCTTGTTGACGAGTGTCTTCAATCGGTTGTACATGTCCTGGGGTGACTCGTCTTCTTCAATTGCGAATCTTCCCAATTCGCCTTCGATCATTTCGATCATTGCTTCACGCACATGATGGTCACCTTCATGTGCAGTTTGTTGTGTGTCCCAAATCTCCTTAGCAATCTCGAGTCCATCCACCTTGGTGAACTCGTCCAACTGAGCGAAGAGGTAATTACTGCTGCGGCTTGAGCATTTCGATGAATAGCCTGCTCCTGGCTTGGTGTGAGCTCTTCGTCGTCGTCCGGGATATCTATCCCTGTGCACACAATATGCCATAAACTTGGATTGAGGGAAATTAGATGCATTTTCATATTTTGCCTCCACATTGAGTAATCACTTCCATCGAAATGTGGGGCCTTTCCAAGTGGGATAGACAAATAATGATTATTATTGGAATTGAGACGATCATAGTTAAAAGGATATTGGGAGTAGTCAGTGTGACTACTCCCCTTCTTCTTTCCTTCAATCTTCACTTTCCCTTTGGAAAGTGTCTTCTTTCTTAGGAGCGCCTTCTGTTCTAGCATCTCCTCATCGTTGTACTCGAAGTCTTGAATGGCTTCGAGGAGCTTCTCCACCTTGAGGTTCTTTTCATCATCAACCTTTTCTTGGTTGTTGCTCTTGTGGATGACCTTCATGTCCGACATGATCTTCTTCGAGCGATTAGTCTCTTTCTTAAAGAACGTGCTCTGATACCAATTGAATGTGGCCTAGAGGGGGGTGAATAGGCCTTTTTGAAAATTTGTCGGAACCTGCAATACTTAACAACCCGTTCAAAACCAGAGATATCGGACTAGTCCGGTAAAGTGCGGACTAGTCCGGTGTGTAGGGACTAGGTTGATCAAGTTTGATTTATTAAGTTTGATTCTAGGGTGTAGCAGCGGAAATATACTTGTAATTTATGTGTTGCAAGATTATGTACTAGGGTATATCACAAGTCAATCTTAAATTTGATAATTCAACGTAAAGTGAGCAAGATTAATTGAAACCCTAGATTGATATAATGTAAAGAGCGATAAACACAAAACAAGAACAGAAGAGATTTATCCCGTGGTTCGGTTCCCACAAAGGCAACCTACATCCACGTTGAGGAGTCCACAAAAGGACCGGGACTTCTCCAACCCTACCCTCGTCGGATCGCCACAAAGGCCAATCCTCTTCCACTTATTACAAAGGGGTGAATAACCGAATTCAAAGGGGCCTTCTTACACGTTGAGAGCTCCCTTAGATTACAATACGAAATACCACCAAGAACACACTCAAAAGATTACAATGAAATCACAGGAGTGTGTTAGAGAATCAAACCAAGAGCTCAATTGAGTGTTGAACGTGTCTCTCCAATGATCTAGAGTGAATACACAAAGGATTGATCTTTGTTGCACTTAATTTTGTGGACAGATGTGGTTTTTGAGGCTCTTGGGAGGTGTGACAGCGCTAGGGTTCGAGAGAGTTTAATGTTGGGATGTGCACCTCTATTTATATAGGGTTTCTAAAAGTTACCGTTAGGGTTTATAAAGATCGGACTAGTCTGTGGTGTACACCTAGTCCAGTGTGCTGTGTGTAGCAAACCCTAAGTGTCCCGAAATATCGGACTAGTCCGGCTAAGGGCGGACTTGTCCGATTTCTCTTCTGGAAATCTTCGGACTAGTTCGATGGACATTGGACTTGTCCGTGAAGTGAAACCCTAAGTGAATTGGGTGACAAGTCCGCACTTGGAGGACTTGTCCGATTTAGGTTAGAGGGTTTTTCGGACTAGTCCGTGCTAACATCGGACTTGTCCGATTTGGATCAGAATGGATTTCGGACTAGTTGGATGGTGATTGGACTTGTCCGATTTTGTGTGACTTGTGAAGTGTATTGAGGACTAGTCTACACTGGGGAGGACTAGTCCGATTCTAGTAAGGGAGATATCGGACTAGTCCTGTGGGTATCGGACTTGTCCGATTTTATGCAGAGAGGATATCAGACTAGTTCGGTGACATTCGGACTAGTCCGGTCCTGTATAACTTTGTGCAATGTGTGTGTTTAATTTTGATTGAGCTCTTGGGGCGTGTTTCCTTAACACACTCCATACACAATGATCTACTATTCTCCTTCCTTGAGCTCATTTCCACTTTACTCCTCATTCTCCCTTCTTTTTAGCACTTTGCTTATTTTGCTATTAAAACCTGAGCTCATCTCAACAAATAGGTTAGGATCTCATTTGCTTGTCATAAATCATCCAAAACCAACAGGGGATTCCTAAATGCACTTTCAGTTTTACTTCTTTTCTAATTTTACTACCTGCAATCCTATACTTCTCATTCATCTTTTCAATATTTTTCTTTGTAGGTTCATGCATCTTATGAGTGAATTCAGATCATTGTGTAGCATCCAAATTTATAGTTTCAGAAGGAGGCAAAGTTAGTAAATCAATAGGAGCACGGGGATTGAAATGATACACTACCTGGAATGGACTTACCTTCGTCGTGGAGTGAACTGATCTGTTGTAAGTCTATATGTGGTAAACACTCTTCCCACAACTTTAAATTTGTTTTCAAGACAGCCCGAAAAAGAGTGGATAAAGTTCGATTAACTACCTCAGTTTGTCCATCCGTTTGTGGGTGACATGTAGTTGAAAACAACAACTTGGTTCCCAATTTATACCACAAAGATCTCCAAAAATGACTTAAAAATTTTGCTTCACGATCAGAAACAATGGTATTTGGCACACCATGTAAACGAACAATTTCTATCATAAACAAATCAGCAATGTGTGAGGCATTATCATTCTTATGACAAGGTATAAAATGTGCCATTTTGGAGAAAAAATCAACAACTAAAAAAATAATATCCCTCCCCTCTTAGTCCAAGGCAATCCCAAAACAAAGTCCATAGAAATATCCTCCCAAGGTACACTAGGAACAGGAAGAGGCATATAAAGACCATGTGGGTTAAGGCGAGACTTAGCTTTATTGCAAGTAGTGCATCGTGACACGTAGCGCTCGACATCACGCTTCATCTTCAGTCAAAATAAGTGTGTGGACAGCACGTCCTCATTTTTCTTCACTCCAAAATGTCCCATCAAACCTCCTCCATGTGCTTCCTGCAAAAGTAATAGACGACTGGAGCTAGGTGGAACACATAGCTTGTTAGCACAATAGAGGAGACCCTCTCGCAACACATATTTATTACAAGTTCTACCTTCTCTACAATTTTCAAAAGCATCTTTGATGTCCAAATCAGTAGGATATAATGCTTTTATTGTTTGCAAACCAAAGATTTTATGATCAAGTTGGGACGGCATGATATAAGGTCTAGATAATGCATCAACAATGACATTTTCCTTCCCTTTGTTATGCTTAATGATGTATGGAAACGACTCTATGAACTCAATCCATTTAGCATGCCGTTTATTCAGATTGGTTTGACACTCAAGATATTTCAACGATTCATGATCGGAATGTATGACAAACTCCTTAGACTAAAGATAATGTTGCCAAGTTTGTAATACTCGCACTAAAACATACAATTCCTTATCATAAGTAGAATAATTCAGAGAAGGACCATGAAGTTTTATACTAAAGAAAGCAATGGGTTTACCTCCTTATATGAGAACACCTCCAATACCAATGCTGCTTGCATCACATTCTAGCTCAAAGGTCTTGCCAAAATCAGGAAGTTGTAGCAATGGTGCTTGTGTAAGCTTCGATCTGAGAGAATAAAAGCTTGTTGCTGATGTTCGCCCCATCGAAACGGCACTCCTTTGTTCGTTAGCTCATGTAGAGGTGCTGCAATGGTGCTGAAATCCCGCACAAAGTGGCAATAAAAACCTGCAAGACCAAGAAAACTACGAACCTGTATGATGGTTGTTGGGGCTGGCCAGGTAGTGATCGATTTAATTTTTACTTCATCCATCTCAATTCTCTTCGAGGAAACGACATAGCCAAGAAAAGAGACTCAGTTGGTGCAAAAGATGCACTTTTTGAGGTTACCAAACAAGCGTGCATCTCTCAAAATAGTAAAAACAACATGTAAATGATCAAGATGTTCGTCATATGACTTCCTATAAATGAGGATATCATCGAAGTAAACCACCACAAATTGTCCACTGAAAGCACGTAAAACCTCATTCATTAACCGCATAAAGGTGCTAGGTGCATTAGTTAAACCAAAAGGCATGACTAACCACTCATAAAGTCCAAACATTGTTTTAAATGCAGTTTTCCATTCATCTCCTAGAGCCATTCTAATGTGGTGGTAACCACTACTCAGGTCATTTTTTGTGATGATTATAGCACCACTCAATTCATCAAGCATATCATCTAAGCAAGGAATAGGATAACGATATCGAATGGTGATATTATTAATCGCTCGACAATCAACACACATGCGCCCACTACCATCTTTATTAGGAACCAAAAGAACAGGAATAGAGCAAGGGCTAAGGCTTTCACGAATGTACCCGTGACCCAAAAGATCTTGGACTTGTCGCTGAATTTCCTTAGTTTTTTCTGGATTTGCCCTGTACACTGCATGATTTGGCAAACTTGCTCTTGGAATCAAATCGATCTTGTGTTCAATGCCTCTCATGGATGGTAAACCAGAGGGTATCTCGGAGGGAAACACATCCTCAAACTTCTGCAAAAGGTTAGCAACAGCAGGGGCAATGCAATAGACAATTCATGAAGTGAAAACATGGCTTCTTTGCACACTAAAGCATAGCAAATCCCCTTAGCATCGAGTAAATCAGCAAGGTCAGATTTAGTTGTGAGCAACGATGCTGATTTTCATATTCTAGCTTTGTTGCTTTGCCATCACGAATTTTACTCTTCTCAAAATGTACAATTTCAGTAGGAGTCATGGGAAGCAAATTGATTTTCTTTCCTTTAAGCATGATAGTATATTTATTAGTTCTACCATGATGAATAACATCCATCTGTATCAAATTCCCAAGGACGGCCCAATAAAAGAGAACAAGCATCCATAGGCACGACATCAAAATCATTGTAAGAACCAATTGAAAAATGTTTTCTGGCTGTTTGTGTTACTCGAACCTTACTGCTGTTGTTGAACCATTGAATGTGGTACGGATGAGGGTGTGCTCTTGGAGTCAAACCAAGTTTCTTAACGACATCCGTGTTCACCAAGTTATTGCAGCTACCTCCATCAATTATAGTGTGTACACGGCAGTCCTTGACGACGAGAAACATGTGGAAGAGGTTGTGTCATTGTAGTTTGTCGTCGGCCTCCACTTTGGAGCTCAAAGCACGCTGCACAATGATGCTCCTATAGTTCTCCGTTTCCGCTGTACCAAGTACCCCTTCATCGGTGTGTTCGTCATTTCGATCTACGATGTTAGTAGCAAGAGAATATTCATCTTCAACATCTGAAGTACTATCATACCCGCCATCGCGTGCTATGTATGCCTGTTTGCTCGGGCAATCTCTCATCATGTGACCAAGTCCCTGGCAGCGGCGACACCTAATGTCGGAAGTACGACTTGTAGAAGGAGTGGACGACGAAGGCTTGAATGATGTCGTCTTGCTTCCCTCCGGCACACGAGAAAGTGGAGCAGCAGTTGTAGTTTGTTTGCTGCCATTGGATGGTGTAGTCGCTGCACGGAAGGTCGAATATGGAGCTGTTTTGGATGGTGTAGACGTCGAACGTGGCGTGAGGTTGGTCCTCGTGCGTTGTTGTTGTTGTTGTTGTTGTTGGCCCTGTAATTCTTTTTTTGCCAACATAGCAGGCTGAAACAATCAATTAACAGTATCATATTCCTTGTAATCAACAATGTCCTGAATTTCACGCCTCAACCCCGCATAAAAACGAGCTATTTTATCATCCATGTCCTCTACTACCCCACAACGCAGCATACCCTTTTGTAACTCTTGATAATACTCCTCTACGTTCATGTTACCTTGGTCTACGCACTGCAATTTTTTGCGAAGGTCCCACTGAAAAGAAGAAGGATATAATCAAACACAAATGGCCTCTTTTAATATATCCCATGTTGGAGGATCAATACTAGTTTTAACAAGTTCATTCCACCATATGATAGCAAAATCTTTAAACTCACTAGTGGCTTGACGAACTCTATGTTGCTCAGGAACAGATGGGCATTAAATTTTTTCTCTACTGTCATCTCCCAATCAAGATAAGCCTCAGTATCATAAGCACCAGAAAAAGAGGGTATAGTAAATTTCACTTTAGCAAAAGGATCATCAGGAGGATGATTATAATTGTTATGATGATTATTACCTCTCATACCTCGATGATAGAGTGGAAGTCTTGGCTGATTGTTGTGATCTTACAAATCATCATAAGCATTGTCTTCCTATCTTTCAGCGAGGGGCAACCGAGCCTCAAGAGTATTCATCCGAAGAGCAAGGTCATCAAGTTGGCGAGTCAAGTTCGCCAATGACTCCTCCGTTGATGCGTTGCTTTTGGTGAACATATATGTCGTCACGTTCATCATATCACGTAACTCATCATGTTGAACATATTCATCATCATTGTTTTCTCCTGCCATTGTTAGTAGGAAACAAAAGAGAACAAAAAGATGTTATCCCTATCAACTACAGCGACAATGTGAAAGGTGGAAGAAAACAATCTCTCTCACTCAAGCGTCTTACTACGTTCTTACAAGTGTTCTTACAGACACAGCGGGTGGTGTAGATGGTGAGATGAACCAATGAAGCGTGGGGTATTTGCAAAGGTACCTGTTATGCTCAAGAGAAAGGTGGAGCTTGGATGACACAATATGGTGGCTAATGAGTAGAAACTGTTAATAGGTAAACAAAGTTGAATAAGTATTCAACGTAGGAAACTGTTGCTGGTCAACCAAGTGCTCTAGGGCCTAGCACAATGCAACGAAGTAGCAAGGCAAAAGGAAGAGAGAATAATATAACCAACAATCAGAGAGTAGTATAGGCCAATTGCTTTAATATGCGTGCTCTTTATTATTTTTATTTTTTGTAATATTTTTTATTTACTCAGGAGCAAAAAAATATGAAGCACACAAATTTGCAGCTCAATTGAATGTAATATACGGCCTATAGAAAATCAAGAAAATTCTTTAAAATTCGTGCTGAAACTTCAGAGGCCGGATAGCCTATCTTTCGAAGGGAATTTGGGCAATCTAATTTCACCGAACGCGGCGAAGCGATGGAAAACCAGATACAAAATTTTGCGTAGATCAATTTGAAAAAATAATTCGGCCGATTCGAGTTCGTATGCGAAAGTTATGCCGTTTTAAGGTAAGTTGTCCGAGTTACGATTTTTAGATGTTGATTCCAACTCGATTTGAGAACAGAACTCGCAATTGGATATGAAAACGATTGGGAACTTGCACAACAACTTATGGGATGGTGTGTGATGAGTCAAGGATGACTAGTACAAAGGTTTGTCACCTAATCTAGGGCTTGCGATGAGGGAGTTCACGCAAGGCAACTAGCTAGGGCAAACCAATGAACGTAGTTGATCGGTTTGTTGTTTAGGGATTGTGGAATAGCTGTCGAGCAACAAGAAAACAAGGACGAAACACGATAACTAGGACCCAAAACACAAAGCTAAACCAGCAACAAGACTCGACCACACGAATGCAAACTCAACAATGCTAACTGAAAAATGAAACTGTTGGCACTATAGTCTAGGAAGAGGTGACAATGATTTTTTTGTGGCTTTTCTGTGGACTCTAGGTATGAAAAAAAAACTGATCTAATGGAAGGAAAACGAAGATACCTCACGGGCATCCTGGAAATCTGATACCAATGGATAAGGAGGTTTAGGCCCGATCTTCCGAAAGGTAATGGATAAGTCAATAGATAGAGATCTCGATGTTGATGATCCGAGGCTCTTGAGTAGAACACGAAAAACCCCTGCAATCACTATACCACCACTTTGTTGGTTATCAACTGTGCTACACACAATTGACCTCGCCAAGAAGACTAATCCCTGCAAGTGCAACCGAGAACACAAGCAAGAACGTAGAAGACACGATCTGAAATCGCGATGTTGGGGTCTCACAAACCGTATGATAGCGATGTTATTAATCTAAGCAAAACCCACCGAATATGACCGCCGGCTGCATTATTTAAACGCTAGGGTTTGGCCAAAGCACTCTTAGACGCATCCCTAATGGACTCATACGGGATACAAGGCACAAAGGCCCAATTCAGTGGTGCAGCACCGGATAGAAATCTGGACTCGACTTGTTTCGATGATTTCAATGACTCCGGAAAAATTTTGAGGTGGGACCCAAGCCAATTGAAAGTTTATATTCTCCTCTTTCCGTGCATATGTAGAACATCAGAAACGGAGTCCGTATGCTTCTTGGGCGTCCATTTTAAGGTGGACTGCTCCTGGACTCCGAGTTGAACTCGAGCCAGAGTTGTAAACTAATTCCATCAACTTGTGGACGTCCCAGCTGGTTCTCCACGTTCCCAAGGCCTCTTTCCTTCACTTGTTGATCTTCTCCATTGTTCCAAAAAACAATTAAATCATCACATAGCAATCTATTCTCAAACTCACATGCAAAGGAAGTAATGAATGAGTTCACCTGCTGATTTATTAACCGTGCTCGTGCTCTTGTGATTGGTCCTTGCAGCTCAATGTAAGTGTCCTCTGTTGTGATGTCCTCATTTAATCCTACTGTTTTTCGTGCTACACATGTAACACCTCATAGGTCAGTAGTTGGGTACAAAAATCCTCAAACTTTGGCTCATAAACCTACTGTTTTAACTCAGCTTTCGCGTGCTATTCCTACTGGATGTCGTGTGACTTAGTACTGGATTCCTAAATGCCTTTTTACTAACCCCAGTATTGAGTCATCAACGTATTATGCTTATATGTACGTTACACGCTTGAGGAAGGAGAACCTTTGGATTGTGGATTCAGGTTGCTCATGCCACATGACCGGTGACAAAGAATGATTATCCTCCCTCTATTGTGTGACACGTGTAGAGAATGTAACTTTTGCCGATAATTTTTCAATTCCTATAATTGCTAAGGTTTCGGTTAGAGTAAATAATCACTACACTTTGAAAGATGTGGCACTTGCTAAAAATTTGAAAACAACTTGCTTTCTATTTCACAATTGCTAGATGAAAACCTGGAAATTATTTTTACAAAAAAATGGTGCAAGGTTGTAGATTCAAATGGTGAGCTTATTTTTAGCGTGTCTTAGTTTGGAAGAGTTTTTAAAGACGATTTTGATATGTCATTTTTTAAGCATAGGTGTCTAGTTGCTAATGATCCAAAAGACTTTATTTTTGGCATCATAGACTTGGTCATGTAGGCTTTGATCATCTCACACGTGTTTGTGCTCTTGATCGCATACGTGGGCTGCCTAAGCTTAAAGGGGACAAAGATATTGTGTGCTCTTCTTGTAGACTTGCTAAGATGGTTGCAGGTTCACATGCTCCTCTCAGAATGACCATGACAACTGAACCAGGATAACTTTTGCACCTTGACACCGTAGGTCCTTCACGTATTCAATCTTTTGGAGGTAAATGGTATGTTCTTGTGATTGTTGATTATTATTCTAGATACTCCTGGGTTTACTTTATGACATCTAAGAATAGAGTTTTTAGTCACTTTAGAACTTTATTTCTTAGATTATCAATTGATCACCCAAGATCATTAAAAGCAATTAGAAGTAATAATGGAACTGAATTTAAAGATCAATCTTTTGATCACTTTTGTCGAAGTGTGTGATCAACACTTCCTCCGGTACTACTAGATCGTAGCCTGCAGAGGTTCGCGATTGGTTGGGGCGCGTGTGAGATTATAAACAAGACAGCGCCACGAGTATTTTTACGTGGTTCGGGCCGCCTAAGTGTAATACCCTACTGCACAGATGTTGTTGTATGTATGAGTATGTGGTGGCTTGTGTGCGTATGAGCTTAGGTGTCCCCGTGCTGTGCGGCGTAACCCTTTTATAGTCCAAGGGCCGGCCGTTACATTGGCTTCCTGGCCCGACATGTGGTCCCGATGATGTTTAATTACCTAATACACGATCTATATGTATTAAGTACATTTGACAATGATAACGTGCCTTAATGGTGGCGTTACTGGTACTAAATGTCATCTGATCGTGTGTCGTTAACATGACATTAATGACACGTAATCAGGTCTTGTAACGACAGCTTTAACTGTTCTTTGAATGTCCGCGCCGTTGGAGATCCTTCTATCTTCACGCTGCTGGCTTAGGTCCGGAGGCTCAACACATAGCAGCTCTGGAGCTTCCATCTGTGGGGAGGTAGGTCTAGAGCCGCTATACACATGGTAGCACTGGAGCTTCCCTCTACTAGGGGTTAGGTCCGGGGGCCCTGAACACGTGGCATGACTGGAGCTCTCCTATACAAGGAGTTGGTTCCGGCCTTGCTTTACACGTGGCAGTGCCGGAGCTACCCTAATGAGGGAGGCAGGTCTAGTGCTATGGGACACGTGGAGCCTTCAGAGGCCTTCAACTCGGACAGGTGGAACCCCGTGGCTTTTCTTGCGGTATCGTGGGGTACCAAGTACGCAAGGTATCGATAGTGGCCCCCGGGCCCACCTATGAGAGAAATCCTTTGGGTTAAGTTATTCTATCAGAGATGTGGCCATTTTCGATTCTCGCGCTGTGGCTTCAAAGGTTTTGTCTTGAGCTGTTGGGGCAATGGTCAGTAGTTAAACCACCGCCGCATTGCTCTTCTTGATGCGGCAGGTGAGATTCTGGTGTGTGGATCTCATGCAATTGAAGGTCGCTAGTTCCCAATACAAAAATTGTATCGGTTCCGAGCGCCCTGTCAGGCTGCCGCCCACGGGCTTCCAACTTCCCATCATGACAATAGTTCGCCTAGGGTATTAACTTTGACTTTTCTGCTGAAGTGGACCCAGGCCCATTTGTCATTGACGGGGTAGGTTTTTGAAGTGTGATCTTGATCCCGCTGCGGTTTCCATCCAAGCGTTGTGGGGGCTTAATTAAGAAAGAAAGCCTGCATGGTTTGAGGACTCTTTATGCTTTCATTCGAACTTGCGCTCAGAGCCTCCCAACCTTTGCATATACCTCCCAACTTTTTGCTCCCCTTTGCCGCGATGGAGTTGGGTATTCGCCGCAGCAAGATCACTAGCTATGAAGATCTGAAGAGGGTCCAGACCTACGTGGGGTGGTCCAGCGACTCCTTCAACAACGACATCCGCTTCGGCAAACTCCCCTTCAAGAAGGAGCGCACCGGAGAGATGGTGTACTTCTTGGTGTTTGCCATGGTGGGTCTGATCCCTCCTTTCTCAAGATTTCTCTTGATGCTGCTGGATTGCTATGGCCTCCAGCTTCATCACCTCGGCCCCCACTCCTTGCCAGTGTCGACCTTCGTCAACTTCCGCGAGTTGTGGGTGGGTGTGCCTCCGTGCATTTAGCTCTTCTGGCCTTTGTTCACAGCCCATACCACCGGGAAGTGTGATGAGTACTTGGGCTTCTATTACTTCGTGAAGTGCAAGAGCTGTCCCTTCAAGTACCTAAGAACCTTCCCTACTGGCAAGTGGGACAACTGGAAGAAAGATTGGGTGATTATCACGGTGGATCATAACGACGGGCTAGAGTTGCTGACGGGCCTCCCCAATGTTGACACCGACGATTGGAACGCGCCTCCGGAGCTGCCTAAAGCTTTCAATCCCATTCTGACCAGGATCCATCAGTGTGTCGAGGGTGGAGTGACCCCTCAAATGGTCTTCGGGAAATTCCTGCAACTAGTGGGATCCACTGATGAGGGAATGGCCCGCCCAGGCTTTTAATAGCGAGATGTACCACAACCGAATTGACATTGGCCTCCGGACCAATCTGGATGACTGGTCTTTGAAGCTCCACCTTAAGAAACTTCAACACAGGGGTATCTACCGTGACTCTTTGACACCTCCGGCAGACTTCCTCCCACTGAATATGGTTCTGGATGTCAGGATGGAGCTCCGAAAGGGGTATGCGAAGCTAGACGATATCGGGCTGGTGGAGAGGTGTAAGACCTCCGGGGTTGCGATCCCCGGGGCTTTAGAGAGGATGTCCCCCATTGCTCCAAGCCAGAGGGTCGATGACGCCTACAAGGGAAACGGCAAGGGCAAGGAGTGAGCCGAATCTTCAAGTCAGAAGAGGAAGTTGAGGCATGCTAATGCGAGCGACTTCAACAACTCCATCTCCCTGGCGTAGCAGAGTTTCAGCGACCACGCCTCCTTCTATGCTGGCACCCTCGAGGGGCGCTAGCTCCAGAAAATCAACCTCGACTCCATGTCCGGAGGACCTTCCCAGCCGAGGGAGGTCCCGGCTAAGGCAACACCAGCTGCGGCGGCAAGCTTCGTACCAAGGCCTGAAGTCTCTGCCTTACCGGATCTGGTGGGCACTGACTATGTTAGAAAGCGCCGGTATGTCCTATGAATGGTGGGTGGAAGCTATTTTGAAAGCAAATTTTGTCCTGAATAGAGTAGTGACTAAAAACAGAAAATTCACTCCATATGAGGGATGGAATGGAAGAAAACCCAATGTCAAATTTTTGAGGACTTGGGGCAGTTTGGCAAAGGTCAATCTGCATGAGCCGAAAAAGAGAAAGCTTGGACCAAAAACAGTAGATTGTGTATTCTTGGGATATGCACAAAACAATATGTCCTATAGATTTTTAGTAGTTGAATCTGATAGTCCACAACAAAATGTGAATACTATCATGGAGTCAAGAGATGCTTCATTCTTTGAAAATATATTTCCTATGAGAGCAGTAGGTAGCACATCTTATGACGAGAAAAATCATACTAATACAGCTGCTCCTGAGGATTATACACCACTTCAAACAAACAACGAAATACAAACACCATCCAGAGAAGATAACAATTTAGTCGATATTGAATCTCCTCGTAGGAGTAAGAGACAAAAGATTGCGAAATCTATTAGAGATGATTTTATTGTTTATCTTGTTGATGATGTGCCCAATACTCTTGAAGAGGCATATGCATCTCCAGATGCAGAGTATTAGAATGAGGCAGTCCGTAGTGAGATGGACTCCATCATGTCAAATGGGACTTGGGAGATCATTGATTGTCCAAGTGGGTGTAAACCTATTGGCTGTAAATGGATCTTCAAAAAGAAATTAAATCTAGATGGTACTATTGAGGAGTACAAGGCTAGGCTTGTGGCCAAGGGATTTACACAAAAAGAAGGAGAGGATTTCTTTGACACATACTCTCCTGTCACCCGAATTACCACCATCAGAGTGTTGCTAGCGATAGCTTCTTCCTATGGTTTACTTGTCCATCAAATGGATGTAAAAACGGCTTTCCTTTATGGAGAGTTAGAGGATGAAATATATATGGAGCAACCAGATGGTTATAAAATTCCTGGGCAAGAGAATAAAGTGTGTAAATTAATAAAATCCCTATATGGTCTTAAGCAAGCACCAGACAATGGCATGAAAAATTTGACAATACTCTCTTCCATCCATTCATCTTCCTTTTGGAAAGCTGTGATGTGGTGTTTGAGCTGTCAAACCTTCACCGACCCTCTTTCTTGGTGTGCACCGAGGAGAAGGGTGAGCGGTATCTCCGTACCTTTGTCTTCGAGAAGCCTGCACGAGGGACGACAATAAGGTTTCTGGAATGTTGGAAAATTGCGTATTATTATAAATCCAGATTCAACATTGAGGCAAGTTTAACAGATATTCAATACTGCAACGCGTACTCTACAGAGCAGTAGATAGATCAACACAATAAAGACTAACAAAAACATATGAACTCACTTGGGTTCGTTGATGTAGCAGCGCATCTACGCAACCGCTCGAAGCTATTTTAATATGTCATTGACATACAAGCACAATATTACTCCTTGACCCCCACCACAACGATAGTACACACACTTGTCTGCCTCATTCACGCTGAATCCGGCTGATGTTAGAGTGTTATCAAATTTTTCATGCCATTGTTTGGGTGCTTGCTTAAGACCATATAGGGATTTTATTAATTTACACACAATATTCTCTTCCATCCATTCGTCTTCCTTTTGGAAAGTTGTGCTGTGGTGTTTGAGCTGTCAAACCTTCAGCAGCCCTCTTCGTTGGCATGCACCGAGGAGAAGGGTGAGCGGTATCTCCGAACCTTTGTCGTTGTGAAGCCTGCACGAGGGACAGCAATAAGGTTTCTGTGCAGCGCATCCGCGCGACTGCTTGAAGCTCTTTTTCATATTGATCTGTGCTGCTACATCAACGAACCCAAGTGAGTTCATATGTGTTGGTTTGCACCACCTTGCACTAGCAGTATGGGACTATAACCAACAACCACATTGCTTTGGAATTTCAGCTGAATGGGCCATACTCAAATGGGCCAAATTCCAACAACCCCCACCAATTTCAAAGCAAGGAATGAAGAATAAAAGATCACTGTGCTGCAATATTGTTTTATATATCAGTCTTTCGGTATGAGTACCGTACGGGTTGAACTTATACCTAGAATAACAAGATTCATCTTTCCACAACTGAAGAATGGACTATGCCTTGAATTCTCAGCCTTGTGTGAAAAGATTTCACTTGAAATCAAAACTGATACTAGGCTGTTAGACAACCTCACCTCTCTAGATTGTTAACGGTCTGCTCCCATATCTTCTCGTGAGCCTTTATGAGAATGCCCTATTCTCACGAACTGCGACCTACAGTTAAGCTCAAGTAGGTGTTTTCCTTCAAGATATCCTGTAGGCTAATATCTTTACAACAGAAAACGTTGAGGCTTAATTTATGCCAACCTTCCATACAGTAAAGAGTACTTGGTGTCATTTGAACATGGGTACATTATTTATTTATAATGTACTCTTTAGTTACATTAGTCAACTTGATTTTCCTAGTACCTAAATCACAGGATCTCCAATCAAAAGGACAGGTTACTGTTGTGATGTAACTTCAGATGGGCCTCATACCAATGTTCTTAGACATCACGGAAATCACATTCCGTGATAATCCTTTTGTGAAGGAGTCTGCCAGATTATTTGCACTTTTCACATGGCTTGCAGCTATAACTCCGGAGTTTTTCATCTTTTTGACAGATTTCAGTCTACGCTTGATGTGCTTGTTGGACTTTGAATTATCCTTTGTATTCATAACCTGTGCTAGCATTGATTGGTTATCGCAATACATTAGGATAGGCGGTATCGGCTTTTCAACAAAAGGTAAGTCCATCAATAGCTCTCTTAGCCACTCAGCCTCATTGCTAGCTGATTCTAGTGCTACAAGTTCAGCCTCTGTAGTAGACTTTGTTAATACAATCTGTTTACAAGACCTCCATGAAACTGCAGCACCAACAAGCGTAAACACATAGCCACTCGTGGCTTTCATCTCATCCGCATCTGAGATCCAATTGGAAACACTATATCCCTCCAACGCTGGTGGATATCACGTGTAGTGAATTCCAAATGAGGTTGTGCCTCTCAAATAGCGCAACACTCGTTCAAGTGCCTTCCAATGATCATCTCCCGGGTTTGATGTAAACCGGCTGAGTTTGCTCACAGCATAGGAGATATCAGGTCGCGTGGCACCAGCTAGATACATAAGGGAATCGATTATTTGTAAATATATCAGTTGATCTTTTCCCTCTCCCATAAATTTTTGAAGCTTGATGCTTGCATCATAGGGAGTTGGATAAACTTTGCAGTTATCAAAGCCAGAGTGAGAAAGAATTTTCTCCGCATAGTGGGATTGATTTAGAGTGATTCCATCCTCACTTCAAATCAACTTTATATTCAGAATTACATTTGTCGGTCCCAAGTCTTTCATGTCAGAATAACCAGACAAGAAAGATTTGATCTCATCAATTACGCTTGTGCTTGTTCCAAAAATTAATATGTCATCGACATACAAGCACAATATTACTCCTTGACCCCCACTTCAATCAAACAACGAAACACACACACCATCCATAGAAGATAATAATTTAGTCGATCCTGAATATCCTCGTAGGAGTAAGAGACAAAGGATTGTGAAATCTTTTGGAGATGACATTATTGTTTATCTAGTTGATGATGTGCCCAATACTCTTGAAGAGGCATATGCATCTCCAGATGCAGAGTATTGGAAAGAGGAAGTACGTAGTGAGATGGATTCCATCATGTCAAAATGCGGGCTGGGGGCCGCATGTCTTCAATAGCCTTGATCTTCGTCGGGTTTGCCTCAATTCCTTGGTGAGTCACCAAGAATCCAAGGAGCTTCCAGGAGCTAACCCTGAAGACACATTTATTTAGGTTCAGCTTGGTGCACGTCATGCGCAGCTTGTCGAAGACGGCTTGTAGGTTGTCAAGGAGCGACTCCTGGTTCTCGACCTTCACGACAATTTCATTGACATAGACCTCCACCAAGTCCCTAATAATCTCTCCAAATGTTTTGTGCATGGCTCGCACAAAGGTTGAAGTAGCATTTTGAGACCAAACGACATGGCGGTGTAACAATACAATCCATCTACTGTTATGAAGGCAGTATGCTCTTCATCTTCCCTAGACATTTGAATCTGATGATATCCAGAGTATGCATCTAGGAAACACAATAGCTCACACCTGGAGGTGGAGTCCACTACCTGGTCTATCCTAGGCAGTGGAAATGGATCTTTTGGACATGCCTTATTTAAGGTGGTGTAGTTGATACACATACGAAGTTTCCCGCCGGCCTTCGGTACAACGACTGGGTTTGCCAGCCATCATGGATGATGAACCCCCCCGGATGAATCCATCTTCGAGCAACTTCTTGATTTCTTGTCAAATGAAGTTCTGCCGCTCGACTGATTGCTTTCGAGGCTTCATGTGTATTGTCCAAGCATTAGGATAAATCTTTAGGCTATGCTCAATCACATCCCTAGGGATCCCAAGTATTTGTGATGGTTGCCAGGCAAACACATCAACATTCACTCGAAGGAAAGTGATGAGCGCGAGTTCCCATTTGTTGTCCAGACCTCCAGATATATGGGTGGTCTGGGCAGCATCAGAACCAATTTAGACGACTTTGACGGGAATGTCGGTGTCGCCGCTTTGCTGCACGCGTGGTGCAGAGGTTGAGCCTTGGTGACGAGTCCTCGAAGGTTGAGTAGCTAGCTCTTTGCCAGATGCTTCCTCCTGTGCTGTTGTAAGTGCGTGGAGTTCTTCCAGCACGGAGACTCCTACAGTACGATCCCTGTGGATCCGGAGAACACTTGAAGGTGTCAGCATCTTCAACACCAAATAGCCATAGTGGGCTGCGGCCATGAACCTATACAGGGCAGGCAGCCTAGGATGGCGTTAAAGGGCAAGCTCATATGCGCCACATCAAAGGCCAGCTTCTCGGTCCTATAATTCTCCCGAGTCGCGAATTTTACCGGGAGAGTGATCGAACCAAGAGGACTAATAGCCCCTGGACCTACCCCAGAGAAAGGACGTGAGGGGCGAAGGTCCGATAGTCGGAGCTAGATCTTCAAGAAGGCTTCATAGCTCAGGAGGTTGAGCGTCGAACCTCCATCCACGAATACATGGTAGAGTTGGACATTATTGATGGTAGGAGACACCATCAACGGCACTTGTCCAGCTCTGATCATGTTTCTTGGAGAATTTGTGGCATCGAAAGTGACAGGAGTGTCCATCCACTTATGATTGGGTTCTTTCTTGGCAGTAGGAGCTGTCGAAGCCATCTCCCGGCGCATGGTCTTGAGGACGCGGCGGGAGGTGATATCCCAGGACCCTCCATAGATGGTGTTGAGGGTCTTCCGATGCTCGTTGTCAGAGATGTTACAGTCATCATCGACAGTGCTGTACACAGCCTTCAGGGCCTTTTTGGGGTGCTGGAAGCCTAGCTCCGGATCAGCCGGAGCTTTGTCGACATTCTGCTTTCCCTCCTGCTAGCAGAAGGGTGCTTCTTCTCGGCGCTTGTTGAAGCGCTCGACAAGTTTTTGGACCTCTCAGCAATATTCAAGATTGTTAGTGTCCGTCTTTTGGATCGGACACCACATCTTCGGACCGCCACCATCTTTAGAAGAAGGTCGAGGTTGTTTTTTAGGGCGTGGCCCCCGACCACCTGGAGATGCAGCTGCTGTAACAGTAGGTGTGCCGGCCGATGGCTTCTTCTTGTCGTTGGACTTTTTCTTCTTCCTTCCACTACCGGAGGTAGTAGCTTCAGCCTTGGAGGACTTTTTGTTATCCTCTAGAGCTGGCTTGGAATGCATTTCACAACCCTCAGCAGCCCTGGCGCATTTGTCAGCAAAGCTAAAGAGTTCTGTGACACTTGGGACTTCTTTCGTCGCCAGCTTCTCCAACATCTTCTTGTCTTGTACGCCTTGTTGAAATGCTACAATAATAGACGCGTTAAGAATAGAAGGAATGGTGTTCCGTACCTAGGAGAAATGCTAGATGAATGATCGCAATGACTCCCCTTATTTCTTTTGTATGGCAAACAGGTCCAGTTCTGTGTCACTTCAGGTGTAGGAACTTCCAAAGTTGGCGGTGAACTGGTTGCATAGCTCCGCCCAACTGTTCATGGAGTCAGGCGGAAGACTCATGAACCAGGACCTGGCGGTCCCAATCAGAGCCACAGGAAAGTAGTTAGCCATCACAACCTCATTGCCCCCCACCGCAAGAATGGCGGTGGAGTAGATTTGGAGGAACTCGACGGGATTGATAGTCCTGTCATATTTCTTTAGCAGATGTGGCTAGAACTTCTACGGCCATTGGACCACGCAAATGTGCATGGCCTGGGTTAAACAGCCGCCTCCCTACTCCTAGAGGAGAAGGTTTTTCCTAAGCTTCTCGCCTTTCGCGAGCTCGCTCGATGTGGACACGGCCGTCTTGCTGCCTATAAAGGCAATCAAGCTCTGACCGAAGATCATGGGTCGAGAGCCTTGAAGCCGTGCGAGTACGCCATGCCCGATGTCACTTGCTGGGAAGGCCCGCGCCTCCGGTGTTGTGACGTTTGAGGACCAAGTCTGCTAGACAAGGCACTTCGCTGGGAAGGTGCCTGCCCTGAAGGGGGAGACCTTGGTTGCTGATAGCATTGGCTGCAGCTGCAACCAAGATGCTCCACATCAGCGCGCCACTGCTCCATTGCACCCTGAGGTACTCCCCGCGTCGGGGGATGCTGCACAAGAGTACGCACCACGTTGATCGTGTTTCGCAGGGTTGTTGTGTGTCGATGCAGTGTCTGATTCGAAGACACCATCCTGTTATCTAGTATTGTTTACCAAAGCAGTTGGTGGTGATGGTGGTGGTATGACATCCACCGGAATAACAGCACCATCTAGTTGTTGTACGTTGGAGGGATTTCCTCCAACAAGTTGCTCAGCAAGGTCATTGGACGATCTAGCGGCAGAGTTCAAATCTCAGGGCCCCTACCTGGCGCGCCAAATCTCGAAGTGTGTGATTGACACTTCCTCTGGTTCTACTAGATTGTAGTCCACAGAGGTTTGTGATTGGTTGGGGCGCGCGTGAGGTTATGAACAAGACAGTGACACAAGTATTTCTTACGTGGTTCGGGCCACTTGAGCATAATACCCTACTCCACAGATGTTGTTGTATGTATGAGTATGTGGTGGCTTGTGTGCATATGAGCTTAGGTGTCCCTGTGCCGTGCGGCGCAACCCTTTTATAGTCTAAGGGCTGGTCGTTACATTGGCGTCCTGGCCCGACATGTGGCCTCAGTGATGTTTAATTACCTAATACACGATCTGTATGTATTAAGTACATTTAGCAGTGATAACGCACCCTAATTGTGGCGTTACTGGTACTAAAGGTCATCTGATCGTGTGTCATTAACATGGCATTAATAACACGTAATCAGGTATTGCAATGGCAGCTTTAACTGTACCTTGAATGTCCGCGCCGTTGGAGATCCGTCTATCTTCTTGCTGCTGGCTTAGGTTCGGAGGCTCGACACGTGGTAGCTCTGGAGCTTCCCTCTGTGGGGAGATAGGTGCGGAGCCGATGTACACGTGGCAACACCGGAGCTTCCCTCTACTAGGGGTTAGGTCCGGGGCCCCTGAACACGTGGCATGACCGGAGCTCTCCTATACAAGGAGTTGGGTCCGGCCTTGCTTTACACGTGGCAGCGCCGGAGCTACCCTAATGAGGGACGAGGGTCTAGTGTTGCGGGACACATGGAGCCTTCGGAGGTCTTCACCTCGGACAGGTGGAACTCCGTGGCTTTTCTTGCGGTATCGTTGGATAACCAGTATGCAGGGCACCGACAACTTTTGTGCTAAAAAAGGAATATATCATCAATTTTCTTCACCCTATGTACCTCAACAAAATGGTATCGTAGAGAGAAGGAACAAAACTTTAGTTGAAATGGCTAGGACTATGCTTGATGAATATCAAACTCCTAGGAAATTTTGAGCTGATGCAATTGCAACCACTTGTTATGTCAAAAATTGTGTTTTCTTGTGTGCTGAGCTAGGGAAAACCCCATATGAACTATGGTTTGGACATAGGCCTAGTGTCACACACTTTTGGGTCTTTGGTTGTAAATGCTTTGTTAAGAAACATGGTAATCTTATTTGAACCTAGATATGTTGATGGCATGTTTCATGGTTATCCATCTCATACTAGAGGCTACGGTGTGCTCTTACTTGATTCTAACAAAATTGTGGAGACTTGTGAGATTTCTTATGATGAAGCTAGCCTAGGTACTAGCTCTAATATTGCAGGTCCAGATCCATATCCGCAGGGGGGAAGTATTTTCATCGAAGAAACAGAAGAAGAAGTGGTGCTGCTGCACGAAAATTCAGAAGCAAATGACGTTGATCACGCTGCTGATTTTGCACCACTACGAGCACCAACAACTACTGCAGCTGGTACAGATCGTCCTCAAGTCACAAGTTGTTCAATCTATGATGAACATGAATAACAAGGAGATTGTGAAGTGTCTACTCCCTTTCGTGTCCTCAAAGGTCATCCTCAACAACAAATCATTGGAAGATTGCACGAACGAGTTACACGGTTCAGGTTTTGCGATCCAAACACTCACGCTCATTTTTCTTTTGTTGTTTCATTTGAACCAAAATATATATCACACCCACTCACTAATGAATCTTAGATTATTGCCATGCAAGAAGAGTTAGAAAATTTTGAAAGAAATAGTGTTTGGAAACTTGTACCTCCACCTCAAGGTAACACTTTAATGGGAACTAAATGGGTGTTTAAAAATAAACAAAGTGAGGATGGGGTTGTGGTTAGGAATAAGGCAAGGTTGGTTGCTCAAGGTTTCACACAAGTTGAATGTCTAGATTTTAATGAAACTTTTGCTCCTGTTGTTAGATTAGAAACCATAAGAATTTTGTTAGCTTTTGCTACATCTAAAGGATTCAAGTTATATCAAATGGATGTTAAAAATGCTTTTCTTAATGGCTACATAGATGAGGAAGTTTATGTCAAGCAACCGCCGGGTTTTGAAAATCCAAATTTTCCTAATCATGTTTTCAAACTGTCTAAAGCCTTGTACGGTCCCAAACAAGCCGTCAGAGCATGGTATGATAGGTTAAAACATTCTTATTTGAAAAAGGGGTTTACCATGGGCAAGGTTGATAAAACCCTTTTTGTGCTTAAACATGGCAATGACTCATTATTCGTTCAAGTGTATGTGGATGATATTATCTTTGGATGTGCTTCTCATGATCTTGTGCCCAAGTTTTTAGCTATGATGAGTTCAGAATTTGAGATGAGTATGATGGGAGAACTCACATACTTTTTGGGGCCGCAAATTAAGCAAGTTAAGGATTGTGCTTTTGTGCATCAAATGAATTATACAAGAGACCTTAAACACTTCGACATGGACAAAAGCAAGTCTCTTTAGACAACAATGGGAACACCAACAATACTTGAACTTGATGAAGATGGTGACCCAGTCGATCAAAAAGAATATAGATGTATGATTGGATCACTTTTGCACCTCATGGCATCAAGACCGGACATAGAATTCACCGTATGTCTTTGTGCACGGTTTCAAGCTTCCTCACGTGCTTCACATCGTCAAGCCGTCAAAAGAATCCTCAGGTACTTACATGGAACTCAAGAATTTGGCATTTTTCTTCCTTCTTCCTCAACCGTTACTTTGAAAGCTTTTTCGGATGCTGATTTTGGGGGTTGTAGGATTGATAGGAAAAGTACTTTGGGTCTTGTCATTTCTTGGTAATTCACTTGTTTCTTGGTCCTCAAGAAAACAAAATTCAGTTGCACAATCCACGGCCGAATCTGAATATGTAGCTGCTGCTAGCGCTTGCTTACAAATTCTCTGGATTGTTCAAACACTTAAGGACTATGGGGTTGATCTAGACAGTGTTCCGCTGTTTTGCGATAACACTAGTGCCATTTGCATTGCTAAAAACCCCGTACAACATTCCAGAACAAAGTACATTGATATTAGGTATCACTTTCTTCGTGATAATGTTGAAAAGGGGAACATTGTGCTTCACCATGTCGATACCGAACAACAATTGGCTGATATTTTCACAAAACCTTTGGATTTCACTCGTTTTTGTTACATTCGTAGTGAAATAGAGGTTATGCATCCTCATGGCTTAAATTGAGGGGGAGTTTTGAAACTCGCGAAGTCTTTGTGTGAATATGAATTTAAAATAATATGAGCATAGTATTTCATACATATATGACTTTGTGATTCCTTTTACATGCTGAAAGTTATTACTACATTACTCGTGTTATACAGTTTGTAGTTTTTGCCATGACTAGTAATTGGAATAATTACTTACATTAAATTTGGTCATGATTGAACTTTCTTGCTGTTTTGAACTTGTTGCATGCTCACAAGTGCTTTTAATCATGAAGAATTAATCAAGTAATCAACTCACATATTGAGTTTTTATGATCAAATAGAAAAAATGAGAAAAGATCAAGAGTATGCATGCATCACACTTCTTCTCTTGAGATGGCTTATCATTGTAGGCAATATCTGCCTGAGATAAAGACTTTTCTCAGGCGGTTATTCAGTACCAATCGCCTGAAAAGATCACTATGTAGGCTTAATTAATATTCTTGATTAAATGTGGGGCTTTTTAAAAGACCAAATTCCACTTTCTTGTAATATGCTTGAGTATTAAAGGTTACCATTAAATTTCACTTGGGAAAACCTTTAAAATTGGTCAGACTTTTAAAAAAATAACACTGGTTATTTGTCATTTTTCTATCTTGATGAATATAATGATATTTTCATTTAGTTTTTTAATGGAACTTTGTAGTCATCATACCAACCTCAATGAATTTTTTCAGATTTTTTAAAAAAAATTTGAATCAATGTGTGTTCAAAATTTGATGAATGCCTCATATGTATATGAGCATTTGATTAGAATGATGGATAATTTGAATTTGACATGTTAGAATGCTTTAAAAAAATTAACAAAATTCATAATGTTTTATAAGACAAATATGTTCGTACAAACCAAATTCAGTGAAGGGTCCTTTTTTTATGAGATATTGAAATATGAATAATATGTGAGTATAAATTAATTTGAAATTTACCAAACCATTACAATTTTAGCTATAAAAGTTTTAAAATATTTGGTCCAGGTGGTAGATATTAATTTCTGAAAAATATAGAAGAAATAATCATCTAATTTGGACTCAATTTACAGAATCTATACATGTTTGATTATTTATATTGGATCTAAATAGAAAAGAAGCAAGGGAAAAGAAACTGAAGAACAGGCTCTAGCCATTATCACAAGCGGTTGTTTAGGAACAACCGCTTGTGCAACTGTTAAAAACGTCCGAAAAAAATTACTGAGTCTATGCTTTATTAATATTCTTGTTTAAAATGTGGGACCTTTTAAAAGCCCAAATTCCACTTTCTTCTAATATGGTTGAGTATTAAAGGTTACTATTAAATTTCACTTGGGAAAACCTTTAAAATTGGTCAGAACTTAAAAAACAAATAACACTGGTTATTTGTCATATTTCTATCAATGTTATTTGTCATTTTTCTATCTTGATGAAGATAATGGTTTTTTCATTTAGTTTTTCAATTGAACTTTGTAGTCATCATACCAACCTCTATGATTTTTTTAGATTTTTTTAAAATTTTTTTGAATCAATGTGTGTTCAAAATTTGATGAATGCCTCATATGTATATGAGCATTTGATTAGATTGATGGATAATTTGAATTTTGACATGTTGGAATGCTTTAAAAAATTAACAAAATTCTTAAATGTTTTATAAGACAAATATGTTCATACAAACCAATTTCAGTAAAGGGTCTCCTTTTTTAGGAGATACAGAAATGTGAATAATATGTGAGTATAAATTAATTTGATATTTATCAAAACATTACAATGTTAGCTATACAAGTTTTAAAATATTTGGTCCAGGTAGTAGGTATTAATTTCTGAAAAATATAGAAGAAAGAATCATCGAATTTGGACTCAATTTGCAGAATCTATACATGTTTGAGTATTTATATTGGAATCTAAATAAAAAAGAATCAAGGGAAAAGAAAACTGAAGAACAGGCTCTGACCATTATCACAGAAGGTTGTTTAGGAATAACCGTGTGTGCAACTGTTAAAAACTGCCTGGAAAGATAAAATTACTGAGCCTGGGCTTTATTAATAATCTTGTTTAAAATGTGGGCATTTTAAAAGCCCAAATTCCACTTCCTTGTAATATGCTTGAGTATTAAAGGTTACCATTAAATTTCATTTGGGAAAACCTTTGAAATTGGTCAGAACTTAAAAAACAAATAACACTAGTTATTTTTTATTTTTCTATCTTGATGAATATAATGATTTTTTCATTTAGTTTTTCAATGGAACTTTGTAGTCATCATACCAACCTCTATGAATTTTTTCAGATTTTTTAAATTTTTTTGAATCACTATGTGTTCAAAATTCGATGAATGCCTCATATGAATATGAGCATTTGATTAGAATGATGGATAATTTGAATTTTGACATGTTGGAATATTTAAAAAAATAACAAAATTCATACATGTTTTATAAGACAAATATGTTCATACAAACCAATTTTAGTGAAGAGTCCCATTTTTTAGAGATACAGAAATGTTAATAATATGTGAGTATAAATTTATTTGATATTCACCAAAACATTAGAATGTTAGCTATATAGGTTTTAAAATATACAGGTGGTAGATATTAATTTTTGAAAAATATAGAAGGAAGAATCATCAAATTTGGACTCAATTTGCAGAATCTATACATGTTTGAGTATTTATATTGAAATCTATATAAAAAAGATGCAAGGGAAAAGAAAACTGAACAACAGGCTCTGGCCATTATCACAGACGGTTGTTTAGGAACAATCATCTGTGCAACTATTAAAAACCGCCTGAAAAAACCGTCTGAACTTGATTAATTTTTGTCACAGGCGGTTTTTTCGTTAAAACCCGCCTGTGAAAATAGAGGCCTATATAAAGGGCCCCTCGGGCACCACAGAAACCTAACCCGAGAAATTTTCTATCGACGACGCCAGGCTGGCGAAATTTTCCATCATGCGTGGGTCGGTCCTGTATTCATCAGTTGATCAAGCTTCGAACAGAGCAAAGCTTAGTAGAAGAGACTTCTTCTTCACTGTCATGTTTTCAATTTGTTGTCCTATTTTCAGTTTTGTTTAGTTGAGTTTGCATGCCTCCAGCCCCTGCCCCCTCCACTTGAGATTTGTATTAGATTTGAAGGATTAAAGGTTGAAAGATGTAGTTGCGTCTCCCCATGAGCTCACCCATGTATTTTGTAGAAAAAGAAGTAGATTTGAAGGATTAAAGGTTGAAGATGAATACAAGCACATCACATGTACGATGAAATATTTCAATGAAAAGCCTAACTTCAAAAATCCGTTGTGGCCACTAGGAAGCTGAGAAAAATATGAAACAAATTTCCTTGGAACCCTTATGAACAGATCTACATGATACCAGTATTCACTCATATGATACATGCTGGTTATGTCTATGTAAATTCATATTAAAGAAGACTTTATGGAATATTTGTGGCCAATTTTTGTAAATCTTACAAAAATTCTGTTATTGATGCATGGCCCATCGAGCGTGGATGTATAACATGCCAAGACCCGATCCTATGTACATTCATAGGTTGCAAATTTTATTGAAGCGTCCAAGAGACATGCGAAGTTGCAAAATATAGATGACATATTATGTCCAAGTATCGACAGCAAAAATAAGATTGTTTGGATAGATACTATAGTAATCCAATCTCGTTTGGTGAAAAGAGGTTTCAAAAAAAATACACAATATGGAAAGAGCATGGTGAGTTAGATACACATGAAGTAGATAAAGATGATGAGAGAGGTTTAGATGACGATAAATGTTCATATTGATGATGGTAGTGACAATGAAGATGGTGATGATGATGATGATGAGTTCGATTGTGAGGAGATTTGCGTCACATTGAACCACATGTATTGACTTCTATGGGAGCAATTAAAGGTTAAATTAAATGAAGAAATTGCAGAATGCAGTGACTGAGCTTTTATATGATGAATCAAATGGTTGTGATAAAGAGTTTACTACATTGCGTGTAGTCCTAGAACTGCTAAAGTTGAAAGCCACACATGGATGGTCCGATTGTAGTTTCTCTGATCATTTGAATATTTTGACAGAAATTCTTCCAAATGCAAATAAATTTCCCAAAGGCACTTATAAAGCGAAGAAACTTCTTTGCCCGATGACACTAGGTGTGACAAAAATACACGCTTATGTGAACCATTGTATTATGTATCGCAAAGAGCATGAGCTTGCAACTAGATGCCCCATCTGTGGTGTCAGTGGATACAAGAAGGACTACAATCACCATTATGTTACCAACATGAAAAATTCTCAGAAGAAAAAGAAGTTTATTATTGGCCCTGAAGGTGACGATGACGATACTTCTAACGATGCAGACGGGAAGCATAAGAGAAAAATTCCTGCCTTGGTATTGTTCTACCTTCCAGTAATTGATCACTTGAAGCGTTTGTTCTCAAACCCTTGAGAGTATGAACTTATGCATTGGCATTCTGAGCAGCACAAGAAGAATGAAAAACATATTTGACACCCTGGTGATGCAACACAGTGGAAAAATTTTGATATTCAGTATCCAGAATTTGCAAAGGAAATAAAAAATGTAAGGCTTGCCTTGGGTACAGACGGAATGAATACGTTTGGTGAAAAAGGAGCATACACAACACATGGCCCGTGGTCTTAACGATGTACAACCTACCGACATGGTTGTGTCACAAAAGGAAATATATCTTGCTATCTATTCTTATCCAAGTTCCGAAACAACCCAGCATCGAAATTGATGTGTTCTTGGAACCTTTAATACAAGATATGAAGAAATTGTGGAATGAAGGGGTATGTACATGGGATGAGTACAATCGGGAGTATTTCACGCTAAGAGCAATGATATTCGTTACCATGCATGATTATCTCAGACTGTTTACATTATCAAGACAAATGAAAGGGAAGAAAGGTTGTGTAAGGTGCATGGATAGAACTGGATTTCTATACCTCACTTCATCCAGAAAGATGGTGTACATGAGACATCGGCGGTTCTTGACAGATACACACAAGTATAGGAAGATGAAAGAACAATTTGATAACAAAATCAAAAAAGATACTACACCAAAATCTTACACTGGAAAACTCGTGTTCGAAATGGCCAATAACTTTCATATTGCTTTCGATAAGGGCAAAAAATGTAAAGGAAAAAGAGAAAGAAAAGTACATCTTCATGTGATACAACCGACATGACTTTCAAGAAACAATCAATTTTTTTCATGTATCTTCTGTATTGGAAGAATCTGGAGTTTTGCCATAGTATTGATTTGGTGCACGTTACAATGAATGTATTTGATAGCATCATGGGGACCTTGCTGTACATGCTGAGGAAAAAAAGGACGGATTAAATTCACATAAGGACCTAGTAAATATTGATATAAGACCAGAGCTTCACCCAGTAGAAAAGGTGAACGGGAAGCATTACCTTCCCCTAACCAGCTACAACTTTACACTAGAAGAGAAAAAAGAAATTTGTGAATGCTTGCGTGGGATCAAAGTTCCCACGAGTTTCTCATCCAATATACGCAAACTAGTCTTTATTCGGCTATAATTCTCACGACTGTCACATGATGATGACAGTGTTCCTTGCTATTGCAATAAGAGCCATCAAACCTGAGCATATAAAGTTGTCATCACACGTTTGTGTTACTTCTTCAACGCAGTATCACAAAAGGTGATAGCACATGAAGATTTAGACTATTTGAAAACATACCGTCAAGACTATGTGCAAGCTTGAGATGTGTTTCCCACCATCCTTTTTTGATATGCAAGTAAACCCAATCATAAATCTTGTTAATCAGGTAAAAGCAAGGGGCCACTATATTTACATCATATGTTTCCGTTGGAGAGATATTTAGGAGTATTAAAAGGTTATGTGTGGAACCGTGCTCACTCAGAGGATTCAATTATGGAAGGATATACCACTGAAGAAGTGATTGAGGGTTGTGCTGATTACATCAAAGATGTAAAACTGATAGGTGTACCTATACCAGTACATGAGGGTAGACTACGTGGGAGAGGCAAAGTGGGTAAGAAAACTTTTATCATTCAAGATTACAAGAATGTAAACCATGCACATTTTGGTATACTACAACAACTCGCAATAGTTGAGTCGTACATCAAGAAACACCAAATTGAGCTTCACAAAAAAAAACTAAGACCGCACAGAGGACTGGATCATGAAAGAGCACATAATATGTTTCACTGAATGGTTCATGGGCAAAAATATACCATACGAAAACTCTATAGAAGAGGAAACAACGAAGAAGTTAGCTTCTGGCCATCTGCTTTGGTGACATCATGGAAAGCATATGATATCAATGGTTACACATTTTATTCTAAGAAAAAGACAGTAACAGTGTTGCGTAAAATAGTGGTGTTCATATAGAGGCTTATGATCTACAAGGGCAGAAGACCACATACTTTGGGTTCATGGAGGATATATGGGAACTCGATTATGGCGAAAGAACGGTAAAGCCCATATTTAAGTGCCAATGGGCCAAACATCCTGATGTTGTGAAAGTGGACAACTAGGGGCTTATACTGGTAGACTTTAACAAAGTGGGTTATAAAGATGACCCGTGGGTTCTCACAGATCGTCTTGCACAAGTTTTTTATGTACAAGATCCAGAAACTGAGAAGATGCACATAGTTGTTTCTGGAAAGCAAAATATTGTTGGGGTTGAGAGTGTGGTAGATAATGAAGAGGAATATAATCAGTATGAAGAGATGTACCTTTTCACCGAATCAGAAAACATCAAGCGCGTAGAGAGAAGCATTAAAAAAGATTTGAAACCCTATATGTGAGAAGATGTCAATGCTGGAAAAATGTATGATATATATTTTATATATTTGTATCTTCTGAAATCAACTTGGAACAATGCTTCATTTTAGCTTTAGATAGCATGTTTCAATTATTATTAAATTCATCTTCTATAGAGAAGACTAATTGGGACAAGTGGTCATTTTTGGCTTGTTGACTATCATATTTAACACCTTCAACTGTTCCATAAGTTATCAAATTGTATGTTTATATAAATTTTTTTTGACCAATGATGATTAGTCTTGCCTTCCAACAGCTTGGTTCCAAACAACATCTAGAAGCACAACTCTTGAAGCTCCTGTCAAGATAATCCCTTCACAGCAAGCTCTTGTAGATACAAGTAACACCTGATACTCATCATTTGGATTGTTAAAAGCTTCATTTGAAGTCTGACGATACTTTCCATCCATTTGAGGACTTGTTTGGATAGGAGTGGATCCACTTCAATATAAGTGGATTGAGGAGAAAATTAGTTCATTTTCTACTCCAATCCACTTCAATCCAGTTAGATTGAGTACACCCAAACAAGCCCTGAGGGACTTATTTCTCTTCTCTCCATTTTAAAAACTTACGAAGATGCTACTTTATCAGTTTTAATGGCTGAATATATTGACTAAAAATCATTACCATCTCTCTTAGTGCTTCACACAAGCGACGAAGCGAACAACTTCAATCACAAATCTTGTTTTTACCTTTTTCCATTGGAATTTGACCTTAATATTTCAAGCATAGATTTATTAATAACTAAAGCTTCCTCATCAGACATGTTAATGGCAGTTACAAGAGAAGGGTGTGTTGTAGCTAAAGAAATCTCAACGGGACTAAAGACAAAGAGATGCTGCATATGAGTGGCAATGTCCAGGTTAGAAAGCATGAAGCTATGATGGCAGCCTTCAACAATATGAAAATTGATGCCAAGATTATGCTTGCATCAAGCAAAGGCATATTGTGAGGGCATAACACTTGTTGGGGCATCACAGTTATGCTTGCCCCAACAAGTGTTATGCCCTCACAACATGCCTTGGTTGATGCAAGCATAACCTTAGCATCACTTTTCATGTTGTTGAAGGTTACCATCATAGCTTCATGTTGTCTAACCTGGACATTGCCACTCATATGCAGTATCTCTTTATATTCAGTCCAATTCAAATTTCAGTAGCTTCAGCACATCCTTCTCTTATAACCGCCATTAACATGTGTGATAAGGAAACTTCACTTATTGATAAATCTATGCTTAAAAGATTAAGGTCAAATCCCTATGAAAGGGTAAAAACAAGATTTGTGATTGAAGTTATTCGCTTCCTTGCTCGTGTGAAGCACTAAGAGATAAGGTATTGATTTTTCGTCAATATATTGAAGCATTAAAACTGATAAATGAGCATCTTCCTTGGTTTTCAAATGGACAAGAGGGAAAGAAACCTTTCAAATGGATAGGAAAATCCTTCTAAAGGATCGTCATGCTTCAATAGAGGCTTTCAACAATCCAAATGATGAGTCACGAGTGTTACTTGCATCTACAAGAGCTTGCCGTGCAGGGATTAGCTTGACATGAGCTTATCAGCATCACAGGGGGGTCTTAATTAACAAGCATCCTGTGAAAACAATGACTTTGCCAAGGCGGTTCTTCAATAAAAATCGCTTGTGATGTTTGAACCAGTACATACGATTCTTAAACAATGACCGTCCGTGGAAATATTGTATTTATCCAGGCAGTGGTTAAGTAAAAACCGCCTGTGAAGTTGGTTACAGAACATGCAGTTCTTAATTTATGGCCTCCTGTGAAAATCATGTATTTACCTAGACGGTTGTTTTTTAAAATTCACCTGTGATGTTCTTTCACGGGCGGTTATTGTATCATTTGTCATCACAGTCGCATTTTTTTACACACCACCTATGTTTGAAAAATCGAGGCGCCTATGAAAATGCTTTTTATAGTAGTGAGTGCCAGACCTCTTAAGCGTCTATCATAACAAAACACTATTTGAGAATGAAAACTCTCATAAAAAACAAATTAAATATGATGAACTCAGTGGAAACTACCTACTGCAAGCCCGTCGTCTTTGCGAGTCGACCTTTCCAGTCAAAAAAAATGGCATAGCACAGAAGTTTGCTACATAATTCCTCTGATCTTAATTTTTTTATTATAATAACAAGTTTAGTTCAACTTTAAACTATAATTATTGTCATAACAACAACAATGTACTCCCTTCGGATTTTTTATTTATCACCGGCTAGTTCAAAAATGTACTAGCCTGTGACAAATAAAAAGATTTGGAGTGAGTACAAACGAATAGAGTATTATGGAGAATCAAAGCCTAGGACACGATTGACTGTTAGCAACTCTTACACAAGCCCACCATGACTATCACCGGAGGAGCGCCAGCCCAGGACAAGGAGGCCAGTAAAATTATTGTAATTGTGAAAACCCTTCAATTGACCAAGGAACACTAACCGGCCGCGGCGGCGGCAATTGCCCACCGAAAACCTGGCTACACCAAATCCTCTCGTCTGTTGTCACTACAGGAATCCCGATGATTTGCGATGGCTAGGGCCGTCACAAATAAGGGAGAAACCGTCACAAATAAGCTATTTGCGACGACTTTCCTTATTTTTGACGATTTTTGGCCGTCGCAAATTATTCGTCGCAATTAAGCTTATTTGCGATGGCTATTGTCGTAAATAACGCTATTTGCGACGGCTAACTGCAGCCATCGGAAGTTATTGGGCTCCATGCCTATATTTGCAACGGTCTGGCTGTCGCAATTAAGACTCTATTTGCGACGGCTAGGCCGTCGCAAATAAGGGAAGCGGACGGGACCCACGCTGCCATCCGAGAGGACCCATGCGGCCATTGGCAATGGATGGGCTGTCACAAATAGGATATTAATTGCGACGGCCTGGCCGTCGCAAATAACAGAGGCAAGTTTGCGATGGCCTGGATCCTTATTTGCGACGGTACTATATAAAAAGCCGTCACAAATAATTTTTTTTATTTTTTTAAAACAGAAAATGCTCCCCAGCTCTATGGCTAGAATCACAGAACAGACAATATAATATAGCACGATCACAAACAGCATCACAATATATCAGAAATACAAACAGCATCATCTATACATCGCACATCACCATCAATAAAGCAAACAAGGGCTCACTCGCCCGTCTGACCTCCCAAGCCACCTTCGAAGTCGAAGTCGTCATCGCGCCTCATTTCAGGTGACGGTAACAACGGCAACGGAATTTGAGCAACCGTCGCAGGTCCCTGCAATTAATGAAACTTAGAGTTAGAATATAAATGCACCAACATCTCTCTCCCTCCCTTCCTCTCCCTCTATCTCCATCTAGATCCCCCTCTCTCCCTCTCTCTTTTCATTCCTCTCTCTCTATCTCAATCTATATCTCTCTCTCACTCTATCTCCCAACTATCCTTTTTCCTCTATCTTCCTCCCTCTATCTCTATCTACATGTCTCTCTCACCCTCTATCTTTCTCTCTCTCTATCTCCATATACATCTCACTCTCTCTCTCTCTCTTCATTCCTCTCCCACTCTATGTAACTATCTCTCACTCTTTCTTTTATCTCCCTCTTTCTTCTATCTCAATCCTTTTCTTCTATCTAACTATCTCTCTTTTTTCTAACTGAATCCTTTTCTCTCTAGCTTCCTCCCTCTTCTAACTCTATCTCTCACTCTATCTAACTATCTCTTACTCTCACTCTCACTCTATTTCCTTGCTTTATTTTGGTAAAGTTGAAGTAAAACTAGAATTGTTAAGTTGACATAGAAAATTACCTGACCTGCAGAAGAAGGATCGCCTGGAAAGACTAGAAGTGGCGGTAGCTGGATCCCCAAACTTTGCACCCGAGCTATGACCTGTCATTGCAAACATTAGATATTACCTATTAGTAAGTCATTTACGCTGAATTAATGAGAACTTCAGTTTTCAGTTTGTAACCTCCATTGTCTCCCGCATCTGCGCCATCCACGCTGCCTGGGAAGAGATTGTGGCCTCCATCATGATCCTTTGTCATTCCGCCTCCTCCTGTCGCTTTAGGTTCTCTTCTACGGTTTGCCAGAGGGACTGCATCTCGATCTCTCTCTGCGAGATGTGACGACCTGATGTGCCCACCGACGAAGCCTGCGTGGAGCTACCACTCGCAAGTCTCGCGCCCTCGAGTTGACAACTCCATCGAATATGGCGAGCCTATAAAAAAGAGATCCAGTAATATGAAATTGAAATATCTTCAATACTTTGAATTGAAAATTATAAAATGACTTATGAACTCACATTTTATGTGCTTTTCCACCTCTGCTTACATACGCAGCTTGAGGATCGATTGGTTCACATTCCCAATCGAAACCTTTGCCGTGTATCTTCCTAGCCTCCTCCCCGTACTTAGCCTGGAAAACAAGAAAACCGTGTAAGTTCAACAATCCATATAGTTATATTTAATATGAATGATTTCTAAACTTACCAATCGCTCGGGTGCAGCCCACTGCACCCCTCAGGCTGAGAAGGGTCCCTGTGACCTCTCTTCTAGATCTCAGCAGGGGTCGACGGCACCCCCTTCTCGCGCTCCTGTCAATACGTGTTAGTACGAACAGTATATTATGAATATATAATCATAAGTTACATACACTTACCATGTGTTTAGCTAAACGCAAGTGGTTATCTTGGCCATGCCTGCTCTTCCTCTCGACCCCTCTACACTCTCGAGCCTTTCTGCACTTAGCCTTAAACACATCGCTTGCCCAGTACCGACAAAGGGATCGAAATGCATCGGACCAACTCTGCAACCAGCTCACGTGGCCCTGCACATAGTTGTAAATCGTTAAAAATACCGTTGAAGAAATTATCAGAAAAAATATTTACTACACCCCACGTACCTCTGTCCGTCAGGTGCCTCTCGCTCTCTTGCCGAAAGTGTAGCACGTGCAGCTGGTTCGCCTTCAAGTGCTCATTGATAATTTGAGTATGAGCGTTCGACAAAGCTTGTCAAAGCGCCTTAGCAGCGTTGTAGTGAAACACTCTCCTCGCATCCTCAACCATGCGAGGGTCCTTCGGGTCCTCTAAAGTATACCTTGACTGTGATAAAGAATATATTGAAGAGATGTTCATTAAAAGAGTTTAAGAGTTAAAACTTAGAAACTCTTTTTAACATACTTATCATAAAATTGGCCCATACGGCCTCCTGAAGGTTGCCGTGCTCCTGGTGATGGACGCGTGCATAGTCCTCCCAAGAAAGGGTAGGCACCCCGTCGATGACCCTGAGATAGTGCAAATGCACTAAGGACCGGAGGACACCGTTCATGGGTATGTGGTGTCTCTCACTGGTGAAAGACGAGTCCCACCAAACCCAGCAAGATATTTATCGATTCATTACTTAAGTAACCAAAAGAAACTAAAATTGAACACTACAATTTTTATTACCTGTCTCCGACCGGACAAATCACGGTCCTCTGTGAAGGGACAGCAGGAGGACTAACAAAGTGAGTCCTCCTCGTCCTCCGCGTCTACTGGGGCACCACGTCAGGTGACCCAGAAGGCTCGTCACCAGCCAAGTCAAAGGGCTTAGGAACAAAAAGCTCGCCAGCCGAGGGCTGGCTGGCCGAGGGCTGGCTCACCGAAGGGTAGCCAAGGTCAACTAGCGCCGTAGCCTATGAGTCAGTCAGTGAGGACTACAACATTCAAATGATTCATAAGTAAGTTTAATTGGAAATTGAATTTGAATAATTTGTCAAAAACGAGTGAAATTTACCTATTACGAAGCTCTTGAGCCGGTCCGAACGTTCTCCAGCAGCTGATAGCGCCTACTCCCGATCGATGAGGCACCTGCGAAAGCGTCCTCGGGTCTAGAGGGGTAGAACCCCCTCGTTGGTGGCACCTTCATACCCTTCTTTGACACCATCCTGTTTTAATAGATAATCAGTAAATATGCAAATAAGATATATGACATTCATGTTACTATCTTCAAGAAAATATTGCTTGTAATCATTTTCAAAATTCATCAACATCATTATCATGTGCCCTACTCCTTAAACCAACCCAACGATCTTCCATCGTAGCCTGTTCTAATTTTTGTTTTCGCAAGTCATCTGGATCTACATCTTCAACATCTCCAACTAATTGATCGAGTCCTGCACCAAGCTCGACGATAAAAGTGTCTGGCAACTCTTCTTCTTGGTACACTTCTTCAACGTCTTCAATATCATGGTAACCTTCATTACCAGGAGTATATAACCGCTCACGAGGATTCACCTTATATACCACCCACCAAGCACTGAGCTTCGTGCATGGATAAGGTAGATAATACACTTGTTCCACTTGATGTGCAAGAAAAAATGTATCGTAACCTCATAATCGGTCCTTATGTTTCACTTCATCCATTCCAAATTGGTTTTCTCGAGTTCCATGAGTGCGATCAAACCAGTCACAGTCAAAGAAGACAACTCGAAGGGTCTTATTTCTGATAAAAGTAAATTCAAGGATTTTGTTAATGATCTCATAATAATCGGTTAAATTCCCTTGAATGTCAATTGCTCTCGTCACAACACCGGAATTTGATGTTGCCGCTAGAGGACGAAGAGCTTCAAAATGAGTTGTACGGAATCGAAAGCCATTTATTTCATATCGACCATAGCTTCTAACATTCACCAATCCATAAGATAGCTGCCGCAAATCTTCATGGACATTGTGAGTTCGACACTGTCATAAATGATCATAAGTTAAAATAACTCTTCTTTAATAATAGTAACTTATAATATATAGAATACGAGAGAGTATTACATAATCTTGAAACCAGGATAGGAAACTTGGCCCTCCATTTATTCCTTCTTTTTGCATCCCTTCTACTTGTTTGGCCGTAGGTTGATGCCTATGTGGCCAACATTGTCCGTGGAACTCGTTGAACGTGAAAAAACATCTTTTAGAATACCTTTGTAGCAAAATATGTCGATTAGCATAAATGTAAGACAAACACTTACTCAAAGTATTCCTGCATGCCTTCTATATTTGCGTACATGTAGAGTAAAGAAACAGTCCTGTCACATTCGGATAGCACGTACGTCGTGTAGCTACCAATAGTAGTACCTCTCGTTTGAAAAATAGAGAGGTCACTTAAAGGAGGTGCTTCATCTACATTGTACCGCATCGCCGAAGTATTGATATTGTTTTCTTCTGCAAAGTAGACACTTGAAAAGTATCCTACTTCCTTAAGAGCATATGCTTCAGCGATGCACCCTTCCACCCTTGCCCTGTTGCCAACCATTGGTTTCAGATATCGTAGCGCTCTTTCAATGTGATACATCCACCTGTATTGCAAAGGACTGCCAACTTTAGCTTCGAAAGGAAGATGGATAAGAAGATGTTGCATTGGATTGAAGAAACCAGGTGGAAATTTTTTTTCCATCTTACATAAAAGTATGGGTATCCCCTTCTCTAACATATCCATCATCCCTATCTTGATTTCTTTAGCACAAAGCTGTCTATAGAAATAGCTGAGCTCGTCTAAAACCTTCCACACCGCATCATCTAGATAGCCTTGAAACATAACAGGTAATAGTCTTTCCATTATAATGTGATAATCATGACTCTTCAACTCAGTGAGGTTTCCTGTGTTCACATTCACGACTCGTTTCAAGCTAGCTGCATAACCATCTGGGAATTTCAAAGTTTTCATCCATTTCATGACTTCTTTCTTTTCTTTAGATCAAAGACACAAAGAAGCACGTGGCATTCCACCACTTTTAGAGATTTCAAGAGTTGGACGGTGACAAATGTCTGTCAAATCTAGTCTAGCTTTGTAATTGTCTTTCATTTTGCCAGGAATATCCATGGAAGTGCTTATGATACTTTCACTCATGTTACGTTGCTGATGCATGACATCAATATTGTGGATTAGAATCAATGACTTCACACACGTGCCTCTTCAGCACCTGGAACTCTGCTTCCGCTTCTTCTGTCCAAGCAAAGGGACTGGCCTTATGCAGAATCTTGAAGAAGGGAAGTGCTCGTTCTACCAACCTCGAGATGAAGCGACTAAGGGCTGCGAGGCAACCGACAAGCTTCTGTACATCCTTGATACGTGATGGGGGTCGCATCAGTTCTATTGCCTTGATCTTCTCTATATTGGCTTTGATCCCCCGGTGGGAAACCAGAAATCCCAGCAACTTTCCGGAAGAGACCCTGAAGACACACTTCTCGGGGTTCAGCATCGTGCGCATAAGGCGCAGCCTGCTGAAGACTTGTGCTAAGCTGTCTAGGAAGAACATGCGGTCTTTGATTTTGACCATGATGGCATCAACATACACCTCAACCAGGTCTCTAATGAGGTCCCCAAAAGTTTTAAGCATCACACGTACAAAGGTAGGGAGAGCATTCTTAAGACTGTAAGGCATGGAAACATAACAATACAGGCCATCTACTGTTACAAAAGCAGTATGTTCCTCATCATCCCTAGACATAGGTATTTGATGGAAACCGGAATATGCATCGAGGAAACACAGCAGATGACAGCCTGACGTAGAGTCTACAATTTGATCTATCCTGGGGAGCGGGAAAGGATCTTTCGGACATGCCTTGTTTAGGTTGGTGTAGTCGATGCACATCCGATGTTTCCCGCCAACCCTGGGGATGACAACAGGATTGGCCAACCACCGAGGGTGGTGAACTTCCCGGATGAAGTCGGGGTCGAGCAACTTCTTGATCTCCTCCCGGATGAAGTTCTATTGCTCAACGGACTACTTCTGGGGCTTCTGTTGTATCGGGCGGGCATCAGGGTAGATCTTCAAATGGTGCTCAATCACCTCCCTGGGGATCCCGGGCATCTGCGATGGTTGCTAGGTGAACACATCGATATTTTCGCGAAGGAAGGTGACGAGCGCGAATTCCTATTTGCTGTCCAGGTTATCCTCTATGCGGGTCGTCTGGGCAGCCTCAGAGCCGATCCTGACGACTTTCTCTGGGACATCGTCTTCGGCAGGCAGCATGCGCGGGGCTGCGGTGGGGGTTCGTTGAGGCACTCCCTGACTTGGCTGGCCCTCCCTTGCGTCATCCAGGTTAGGTGTTCGACCCGCAGCAAGTGCTTGGAGCTGCTCCAAGGCTGATACCACTACAGTGTGATCCCCCCGGACCCTGAGAACTCCGGAAGGCGTTGGCATCTTCAGGACCAGATAGCTGTAGTGGGCTACGTCCATGAACATGTAGAGCGCCGACCTTCCGATGATGGCGTTGAAGGGGAGCTCAACATCCGCCACATCGAATAAGATATTCTCTGTGCGGTAGTTCTCTGGGGTATCAAAGGTAACCGGGAGGTGGATACTTCCACTAGGCACAATCCGCCCCAGGCCCACGCTTCAGAACGGGCTCAAAGGCGCGAGTCGGGACATGGGTATCTGCAGCTTCCGGAAAGCTGCAGTGGAGATGAGGTTGGGGCCGGCCCCGCCATCGATCAGCACGTAGTGGAGCTTCACGTTGGCAATAGTTGGGACCACGAGCAGCAGAAGCACCCCAGCTCCTGCCATGTTCTTCGGGCAGTCTGAAGCATCGAAGCTGATAGTCGTGTTCATCCACTTGCTGTGAGGAGTCGGGCTTGGTACCGGAGCCACTACCGCCACGGTGCGTCGTAGGACTTTCACTACGTTTCGAGACACAGGGTAGGGGGGGGCTCGCTCTCCTGACTCTGTTGCTTCTGCCATTGCTCACGAAAACGCTATGCGAGTTTCTTGACTTCTCGGCACTCGCTCGCACTATGACCATTGGTCCGGTGCACTGGGCATCTGAAGTCAGCATCATCCCTTTCGGGGGACGAGTGCGGGCGCTTCTCCTAACGTGAGCTCCAGGCTCTGCCAGGTGCCGCGGCTGCCACCATGGGAACTCCAGGACCCTGCTTACTCCTGCCGCGACCCCTGTTCTTCCTCTTGCCTCCTCCTCTGACAGCATCCTCCGCTTCAGACTGAACGGGCTCCCCGCTTTCCGAGGAGGCTCAGGCATGCCAGTTACGCCCCTCTGCAGCCTTGGCACATCTGTCTGGCAGGGCAAACAGCTCGGAGACATTGCACACGTCATGCGTGGCAAGCTTCTCGAGCATCTTCTTGTCCCTCACACCTTGTCTAAACGCAACTATGACAGATGCATTTGAGATGTGGGGCATGATATTCCGTACCTGGGAGAATCGCTAGATGAAGGCCTGTAGCGGTTCTCCCGATCGCTGTCTAACAACGTGAAGGTCAAGCTCCATGCCCGGATGCTCGTACGAACTTCCAAAGTTTGCTACGAACTGCCGGCACAGCTCCTCCCTAGAGGTAATGGATCCCGGGGGCAGGATCATGAGCCATGACCGAGCCAGGCCAGCCAGAACGACGGGGAAGTAGTTGGCCATGATGATCTCATCACCTCCAGCGGCCAGAATTGAGGTGGAGTAGATCTGTAGGAACTCACTCGGGTTGACGCTCCCATCATACTTCTCCAGCGTGTGTAGCCGGAACTTGTGGGGCCAAACCACCCTTCGCAGGTGGGGAGATAAGGCTGCGCAATCACCACCTATGCTCGCGGGTGGCAAGTTTGGCCCTTTGTGGCCATAATGAGCTGGCTGCGCCACGTATGTCAGTTGCTGAGGTATTGCGACTGGCGCTTGGTGCGGTGGGGGCACACCATACGCTTGCAGTGGAGGAGGAGCAGCATACGCTTGGTGCGGGGGAGCCATCATGTACGCCTGGTGCTGCTCGGGAGGCGCTGCGTATGCCTAACGCGGTGGACGAGTGTCGTGCACCGGGGCCCCAGCTCCCGGCCAGCTGTAATCAGCTTCGAGGTTGCGGTGTTGCTCCCGTTGTCGCTCGATGATGACCCGACAGTCCTCGCCAGCTCTGCGGTGATGCTACAACCTCATCCGCAGGTCCACCGATGAAAGCCTAGTTGGAAGGTTGTCGGCGGTCCGTCGGATGACAGTAGGCATGCGTGACAACGAAACAAATGCTGCTACCGCTCGCGTTCCACCCTGTGGAGTCGCCTGGAGCGCGGCGACGACTAGATGGTTGATGTTGTTTACCCACTGCTGGGTTGCCCCCTGAGGAGCCCCTGCAAATGGTGCGTTGCGGAGCAACTCCCGCGCAGCTAGAAGCGCGCTCTCTGGGCTTGCCGCCGGTGGTGCCATGACGGCTGTCGCTGTTGGGGTCCGTCGTGCCTCATCGTGCTGACTTGCAGTCGATGGGGTGCCCGTTTGGTGACACGACGGCCTAGATCTTCTAGCCCTGGAGCGGGACCTGTCTCTGGGGTGAGATGAAGCTTGGTCCTCACGCGCCACCTGCTGACGGGGCTGTGGCCTGGTGAACTGGCTTTGGAACGAGTGTTCACCATACTACTGGTGAAGATTCTTGTACGAGAAAGCCCCCCTACCTGGCGCGCCAAATGTCGAGGTGTCTAAACTGACACCTCCCCTGGACCTACTCGGGAGTAGTCCGCGGAGGTTCGATGTATAATCGAGGGGCTAGTCCTAGCAAGATCGAGCGCAATGGACGAGGAACATGAGGGATTTACGTGGTTCGGGCCGCCTGAGCGTAATACCCTACTCCACGGTGGTTTTATTTTGTTGTATTTCTTGGGTCTGAGAGTGCTTGCCTTCGACCGTGGCTGCTCAATCCTTTTATAGATCAAGGTTGAGCAGCTTACAAGTGGGGCCCAGAGCCCGATAGTTGGCCCTGGGGTACCAAATCCACCCTAAGATCCAGGAGTAAATGCTACCCCTGAAAACGGCTTCAATGTCCCGCCTGTCCATACATTGTCGCACGGCTACCTATAAACCCTCATCACGATTGGCCGTGTCTTGTCTATCTTTTCGAGGCCTCCTTTTGGCCCGCCGTACGAAGCATTTCGGCTCTAACCAGTCATGACAAGGCCGGCCACTGTCCACTTGACTTATGAGTGCGAGCTCCCGCCTACCTAGGGAACATGCGCGTCCTTCCTAGCTTCGACGTACCGAACACGCCTCCCTTTATTGCTCCTTCCACGCGGAGGCTCCGACTCAGTGCTACCTGACACGTGGTAGCTCCCGGACCTTCCCTCAGTGAGGGTTCCAGGTCCAGGAGGTTGGGTCCGGAGCTGCCGGGAACGTAGCAACATTGGACCCTCTCCTCATGTGGGGAGGTCCGGGGTCACCGACCTAGTGAGCATGCTGGACCTTCCCTTTGCATGGTGGCGGATCCAGAGCTGCAGGCCTCGTGGCGGCACTAGACCATCTCTCAAAGGGAGGTGCTGCTGCTCTGTTTGCCGCATGGCACACTGGGCCCACGGTAGGCCTCACCCCTATGGCCGATGGAGCCCAGTATGCATTTATCCCTGTACCCAGGGATACCCAGTTCGCCAGGCACCGACAAGGATCATCAAGAGGCTCACCATCAGTAGCTCAAAGATGGACATTGAGTTCTATGGGAGTCTCAATAGTCCTATGATCAGTAAGGGAAGTCCAATCAAGAAGATCATGAATGTACTTCTTCTGAGATAGATAAATTCTCTCAGAGGAGGAGGAAACCTCAATACCAGGAAAGTAACAAAGCGGGCAAAGATCAGACATAAGAAACTACTCACTGAGATGGGCCTTCATGAAGGCTGTGTACTTAGTATCATCACCGGTGATGATCATGTCATAAACATAGAGAAGAAGAAGAATGCGACCACAAGACGAAGTGTGCACAAAGAGCGCGGGATCATGACACTGGCAGAGAAACCAGCATCAGTGACCACAAATGAAAAACGCTGAAACCAAGCACGAGGAGCTTGCTTAAGGCCATAAAGAGAGCATCAAAGATGACAAACTATACCCTCAGGAATAGAATATCTAGGCGCTATCAGTATTGCTCGTGATCCGGTTAAGCATGATCTTACAAAACATATTGGTGTTCATGCTTCTTATACACTGGCACAGGTACATGATGGTGGTATTGATCTTCAGTATGTGCCTTCAGAGCTTCAGTTGGCTGATTTCTTTTTGAAGGAACATACCCGAGCTCAGCATTCTTTTTATCTCTCCGAACTCAGTGTTCGTGATGCACCTTGAGTTTGAGGGGGGTGTTAGAGATGTAGGGGTGTATTTTATATTTTCCCTTTTGCATAAAGGGTTTTCGATATAATTGTCATACTCTGTACATCTATTTATAGAGGCGCGTGGCCTCCTCAATAATAAAAGTGCTATTCATAACACAGCCAACAAGCCAAGCTACAAGAAGCTACACCACGAGATTAACACCACCTCTGTGAGCAAGCAAGGAATGAAAAAGATGAGCACCGCTTCGGGTGAGCAAGAAGGCCTCCTCGTTCATGCTTGCGGCGAGCATGAGCACGGTTGAGGGCTCAAGGACCAGACAGGGATGTGCCGCTAGGAACTGAGCAGACAGGCAATAGAGAGGAGAACGGAGCTGGAGAGGGAGTGGCAGGGACAAGACCAGCCGCCACCACGAGAGCGTCTTCGGTGAGTGTCGCGGCGCAACAGCTGCCGAACACCAGGCGCAAGAAGACCAACGATGCCGTTGGCGAGACCACGATCCCAGCTCCGACCGGCACGTCTCACCCACACAATGGTGGAGCAGCGGCTTGCTGTCCGCCCTGCCATTGAGCTCAGCTGTGCACGCCGCTGGGGAGCGTCGCGATGCTACCGCCGCCGCCGAACACCACCGTCGTTGGAGAGCGTCGCGGTCAGCACCGTCATGAGGTCCTCCATTCGTACCATAGCACTAGTGGCCCACTTCGATGGACAGGCAGAGGAGAACTGAGCGGAGGCGCGCTGGAGGAGGGAAGACAACAGGAGCTGACAGAGTCGAAGTGGGATGAGTTGGTCCGCTCAATTTTCAGGAGGCGAGCTCATCCCGGATCTGAGGAAATATTTTTATTTGGGGATGACTCCATCCAAGTTGTCTCTCAAACAAACACTATCAGAAATGAGATCGCCCCATTCCATTCCATTTCATTCCACCAACCAAACACTACCTAAGATGCTAGAAATGGATCACTTCTGTAGACAGGGCAAACAAACAAAAAGAAGTTCAAGAGGGTGCTTTAACAGCTTATAACTACATTCGATACAATGAACTTAAAACCACCAATTACATTGTGGTTGTTCAGTGACATCTTCACCATTTATGATGTTTTCGGTAAGTTCCTTTCAGTTCTGGAAACTGAAAATCAACATACTTCGATAGTAATATGCCAAAGAATAAACCATATATATTCTATTCTTATGACATTGGATATCCATTTAATCTTGCAAAAGTATATTTGCAACGATAAGAACATAAGTGGAATTATAGGCCTGCCATGAAAGACGAAAGAAAGATACAGCAGGCGGACAAAAGCATAAGTTTGTTCTGATTCCAAAATTATCAGAGTGATATATTATTCCGCAGTAGCGAACACCAATTGACCAATCCGTGTATCAATCACTACTTTTATGAGTGAGTTTATACCCATGTATTCCGGAGAATCTCTCTAATAGTTGAAGACAATCATGTATGCTGTTACACATTTCCATCTCGAGTGAATCTTGGACAAACCAGCATTCAACGCTCGTTAAAACTTGCGGCGTATGCCTTATGGTGAACATGCAAAATGAATAGATGTGATGTCCACGTCTTATTGTGGTTTCCAAGTATCAAGCATTTAGTGAGGTTTGTTGATTCAGTATATGATTATTCGGTCAATAAAGAAGCAAATTATGTTAAGTGCTTTGCTTTGGGACGAGAGACTGCATCAGATTAATTAGGACACTCTCTTCTCCAAATATGACTACATTAAGATAATGTGACAAAACTCAAGAATCACAGGCCAATTTCATGTCAGCCAAGGCAAAATCGTGTATGTTGGTAATGAGGCTGGAATGATGAAGCAACGAGTGGCATTTTTATATGTGATAGTTTTTTTTTCGTGAACGTGCCTTGGCTTTATACGTGATAACTAAGGGGTAGGCATGGGCATTCAGTTAACCGAAATCGATTGGTTTGATTCTCGGTTTTTTGCAAAATTTGGTTATCAAAAAATAACAACGAAATATTGTCCGTAAGTAAAAATACTTGTATCTAAGTTAACTGAGAACTTCGGTTCGATTTCCGGTTAAACTAAAAAATCTGAACAAACCTAGTTGTCATAGATCTGGGCGATCTGATGGAACGTTGAGCATCGGTGGCGCATCGGCGGAGGGTGCGGGGAGGCACCTCGGCAGAGGGACGCAGCGGTCGAGCTCGCCAGAGTTGGGGTCGGAGAACGCCGGCGGGGGCTTGGCGGGACGTGAAGGGTGGTGGCTGAGCTCATGAAGTTCGGTTCGGGGCACGGCGGGGTGCTCATGCTCGAAGGGTCCAAGCGCGCCGGCGGAGGCACGGCGGGGAACGGAGCGTGCCAGACAAGCTCAGCAGGGGTGCGGTGAGCAGCGCTAGAGCATGCGTGGGTCAGGGCGCGTCAACAGTGGCAGGGTGGGACGCGGTGTGCAGCGCTTCCGCCGGAGTCAGGGAGTCGGGTGTCAAATGTAATGAGGCATTAGGGTTTCACCTTTATTTGGTCTGGGCCTGGTAGTTGGATTTCAGAGTTGTTTTGGGCCAAACGTCGGTTAGTCTGGTTAACCTGACTTTAAAACCAAAACCGGAAAAAGTTTTGTTTTTGCTGAATGAAAATCGGTTAGTCTGATTAACCTGAATTTAAAACCAGAACCGAAAAAAAATTGGTTTCATCAATATTGGTTTTTTCAGTATCGATTCTAGTTTATTCGGTTTTTGTTTATTTTGCCCACCTTGAATTAAGGGCATGTTACCCAAATGGTGTTGGAATATTTGGCCCATGTGGGCCTGGTTTAACTAAATTTCCTAATAAATCTCGAAGGTTCATATATAGCAAGAGTTGATGCTAAACGTTTAGTACCAAATCGAGAGTAGAAATGTAGGAAACTTATTATTACACTACCTAAGTGAGTGAGAAGATGAGTGATACATGTGGCTCCTCCTCCTTGCTCGCCTTGCCTCGCACGCACACACATGTTTCATGAATTTGAGCCGAGCACAACTTTTATTTTTGCTTCTTAGGAATTCGGTAGGTCGAGTCTTTGTATTGGGCCTCCATATCGGGTCTCTGGGGCAGGTTGGGTCGGGCCTTCGTGGCAGGTCGAGTCAAGTTGGATACGGACTCGCCAACAACAGTTGAGTCGATTCGGATCATAATTAAACTGTGGACTGTTGTAACTAACTAAGACCCTTTCCGGGATGCTATAAATACGGTACACACTCTGCATGCTGTTGGTCATGGCTCATACCAAAAAACAACACTTAGACAGAACTGTAGACAATTTTGACACACCAGTTCCTGCTTTCCTGATAAAGATAGTACAGCCAAATGTTCTAAAATGCTTGACTGAGGGCTTATTCCCTATCCAAGCTTCATGTGGGCTTTTCCCTTTAAGACTCTTTGTAGGTGACCTGTTCAAAACATATACAGTTGTCCTGATAGCTTCATAACAAAATCTAGTTGGGCCTTCATCCCTTTCAGCATGCATCCAGCCATTTCTACAACAGTTTGATTCCTTCTTTCCACCACACCAATTTTCCGTGGTGTATAAGGTGCAGCGGAATAATGTTTGATCCAGTACTCCCAAAGATATGCAGGGAACATGTCAGAGTTGAACTCACCCCTCTCTCAGTTATGAATTCTCTCAGCAAGTGTCATGATTCAGTTTCTGCTTGTGCCTTAATCAACTTGAACTATTGAAAGGCTTCACTCTTGCGACCAACAGTTTTACCCACATATATCTACTAAAGTCATCAACGTTAAGTAAGCAATACCTTTTGCCTCTAGCAGTAGGAGGTTCAATATGACCACATAAGTCACCATGGAAGAGATCCAATTTCTTTTCTACTCGAAAACCATATGCATGAGGAAATGGTCTTCTGTGGTGCTTTCCTAGCATACACCCATGACACACTTGTTCAGCTTGCTCAATGTTAGGGACTCCATGTACCATGTTCTTCCTACCTAAACCTCTTAATGGCATGAAGTTTAGATTCCCATACCTGGGGTGGGCGTCTGGGATTTCCCAAAATTTTGCTTCAGGTAATTTTAGATTTTCAAAATTTGGGTTTTTAGAATCGTTACCCAAAATTGTACCCAATTTTTTGGGTACCTGATGTTGGCTTTGGGTACCCAAAAAATTAGAAAGATCGTAATTGTTTCTTGTGTGAAAATGTGAACTAGTAAAAATAAAATTCCCTAGTGTAAAATGCCTTGGTATGCTACGATCTTATTAAGCAAGCTATGTAATATAGATAATATTCTTAAATTGCAATCCTCATTCGATCAAGCTATCCACCTGATTTAACTCATTGAACAACAAACACTGGGAAGAAAGTCAATCCTATTCATATATGTTTTCTTATCTTAGTATGGATGAAGGAGCAGAAATTAATGAGCAACAAGGAATTAGATTCTAAACAGGAAAAATGCATTACCATGAATGCATTACTGCTGAATCAGTCCTAGTGACTAAGTCGGTAGAGGGGCATCGAGCGGGTAGTTACGTGCTCTTAGGGGTGCACGGGCGTGTGCGCGCTGGAGGTAGGCTCAACTTGAGCGACGGAGGCTGGTGTTGTGGAGGCAAACACGGGAGGTGAGGTGGAGCTAGGGTTACGTCGTATCAAATTGGGCTCACATCTCTTCACTTTGATGGGTAGGGCTGAAATTTGAATCAGTTATTTTGGGTATTTCGGGTATCGGACCCTATAACCCAAAATACCTTAAATTGGATTTTGTGATTCCTTACCTGAAAACTGAATTTGGTTTCGGTTTCTAGGTTTTTCGCGTTCGGGCTCAGGATTTTGTGCGGGTTCAGTATTCGTTCGGGTTTTCTGCCCACCCCTATCCATATCTGGCATGCCGGAGCCAAGATTTTTCTTCCACTTTGGTCATCAAGCATATTTGATAGATCACAGTTTGTCTTGTTATGTAGAGTCGATTTGCAGTGCTCTGCATTCTTATCACAAGTGAATTATCACAACCCAATACACTCAACTGGTCATTTTCTATTATCATTATACATCCACCTTCTGCTAGCTGCCCAAGACTGATTATGTTGGTCTTCAATTTAGGTATGTAATACACCTCTGAAAGTGCATTTAGGTATCCCTTGCGAGTTTTGGATAATTTATGACGACCATGAATGAGCTAATGTGTATTGTCGATGAAGACCACATGTTTTTAATTTTAACAAGGATGTGGAGTCCCTCGAAAAGGAAAAGAAAAAGGAAAATGGCATTGTATACTCACAAGAATGGAAATTTGGGATTTTTAATTTTATTGATTCTAGGAAATGGTGTACTATCAAGAGGGACACATCAACAAGTGTGTTTGAGAATCAGACTAGAGCACAAATTTTATTGGGAGAAAATTTGATGAGAGACTAGCCTTAGACAACCCTAAGGACTAGTCCAGACCCCTTGGACTAGTACGAGGTAAAACAGAACCTGTTCAGAGTCATACCGGACAAGTCCGAGTAAGCTAGACTAGTTCATTTTCTATCAGACCAAAAGCCTCTGTTGGAGAACGAACTTGTCCGTTGTTGAATGGATTAGCTCGTGGATGAGTCCTGGAGGCCAGACTTGTCCACCCTTGATGCCGGACTAGTCTCGACCTACCTGTTTGAGTTCGAACTAGTTCGATGTGTTACAGACTAGTTTGGGGTGTTATGATAGCTTGAATCCAAAAGGTAGTGGGAACACCACTTTGTGATATGGGTGATCCCCCCAACACCAAACTAGTCCGGTGCTGGTCTGGAATAGTCCAGATTTTAGTTGGTGGCAATGATACAATGCCAAGACCCCTGTAAAAGGGGATCCCCATTCTCAAATCAAACCCCCTGCAACCTTAGCGCCATCATAGCATTCCTAGAGCTCTAAAAACTCTCTCTTCTCACTTTCTTGAGCCCTATGTGCAAACATTGAGGGATTTGGTGAGGTTGGGAAGTAGAGAAGGGTGATTCATTGCTTTTGAGCTCTCGTTTTCATTATCTCATACTTTTTGTTGATTTATGTTTGCTACTATTGGGATTTGATCCCTAGATGGCTAGAGGTCGCTTGGAGCTCTCAACTGGTAGGAAGAACCAAGAAATTTGTATTTACCCTTGTGATTCTAGTGGAGAATCAAGTTTTGACATTTATTACAATTGGTGAGGGTTAGGGTTGAAAGAGGCCCGATCTTTCGTGGAATCCTCAACGGGGTCGTAGGTTCCTTTGTGGAACTGAACCTTGGTGAAAAATCATCTCTTATCTTCTTTACTTTATTGTTCATCACTGAAATTGCTTGTTAGGATTTCATATTGTCTCTAGTTGCTATTTCAGTATATCTTGTTATATAGGCTAGCTTTAATATTGCAATACCTTATATTAGGTTGCTAGATTGTTATTCACACTTTTACTAAATCGAAATCAAGATGAAAAACATAAAAAAAATCACATTTTTAGTCCTTCCCTGCACAGAGAACGGACTAGTATGCCTTGAGACCGGACTAGTCCGCCCTTTGTTTTCTTATTTTGTTTAATTAAGTCATTTGAGGTGTAATTAGCCTATACACCCCTCTAGGCTACTTTCAACCTCAGACAACACCTTCTGCCCTTGATGACCCCTTGAAAGATTACAATGCCTATGCCACTTATCTCAACAAAAGAGCCATCTCCAAAATTGATAGTTCCCTTCACTGACTCATTTCTGAGGTTAAGAAATATTTTACCCCTGTCATGTGGTTACTAGCTCCAGAGTCTAAATACCACTTTGATTCACCAGTGTTTCCATGCAACTGCTGCACTTCATGAGCTGGCATTGTGGAGTCTCAACATTTTGCTGCCAGAAGTAGTGACAGTTGATCAGGTTCAGCTTGAGTCAGATGAGATTCCACCTTGTGATCACGACGTGGCCTTCTACACTCCTTCGCCCAATGTCCCTAGATCCCACAATTATGACACTTTCCTTTCCTCTCAGAGTGCCTTCAGAGTTGAGCTTCTTGGCATTGTCACGATTCTCTGATTGTGTTCCACCCTTGCCGTTTGACAATGAGGGAGCTCCAATTTGGTTGTTGCTTGACGAGTTCTCATTTACCAGCCTATGGTTGTATTTTGCCAGCCACTCCTTGGTCAAGAGCAGCTTGCTACCCTTGTCAGCATTCTCCCTAGTGCTCCCGAGCCGGTCTTCTACGGCACGCAGCCTACTGACTAGCTCCTCCAAGGTCATCTTGATGAGATCAAGAAGATTCTCAATTGAGAGTGCAATCTGCATGTAGCACGTGGGCACCGTGCACAAGAATTTTTCACCACATGCACCTCCTCTACAGATTCACTCAGTGTGTGCAGCAAACTTGCCAATCCTGAGATCCTTATGGTGAATTCATCAATTGCCTCTCTTTCCTTGAACTCAATGTTCTCTAACTCTTTCAATAGTTGTTGTGTGTTCACCTTCCAAACGCAATTTTCACTTACCCAGACGATTCTCACCGCCTCCCATGCCTTCTTCACTGTCGACTTCGCGGCTAGGGCCATCTGCATGTGGCTCAGGACACCCTCAGAATGGCAGTGAATCCAGTCTATCTTCACGACAGGTGACCCTGTCACACTCCACAGTGTGCCATATCTCTTTGGCTTTCAAGGTTAACTTACATCATGAGTACGCACTGATTGTAGTTAGTTCGTGTGAGCATAGAGCAGGCAAGTGAGCTGCTAGATTCCTTCACCACCCGCTCGATGACGACCGGATTTTTTTATCATTCTGCCGATGTTGGTGATTGTCTTCAGTTCCGTTGATGGAGTCTCACCGTCGGTCATCTTCTTCCAATCAACTGCTTCAACCTAACTCTAATACCACATGTTGGAGTGGAATACTCACTCAATGAACTTCAGCTCAAGGATCTGCCAAGTTCACACTGGATTCATGGTGTTGTCACTCACCTTGCTAGAAACGGCGGCAAATGTGGTGCAATCAAAGCTCCCATACAATCCTGCAATCAAAGGATTTGGGCCCTTCGAATCCCATCCAAAGCTAGATGAATGTTTAACACTTAAATCCACCACCAGCGGCGCGTTTTATGCAAAAAAAACACCCTCCTAGCCGAGCCGATCGCATTCCCAGCCGGCTTCTCGATCACGACTTTCGGCTACCGCCTCGCTCGTTCCCAGGCTACCGCAGTCTTCACCGCGGCCCTGCCACAGCCCAACATGCTCGCCGCGCTCGTGTCCTCGCTCCTCCCCCGGCGCGCACGGCCGCTGAAACAGCCTGGCCACATCTGACTGCACCTCCGTGGCTACGGCCACTACTGCAGGCCCAAGTGGTCCAGCGGCAAGGAGGCCGGCTCTGTGCTTTGGGACCGCTGCCCCGTCAACTTCTGCTGCTACTGCCACGACCTGGGGAAGCTAACACCCACGACCAGGCGCAACGAGCGGGTTACGGCAGCAACTGTGGTGTGTGTACAGACCAGTCGGGGTGGCACGCAGAAAGTGTTTGAAGTTTTCCCAGAATGACCCTTCTTTCAATAGTTTTTTTCTGTTTTCAGGAGCAAATTTCGTGTAGTGTTGAAGTACACATCTCGTACTTCTGTTTGCATCTGCGAAAATGAGTTACCTCTACCAATTTGACAGGCATTCAGAGTAGGAGTTTCAGTTATGCCCGTTGATTAGTCATCCATTGTTCAGCAACTCTCACATGTGGTTCAGCAATATGTCATGTAGTTTCTTTGTCAGGAGAGATCATTTATTGACACATCATTTTTTGCAGTATATGTTCTCTCGTTATTGAACTTATATGAATTGTGACAGAACAGCTCCTCGTCTTGTACTTACGTGGTAATGTACAACGCACCTGCATCAACTTTTAATCAACTGTTTATTATCTTTTTCAAACAGAGATCAGCTGGGCTTGACTGGAAGGCCTGCCTTGGGCATGATATGCTGCAATCCTATGATCTGTGAGAAGAACTGGAGTGATGCAGGTGTGAGGGAGGGAAAAAAAGATTTTACTGATGCTTGGTCTGGTACTGATGACATAACGTTTGTTAGGAAGATGAGTGCAGATGGTATTTTGAGAACTTTTACAATATTTTGTCTTGTCTAGTCTTAATCCCAATGGGGATGACTATGTTGTGTAGGTAGCCTTGAACATATTAAATGCTGCTAGATGACCCCAAACTTGTAATCCTGGTTATCTGTATATGAGTTCGGATTAAAAAAAATAGAGACTAACTGTTTCGATTCAAAAAAAATTGTAAACTCATAAACTGTATACGAGTTCAGAAACTTGTAATCCCGATTATCTGTATACGAGTTCAGAAACTTGTAATCCTGGTTCTCTGTATATGAGTTCAGAAACTTGTAATCCTGGTTCTCTGTATACGAGTTCTCTGTAAACTCATAACTCTTCCAATTCAAAAAAAAATTGTATAATGTAACCAAATAGATCAGCACCACAGAAACTGTGTATACGAGTACATAGAGACTAACATACTTAGTCAAGCACGCATAGAAAACAAGTACGTAGGGTCTAACATAATACAATTTTCTGGTACACTAATTTTTTTTGGACAGTTACGAGTAGAATGCAATCCTCAAATTTCCTGTACAGTAACTCTCTTTGGGCAGTTACGACTATCATGACCAACATCTTTGCATGTCTTGCATTTTCGTACCTCTTGTTCTTTATTCTTTCTTCTCTTACCTTTATCTGCATGTTCCAAAATTATCTTGCACCTTTCCTTTGAACGTACATCATTAGGTGGGAGTATTTTCACTTCATTTGGAATAGTACAACCAATAAATTTTTATTGTTCTTCTTGTCTAGTACGAGAACGAGATTGAAATAACAACGACAATGACTCTAACTTTTGTAACAAAAGGTCAACGTCTTCTTCTGATGCTTTGGCCATTTGACAAATATCTTCAAATTTATTATGCAAACATGACATCTTCCTTTTCATAGATTCATCTATGGAGGTTGTTGGCTTTTCCAAGAATAAGATACCATATCTGAAAATTAAAAAAACATAACAGCACAATGATATGATATGAAAATAAAACATAACTATGATGTGTCATGAAAACAAAATGTTAATCATAAATTACCTTTTATAATCTTTAGTCCATCTTTTTGTGGCGTAGTGCATTGGCAATTTATTTAATCTTGCACCCCGAAATATTTGTATGATATGACGATATAGTATTCCTGTAGACTCAAAAAACATGTACGAGCACTTGTATACATGATCTGTACTGAAACAAATCACCTCTCTAACTCTATTGTGGTTATCAGTCATAGTAACAATCTTTCTATCATCTATAGCATTTGTGCATATCCTTGTAGAATTTTTCTGCGGATTCAACATCATCAAATGTCATGCCTGTCTGTAAATATGTATGAAAAATGTTAATAAATAATTATAAAAACAAACTGTAACTATATAAATTTTAAATATATTAAACACTCACCTGCAGTACATTTTTCTTCTTCTTTGGTGTGCTAAACCCATCAATAATATTGTCATGTTTGACATCATTCCATGTAGATGAGAGCAATCCAACGCTATAATAAACAAACATCTTGCCTTACATATTGCATTACAGTAAAGCTCAAGTAAAATGTACAAAAAGTAGGAATGAGTTTGTACCTATTATTCATTGCACACACAGAATCGTTAACCTCAGTTGTAGAATTTAAATGTTCAGCGGTTCTTTCATGTCCCTCGACAACAGCAACATCCATAAGATTTTGGACTTCTTCCATTATAAGAAGATACCGATGTTGATAGATTACTGTTTAAATTCCGATTCTACATACGATTAATTGTCAATCCAGTAAGGTATTATCTCCTAGACCTCCATGCACATCACTTCTCAAAAATTGAGAGAAAGCCATCGAGAAACGAGGTCGGATTTTGAGTTTTCATGGCCGCCGATTGAAAACCCGTACCTCGCCGTCGAGTTCAACTTTGCTGACAATTTCTCCCCAATCTGACCCCCAAATCATCATTCTGGAGTTCCCAGGAACCTTCCCGAGCTTTTCCCGAGTCTATTGAGCCATTCCCAAGCATTTCCGACGAAGACCGGCCCCTAGCTCCGCCGTCGCCGTCGCGCCGCCGTCTTCGGCCATCGCCGACATGATTGGACCCCACCATCGTCTTGAGCAGTCGATTTTAGGGTGGAGCGGTCACGGCGAGGCCGAGAGGAGGTCGACGCACCAGTTCCGGCGAGGCACCGCCGCAGTTTCCGGCGAGGAGCGCCGCTGCGTCGGGGGTAGACGAAGACACGGGCCCCACCAGTCAGCGTAACCCTCTCCTGTGGGATCAGTTGCGGATAGGATACGGTGTGGCTGCGCGGTTAAACCCCGTGACCCCCGTTGTGGCTCCAATCCGATTGGTCGAATTCAAATGAAGTGGGACCAGCCCCTTTTATTTGAAATTTCCAATAGGAAATTAAATCCAGATTCAATCCCAACTTAGAAAATCCATAACTTCTAGTCGAATTATCCAAAAATTCCCAAATAAATTTTATTAGAACCAGCATGAAGAATACTGTCCAGTGGAGCACTTGGATTTGTATGAAAATCCATAAAAATTTCTCCAAAATTCAGATAAGAAAAATGCTTAAAGAATTCATACCTACAATTCTGTTAATTGGAAAATTCCCAATTTTGGTCAGAACCCTATCATTGATACATGTGATCTCCAGTAAAAATTTCAAGTTCTTTGGACTTAAAATATTGGGTTGATCTATGTCCCAAACCTCTATGTAGCTATAAATTGAGAAAAATGAAAAAAATGAATTTCAAAAAATTTACCCAAACTTTAAAAATCAGTTTCTTCCTGTAGAAAATTCAAAAAGTTGTGAGAACAAATTTTCCTAGAACCAGTGAGACCCCCTCTACATGATACAACCCTTGGTATCCATAATACATCTCCAAAATTTCAACCAACATTTAAGGAAGCTTATTGCTTACCATAATTGTTAAGAATAACAAACATCCTTTATCATCTCCTGTTCTTTGCAAGAGTCTTCCCCATAATATAGTGTATACACCATAAAAATCCCGAAGTCAATTAAAATTAGTTGTCTTATTGTATCTTAATATACACACCCCACCTTGAGCATATTAATTATTCACAAAATCATTTATACCTAGTATATGCATATCGTGTAGTAGCTGAACTCGAGGAGCAGCCAGAAGCCTTGGAGGTCCAGCTCCCAGAAACTAACATAGACTCAAACTCGCTTTCAGGCAAGCCACGATTTGCATTTAAGTACCTTACAATATTTTATAATTTTCATTCACCTTACGTCTTCAGATGATTGTGCATTACGTTTAAGGTGTTTGACATCCACTTGCATGGCCCACTAATCCTATGGAGTCTTGGGTAGGTCTACGGCCCGTTGAGTAGACACTGCTATGCTTATGCTCATAGGAATTCGGTAGAAGTCGAGTAGTTGGAATCTACTCGTGAGATAGGAATTTTATCGCATGGGAGATTCTAGAATAAGAAAATGGTTTATAAATATGAAATTGAGACCGAGCAGTGGATAGGATGCAGTGAGACGTGGTCTCAGGTGCGTAGCCCTGCTTGTGTTGATTGAGGACCGTTTCATGTGCGGTCCTACTGGACAAGCTTGAATTGTACCGGTGACATAATAAAGGAATGGGCTCCAGTAAACTGACGTAGCTTGATATTGGTTTGTCAAGGCATTCCGTTCCATTTTATAGGCGTGGGTTGAGGGCAGCAAGGTGTAAATCAGCTGGTGGGCACGTCAGAGTACGCCCCACGCAGTGACCTTGTGCTCGTGATGGATCGACCGGTTCGACATTCGAGTGTTTAGTGAAAGGTGTCCATATACGACCAGTACTGAATTGTTATGTAGGTACTGCTGAAAGTACTCGCTGGCATTTCCGAAAGTGCGTATGTGTTGTGTTGTTCTGGGTATGTCCTGATTGCAATCACCGTCCCTCGCGGTAATAGAGTACCACATGTTCACTGTGTCGTGACGTAGTAAATACTAAAGAAGTCAGACGAATATGATGTATTGGTTACAAATTGCTTGAACAACCTTGTTTGGCTTAGAGATAGTACAGTTAAAAGTTTACAGTTTCCCCATACTTTAGCTGTAATAGCCTTATGTGCCTTGTGCACATCATATCATCGGCAAAGCATTTCTAGTTTGATTGTGGAGTATATGATGTGCTGTGCCTGAGGAATGTCATGTGCTAAATAAAACATGACTATAAGGATCCACTTATAGGCGAGTCCTTATGCTTTACTTACCTATAAGTGGATCCTTATAGTCATGTTTTATTTAGCACATGACATTCCTCAGGCACAGCACATCATATACTCCACAATCAAACTAGAAATGCTTTGCCGATGATATGATGTGCACAAGGCACATAAGGCTATTACAGCTAAAGTATGGGGAAACTGTAAACTTTTAACTGTACTATCTCTAAGCCAAACAAGGTTGTTCAAGCAATTTGTAACCAATACATCATATTCGTCTGACTTCTTTAGTATTTACTACGTCATGACACAGTGAACATGTGGTACTCTATTACCGCGAGGGACGGTGATTGCAATCAGGACATACCCAGAACAACACAACACATACGCACTTTCGGAAATGCCAGCGAGTACTTTCAGCAGTACCTACATAACAATTCAGTACTGGTCGTATATGGCCACCTTTCACTAAACACTCGAATGTCGAACCGGTCGATCCATCACGAGCACAAGGTCACTGCGTGGGGCGTACTCTGACGTGCCCACCAGCTGATTTACACCTTGCTGCCCTCAACCCACGCCTATAAAACGGAACGGAATGCCTTGACAAACCAATATCAAGCTACGTCAGTTTACTGGAGCCCATTCCTTTATTATGTCACCGGTACAATTCAAGCTTGTCCAGCAGGACCGCACATGAAACGGTCCTCAATCGACACAAGCAGGGCTACGCACCTGAGACCACGTCTCACTGCATCCTATCCACTGCTCGGTCTCAATTTCATATTTATAAACCATTTTCTTATTCTAGAATCTCCCATGCGATAAAATTCCTATCTCGTGAGTAGATTCCAACTACTCGACTTCTACCGAATTCCTATGAGCATAAGCATAGCAGTATCTACTCAACGGGCCGTAGACCTACCCAAGACTCCATAGGATTTGTGGGCCATGCAAGTGGATGTCAAACACCTTAAACGTAATGCACAATCATCTGAAGACGTAAGGTGAATGAAAACTGTAAAATACTGTAAGGTACTTAAATGCAAACCGGGGCTTGCCTGAAAGCGAGTTTGAGTCTATGTTAGTTTTTGGCAGCTGGACCTCCAAGGCTTCCGGGTTCTCCTCGACTTCAGCTACTACACGATATGCATATACTAGGTATAAATGATTTTGTGAATAATTAATATGCTTAAGGTGGGATGTGTATATTAAGATACAATAAGACAATTATCTTAAGTGACTTCGGGATTTTTATGGTGTATACACTATATTATGGGGAAGACTCTTGCAAAGAATAGGAGATGATAAAGTATGTTTGTTATATCTTAACAATTATGGTAAACAATAAGCTTCCTTAAATTTTGGTTGAAATTTTGTAGATGTATTATGGCTACCAAGGGTTGTATCATGTAGAGGGGGTCTCACTGGTTCTAGGAAAATTCGTTTTCACAATTTTCTGAGTTTTCTACAGGAAGAAACTGATTTTTAAAGTTTGGGTAAATTTCTGGAAATTCATTTTTCCAATTTTCTCAATTTATAGCTACATAGAGGTTTGGGACATAGATCAACCTAGTATTTTAAGTCCAAAGAACTTGAAATATTTACTGGAGATCTCATGTATCAATGATAGGGTTTTGACCAAAATTTGGAATTTTCCAATTAACAGAACTATAGGAATCAATTCTTTAAGCATTTTGCTTATCTGAATTTTGGAGAAATTTTTATGGGTTTTCATACAAATCCAAGTGCCCCACTGGACAGTATTCTTCATGCTGGTTCTAAGAAAATTTATTTGGGAAATTTTGGATAATTCTACTGGAAGTTATGGATTTTCTAAGTTTGGATTGAATCTAAATTTATTTTCCTATTGGAAATTTCAAATAAAAGGGGCTGGTCCCACTTCATTTGAATTCGACCAATCGGATTGGAGCCACACCGGGGGTCACAGGGTTTAATCACGCAGCCACACCGGATCCTATCCGCAGCTGATCCCACGCGAGAGGGTTACGCTGACCGGTGGGGCCCGTGTCTTCGTCTACCTCCCGACGCGGCGGCGCTCCTCGCCGGAAACTGCAGTGGTGCCTTTCCGGAACTGGTGTGTCGACCTCCTCTCGGCCTCGCCATGACCGCTCCACCCTAAAATCAACTGCTCAAGACGATGGTGGGGTCCAATCATGCCGGCGATGGCCGGAGACAGCGGCGCGACGGCGACGGTGGAGCTAGGGAGTCGGTCTTCGTCGAAGATGCTTGGGAATGGCTCAATCGACTCGGGAAAAGCTCGGGAAGGTTCCTGGGAACTCCAGGATGATGATGTGGGGGCCAGATTGGGGAGAAATCGTCGGCAAAGTTGAACTCGACGGCGAGGTACGGGTTTTCAATCGGCGGCCATGAAAACTCAAAATCTGACCTCGTTTCTTGATGGCTTTCTCTCAATTTTTGAGAGGTCATGCGCATGGAGGTCTAGGAGATAATACCTTACTGGATTGACAATTAATCTTATGTAGAAACAGAATTTAAACTGTAATCTATCAACATCGGTATGAACTTTTTTTGGTGAAAACTGGAGATAAAGGAGCTACGAAGCATGATAGTGTCTGAAACTTCACAAGAAGCATCTAGGTACCTTTGCACACCTTATTGCTTCAAAGAGGAAGATGGAATCGGCTTGGAGTGGCCTGTCCTCATGGAACAGGAAGCTTCCCTTCGCGACCTCACCCGCGAGCGTCGAGGAACTTCGAAATACCACACATATAAGCAGTGAATCAAACAAGCGATTGGATAGGAAGGAAGAGCAACTAGTTAAGCAACCTTTTGCTGTTGGAAGCACCGCGATTCTTTGCCTTGTTTGGCCAGTGCGTCGAGAATGGTGGCGGTGGTGCGGTGCAATGGCAGAAGAATGAAAACAGAGGCAAGCACTCAGGGTGGTGTCCACTGCGACCGGGGGAGAGTATTTATAGGCCGGGGAGGAGTAGGGGAGACGCCATGAAGCAGGCAGGCGAGCAGCACCATGGGGATTTGCATCCTACGCGGTGTCGAGCGGAGGAACGCCGGAAAAACGGCGTGCAGAGCCGCTTCGAGTGTGTCCCACTGACTGGTGGGTCCCACGACCCTTATCCCTGTCCCTCCTCTGCAGACTTCAATTCTCCTACCAAATGGTGTCCAAAAATTCTAGATTTTTGTGGGGAAGCTCAATTAAATATATAGAATTTGACTCTGCAATTGGATTTTGAATTGGAACAAGTTTCAATTGGATTTCAAATTCAAATTTGAATTTGGATGGAATTCAATGGTGCCACTGTTTTAAATAGCATGAGTTCCAATAATTGTAAAATTATGGGAATAAGTCAAGCAACATATGCTGAACATGAGTGTGTGTTCAAATCTTGATGTTCAATTTAGTTGAACAGAATTCATAATTTGAATTCAAAACATGGTTTGAATTTGCTAAGCGTCTCAATTATAATAGCAAATGAAGTTCAAAATTTATGAAACTTTGCAGGAAGTCTATTTGGAATATTAGAAAACCATATAAAAATTTATGGCCTCTGAATTGAATTATTTTTGAGAGGGTCAAATATACAGTAGTATATATTCAATTTATATTAGATTGAATATCTATTTGGTACTGCATATTAAATTGGCCTAGCAATCTTTCTTCAAATAAATCCAAACTTTGAAGAGAGGTCAAAAGAATTAATCTAAGTTCATTGGTGATGTTTATTCCTCATGTTAATAAATTTAAACATGAGTAGAAGAAAAGATTTGATGAGATCAAGTTCATAAACATGGCTATAATTGGTCTCCATTAGGGTTAACAACCAATTTACAACTGAACCTCATATGAAGGAAAATGTGGGATTTTACATTCCTCCCCCCTTAAAAGAATCTCATCCCGAGATTACAAAAGGAAGGATAAAAGAAAAGACCTAATGAACATATGATATTAACAAGTCCGGATAATTGGTTTTAAGATATTCCTCGCTTTCCCACGTTGCTTCATCAGTGGTGTGGTTTCCCCACAAGACCTTGTAGAAACGCAAGGTGCAGTTTTTTGTGGTACGAGTCTTCTCATCAATTATATGGGTTGGATGTTCGGAGTAAGTAAGATCTGGTTGGAGGGCTTCCATATCCTCCATACGGACTTTCGCTGGGGCCTTGAGACATTTTCTCAATTGTGAAATGTGGAACACATTGTGGACCCCTGAAAGTGATGTTGGCAGCTCTAGCTAATAGGCTACAGGTCCGCAATGCTCACTTATTGCGAAAGGTCTGATGAAACGAGGAGCTAGTTTCCCTTTTACTCCGAAACGATGAATCCCTTTCATTGGGGATACCCGAAGGTAAACGTGATCCCCGATATCAAAATGAAGCGGTCGACGTCGTTTGTCAGCATAGCTTTTTTGGTGAGACTGGGCAGCCTTGAGGTTGGCTTGAATAACTCGTACTCGATCTTTGGCTTCCTTTACCAAGTCTATACCATAGGTTACTCGTTCACCGGATTCACACCAGTTCAACGGTGTGCGGCACTTCCGGCCATAAAGAGCTTCATATGGTGCCATTTGAATGCTAGTCTGATAACCATTGTTGTATGAAAACTCCGCCAATGGTAGATGATCATCCCAATTCTTACCATGGTGGATGGCACAGGCGCGGAGCATATCCTCTAGTACTTGGTTTACTCGTTTCGTTTGACCATCAGTCTGTGGGTGGTAAGATGAGCTTCGAATCAATTTGGTACCTAGAGATGCATGGAGCTGCTCCCAAAATCGAGCAACAAACAAAGTTCCATGATCTGATATGATAGTGCGGGGTACTCCGTGTAAGCATAAGATCCTGGCAATATACAGCTATGCATATTGCCGTGCCACATAATTGACATTGACTGGAATAAAGTGAGCCGACTTGGTGAGTCGGTCGACTATCACCCAAATCGAGTCATGTTTGCGAAAAGTGAGAGGTAACCCAACAATGAAATCCATGCTGATGTCCTCCCATTTCCAGGCAAGTATGCTATAGTTGTAATTGTCTGGGTGCTTTTAGATGGTCGGCTTTCACTCGTCGACATGTATCACATTCGGATACATACTTCGCTATTTCCCTCTTCATCTGAGTCCACCAAAATTTCTTCTTCAAATCTTAGTACAATTTGTTACTCCCCGGATGAATAGAATATTTGGACAAATGAGCCTCGTCCAAAATTTTCTTCCGAAGTTCCACATCGCGGGGTACCATGATGCGGTCTTTGAACCAGATGGTACCGTCATCGTCACCTCGGAAACACTTCATTTCTCCCTTTTTCATTCATTGACGAATATGGGATATGCCCTTGTCCTTCTTCTGAGCCTCCATAATTTCCTCCCTTATGGTGGGAATTAGGGCTAGGTTGTAGAGTGCCCCATACGGAACCAAGTAGAGACTCGGTTCTTCTTCCTCTATCAAGGTGATAGAAAGGATATTGATATGGGACTTGCGACTTAGTGCATCTGCGACTACATATGCCTATCCAGAATGGTAGTGAATCTCAATCTCGTAGTCTTTGATTAACTCCAACCATCTTCATTGTCGCATATTCAATTCTTTCTGGGTGAAGATGTCCTTCAAGCTTTTGTGATCGGTGTAGAGATGTACTAGGTTGCCCCATAGATAGTGTCTCCACATCTTTAAAGCTAGTACCACGGTAGCGAGCTCAGGATCATGAGTCGGGTAATGTTGCTCATGGTTCCGAAGCTGTCGTGATTCATAAGTGATCACCCTTCTGTCTTGCATTAATACGCAACCCAGACCAATTCTAGATGCATCACAATAAACATCAAAGGATTTTGTTGTGTCTGGTTGGGCCAATACTGGTACTGTTGTGAGGTGTTTTAGCAATACTTGGAAACCCTCCTCACATTCCTTTGTCCAGGTATACCTCTTGTCTTTCTTCAGAAGTTCCATCATTGGTTTAGCTATCTTGGCAAAGCTTTGGATGAACCTCTGGTAATATCCAGCTAAACCCAGGAAACTTCAAACTTCATGCACAAACTTGGGAGACTCCCATTTGAGTACTTGATTAATCTTGCTTGGATCCACTGCAATCCCCTCGCCAGAGATGATGTGCCCGATAAATGACACTTGGTTGATCCAGAACTCACATTTGCTGAACTTAGCATACAACTTGTGGTCCCGCAATCATTGAAGCACGATGTGCAAATGTTGTGCATGTTCTTTTTCGGACTTTGAGTATACAAGGATGTCGTCGATGAAGACCATGACAAACTTGTCCAAATCCGGCATGAATACCGAATTCATGAGATACATAAAATGGGCCGGTGTGTTGGTTAATCCGAAGGACATGACAAGGTACTCATATAAGCCATACCTCATCGAGAATGTTGTCTTAGGTATATCCTCAGGTCGAATGCTGATCTGATGATAACCAGAGCGAAGATCCATCTTTGAAAATACCCGAGTACCTACCAACTGATCGAACAGAATATCGATACGGGATAGTGGATATTTGTTCTTGACTGTGACAGCATTGAGTGGACGATAGTCCACACATAGTCTCAATGTTTTATCCTTCTTTTCCACGAACAGTGCAAAACAACCCCAAGGTGACGAACTTGGACGAATGAAACCCTTATCCAACAGTTCATTCAGCTGCTCTTTCAGTTCTTCCAGTTCTTTAGGTGCCGTCTTATACGGCCTTCTTAAGATTGGCACTGTTCCCAGTACAAGTTCAATCTTAAACTCGACATCTCTTTCTGGTGGCATACTAGGAGGATCTTCGAGAAAAACGTCTGAATACTCACATACTACCAGAATATCTTCGAGTTTATAGGCTTCGGTGTTATCAGCAGTTGGAGGCACGTGGATATTACTCTCAAGAGTGAGAATTTGGGGAGAGTGGACCGAAGAATTTAGATATATTCTCCGAGGAATGATGTCAATGATAATTGTTGTATTGCAACCATGCCATCCCTAAAATGACATCTAATTTCTGATGCTCCAATATAATGAGAGAGATAGGGTATATGTTCCCACCCAGATTAAGAGGTACCCTATGGACCATCTTATCTGCTACTACTTTGCCTCCCGGAGAACAAATCATATATGGGGTTTCTGTGGAAACGATAGGCAATTGGTATTGATTGACATAAGACTTGCTAATAAAATTATGGGAAGCACCAGAGTCAAAAATGATGACTATGGGATGACCAAAGAGAGATAACGTACTCGTGAGTACGGATGCGCCTTCCGGAACATCCTCGATGGCGAGGTGGTGGACGTTGCCGGTTCTGGTGGTTGGCTTCTTGGGCTGGTTGCGAGGTTGGTTTGCCCCCTGGTATGATGACTTTCCTCCGCTCTGCAGGCAGTCCTTGGCGAAGTGTCCCATACGTCCACACGTATAGAACGTGTATGGGGTCTGACCGGTACAGAGTGGAGGACGGAATCCCGGTGCACGCGGTGGAGTAGAGGTGCACGCAGAACCATCCCCTGTTGCTATTGTGGGCGGAAACCGGCGTTGTTGAATGGGCGGCCACGAAACATCGGTGGTCGCGATGGCAGCTGCCACCTCTGGCCGGATGGTGATCGATACACCATGCGGTATTTCTGAGGAGTACTTCCTCCGCTGCCCTTCGGAGCACTCCTTTTCTTCTTGTCAGAGAACAGCTCCATAGTAGCGTCCTCCTGCACAATGGCAGCATTGACCATGTTGTTGAAGCTGCCGCTGTTGAACAAGGCAAGCTTGTCCTTCATCTTGGGGTTCAAACCTTGATAGAAGCATTCCCGCTTCCGATCCTCCGTATTCACTTGGTCCTGAGCATAGTGGGCCAAGTGGTTGAATATCTTGGAGTACTCTTAAGCACTCCTTCCTCCTTGTTTCAGCTCCAAGAACTCTTGAAGCTTCTTCCCCATAACACTGGGAGGTATGTGATAGGCGCGAAACGCCTCCCGGATCTCCTCCCAGCTCGCGGCGTAGCCGACTGGTCATGCAACAAGGTAATTCACCCACCACGCACCAGCGGACCCTTGTAGTTGTTGGGCCGCGAACAGGGTCTTCTGGTGATCAGCCACTCGTAGCAAACCGAACTTCCCTTCAATGGAGTGGATCCAGTTGTCCACCTTCAATGGTTCATCGGCCTCCATGAAGACCGGCGGGTGTGTTGACATGAAATCTGAGTACGAACTCGGAGAAGGTTGTCGTGGACCCGCATCTGGTCGCCCTCCTTGATGGGACGAATGTTGGACTAGAGTTCGTAGTAACTCTGTTTGCTCGTCACGCGAGCCAAGTACCGCGGCGAGAACCTCCACTAGACTCCTTGTATGTTCCTGAGGTGGTGGTGGAGGAACTCGTTGCTGCGGTGTTGCAGCTGTCTCCTGGGTTGGAGATTCATCCTCACGACCACGACTGGAACCCCCCATTTCAGGTGTCGAGCGAGTACGCACCATTCTGCATCCAAATGACTTAAAATCAGCACATGTTTTCTTTCCTTTATCCAGTTTATCAATCAGTAGTACAACTTTTTGATAAGGAAATAAGTGCATCACATTCACATATAGTGATAAAGTACATACTTTATACAAGATATATTATCTCATGACCAAGTTAACAGTAGTGTACTTCAAAATGATGGGCTCCCACTATGGAAATACATCTCTACCATACTCTGTTCCCATGAGATGTCATACACATCTTATCAGCTTAGACATACCCACTACTATTCTTAATATGACACAAATATGGTCACAAAAGAAACACACGAGCAACTATTAAGCCATATGTTGCCTCGTGACGGCAGAAGTGTTGCCACATCCCACTCCAATATGTCCTACTCGACGTACTCGAGTTCCTCGGGATCTTCTTCTTCTTTGTCATTCGAAGTGTAGGATCGAAGAGCACGTGAAAATCTACCAGAGGGGCGGGGGTGAATGGTAGATTTAAAAATCTTACGCAGCGGAAACAATTAAACCCCAAACCCTTTCGGCAGAAAAACAATCTGTTAAAGAAATCGTGTGTGAGACTAATCTAAACGTGTTTCACCGTGACAAAAATGATAGATATCAGAGATAATTAAGTCAAGAAGACAACACAAAAAGAATCACTCAAATCCGTCGAGAAAAACTAAAGTTATGATCGAAAGATCAAACAATGGTCAATCTGCCCTACCTAAGAAAAAACAGTTCTGGAACGCTGCAAAGAAACTCGTGTAGATCATAGACCACAAATCCAATGACCGTGAAATTTTGACATATGATATACAATCAAGTTAAGAAGACAACCCAAAAATAATCATGTCAATTGGATATGTAAAACTCGAGTTACGATAAAACCACCGATGAAAGGTAGTGCTGTTTAGAAACTCGACGAGTAAAACTTGTCTGGAACAAGTCTGACGAACAAGGCACAAAAGTTCCTTCAAACTATGAATTTTATTCAATACAACACAAGAGGAACAGCCCCAAAGTCGTGCACCACGAGCTCTGGACTCCCTTGCTTATATAACCAGCTCGAAAGCCAACTCAACTCAGATCAGGAACCTAATCCTACTCTGTTCACGAATCGTAACTTTCCATAACTGCTTAGGATTCTTCTATACGCAGATAGAAGCAATCTTAAGACTTCCAAACACCTTAGGGACGTATCCCACATTCCTAAACAACTCAAATTCGTGACCCATACGAAATCCTATCATAACCAACTCAAATCTTTCCATATTTGAGTCAAATCGGACTCAACCGCAGCCTGAGTCCATAACCTAGTCAGTTGGACCTTTCCGACCAATTCTTTACGTCCACATCTCTTCATCACGTCTTGGAACCATGTAGCCACGTCCATGCACTCCTTGCACATGTGCAAACATCTTCCAATGACGTCCACAATACCTTCATATGCATTGTTCTTGATTCAATCATGCTGCGTAACCTCCTGATCAGCTCAACCACAATTCCTCCTGAATTTGGTTGTTGGAACCTCATCTCCTCCCTGAGACTAGTCCAATGGATCCCGTCACCAGCCATGTCTTGAACTCAAGCAACACCTGCACATGAATAAACAACCAATCCATACGAGCCCAAGTCCTCGACTTGACTCAAGTTAGTTCCAAACACAACACCCTACGTGAGAACCTCACATAAGCATATTGCAAAACCACAGTAACACGATATCATCCATATCAACCAAAACGCACCAAAAAATTAGCAAATGAATACTAAGCAATCTTTCCAACAATGTAAAAAAAGTACGAAACATTGCAAATGAAAAGCAAAAGCACTACAGTCAAGTTCCAGACGTTGCCAGAGCAACCCGAACCTTGAGCCAGAGTTAACAAAAGCTAGTAGAACCTAGCACCAGAGCTTACCAAAACTAGTACAACCAAGCTCCCGCCGGAGTTACAAAACTAGCAGGACCTAGCGCCGGAGCTAACCAGAACTAGTCGGAACTAGTAAGCCCAAACGCCGGAGCTAGAAAAATCAACTTCGGAGCTTACCAAAAACACGGCAAAGCTATCAAAAACATGTCGGAGCTATCAAAGACATACCGGAGCTAAAGACAAAACTTCACCGGAGCTGACCAAAGCTAGTCGGACCTAGCATCGAACGTAACCGGAGCTACCCAAACCAAGCCGGACCTACCGTCAGACCTTGCTGTAACTCAGAGCTAGAGTCGGACTTTGATAAAAAGGTGTTTTGGTGATGTTCAAAACTTTTATCATCAAAGCAAGTGTATTCACTACAAGCCAATGTATTCAGCACACATAGGTCTTACAATCTCCCCCTTGATGAATGCATTGGCAACACCATTTAAAATCCGAACATTGGCTTATTCACATAAAAGTTTTGATGCAATTTCCCCCCCTTTGTAAATCAAAGGTAAAATGAGAAGAAAAATTATCCCATATTATCTCTCCCCCTTTATTATCTCTCCTTATGCACATATTCTCTTTCTCTTCATGCTTATCTCTCCCCCTTTGACAATGTATTTAGCAAGTCATGATCATATAAACAAATTATCTCTCCCCCTTTAGTTGTTATGAGCATATTATAACATATACATATAAACAAAGCTCATCCAAGTCATACTATCAAGTACTTTACATGATCATATAAATGAAATACATAAAGTAGTGTAAGCCATGCTAGAGATCAAATGTAATTTTCAATTTAATCAAGTCATGATCTCACAAACTTAACCATTTCAAAACATGAAGGCATGACACTAGTTGCTGCATTTTATTATTTTTCAAAGCATAAATTTAGATCATATGATATTTGCAAGAGATTATATGTGCATCTGCCTTATTCTGACCAACCAAGCCAAGCCTATGTCATTTGACAATCAGAAGCTTAAGGACATGGTTTTAGTCATACACAACTTCTTCCAAGTTCATATCCAAGTGCAATGACAAGCCAACTCAAAAGAAGAAGTGCGATGCATGGATATTCTCTTGATCTTTTCTCAATTTATATTTGTTCATAAAAACTCAAACATGTGAGTTGATTACTTGATTAATTCTTTATGATTAAAAGCACTTGTGAACATGTAACAAGTTCAAAACAGCAAGAAAGTTCGACCATGACCAGTTTTAGTGTAAGTAATTATTCCAATTACTAGACATGGCAAAAACTATAAAATGTATAACACGAGTAATGTAGTAAGAACTTTCAGCTTGTAAAAGGAATCACAAAGTCATATGTGTATGCAATACTATGCCCATTTTATTTTAATTTCAGATTCACACATAGACTTCCCAAGTTTCAAAAACTCCCCCTCAATTTAAGCCATGAGGATGCATAACCCCTATTTTACTATGAATGTAACAAAAACGAGTGAAATCCAAAGGTTTTGTAAAAATGTCAGCCAATTGTTGTTCGGTATCTACATGGTGAAGCATAATGTTTCCTTTTTCAACATTATCTCGGAGAAAGTGATACCTAATGTCAATGTGCTTAGTTCTAGAATGTTGCACGGGGTTTTTAGAAATGCAAATGGCACTACTGCTATCACAGAACAGTGGAACACTATCTAGATCAACCCCATAGTCCTTAAGTGTTTGAACAATCCAAACAATTTGTGAACAAGCACTAGCAGCAGCTACATATTCAGATTCAGCTGTGGATTGTGCAACTGAATTTTGTTTTCTAGAGGACCAAGCAACAAGATAATTACCAAGAAAATGACAAGTATCGGAAGTACTTTTCCTATCAATCCTACAACCCCCAAAATCAGCATCCAAAAAAGCTTTCAAAGTAATGATTGAGGAAGAAGGAAGAAAAATGCCAAATTCTTGAGTTCCATGTAAGTACCTGAGAATCTTTTTGACGGCTTGACGATGTGAAGCACGTGGGGGGGCTTGAAACCGTGCACAAAGACATACGCTGAATTGTATGTCCAGTCTTGATGCCGTGAGGTACAAAAGTGATCCAATCATGCTTCTATATTCTTTTTGATCCACGGGTTCACCATCTTCATCAAGTTCAAGTGTTGTTTCTGTTCCCATTGGTGTCCGATGAGGCTTGCTTTTGTCCATGTTGAAGCGCCTTAGGAGGTCTTTGGTATACTTAGTTTGATGCACAAAGGTACCCTCCTTGGTTTGCTTGATTTGCAGCCCCAAAAAGTAAGTGAGTTCACCCATCATACTCATTTCAAATTCGGAACTCATCATTGCTGAAAACTTGGACACAAGATCATGAGAAGCACAACCAAAGATAATATCATCCACATACACTTGAACAAATAATGAGTCATTGCCATGCTTAAGCACAAAAAGAGTTTTATCAACCTTGCCCATGGTAAACCCCTTTTCAAGTAAGAACGTTTTTAACCTATCATACCATGCTCTAGGGGCTTGTTTGAGACCGTATAAGGCTTTGGACAGTTTGTAAACATGATTAGGAAAATCAAGATTTTCAAAACCCGGTGGTTGTTAGACATAAACCTCCTCATCTATGTAGCCATTAAGAAAAGCACTTTTAACATCCATTTGAAATAGCTTAAAACCTTTAGATGCTGCAAAAGCTAACAAAATTCTTATGGCTTCTAATCTAGCGACAGGAGCAAAAGTTTCATCAAAATCTAGACCTTCAACTTGAGTGAAACCTTGAGCAACCAACCTAGCCTTATTCCTAACTACAACCCCATCCTCACTTTGTTTATTTTTATATACCCATTTAGTTCCAATTAACGTGTGACCTTGAGGTGGAGGTACAAGTTTCCAAACATTATTTCTTTCAAAATTTTCTAACTCTTCTTGCATGGCAATAATCCAAGATTCATTAGTGAGTGCGTGTGATATATCTTTGGGTTCAAAAGAAGCAACAAAAGTAGAATGAGCATGAGAGTTTGGATCGCAAAACCTGGACCGTGTGACTCGTTCGTGCAAGCTTCCAATCATCTGTTGTGGGGGATGATCTTTGTAAAACCGTAGGGGAACAGATGTCTCACAAGCTTCTTCTTCTTCTTCATGTTCATCACAAATCGGTGAGCTTGTGGCTTGAGGATTATTTGAATCAGCATTGATGGTTGTCGGTGCTGGTTGAGAATTAATATCCGGAGCTAAACCAAAGTCTTTAGCTGCTGAATTTTCTGGCAGCACCTCCAATTCTTCCTCATCTTCAATGAAAATGCTCTCCCCTGCGGATATGGATCTGGACCTGCAATGTTTGAGCTAGTACCTGGGCTAGATTCATCAAAAGACACTTCACAAGTCTCCACAATTTTGTTAGTGTCAAGTAAAAGCACACGGTAGCCTCTAGTATGAGATGGATAACCAAGAAACATGCCATCAATGGATCTAGGTTCAAATTTATCAAGATTACCATGTTTCTTAACAAAGCATTTGCAACCAAAGACCCGAAAGTGTGTAACACTAGGCCTATGTCCAAACCGGAGCTCATATGGTGTTTTACCTAGCTTAGCATGCAAGAAAACACGATTTGAGACATAACAAGCGGTTGCTAACGCATCAGCCCAAAATTTCCTAGGAGTTTGATATTCATCAAGCATAGTCCTAGCCATCTCAACTAAGGTTTTGTTCTTTCTTTCTACAACACCATTTTGTTGAGGTACATATGGTGAAGAGAATTTATGATCTATTCTATTTTCAGCACAAAAGTGATCAAAAGATTGATTTTTAAATTCAGTTCCATTATCACTTCTAATTGCTTTTAATGATTCTGGGTGATCAATTGATAATCTATGAAATAAAGTTCTAAAGTGACTAAAAACTTCATTCTTAGACACCATAAAGTAAACCCAAGAGTATCTAGAATAATCATCAACGATAACAAGAACATACCATTTACCTCCGAAGGATTGAACATGTGAAGGTCCTATGGTGTCAAGATGCAAAAGTTGACATGGTTCAGTTGTCATGATCATTGTGAGAGGAGTATGTGAACCTGCAACCATCTTAGCATGTCTACAAGAAGAGCACACAATTTCTTTGCCACCTTTTAGCTTAGGCAGCCCAGGTATGCGATCAAGAGCACTAACACGCGTTAGGTGATCAAAGCCTACGTGACCAAGTCTACGATGCCAAAAATATAAGTCCTTTGAATCATTAGCAACTAGACACCTATGATTAGAGGAAGACATATCAAAATCAGCTTTAAAAACTCTTCCAAACCGAGACATGTTAAAAATAAGCTCACTATTTGAACCTACAACTTTGCAGCAGTTTTTATTGAAAATAATTTCTAGATTTTCATCTAGCAATTGTGAAACAGAAAGCAAGTTGTATTTCAAATTTTTTACAAGTGCCACATCCTTCAAAGTGTAGTGATCATTTACTCTAACCGAACCCTTAGCAATTATAGGAGTTGAAGAATTATCGGCAAAAGTAACATTTTCTACACAAAAGAGAGGGAGGAGAACCAATCTTTGTTACCGGTCATGTGGCGTGAGCAACCTGAATCCACAATCCAAATGTTCTCCTTCCTCAAACGTGTTACCTACATAAAAGCACAATACGTCGATGACTCAATAATGGGGTTAGTCAAAAGGCATTTAGGAATCCAGTACTGAGTCACGCGACGTGCAGCAGGAAAAACACGCGAAAGCTGAGACAAAGCAGCAGGTTTATGAGTCAAAGTTTGAGATTTTTTATTCTTAACTACTGACCTATAAGGTGTTACTTGTGTAGCACAAAAATCAGTAGCTCCAGAGGCAAACTTTGAATGTTTTTGACTCAAAACAGCAGGTTGTACATTCGGTTCAATGTGTTCAGCAAAATTTGCATGAAAGTTATGAGATCTAGCAACCATTCTTTCCCTTTTCTGTTGTTTAGCTAGTCTATAACAAAAATCTATGACATGACCATCTCTACCACAGTAGGTACAATGAAATTTAACTTTGTGTTCATGTCTAGATGAGAAAGCAATATTTTTATTTGAAACCGAATGAGACAACACTCCTGCAGATTTGAAAACCACTCCTTTTTGTTTAGGAACTGTTTGAATCAACCCACTTCCTAATGAATTTACAATTTTAGGTGGATGTGCCTTAGCATGAGCATGAGAATCAAAACCTAAACCAGTTTTATCATTGCAAGACTTGGAAGAATTCGGCAGTAAGTTTAGGTTCTTATTCCCATTACAAAACCGATCTAATGTCATATGCATGTCATCAAGTTTATTGGATAGATCAAGGCAATTTTCACATGAAGTTTTTCCTTTTAGTTTGCAATTGGAACAAAATTTAACTTCATGAGAACGTAAAGCATTGTTCAATATAGAAATTTCATTCATAGCATCGTGTAGTTTCTTATCAAGATCATCACAAGTAGAACAATGCAAATCAATTGTAGAACAGCTTGCATCTTTCAAGTTTTTATCATTAAGTGTAGCAAGCTCTTTGTTCTTTTCAATTTCCAACTCAAGTTTATCAAGTGTGGAGGTGTGCGCACTTCTTAATGAGGACAATTGTTCATATATTAAATCACATGAGGAACATGCATCATCACTAGGAATCAAGGTTTTTAAACGGTTGATTTCAGATTCTAGTGATTCAATTTTAGCAGCACTATCCCTAAGCTTTTTGTCCTTTTTCTTAACAATAACAGTGGCACGAGAAATAGCATCACACATTTCTTCGCAAGTAGGACACACCTCTTCATTGTCGCTGTTGTGTTCTGCCTCCTCCATACTTAATCTTGACTTGCCCGCCATGAAGCACAAGTTTGCCAAATCATCTTCATCTTCATCACTTCCAATGTCCATGTCGCTTGAACTGAACTCTTGAAGCGCGGTGATGAAACTGTTGATCATCTTGCGTCCTATGGTACATTTCTTCTTCTTGTTGGAATTTCTAGAGGAGGTCCGAACCTTGCTTTGTTTTTCTTCCCGGGTGGTCGGACGTAAAAGGTTAGGGCATTCTGTACGAAAGTGTCCTGTTTTACCACATTCAAAACAGCGTTGAGGTCTGGAGCTTCCTCTCCTTCTAGTTCTCACATTTTGCAATGCTTTTGAGAATCTAGTAGAGATGAGTGCCAACTCCTCTTTTGGAAATTCTTCGATCTGCTCCACGGTTAGTGAGGACAACAAAGCAAGAGTGTTGCAAGATGATGATTGGCCGGAGGTAGACATATTACGTTGTGAAACAAATGCAATAGACTTATTGGGGTTCTTACATGAGATTATGTCAATTTCATGAGTTTTTAACTTGGAATATAGCACATCTAAAGTAAATGAACTCATGACAGTAGATTCACGAATAGATGTGACTTTCATCTCCCAAATTGACATATCTAATGCACTTAGCAATTGCCTAGTATTTTCAGCATCTAAAAAATTAACATTGACACTACACAAGTTGCTGAGAATCTTATTAAAGCGAGCAAAAAGGTCATCAATAGACTCACCGGGTTGCATCTTGAAGCGTATGTATTCTTTCTTGAACATGTCTTGCCTTACCTCTTTGATCGTGTTGGTTCCTTCGTGGTAGTCACAAAGTGCTTTCCACACATTGTATGCAGATCGGAGGTGTGCAACACGGTCGAAGTCGCTTTGTGTTAATCCTTGTATGATCAAGTTCCGAGCCTTGTTGTTGTTGTCGACATCTCTCAGATTTGTAGTTGTAACTTGATCGTTTGATGGCACTTCGTAAGGCTTGTATACCTTCTCCCATATTGCAAAGCCTTGTGCCTGGATGAAAGCCTTCATGCGTGCCTTCCAAACCTGAAAATCAATACCAGCAAACACACAAGGTTTGACGGAGTACTTCTCCATGATGATTAGTCAAAAACACGTGCAAATTACAAAGATTAGAGCACCGTGGCTCTGATACCAATTGTAGGATTGAAGAGCACGTGAAAAGCTACCAGAGGGGGGGTGAATGGTAGATTTAAAAAAATCTTACGCAGCGGAAACAATTAAACCCCAAACCCTTTCGGCAGAAAAACGATCTGTTAAAGAAATCGTGTGTGAGACTAATCTAAACGTGTTTCACCATGACAAAAATGATATATATCAGAGAGAATTAAGTCACGAAGACAACACAAAAAAGAATCACTCAAATCCGTTGAGAAAAACTCAAGTTATGAACAAAAGATCAAACAATGGTCGATCTGCCCTACCCGAGAAAAAACAGTTCTGGAACGCTGCAAAGAAACTCGTGTAGATCATAGACCACAAATCCAATGACCGTGAAATTTTGAAATATGATAGAAAATCAAGTTTTGAAGACAACCCAAAAAGAATCACGTCAATTGGATCTGTAAAACTCGAGTTATGATAAAACCACCAACGAAAGGTAGTGCTGTCCAGAAACTCGACGAGTAAAACTTGTCTGGAACAAGTCTGACGAACAAGACACAAAAGTTCCTTCAAACTAAGAATTTTATTCAATATAACAGAAGAGGAACAGCCCCAAAGTCGTACACCACGAGCTCTGGACTCCCTTGCTTATATAACCAGCTCGAAAGCCAACTCAACTCAGATCAGGAACCTAATCCTACTCTTTTCACGAATCGTAACTTTCCATAACTGCTTAGGATTCTTCTATACGCAGATAGAAGCAATATTAAGACTTCCAAACACCTTAGGAATGTATCCCACATTCCTAAAAAACTCAAATTCGTGACCCATACGAAATCCTACCATAACCAACTCAAATCATTCCATATTTGAGTCAAATCCGACTCAGCCGCAGCCTGAGTCCATAACCTAGTCGGTTCGACCTTTCCGACCAATTCTTTACGTCCACATCTCTTCATCACGTCTCGGAACCATGTAGCCACGTCCATGCACTCCTTGCACACGTGCAAACATCTTCCAATGATGTCCACAATACCTTCATATGCATTGTTCTTGATTCAATCATGTTGTGCAACCTCCTGATCAGCTCAACCACAATTCCTCCTGAATTTGGTTGTTGGAACCTCATCTCCTCCCTGAGACTAGTCCAATGGATCCCGTCACCAGCCATGTCTTGAACTCAAGCAACACCTACACATGAATAAACAACCAATCCATACGAGCCCAAGTCCTCGACTTGACTCAAGTTAGTTCTGAACACAACACCCTACGTGAGAACCTCACATAAGCATGTTGCAAAACCACAGTAACACGATATCATCCATATCAACCAAAATGCACCAAAAACTTAGCAAATGAATAATAATCAATCTTTCCAACAATGTAAAGAAAGTACGAAACATTGCAAATGAAAAGCAGAAGCACTACAGTCAAGTTTCGAACCTTGCCAGAGCAACCCGAACCTTGAGCCAGAGCTAACAAAAGCTAGTAGAACCTAGCGCCAGAGCTTACCAAAACTAGTACAACCAAGCTCCCGCCAGAGCTTACAAAACTAGCAGGACCTAGCGCCGGAGCTAACCAGAACTAGTCAGAACTAGTAAGCCCAAAAGCCGGAGCTAGAAAAATCAACTTCGGAGCTTAGCAAAAACACGGCGGAGCTATCAAAAACATGTCAGAGCTATCAACGACATGTCGGAGCTAAAGACAAAACTTCACCGGAGCTGACCAAAGCTAGTCGGACCTAGCATCGAACGTAACCGGAGCTACCCAAACCAAGCCGGACCTACCATCGGACCTTGCTGTAGCTCAGAGCTAGAGTCGGACCTTGATAAAAAGGTGTTTTGGTGATATTCAAAATGTTTATCGTCAAAGCAAGTGTATTCACTAAAAGCCAATGTATTCAGCACACATAGGTCTTACACGAAGGCAATTGTTCACCCATAGTTAGTGGTATATTATGGGTCGGTGGATACACCACTGGTTGCAATTATGCTTCGGCCTCAATCACATCATCCTGAAGTTGTTCTACCTCATACTCCCAATTCTGAGCTGTTTCAATGGCGGTGTCCCACTCTCCAGTGACTACTAACAGCTGCTCCTACTGTTGTTGTACCTCTAACTGACTTGCTTGCAGCTCACCACGAGCTTGCTGCAGTTCAGTGCGAGCTTGCCGATGTTCGGCACGAACTTTCCGTAGCCTAATGCGAGCATGATGCAGCTGACTCTCGCACTTATTTAGCCGGTGATTCGCTGGGGCTAGGAGTGAACGTAGACTCTCGTTGATATAATCAAGGGTATCACCCCGCTGTGTCGCTTCCCGCAAGGCTTCGACTTGCTCCAAAATAATGGTGTCTTGCGTAACAACTACCATATTGGAAGCAGCCGCATATGTCCCAAGTGTCGTTGAGGTTGTGTCGCCATGCGGTGTATAGGCAGCAACCATACGATGTTGCCACTCAAATCCAGCCATACCACGTACTGGAATAAGGGCAAATTGAGTCCCAGCCATGGCGTCTTGATGAAGCTCACAAAGCTTTATAAGTGCTTCGCCTGCAGCGATGGCCCAAGTGTCCTCTAAATGAGCCCCCTTGACGGTAACCGAGAAAGGAGCCCATCCATATAGACATGTACTATGTGGGATTTCTACCAAGATGGTGCATGACCGAATGCCTCTGTCGATCGTTTCCCTACCCCAATAGCATGGCATCTCGATGAAGCCAAACTGTTGGAGCACTTCCTGCAGCAAACTTGGGAAACCCGGATGGTTAGTGCAAGTGGCAAATACCCATCCGTCCGGTAGTAGCATCCTTATATCCGTCATATAGAGAAAAGAATACTAGAACAGTGAGAATGTTTCCAACTCTCAACAGTTTAAGAAAATTTAAAACTGGGGTTGTAATCACAGTCTGTTCCAGCTGACCTTCCTGTATAAATTCGAAATTTTCATACAGGAAACTTCGGAACCAGGTGTTGGGTTGAATACAAAAGTTGTAGTACACTTTCCAACCTTTCCAGATTATACTCATACAGATCCAGGTGAGCTAGGAAATAGAATCTATACAGGTCTTAAATTGACCCATATCTTCTGGAAATTTTTGACAGAACCTCCCCTGTATATGTGGTGATTTCCACATTTTATACAGGTATATCATGACAATATTTTGAGGTAATGAAAAAATAAACATTGTATAACATCAAGTTAAAAATCCATTGGTAAAATATTTCGCCCATGAAACATTTGTTACATAGGTTTAGTGTGGTAATTCTAAACTAGGTGCCAACTGTTTAAGTTCTGATCTGCCAGAACCAAGTTTGCAACCATAGGAATTCAACACGGCTATACCCAGATTTAGGCCATGAGTACAACACGAAGTTGATAGAGGACTTGATAAGATTTCCAGAAATGTATATATATGACCATGTCACTATTCTGGATTAAAAGCTAAAGCTACCTAAACTTAACAGATGAACTGACTGTCGTTCCACAGCAGCCCTGCAGTTCACTGTTTTGAGCTCGAAATTTGAATTGCTTCAAATTCGAATCAAGAGTAACTTTGAATAACAAAACTTTCGATAAAATTCTCTCCTTTATATATATATATATATATATATATATATATATATATATATATATATCATAATAAGGCAGAAGATTTTTCTACAGTGAGTTATAGAAAAATTACTGAGACTGGTACATCGGTAGGGTTCTCTGGAGTAGTTTATGCATACTCCAAATTTCAATAGATTATCTAGATTTCCTGCCTTGATGGTCAACAGAAAAGTTGTAGAGGACTTTGAGAACTTTTCATCCATATAGCATACCCCTAGGTTCATTTCTAACTAACCAAGATTATAACCTGGCGAAGTTGAGCAAACTTTGGCTAGAAATCAAGAATCTTGGTGCTCACCCATGTTGAATCGAATTTTTATCATTACGGAGTCCAAACCTACCAGCACCTGATAGTCGGACATTCCAAAATAAAATGTATCCAATTTTTGTCGTTGTTGTGGATGGTAAAGTATCAAAGTTGATACTGACGGTACTACGTGCCTCACCAAAGAAAATTCTAACCGGTTATTTCCGGATACATTTATAGGTGGTCCTAGTATCGTTCACTCGCAAACATGTGCTACACGGGTTGCTACCGTAGTCAATGCTGCAAAAGACAAACAATCCCCTTTCACACCTTCACACCTCAAGGGCGGCACGGGGAAACACGACAGGCAGTCATAATAATACATATGAAAATAAATGAATACGACTCTAGTGTGAGTCGCCCTCGAGCGAGGTCATGCCACAAGGTACATGGCTGTAAATACGTCTGTACAGCAAAGACTCTCGTACGAACCGGCTTATACACGCTCGGGCATACGTGTCTCACTTGCTCCCTTAGAATATGAATGATTCTAAGAGGCATACTATCGGGTTATACACCACCTGACGGGGGCTCCCACTAACTTTGAAGCACGCTGGGGTACCGCATGTCATAGGTTCTTAGAAACATAGAAAGTTTCAGAGACTCCTATTCACATTTCCGTGCTAAGCCACAGAAAACTTCCATGCTACCTCTTGCATGGTGAGCTTACCACAATTGATCCGCTTACGGTGGCGTACCTTACCTCTTACCTGACGTCGGAGCGGCGTTACAGAATTAATAGCATATAAGTTAGTTTACCACCTATATATCTTATACTAATAATACTCCTTATAAGGGCATATAGCTAATTCCTCACTCAAATCCTATTTTTTGAAAATATGTTCTTTTCATGTACACTGTTCCCAATGATGCTCTGATACCATGCCTGTGGGGACCGGAATCCCGACCGCCAAGGATCTCATTGGGTGGTGTCGTGCGATGCGACACCCAACAATATACAAGAATAGAACGAGAACAAATTTACAATACCAAGTCTTTATTGACAAGCACAACGGAAGTTTTAAAAGTACTAGTGGAAGGAAAGAGAACTATACATCATAGCTACGCTCTCAGCACTAGCTATGCAAGAGCAAAGTCATCCATGTACTAGATACTTTCCACTAGCAACATGCAATTCACGGCGGCGTGCACGGTTCCCACTCGGTTGTAAACACTGGAGGGGGTGCAGCCTCATCATTAAACCCATCATCAGTTGTATAATCTGCAAAAACTTGTTAACTGCAAATGTGAGCATAAGGCTTAGCAGGACTAACCCGTCTCACTAGACATATGCAAGGATGAGTACTAAACATAGGTAAGTAAAGCATAAGGACTCGCCTATAAGTGGATCCTTATAGTCATGTTTTATTTAGCACATGACATTCCTCAGGCACTGCACATCATAGACTCCACAATCAAACAAGAAACGCTTTGCCAATGATATGACATGCACAAGGCACATAATGCTATTACAGCTAAAGTATGGGGAAACTGTAAAGTTTTAATTGCACTATCTCTAAGCCAAACAAGGTTGTTCAAGCAATTTTTAACCAATACTTCATATTCGTCTGACTTATTTAGTATTTACTACGTCATGGCACAGTGAACAAGTGGTACTCTATTACCGCGAGGGACGGTGATTGCAATCAAGACATACTCGGAACCACACGACACATACGCACTTTCGGAAATGCCAGCGAGTACTTTCAGCAGTACCTACATAACAGTTCTGTACTAGTCGTATATGGCCACCTTTCACTAAACACTCGAATGTCGAACCGGTCGATCCGTCACGAGCACAAGGTCACTGCATGGGGCGTACTCTTATGTGCCCACCAGCTGATTTACACCTTGCTGCCCTCAACCCACGCCTATAAAACGGAACGGAATGCCTCGACAAACCAGTATCAAGCTATGTCAGTTTACTAGAGCCCATTCCTCCAGTATGTCGCCGGTACAATTCAAGCTTGTCCAGCAGGACCGCACACAAAACGGTCCTCAATCGACACAAGTAGGGCTATGCACCTGAGACCACGTCTCACTGCATCCTATCCACTGCTCGGTCTCAATTTCATATTCATAAACCATTTTCTTATTCTAGAATCTCCCGTGCGATAAAATTCCTATCTCGCGAGTAGATTTGAACTACTCGACTTCAACCGAATTCCTATGAGCATAAGCATAGCAGTGTCTACTCAACGGGCCATAGACCTACCCAAGACTCCATATGATTTGTGGGCCATGCAAGTGGATGTCAAACACCTTAAACGTAATGCACAATCATCTAAAGACGTAAGGTGAATGAAACCTGTAAAATGATGTAAGGTACTTAAATGCAAACCGGGGCTTGCCTGAAAGCGAGTTTGAGTCTATGTTAGTTTCTGGCAGCTGGACCTCCAAGGCTTCCGACTGCTCCTCGACTTCAGCTACTACACGATACGCATATACTAGGTATAAATGATTTTGTGAATAATTAATATGCTTAAGGTGGGGTGTGTATATTAAGATACAATAAGACAATTATCTTAATTGACTTCAGGATTTTTATGGTGTATACACTATATTATGGGGAAGACCCTTGCAAAGAACAGGAGATGATAAAGGATGTTTGTTATTCTTAACAATTATGGTAAGCAATAAGCTTCCTTACATTTTGGTTGAAATTTTGGAGATGTATTATGGCTACCAAGGGTTGTATCATGTAGAGGGGATCTCACTGGTTCTAGGAAAATTTGTTTTCACAATTTTCTGAGTTTTCTAAAGGAAGAAACTGATTTTTAAAGTTTGGGTAAATTTCTGGAAATTCATTTTTCCATTTATCTCAATTTATAGCTACATAGAGGTTTGGGACATAGATCAACCTAGTATTTTAAGTCCAAAGAACTTGAAATTTTTACTGGAGATCACATATATTAATGATAGGGTTCTGACCAAAATTGGGAATTTTCCAATTAACAGAACTATAGGAATGAATTCTTTAAGCATTTTCCTTATCTGAATTTTGGAGAAATTTTATAGCTTTTCATACAAATCCAAGTCCACCAGTGGACAATATTCTTCATGATGGTTCTATAAAAATTTATTTGGGAATTTTTGGATAATTCTACTGGAAGTTATGGATTTTCTAAGTTGGGATTGAATCTGGATTGAATTTCCTATTGGAAATTTCAAATAAAAGGGGCTGGTCCCACTTCATTTGAATTCGACCAATCGGATTGGAGCCACACCGGGGGTCACAGGGTTTAACCGCGTAGCCACACCGGATCCTATCCACAACTGATCCCACGCGAGAGGGTTACGCTGACCGGTGGGGCCCGCGTCTTCGTCTACCTCCCGACGCGGCGGCGCTCCTCGCCGGAAACTGCGGCGGTGCCTCGCCAGAACTGGTGCGTCGACCTCCTCTCGGCCTCGTTGTGACCGCTCCACCCTAAAATCGACTGCTCAAGACGATGGTGGCGTCCAATCATGCCGGCGATGGCTGGAGACGGCGACGACGGAGCTAGGGAGTCGTTCTTCGTTGGAAATGCTTGGGAATGGCTCAATCGACACGGGAAAAGCTCGAGAAGGTTCCTGGGAACTCCAGGATGATGATTTGGGGGTCAGATTGGGGAGAAATCGTCAGCAAAGTTGAACTCGACGGCGAGGTACGGGTTTTCAATCGGCGGCCATGAAAACTCAAAATCCGACCTCGTTTCTCGATGGCTTTCTCTCAATTTTTGAGAGGTGATGCGCATGGAGGTCTAGGAGATAATACCTTACTGGATTGACAATTAATCGTATGTAGAAACGGAATTTAAACGGTAATCTATCGACATCAGTATGAACTGTTTTGTGGAAAACTAGAGATAAAGGAGCTAGGAAGCATGATAGAGCCTGAAACTTCACAAGAAGCATCTAGGTACCTTTGCGCACCTTATTGCTTCAAAGAGGAAGATCTAATTGGCTTGGAGTGGTCTGTCCTCGTGGAACAGGAAGCTTCCCTTTGCGACCTCACCCGCGAGCGTCGTGGAATTTTGAAATACCACACATATAATCAGTGAATCAAACAAGCGATTGGATAGGAAGGAAAAGCAACTAGTTGAGTAACCTTTTGCTATTGGAAGCACTGCGATTCTTTGCCTTGTTTGGCCAGCGCATCGAGAATGGCAGCGGCGGTGCGGTGTAGTGGAGGAAGAATGAAAACAGAGGCGAGCGCTCGAGGTGGTGTCCACTGCGACCGGGGAGAGTATTTATAGGTCGGGGAGGAGTAGGGGAGACGCCATGAAGCAGGCAGGCGAGCAGCTCCGTGGGGGTTTGCATGCTGCATGGTGTCGAGCGGAGGAACACCAGAAAAAACGGCATGCAGAGCCGCTTCGAGTGTGTCCCACTGACTGGTGGGTCCCACGACCCTTCTCCCTGTCCCTCCTCTGCAGACTTCAATTCTCCTACCAAAAGGTGTCCAAAAATTCTAGATTTTTGTGGGGAGGCTCAATTAATATTATGTGCCTTGTGCACTTCATATCATCGGCAAAGCGTTTCTTGTTTGATTGTGGAGTCTATGATGTGCCGTGCCTGAGGAATGTCATGTGCTAAAAAAAACATGACTATAAGGATCCACTTATAGGCGAGTCCTTATGCTTTACTTACCTATGTTTAGTACTCATCCTTGCATATGTCTAGTGAGATGGGTTAGTCTTGCTGGGCCTTATGCTCACGTTTGTAGTTAACGAGTTTTTGCAGATTATACGACTGATGACGGGTTTAATGACGAGGCTGCACCCCCTCCAGGGTTTACAGCCGAGTGGGAACCCTACACGCCGCCGTGAATTGCGTGTTGCTAGTGCAAAGTATCCAGGGCATGGATGACTTTGCTTTTGCATAGCTAGTGCTGAGAGCGTATCTATGATGTATAGTTCTCTTTCCTTCCGCTAGTACTTTTAAAACTTCTGCTGTGCTTGTCAATAAATACTTGCTATTGTAAATTTTTTCTCGTTCTGTTCTTGTATACCACCCTCCCTGACCCCCCCCTCACCCTCACCACCACGGCGCCGCCTCCTCCCTCCCCCCTCCACACTAGACTGTACCCTCCCTGAGCCCCCACCACCCTCCCCTGCCCCTCCCGAGCCCCCCCCCCCCCACCTTCAACCGCTCCACCCTCACCACCCCCGCCCCTCACCCTCCCCCCCACCCTCACCCTCCCCGAGCCCCGCCCCCCATCGTCCATTTGAAATTCAAATTTCAATTTGAATTCAAATCAAATTCAATTTTGAATTTGAAATTGAATTTAATTGTTTAAATTATGCTTAAGGTTGTGATAACTGACTTTTTCAATCCTTTCGACCTTGGCTCCGTAGGAGCAAGTCAGACAGTTAATTGATATTTGTAACAATTCGGAAATGAAGGGAAAGAGGTGTTTTTAAGGCACTTTTTTGCATAGAAATATTCAATCTCACTAAATAAAAATGTTTTAAGTAATTTTTTTTATCTTATTAGAAAAGAAATCAAAATTCTTTCGAGATCTAATGATTAGAAGAGCGGCAGATATGCTTAAGTGGTTAATTTGCTTAGTGTAGATTATGCTCAATTGGTTTAGTGTAGATTATGCTTAATTTGTTTGATTATGCGCCGAGCTTGATCGTCGTGGGGAGGGCGGAGACAGGGGCGGGCGACCGTCGGAGCGCTGCGGCGCTGGGGGTGGCCCGCATGAGGGAGGTGCGATGGGGGCACTGAGCTTGGTCGCCATGAGGAGGGCAACGTTGGGGCGATCGACTGTCGGGTGCTGCGGTGTTGCCAGTGGCTCTAGGAGAGAGAGAGAGGGGGGGGGGGAGGTGGTGGCAGCATTGTGTGAGGAAGATAAGAGAAATGGGTCGTGTGGGTCAGAGATTGGTTAGTTGGTGACTCTTCCTAGTCCTTCCTCCTCCGACCCCACTGCCAGATCCTAGTCCTCAACAATCCCTTCGCCAAGCATGACAGGCGGCAATGATGGGCCTGTGGATGTGTGCAATGCCGATACCAGAGCCGATGAATGGACCCAATCAGTTACGGGCTAAAATGGACGGTCATTGGATCATTGGGCCTGGCCCATTAAACATCAGAGGCCTATACGACTGACCGTCTTCGTCTCCTTCCTTTCCTCATGGCCATGGGCAGCAAAGCCACCAGCCCCGCCATGGCGACGCTCTCCTTCTCGTCACGCCCCGTCACCTCCTCGTCCTTCCTCCTCCGACCTAAGTCTAGACCCCACCGCCTGCTCCTCCTCCTCGACAAGTCCCTCGCCTCCGCATCCGTGCTTACGTCGCTGTTACCCCATTCGCAATGACCTAGCGCGCCACCGGGGGCGGGAACCATGTCAAGTTGCTCCAGTAGAGTTTCATGTATCGTAAGTTACTCTGCATGACCATAACCGTCAAAATCACAGTGCATATAGTTTCACTGTTCGGGGTACCCAAGGAAGGAAGAGGGAGGGTGTGAATGATTGTATCTCCTTTCTCTTTCTCACCACTGATGGCTGCCATGCCAGTGCCGTGGAGAAGGAGAAGAGGCGCGCGAAAGTCCAGTCGGATTGACCCCACCCCGACGGGCCATTTAAGTTCTGTCATGGCCCATTTAGCGTGAATCTAAAGTATGCATCTAAACCACCCGCGCATGTGTATGGCGGACCTCGACGGACCCAGTTTCCCTAGAGCTTGAGGAACTACACCGTATTTTGGGTGTGTATTGTAAAAACAAGCGACGTTATGCTGCTGAAATTTTGTCGTGCATAAATTAAAGAAAAATTAACGATAATTTGTCTGGCTTTAAACTGCAGAGTCGAACATGGGCGAAGACCATAGTTGGATGTATATTGGTTGGAAGAGCAGAACTGGTGGTCACTCAGATGAGTGGTACGCCAAGACAGAAGCTTTCGTGGAATGAGCTTTTTCATTGTCAAATAGCGATAAGGCGCGGTGCCCATGTACAAAATGCCAGAATGGAACGTTTTTGTACAAAGTGGAACTTACAATGCACTCGTGTCAGAAATGGTTACATGTCACATTATGAGTTGTGGAACTTCCACGGCGAGACAACTTCTCAAGCTGTACAAGAAGTGGAAGGGGACAATGATGTCATGAATGTTTATATGATGGATGAGATGCTGAATGCATTACGACCAGAGCATATGAAAATCATTAAACATCGGAGGTTAAAGAGTTCTTCAAACTTCTCAAAGATTCAGAACAGTCGCTGCATGGACACACTAAAATGACAATACTCAATTTTGTGAATAGACTTATAGCAATTAAGTCTAAGTTCTTCTTTTTTAATAACTGTTACAACGAGCTCATCAATTTGTTCAACGATGCCGTTCCACATCCCAACAAAGTGGCTAAAGATATGTATAAGTCGAAGAAAATTATTTGCGATCTCAATATGAACTACAAGAAGATTGAAGTGTGTCACGCACAACTGCATGCTTTTCTGGAGAGAGCATGCCAATGAGAACAAATGTTTAAAATGTAGTCAACCGAGGTTTGTCGAAGTTGTTAATAACGATGGTGATACTGTGATGATGAAAGTCGCACGTAAGCAACTTCGTTACTTACCAGTGACACCTAGATTAAAGTGGTTCTTCCTTAAAAAAATAGCCAGACACATGAGATGACATAAAGAAGGTGAGTGTCAGAACAATGGAGTCATGACGCACCCGTCCGATGGTGAGGCATGGACGGTGCTAGACCGGTTCGATCCATAATTCGGTCGTGAAGCGAGAAATGTTTGCATCGGGTTGGTGACAGATGGGTTCATGCCGTTAAGCACAAATGCCACACCAGACTCCTATTGGCCCGTCTTTGTCATTCCGTACAATCTTCCACCAGCTTTTTGCATGAAGTATGAGTTCATGTTTTTTAGTCTCATTGTACCTAGACCAGATCATCTTGGATCACGTCTCAACATGATGTTGAAACTGTTGATCGAAGAGTTAAAAATGTTGTGGACAGGAGTCGAAGCGTACGACTGTTATAAGAAGCAGAAATTCAACCTTCAAGCTGCTTATTTTTCATCCTTCTATGATTTTCTGGCATACGGCATGTTTTCAGGATGGATCACTCATGGTCGGTTGATGTGTCCTATATGTGCTTTGGATACCGATTGCTTTCAACTTACCCTTGGAGGCAGGATATTTTACTTCGATTGTCATAGACGTTGGCTACCTCTAAATCGTGTGTTTAGACAACGGAGGAATGTCTTCAGGAAGAACACTATTGTCAGTAAAGGACCACTGAAACGTCTTAACGGGTCAGAAATATCTGATACATTGGACAAATTGGTGCCAGATAAAGGTCGTCTTGGATATTTTAAAGGATATGGAGACAAACACAATTGTACTCACATATGTGGCTTTGGGAGCCACCGTATGTGAAGTCGTTGATTCTAAGGTACAACATTGTTGTCATGTATCAAGAGCGTAACATGGCCGAATGTATTATAAGCACATGCATGGACATGACGGGAAAAACAAAAGATAATTTAAAGGCTCAACAGGATCTCGCCGAACTTTGTAACTGTCAAACTCTTGAGCTCTTTGAAAATGGTTGTAAACCACGTGCTCTTTTCTATCTTCGACCTAAAGAAAAGAAAGAAGTTCTCGAATGGTTGCAAAATTTGAAATTCCCATATGGTTATGCAGCTAGTCTGAGACGAGCCGTGAATGTGAAAACGGGAAAGCTCACTGGGTTGACGAGTCATGATTATCACATAACAATGGAAAGACTTCTGCCTGTTATGTTTCGAGGCTACTTTAACGATGTGGCGTGGAAGGTGTTAGCCGAGATTAGCCACTTATATAGGCAACTTTGGGCTAAATAAATCATGCCAGAGATGATGACTAAGTTGGAGAAGGAGATTTTGGTACTTTTGTGTAAGATGGGAAAAAATTTTCCTCCAGGGTTCTTTAATCCAATGCAACATCTCTTAATTCATCTTCCATTTGAAGCGAAAGTGGGCAGCCCGGTGCAATATAGCTGGATGTATCATATTGAAAGATCACTCAGATATCTTAAACCGATGGTTGGTAATAGGGCAAGGGTTGAAGGTTGCATCGCCGAATCTTTTACTCTTGAGGAATTAATTAGGATACTTCTCAAGTGTTTACTTTGCAGAGGAACACAATGTTAATACTTCGGCAATGCGGTACAATATGGATGAGCAACCTCCTCGTAGTGATCTCTCTATTTTGCAACAAGAGGCACTATTGTTGGTAGTTACACTTCCTACGACGTTAGCGAAAAAGAAAGGTGTGCTGCTTTCTTCTACATGTACGCTAATATGGATTAAATGGAGGAATATTTCAAGTAAGTGTTTCTCCTACATTTATGCTTTTCAGCATATTTTGCAACACATCTATTCTAAAAGGTTCTCTTTCCGTGTAGTAAGTTCGACAAGCAAAATTGGAGACATTGACATCAACCCATGAGCAAACAAATGGAACAAATTTGACGGGAAGGAATAAATGGGGGATCTAATTTTCTTTCCTAGTTTCAAGATCATGTAACATTTTCTCGTTAACTTATAAATATTAACAATGTTTTCTTATAACTTAATAATGCTTACGTTTTCTAATAACTTCATATCTTGAATAGTGCAAAAAAGATGCCAACGTCCGTGAAGATTTGTGACAACTATCCTATGGAGTGGTTAACATTAGAAGCTATGGTCGATATGACATCAACGGCTTTCGATTCCGTACAACTCAATTTGAATCTCTTCGTCCTCTCGCGGCAACATGTAATACCGGAGTTGTGATGAGGGCCATCGATTCGCAAGAACGTGAAACTCATTACTACGGGATTATTAAAAAAATCCTTGAATTCACTTTTGTCGGAAACAAGACAATTCGAGCAATATTCTTTGACTGTGAATGGTTTGATTCCATTCGTGGAATTCGAGTAAACGAATTTGACATGGTCGAAGTAAAACACAAGGAACGGTTGAAAGGATTCGATTCATTAGTTCTTGCACACCAAGTCGAGCAAGTGTACTATCTACTTTATCCATGAAATAAATTCGAAGCTTGGTGGGTGGTACATAAGGTGAATCCTCATGAGCGGTTATACGCTCCAGGAGATGATGATTACCATAAGGACGCTGAGGCTGATAAGGTCTACCAAGAGGAAGAGTTGCCAAACTCCTTCTCAGTCGAGCCCGGTGTAGGACTTGATGACTTAGTTAGAGACACTCAAGATATCGAGACTGGCAAGGAACCAGAAATAGAATCAGAATTGGAAACTGAAGTAATCGATGACTTAGTTGAACCTGCTTATTTCCGGAAACGAAAACAATATGCAGAAGAAGAAGATCAATGGGCTGGTTTAAGGAGTAGGGTGCATGACCGTGATGTTGATGAATTTTGAAATTTGCGAAGTAACATTTTATTCACTAACTTAACATTAATTTTTTGTATTATCTTAGCATATTAATAATTTATTCCTTGCAACAGGATGTCGTCGAAGAGGAAGGGGAAGGGGAAGCCAGTGAGAGGGTTTGAGCTGGCACGAGACCCTTGCTTACGGACCTCATTGACTTTGAACCGATGTTCCCTCTTTTTTGTGCACGCTCCACCCTTAACTCACGTGTGCTTTTAGCAGACGGAGGTAAATTTTAGTTTACAATCAAGTTATTTTATAAACTGCACTTGTTAATAATTATTTATTATCAATCTTTTTCTTTTGTGCAGTTTGATTCAGAGTCATCTGAGTCCGAATCAAAGGCTAGGGGGCCGCTATAGGAGCCCGAGTTAGAATTCCGGGAATCGCAGAGGGTTGTGCCGTGCGATGCGGCACCAAACAGCACACACAAAAAGAATACGATAAAATACAATGTTTTATTTCAATAAATAGCAGAAGTCTTTTACAATACTTAATGTACAGCGGAAGATAATACTCATAGCTAAATTCTCAGCCTAGCTATGAAAAAGTACAACCGTCCAGCCCGCGGACGCTGCACACTAGCAACACTCAATTTTACGGCGGCTTGCAGGGCTCCCAGTCGGCGATATACCCCAACAAGGGCATCGCCTCATCCTCGGGCCCTTCCTCATATGTCTCACCTACAAACAACTTAATATAGCAATCGTGAGCACGAAGGCTCAGCAAGACTCAACCGTCTCACCTAAACATGGAACTCTACATGCAGGGATACTTAACATAGGCATAGATATTTCAGTAAATGACTCGCCTACATGTTGATCCTTAATTTTCAAGTTATTAACAGCAGCTTACAGGTTTAATAAAAGTAACTTTAATGATCATATTTTACAGCAATCAAAGTTTCAAAACAATTATAATTTAATATATCATATTCTCCTAGCTTCTTCAGTATTTACTATGTCACATTACAGTGAACAAGCGGTACTCAAATAACCACGAGGGACGGTGATAGCAATCAGTAGACACCCGAATAACACGTCACATACACTCATTTCAAAAGTGGAACGAATCACACTTAAATACTATGTTGTATGCAGCAACATTTCAAAGGAAACCCAAATGTCGAACCGGTCCTTCCGTAACGGGCAGGAGGTCCCCGTGCGGAGCATCTTCTATGACCACTAGCAGATTTACACCTTGCTACCCTCAGCCCACTTCTATGAAATGGTAGGGTAAGCCTCGACACCCAGGTTAACCAATTACATCTGTTTCCTGGTTTCCATATAGCCCGTATGCATCCGGTACAGTTCAAACTTGTCCACCAGAGCCGCACACGGATCGGTCCTCAATCGACACAAGCAGGGCTATGCACATGAGACCACGTCTCACTGCATCCTACCCGCTGCTCAGTCTAAATTTCATATTCATAAATCATTCCTTGATCCAATTCATCCCGTGTAATAAAATCCTATCTTGTGAAGACATTCCAACTACTCGACTTCTACTGGATTCCTATGAACATAAGCATGGCATTTTCTACTCGTCGGGCTGTAGAGCTACCCAATACTCCATGGGATTTGTGGGTCATGCAAGTGGAGTAACAATCACCTTAGCCCTAATGCACAAGACTCATCCTAGGCATAAGTGATACAAATAGAAAATTTGAAATGGCACTTAAATGAAAACTGGGGCTTGCCTAGCTGCAAGTCAGAGGGGAAGTTAGCTTCTGAGAGGATGCTGTCCAAGGACTCTGGGTCCTCCTCGATCTCGGTCACTATATGATATCCAATATATAAAGTACATGGGTGATATTGAAACTATATACAAGATCTTAGAAACAATGATCAGTATAGAAAATGATTTTAATTGGATTTGGGATTTTTACAGTGGACACTTGGTTCTATGAGGAATATCTGGACCAAAAATTGGAGATTTTCAATGAATCATGTTGTCTCTAAAATTCCAACAAGTATAAGCCTTCTCTAAATTTTTTGTTGTAATCTGGAGCTTTGTCATGGACAACAGTGGTTGATCATGGTATAGGAGGTTCTTCTGGTTCTTTGAAAATTGGTTTCACATTTTTCTGAACTTTCAACAGGGAGGAAATGAGTTTACCATTTTGGAGAAAATTCTGGAAATGTTTCTGTACATTTCACAATTTTCCAATTACATAGACATTTGAAACACTGATCAACCTAGTAAATGAACTCCAATGAACTTCAAATTTTTACTGGAGATCCAGTGAATTTAGGAGAGTGTTCTGAACAAAATTGGGAATTTTCCAATTAACAAAAAGGATTAATTAATTTCCACTCATTTAGCTCAAAGGAATTAGTTATGAAAATTCTGGGGCTTTCATGTCCAAGGGTTTCTACCACTGTAATCTAGGGATCAATTCGAGTCTACCAGAATTTATGTGGAAATTTTTGAGAAATTCTACTAGAAGAAATGGAGTTTAGAAGTTTGCTATAAATTTGAAATTATTTTCCAAGGGAAAAAGTTTAAATAACCCAGCCCGGCCCCACTCATTTAAAGTGGACCAATCGCATCTGGGCCACACCGAGGGCCACGGGTTTAACCATGCAGCTGCACCGGATCCGAAGGCCACAATCCGATCCCGAGGCGTTTGAATGAGTCACTAACATGTGGGACCCGCTGGGTCTTCGTCTACCACGCGACGCGCGACGCGACCGCGGTGGCGCTGCGCCGGCGAGCTCGCCAGCTTGGCACCCCCGGCCATCTCCTTTGATGGAAATATCCCTCCAACCATTTTACGGGTCGAGGAACACGGTGGTGAGGTCAAATCAATGTGTTGCCGGCAGGAAATGGTGGCGCGACGGCGGCGGCGGCGGCTAGGGTTCCGGCCATGTCGGAACCGCCGCTCCGTTGATCAAACTCCTCAGATATAACTTAGGAACGTTTCTAGGACCCTGGGGAAGATGAAGAGGGGGATGTACAAGGGTGAAATAGACAGAAACATCGACTTCGACGGTGGACAAACGAGATTCTCCATGGCGGCGAGGAAAACTTGAATAGCTTGGCCTTTACTCGATGGTTTGCACTGATTTTTGGTCAAGGTGTGCGCTAGTTGGTGGTGAAGCTAATACCTAACTGGATTAAGGTCCGGTTCTACCTAGAAATAGAATCGAAGTGGAGACCTAGTATCCTTGTTATGAACTTGATGTCGGAAAAACTGGAAATACCGATGTTATACTCTATGATAAGCTGCCAAATTTTGCAGGCGTCCTCAGTGAGCAAATACGCACCACCTTTCTGTTGAAGGTTAGGCACGATATAGCTTGTATCGTCGGTGCGATGGAGAGACAGAGGCGGCCGTCGAGCTCCACTTTAACAGCGGCAACGAAGCTTCAAAATACCACTCATATAAGCAGAGAATCAAGCAAGAGAATGGATGGAAAGGAAGAGCACAAGGTTATGCCACCTTTTGTTGTTGGGAGCACGACGAAACCTTGCGTTGTTTGGATGGCACGTCGAGAATCGCGGCGGCGATGCGGTGCAGCGGCGGGAGAGGAAAAACAGAGAATAACACTTCGGTGTTTCCACTTCGGCCAGAGGAGTGAAGATAGAGAGGAGAGGTGTAGGGAGCACGCCATAATGCAGGCAGGCAAGCAGCTTGCTGGCGTGGTGCATGCCGTGCGGTGTCGAGCTGACCAGCGGCGAAAAACGGTGTACAAAGCACTCACGTATAAGCCCCACTGACAAGTGGGTCCCACAGTCCCCTTAAGTCTATCTTCTCTGGTCTCTTAGTTCTCCTACCTAGATTTGTCCAAAAATTCCAGATTTTTTGGGGAGTCCAATTAAAATGTGTAGATTCAGATTCTTGAATTGTATTTCAAATTTGGACAAGTTTCGGATGAAATTAAATTCAAATTTTAATTTGAATGGAATTCAATGTACCCATTGAATTAAATAGAATTTGAGCTCCAAATTTTATGAAAATTTACAGGGATGATATTTGGAATATTTGGAAGCTAATGGTGAACTAAAATTGTTATTTTGTCAAGGTTTGAACATGAGCTATTTTGAATATTTGAATTCCATCCATTGAAGTTTGAATTGGTTTGATTTTTCAGTTTCCATTTTTATTTCTTTTTCCCATTCAAATTTTTAATTCTCCTATATGACTTTGTACTCTGAATTTAGGGCTTTAACATTCCTACCCCCTTAAAAGAATCTCGTCCCGAGATTACAAATAAAAGAGAATGGAGGTAAAAAGAGTACCGGATATGAGCTGATAATAAATCCGAGTAGTTTGAGCGGAGATAGTCCTTGCTTTCCCACGTCGCTACAGGAGCTGACTAGTGCTACCCTCCCTCTGGAGCCGGCTACCGCTAGCCTTCCTTTGGACTCCGATGGTTCCGCATAGCCTTCAGGGTCACAGGACGCGGTGGCGCTGCAGCAGAGGCGATGGATGAGGAGGACCCACGTTGCGGCTTCTCCTCTGTTTCATTCTCAGCGGATCACGATCCGTCCTGTTTGAGACAGGTAAAAAACTATATATAGTATATTAAATATTAGATGTTGTTTTCCATTACTTAATGATTTAATATATTTTGCGGATGTTGGTACGACACATCGTTCACGGGGGCCAAGAAACACCACAGGCAGGTTAACACTGTCCTGTGTGCTATAGTGAAGTTGCACTACCTCGATGTCATTGACAGTTTCCCTACCCTGTCGTGGGATGACTACGCTCGTGTCTCTCACCAGGTCCATGGTGCGGTTCAGAGAGCCGTGTGGCACGATTTTATGGTAAGTTTAACTGTTTCATTTTTTCAACTCATTTGAATTGTTAATGCATATCACTTAAATGTTTGTTTGATTAAAGTTGAGGTACCAAGTAGAGGAACCGAGCATGGAGGACCACGTGAGACGCGTGTTCCATTACAACGCTCGGAAGCTCACGATGGCGGCATTGTCGAATGCCTGGATCCAGGCCGTCAACGCGTACTACAAGTGGCACCCCCGAGAGCAGGAGCAGCAGAGGGGTCCATTTAGTAAGGACTCGGACACGTACTTTACAGGGGAGCAATGGGAGGTAAGTTTTTAATATTGTTAAATATTTACAATAACTATGTATGTTAATTATATTGATGAAAAATAAAATATGTGCAAGTTAGTATTTCCTGGTTACAGGGTAACCCCGAGGCGTACTTAGCTCTCTGTCAGCACTGGGCTAGCGGAACTTTCATCAGTAAGTCAACAAAGGCTAGATAGTTCCGCATGGGGTCCGAGGGCAAGCACAACTATGGCGGCGATGGCTACTTGCGTTTGGCTAAACGCATGGTAAGTACTTTTTCAATTTATTTATGTGTTCCTAATATATTTATCTCACTAACACGACTTTACAGGATTGAGAGATGGGTCAGGAGCCGACCCCAACCCAGGTTTGAAAGAGAGGTCAAAAGGGAAGTGATCCTTCTTAGTCGGGGCAGTGTAGTCAGGTCGCAGCCGACCGACTGTTAATTTTTCGAAATTTAACAATTTTATTATAACTAATACTATTATTGACATGCTTACAAGATTTCTTTGTTTTTTAGGCAAAGTACGCGTAGGGGGTCACGAAGATACACGGTGTGGATTCCAATTGGGAAAACGCGCCGATCGACCCCCAAGTCGCGTACGCGAGCGGAGGCGGGAAGGCCCATAGACGGTGAGTTGGTCATTTTTTATTTCTTTTTCAATTTATCTTCTTCTACTTAGTATTTTAATTCTTTTGCAGGTTTGCTATTTTTGATGGAGTTGTCGACTCGAAGTCGGCGCGACCTGTGAGAGGCGCTTCATCGATGCAGGCCTCATCCCTTGGGCCCTCAAGTGGTCGTCTCTCGCAGACAAAGTTGGAGCTGCTTGCCTTGAAGGAGACGCTGGTGTAGACCCAGGCGGAGCTGGAGAGGTCGAGAGTGGAGGCAAGGGAGGAGCAGTGAAGGGCGACCTTAATGATGGCCCAGATGCAAGCAGCGGTGGCAATAAGTAATTTAAACTACCGTAGTTAAATTTCATATCATTTTAATATAATACATATATCTTCTATTATTTTGCAATGGCAGACTCTTACTCGAAATAGCGGTCAGGATATCGAGATTCCTGCACTTCCGCCGCAGGAGACCCCAGAGCTGGTAATAAACTCTTTCTTTTATATTGTCGTATTCATTTCAGTATTTTACATGGTTCGTGACGGCTGGACCAGTGTGTTTGCATTCTTGCTTTGCTGGACCCACAGAACCTTTTCTGTGTGGAATTATTGGATCGATAATTGATGAGTATCATCTTTTTTTTTTCTATAAAACTTCCTGAGTGCAGCTCTAAATAAAAGTTTAGTTTTTGGTGTAAACATACTGTTATTTGAGTTTTCCTTTCCTTGGTGCTTCGCTATACATATAACAACACTACATGATTGGTCTTCAAAGTTCCTTATGATACAAATTCTTACGTAGTATGTTTTAATCACTTTCCACAATTTATGGAATGGTCGTGTCATTTTACACCAGTATGCACTTGGAACACAAGGGAATGACATTTGCCCACGTTTGTGTTGAGTGAAAAGCAGAACAGTATGAAAACTCAACTGAATTTATGCTAATTATTAATGTATCATTCTTGCCTACATCTTTATCACCCTGCACAAAATAAGGCTGTGTTTAGAAGGACATTATTTCAATACTAAAGTTTTGGAAACCACAATTTTTAAAATGACATAACAATACCAAAGTATTTCAATACCACAGTTTTGTAATACCACAGTTTTGCAATACATAGAACTGTTTGGGAGCAAAGTAGCAAGCATCAAGAGCAAGCAAGAACAGAAAAACTTTGGTTCGGACCAAAGTTTTTTATACCCCAAAAATACCGTAGTATAGACAAAACTGTGGTTTTCAATACATAGTTTTTAAGTTGGTTGCCAAACACCATTCTGTAAAAAAATACTATAATAATCTCAAATACCACGGTATTGCTTTAAAACTCCAAAAATACCGTGTTGCCAAACATAGCCTAAGTGAGGTAATTGTTGCGGTTTTGATAACTGTATGGCCAACAACCTATATTTTCCATCAGCCCATCATTTTTCCAGTATTCACAGTTATACAGTTTTAACACCTGCTGAAATTGCTAATCTTCTGAAGGGCTGTATAATATAATTTTAATACAGTTTAACCCTATGATAAATAGAATTTTAGGTTTCCAGAATTTTAAGTTGCTAATACCATTTCCGGAATTTTAAGTTTTAACAACATTAAAATAGAAACGTGTATAATGAATCTTCTATATATCACCTCTTTAGTAAACAATTTAACTCTAATGTTCTTTTTGCAGGGTTCAGGAACGGCGGCACCTGGAGAAACGCGCTGAGAAGATCTTCTCGGCTCTAGAGGTAGTAGAGGGGCTAGTGAAAGTGCATCTAAGAATCCCTTGTGGGTTTTGGATGATTTATGACAAGCAAATGAGATCATAACCTCTTTGTTGAGATGAGCACAAGTTTTAATGGCAAGATAAGAAAAGTGCCAAAAAGAAGGAAGAATGAGGAGCAAAGTGGGAATGAGCTCAAGGAAGAAGAATAGTAGATCATTGTGTATGGAGTGTGTTAAGTAAACACACCCGAAGAGCTCAATCACAATTAAACACACACATTGCACTAATTTATACAGGACCGGACTAGTCCGAGTGACACCGGGCTAGTCCGATATCCCCTCTGCACAAGATCGGACAAGTCCGATATCCATCGGGCTAGTCCGATATCTCTCTGACTAGAATCGGACTAGTCATCTCCAGTGCGGATTAGTCCTCAAAACACTTCACAAGTCACACAAAATCGGACAAGTCCGATCACACACCGGACTAGCCGGACTAGTCCGATATTTCGGGACACTTAGGGTTTGCTACACACAGCACACCGGACTAGTACGGTGTCGACCACGGACTAGTCTGATCTTTCTAAACCTTAACGGTCACTTTTAGAAACCCCACATAAATAGAGTTGCACGGCCCAACTTTAATCTCTCTCGAACCCTAGCGTCGTCACAGCTTCCAAGAGCCTAAAAAACACAGCTCTCCAGGAAATCTAAAGCCAAAAAGATCAATCTCTTGAGGATACACATTGGAACATTGGAGAGACACGTTTCATCACACTTGAGCTCTTGGTTCCGACAAATTTCAAAAAGGCCTATTCACCACCCTCTAGGCCACATTCAATTGGTATCAGAGCGGGTTCTTCAAGAAAGAGACTAATCGCTCAAAGAAGATCATGTTGGACATGAAGGACATCCACAAGAGCAACAACCAAGAAAAGGTTGATGATGACAAGAACCTAAAGGTGGAGAAGCTCCTCGAAGCCATTCAAGACTTCGAGGACGACGATGAGGAGACTCTAGAACTAAAGCACTCCTAAGAAAGATGACACTTTCCAAAGGGAAAGTGAAGATTGAAGAAAAGAAGAAGGGGAGTAGTCACACCGACTACTCCCGATATCCTTTTAACTATGATCGTCTCAATTCCAACAATAATCATTATTTGTCTATATCACTTGGAAAAGCCCCACATTTTGATACAAGTGATTACTCATTGTGGAGGCAAAAATATGAAAATGCATCTAATCTCTCTCAATCCAAGTCTATGGTATATTGTGTGCACATGAATAGATATCCCGGACGACGACGAAGAGCTCACACCAAGCCAAGAGTAGGCTATTCATCGAAATGCTCAAGCCGTGGCAGTAATTACCTCTTCGCTCAGTCCGGACGAGTTCACCAAGGTGGATGGACTCGAGATTGCTAAGGAGATATGGGACACACTGCAAACTGCACATGAAGGTGACCGACATGTGTGTGAAGCAAAGATCAAAATGATCGAAGGCGAATTAATAAGATTCACAATCGAAGAAGACGATTCACCTCAAGATATGTACAACCGATTAAAGACACTCATCAACAAGGTTCGATCATACAGAAGCAAGAAGTGGAATGACCACGAGGTGGTGAAGGTCATCCTAGAGCTTTCATGCCTCGCAACGTCACCCTATGCTCAATGATCAGAGAAAGCCCCTAATACAAGAAAATGACTCTAGATGAATTACTTCGAAAAATCATCAATTTCGAGATGATGGAAAAACAAGCAAAGCATGGAAAGGAAATTTCTGACCTCACCTCGGCAAAGAAGAAAGGGGTTGCTTTGATGTCCACCCTCAAGCCCCTATCCAAAGAAGCTCGATAAACTCAGCTAGAAGAAGACGGTGATGATGAGAGCAGTGAATTAGATGAAGAAGACATGATATTGTTCATGAAGAAATTCAAGAGAATAATGAAGAAAAGACAAGGCACTAAATCAAGCGAAGGAAAGTACAAGGAAAGAACAAAGCCAAAGTTAAGGCGGGCATGCTATAATTGTGGTGAGTATAGCCACTTTATAGTTGATTGCCCATATGAAGAGAACAAGAAGAAGACCAAATAAGCCAAGCCTCAACCCAAGAAATTATTCAAGAAGAAGAAACAAGCTGAGCAAGCGCACATAGGGAAAGAGTGGGACTCAAATGATGAGTCCTCATCATCCGAAGAAGAAGAGATGGCTAGCATAGCCATCGAGAAGACATCCAAGAAGTCTACTCTCTTCCCTACACTCGGCGCATGGAAGGGAAATGGCACTTGCCTCGTGGCAAAGGAAGGTAAACGCAAGGCCTATTCCTCCAGTGGATCTAAATGGGTGCTAGACAGTGGCTGCACCAACCATATGACCGGAGAAAGAAGAATGTTCATTGAATATGAAGAGAATGAGGATCCAAATGAGGGCATCTATTTTGGAGATAATAGTCAAGGGAAGGTGCTCGGTTCCGGTAAAATTGCCATATCATCTAAGCACACAGTTTCTCATGTATTACATGTTGATTCCTTGGATTATAACCTACTGTCCATATCTCAATTATGTGACAAGGGTTATAATTGCATGTTCACTAAAAAGGGTGTGACCGTTTCTAGGATGAGTGATGGTTCCATTGCATTCAAGGGTATGTTAAAGGGAAAGCTCTATCTTGTTGGCTTCAACAAGGATAAAGCTGAACTTGACACATGCTTGATTGCAAAAACCAACATGGGTTTGCTGTGGCATAGACGGCTAGCGCATGTTGGTATGAGAAACCTTCAAAAACTCCTCAAGGGCGATCACATCCGAGGTTTAAAGGATGTTGTGTTTGAGAAGACAGGCCTTGTAGTGCGTGCCAAGCCGGGAAGCAAGTTGGAGCACCTCACCCCGCCAAGAACATCATGACTACAACAAGACCCCTCGAGCTACTTCACATGGACTTATTTGGTCCAATTACCAACATAAGCATCGGTGGTAACAAATATGGTTTAGTAGTTGTTGATGATTTTTCTCGCTCCACTTTGGTTTTCTTTTTGCATGACAAGTCAGAAACACAAGGAATACTCAAGAAGTTCTTCAAGCGAGCTCAAAGCGAATTCTCATTGACTATCAAGAACATTCAAAGCAACAACGACATGGAGTTCAAAAACACACAAATGGAGGAGTACCTAGATGAAGAAGGCATAAAGCACAAGTTTTTAGCTCCGTACTCCCCTCAACAAAACGGAGTTGTCAAAAGAAAGAACTGAACTCTCATAGAGATGGCAAGAACAATGCTCGATGAATACAAGATGTCAGTACCCTGCGTACCGTATACACCTTGGGACTACAAAAAGACCAAAGGGACTTCACCTTTTTTAGTTGAAGACCAGTGAAGGCTCCACATGTCATACGAGACTGGACATGCCTCCCATCTATGGTTAGTCCCGGTACTGCCACGTGTACACTGCAGCCGGACCTATATCCCACACATGGGATAGCTCCGGGCTAAACACTTGTGCGGCACCCCCGGACCTAACCTCCAACAGAGGGAAGCTCCAGTATCGACACATGTAAATCTACACCGTACCTACCCGTCCCAGATGAATAGCTCCGAAGCTGACACGTGTCCAAACCGCCAGACCATCAACCTCAGCAAGCAAGCTGGTGAACCCCCAGCGGCTCGGACCTCCAAGGGAAAATCAAAGACTTCAAGACCTGATTAAGTGTCATTAATACCATATTAATGACACACGATCAGAAGGCCCTTAATACCAGTAACGGCACTGACAGGTCCCGTTACCATGCTATTAAGGGTAATTAATATCATTAATTATGTATTAAACATTAGTAACCGCTAGGGCCACATGTCGGGCCAGGCTAACGGTGTAACGACCAGTCCTTGTACTATAAAAGAACTGGTCGATGATACACAGGGGGCGCTCAGACTCTCTCACAGTCTCTGGACTGGAAACTCTCTAGAAGCTCTTAGATGCTCAATACAACAGCTACACACCCCGTGGAGTAGGGTATTACGCTCAGGAGGCCCGAACCACGTAAATCCTTGTGTCCATTTGCCATACTCTTTGGAATCTCTGCGCACCCAATATCGAAATACGAACTCCGTGAGCTACAAACGGTAGTATCGGGAGAATTGCTGGAAAAACACTCCGACACAAGAACTCGACTCGATTTTGGGCGGAAGCGGACAACACCGCTTGCCACGCCATAAATCGACTTTACCTTCATCGACTACTGAAGAAGACATCCTATGAGCTACTTACCGGTAACAAGCCTAATATTTCATATTTTCGAGTTTTTGGTTCTCCATGTTATATCTTGAACAAGAAGCCTAGGACTTCAAAGTTCGCTCCAAAGTCCAATGAAGGTTTCTTGCTTGGTTATGATTCGAACACTTACGCCTATCGTGTTTTCAACAAGACCTCCGGAGTTGTTTAAGTAGCACGTGACGTAGTGTTCAATGAAACTAATGGCTCCCAAAAGGAGCAAGTTGATCCATGTGTGCTAGATAAAGAAGAAGATCCTTGCGAAGCATTGAGAAGAATGGTGTTAGGTGAAGTTCGACCACAAGAGCCACCTCTACATATCCATGAGGAAAATGAACCACAAGAGGAGACCAATCATCAAGGGGGAGCTTCCATACAAGATCAACCTCAAGAAAGTGAAGAGGATCAATAAGTCAACGAAGGCAATCATTTAGGGGGAGAAGAAAATGATCATGAAGATTCAAGACAGCAAGTACCACACTCAAGAGTACGCTAATGCGTCTTAAGGGATCACCCAATCGACAACATCATCGGCGACATCCAAAAGGGAGTAACTACTAGATCTCGCATAGCTAATTTTTGTGAGCATTACTCCTTTGTGTCCTTTTTGGAACCACGCAGGGTTGAGGATGCATTGAAGGATCTGGATTGGGTAGTGGCCATGCAAGAAGAACTCAACAATTTCAAGAGAAACGAGGTGTGGGAACTAGTCGAAAGACCCAAATCCAACATCGTCGGCACCAAGTGGGTCTTCCGCAACAAACAAGATGAACATGGGGTGGTGACAAGGAACAAGGCACGACTTGTGGCCAAAGGGTATTCACAAGTCGAAGGTTTGGATTTCGATGAGACCTTTGCTTCCGTAGCTAGACTTGAATCCATTAGAATATTACTTGCATATGCTACTCACCATGATTTCAAGTTGTATCAAATGGATGTGAAAAGCACCTTCATCAACGGACCAATCAAGGAGGAGGTGTATGTGGAGCAACCGCCCGGGTTTGAAGACGAAGAGTTCCCCGACCACGTCTTTAAATTGTGTAAGGCTCTCTACGGCCTCAAACAAGCTCCTAGAGCTTGGCATGAGTGTCTTAGAGATTTCTTAATTGAAAATGGCTTTATGATTGCAAAGTAGATTATACACTGTTTACAAAGAATTTTGACAATGACCTTTTTGTTTGTCAAATCTATGTTGATGATATAATCTTTGGTTCAACTAACGTATCTTTTTGTGAGGAATTTAGTAAAATTATGACAGATAGGTTTGAGATGTCCATGATGGGAGAGCTAAAGTACTTCTTAGGATTCCAAATGCGGCAACAAAAGGAAGGGACGTTCATAAGCCAAACCAAGTACACACAAGACATACTCAAGAAGTTTGGAATAGACAAGGCGAAGACTATAAAGACTCCCATGGCAACAAATGGCCACTTGGATCTAAATGAAGATGGACCTATCATCGACCAAAAGTTATATCGCTCCATGATTGGATCCCTACTCTATTTATGTGCATCTAGGCCAGATATTATGTTGAGTGTATGTTTGTGTGCAAGATTTCAAGCCAATCCTAAGGAGTGTCACTTGACAGTCGTAAAAAGGATCTTGAGATATTTAGTTCGTACGCCCAATCTTGGTCTTTGGTATCCAAAAGGCTCCAAATTCAACCTCATTGGCTACTCAGATGCAGATTATGCCGGATGCAAGGTAGATAGAAAAAGTACCTCCGGTACATGCCAATTCCTTGGGAGATCTCTAGTTTCATGGTCCTCCAAGAAACAAAATTCCATCGTCTTATCCACATCCGAAGCGGAGTATGTTGCAGCCAGGAGTTGTTGTGCACAACTCCTTTGGATGCGGCAAATTCTAAGGGATTACGGTTACAATATGAACCGTATTCCACTCCTTTGTGACAATGACAGTGCCATTAAAATTGCCCATAATCCCGTTGAGCACTCTAGAACCAAACACATAGACATAAGGCATCACTTTTTGAGAGACCACTCCATGAAAGGAGATATAGCCATTTCCCATGTCAACACCCAAAAGCAATTGGCCGACATATTCACCAAGCCACTTGACGAAAAGCACTTTTGTGAACTCCGAAATGAACTAAATATCCTTGATGCTCGGAGTGTGGCTTGAAAATTTGCATACCTGTATGAATTCCTCAAAATATGTTGATTGGATTATGAAAATCATCTCCCTCAATTTTCTCCGAAAACTATGTTAATTATTAGATCCTGGTGAATTATGATCATTGCTTGATTGTTGTATGCTTACTGATCATATTCATCAAGATTATTTGATTTGATTTGTCTCCCTATTTTCTAAATATGTACCTTCAAATATATATGAAAGGGCTAAGAAATTCTTGCCTAGTGACCACAGACTAGACCGTGGTTACCCTGACTAGTCCGCCCATGCAGACTAGTCCGCAGAGTGTCGGTTAGGCCGAACTAATCCGGTAGACCACGGACTAGTCCGATATAGCCTCTGGAAAAGTTCGGACTAGTCTGGAATTCTCTGGACTTGTCCGATTTTTCGTGTCCTTAAACCTAGCCGCCGCCAAACCCTAATCCCCTCACCTCCACTCTTGCCTCACGCGTTCTCTCTCTCAAACTCGAGCTCCCAAGGCGATTTTGCATCCCCTCCACCAAAAAGCTTCGCATTTGTGTGGAAATCATGCTTCATCCCTCGAAGATTGAAGTTCTCAGACAAAACTAGACTTCAACACCACCTTCTTCGAGAATCAAGCGAATTCCTCGGTAATTTTCGCCCAAACCCTAGAAATCCCGATTTTCTTCATTGTTGATCAAATAGCCTTGCATGCCTCTCTATATACATGCCTCCTTGATGTATTACGTTTATGCTAAGCTATTTGTGCATTAGGAATCACCATTTGTCTAGTTGCCTAGGTTTTTGAGGATGAATACCGGACTAGTCTGGTCCATACACCGGACAAGTCTGATTTTTCTGAACTCAAAACCTAGCCTGTCAATTCCTCAATGCAATGCCTTGTTATTCTTTCTCACCCATGCCTTGAATCATCAATACTCATTCATTCCTTACACAATTCATTCTCAGGACATGTCAAGCACAAATGATGAGATTTCTGATTTTGAGGCCGTGATGGACCACAAGGTGGCACCTCGGCCCTCGACGAGCCATGGCAAGAAACGCCAAGCGTGACCTTCCGAGCCAGCTCCATCTGCTCCTCAGGCTCGGAGGAAGGTGCTTGCCAAGAAGCTAGCCTCCAAGGCAACTGCAGCAACAAGTGGCCCTCGCCAAGCTAAGGGCAAGGGCATGGGAATAGCAACGGGCCCAGTTGGCCCCCTGAGGCTGCATGCTCCAAGGGAAGGGGTTAGGGACCCCACTAAAGACAGATTCAATGGAAAGGGCAGTGACTCGGCGACAAAGCATAGAAGCATTGATTGGTATGGCCATCCGAAGCAAGCTGCCGATGGTAGATTTTGGAGCAATTTCCAAGCAGATTTCTACAAATCTGTGTACCTCCCAATGAAGACCCCGATAGTGCGCAGTCAATGGATTGATTGGGCACATTTTGAGAAAAAGGGTTGCTCCCCGTACATTGAAGTGGTGGAAGCAATTGAGAGGCATGGACTGAAGGACCATTTTGCCTTCAGAAACAATTGGAATGATGAGGTCATAGCGCGATTCCTTGCGACATTCCACTTCTGAAGTGAAGATGAGGAAAGTGTTACTTGGATGACTCACGGATCCAAGTATAGTATAACTTAAGAAGATTTTGCAAGCCTGCTCCACCTTGACACCTCAAGACCTGACTCCTTGATCATCCACAACATAGGTGTCATTGAGAAGGATAAGATGAAGTTCCTATATGAGCCAAACTCAAAGTTCAACCCTCCCTCCAAGAAGAACATAAAGCCTTTCTTTGTTTGGTTCTGAACAGAGTCTTGAGGAAGACGATTGCTCCCAAGGATGGAGATGCTGGGAGTGTGCAGGGTTATCTCCGGACCCTGATGAGAGTGATAAGCAAGGAGCGTCAGTTTGATGTGTCTGACTACATTTGGAATGACTTGGTGAAAATTTCCTGCACAGCCAACAGGTCATGTGGATATGCTCCCTATCTTATGTTTATGATTGAGAAAGTCACTGGCATAGAGTTTGTGAAAGATGTGGAGCACCTTCCGTTGAGGCCCCAAATGCCTCAGAAGCCAAGTATACAGGCTGCTCCATCTCCAGCCTCCAGTCCTGAAGCTCCGGCGAGAAGAAATGAAGATGCAAGGGCTGCCCCCGCTACTAGGGCAACTCCTCAAAGGGGATCTGCAAGTGGGATCTTCAAGTACTTGAATTCTATATTTGCTTCCTGCAAAAAGACCGATGTGAGAGCCCACAAGCTGAACAAGAAGAGAAAGGAAGACATGAAGTATGTTAAGGCAAATGTGAAGCAGATTTGCCATAAGTTGGAGATCGACCCCATTGGATCTCCAGTGATTTCTGAGGACTCCGACCCTAACATCACCGAGCTCGGGCCCTTGACCCCTTCCGAGCTTGCCTACTTTGGCATTGGGGGCTCGAGTGGCTCTGCACCTCCTCCTCCTCCTCCTCCTCCTCATCAGCCCGAAGACGATGATGAAGACGATGAGAGGACCGACAGTGAGGAGTGAAGACTTTAGGACCCTCCTCTCCTTCTTTTTGGTGTCTTGATGCCAAAGGGGGAGAGATTGAGGGGGAGTCTTAGTCTTAGCTGCAGGATGCGAGGAGAGAGCTCTCTTTTATGCTTTTTGACTATTTTGTGGGTTGTAAAGCTTTTGCTATGTTCTTATGATGATTATGGTCCTGTGATACAATATCTTGATCTACTTGAGAAGTAATTGTTGAAAACTGTGTGGTTGCTCCTAGAATGACATATATGCTTGGTTTTGGTTGATTAATGTCAACTATGTCATTCTCATTGTTTCAATGTACTTAGATATGCATCCCACCATAAAGAATGCACATATGGATTATGCTTTCATTGCTTGATGTATTTTAGACTCATATGTGCATACTTTATGAAAATCAATTTTTATCATATTTTTTGAAATCTCAATTGGTTGTCATCAATCACCAAAAAGGGGGAGATTGAAAGTGCATCTAGGAATCCCTTGTGGGTTTTGGATGATTTATGACAAGCAAATTAGATCCTAACCACTTTGTTGAGATGAGCACAAGTTTTAATAGCAAAATAAGCAAAGTGCCAAAAGAAGGGAGAATGAGGAGCAAAGTCGAAATGAGATCAAGGAAGAAGAATAGTAGATCATTGTGTATGGAGTGTGTTAAGGAAACACACCCCAAGAGCTCATTCACAATTAAACAAACACATTGCACTAATTTATACAGGACCGTACTAGTCCGAGTGACACCGGGCTAGTTCAATATCCCCTCTGCACAAGATTGGACAAGTCCGATATCCATCGGGCTAGTCCAATATCTCTCCTACTAGAATCGGACTAGTCCTCTACAGTGCGGACTAGTCCTCAAAACACTTCACAAGTCACACAAAATTGGACAAGTCCGATCACACACTGGACTAGTTCGATATCTTTCTGATGTCAATTGGACAACTCTGATATTGGCACGGACTAGTCCGAAAAACTCTCTGACCTAAATAGGACAAGTCCCCCAATTGCGGACTTGTCCTCATAACCACTTAGTGTTTCACTGTCCGGACAAGTCCGATGACTATCCGACTAGTCCGAAGATTTCCAGAAGCGAAATCGGACAAGTCCGCTCCTAGCCAGACTAGTCCGATATTTCGGGACACTTAGGGTTTGCTACACACAGCACACCGGACTATTCCGGTGTCCACCACAGACTAGTCCGATCTTTCTTAACCCTAATGGTCACTTTTAGAAACCCCATATAAATAAAGGTGCACGGCCCAACTTTAATCTCTCTCGAACCCTAGCGCCGTCACACCTTTCAAGAGCCTCAAAAACACATATCTCCACGAAATCTAAAGCCAAAAAGATCAATCCCTTGAGGATACACATTGGAACATGGGGGAGACACATTTCATCACACTTGAGCTCTTGGTTCCGAAAAATTTCAAAAAGGCCTATTCACCCCCCCCCCCCTCTAGGCCACATTTAGCTAGCGTGTAGCCCGGTGGAACTTTGTGTTGTTTTCGATGTTTTGAATAATGTTTTGAAACTGTTTTGCTATGTCTACATATATATCTATTTCTATATTTGTTCCGTGTTTTCGCTATGATGCGAAATAGTCCATTTCTGTTTTTTTTAAATCAAAAACGTAACTTACGTCGACTATGGCACTACCGACGAAAGTTAGCCCAGGTTAACTTTCGTCGGTGTGGCTACACCAACGTAACATAACCGTCAACTTTCGTCGGTATGGTCATAGCCAACATAAGTTATAACAGGTCTACTTACGTCGGTCCGGCGTTACCGAATAACTTACATCGGCCCAGCCGCGATGGACGCAAGTGCTCCAACCCAGCCTACGGCTCATCCCGATAACTTACTTACGTCAGTTACAGGATACCGATGAAAGTTACTAACTTACGTCGGCGACTGACGTAAGTTACCTTAATCATGTCCAAACTGCTTCGTCGGCCGTCAACCGACGTAATTAAGAGAAAACCGACGACGTAAGTAACTTACGTTGGAAAAGACCTTAATTACGTCGGCCCTGGCCGACGTAATTGATCGAGATTCCTGTAGTGAACTAACACTACGTGCGAGGAGGATGGTGGATCCATGCTTGACCTCCAGAGATGTTGGGGTACTGTAGCGGCTGCGACGATAGAGGACGCGTTGACGTTCACCGCTGCTGACGATAAAAATCGCCCTGACACCACCCACGGTGTAGCATGGCTTATGGTGTTGCCCGCTGCGAATAGCCTAAAGTGATGATATGGAGGGTGTAGACAGGCAGTGGATTTTTAGGACGAAGCTGCGATTCTTGTAACCCATGTCATTCTTTCATTGCTTGTAGCAGTTGTTGGCACTAGCCATTTATTGTATGTTGTCAGTAATATGGAGTTGGATGACATAATCACACGTAGTTTGAAGAAATTGTCTAAAATGTTACGTTCGTCTTATGTGATAATCAGTACCCTGCACAACTCTGTGTGTAATGCAAAGAAGGGAAAACTAGCTGACTAAATATACAGCTGAATAACATGAACTCGCGTCGTTTTTAGACCTTGTGAGCTTTGAATCACCAGAGTTGGGGAAGAGACGACAGACGAGAGGATTTGGTGTAGCCAGGTTCTCGGTCGGCAATTGCCGCCACCGCGGCCTGGTCAATCGATAGGATTTTCACAGTTACAATAATTTTACTGGCCTCCCTGTCTTGGGCTGGCTCCTCCGGTGATGGTCATGGTGTTGGGAAATAGGTGGGACGTTACTCTGGCAATTCAATCAAATCACTCAGGAAACATGCGAATACAGAGGTCATAGATCATTGCTACTAGATGCGCAGCGCAGCGGAACGTAGACATGCGTCGGTGTAGAAGTAGACGATCTCATTCATCTCGTCATCGTCACAACAGCAGGTAGATGATCACGTTCATCGTAGACGATCAGCGCACAGTAGCAGCAGCCTCTCCACACAGTCCACACATACGGGAAGGAACGCAGTGTGCCGGTGTGCTAGAACCACGTGCGTGGCTAGGGTCTCGGCGTGAGGCCTGCGAGGGGTGGTGGCTAGGGCTGTCACGTGGTGGAGTCATTAGCTCCTAAACATACCCCTCGTATTTATAGTCGTACTAATGGGCTTTTAGGTCGCAGACCCGTTAATATCCTAATTGCTTATGGATCAAATATCCAATAGACTTTAACCCGAATTTTTATGATTTCCTCTTGGGCATATCACCAACAATCTCACACTTGCACTAGAGACAATCATCTAGCCAATCTTTTCGATATTCCAATCTCTTAAGTGTGTGACCCGTTAGGTTTATGTGCAGTCGGTTGTGAATGGAAACCGTTTCCAATCACAAGTCCGTAGAGGTACCTAGCAGGACATACTGACCCCTAAATGTACATGAAGATCATATCGGTCGAACCTAGATACATTTAACATGCTAATCACTTTGCCTCACGATACCAGTCAAGATCAAGGCGAGATGTGTGCCATCCTTGTGATAGCTCAACCATTCACTCGATCAAATAGTGGATTCATTCTATGACTAACTTTTAGTCACTGTGATTAACTTTTAATCACCTTGGCATGGCCATGCACTTTCAAATCCAACTATCTTGAGGGGCCCAGAGATATCTCTACTGTTATTAAGGAGGGGCAAATCCTATCTTGATCCACGCACTTCCCATTCTATGTTTCATTATGTACCGAAGACTACTTTTATGACTACCCAGTTACGGAGTAGCGTTTGATAGTTTCAAAGTACACAACTAAACATAGTGAGAAACAATTGCGATCTCAGGTCTAGGGATCTTGCAGGTGTATCACTCAAGACCAACTGATGGCACATATGAAAATAACAATCCCAGCAGTATCTCAGAGTGGGTCAATCCGACACCATGTTCACTAACATGTGTTCATATTATTAATTTGATATCTCGATATCTCTGATCCGTGAAACATGATCATCAATTAATACATGTGCTAGTCTGTGTGACATCATTATCTCATATAATGATATAGACTAGGGATCATTCAGAGTAACATTACTATTAACAAAGAGTTTCATGAACAAGTAATATACATGATGATCAATGTAAATAAAGATTACTCATATAACAATTTATTTAATAGTACATAAATATATCAATGACACAAGTCTCCCACTACACACTATGATAATTGATGTAAGTATCTAATACTCATAGATCTCATGTGGACCTCATGCTTTGATTGTGGAAGAGGTTTTGTCAATAGATCTGCAACATTCAAATCTGTGTGCACTTTGCATATCTTCACATCACCTCAGTCGATGATCTCTCGAATGAGGTGATACCGTCATAGTATATGTTTGGATCATTTGTGTGATCTAGGCTGTTTTGCCTGTGCGATGGCTCCACTATCGTCACAATAGAGATCCACAGGACTGGACGCGCTAGGAATAACACTCAACTCAGAAACAAATTTTCTGATCCAAATAGCTTCCTTTGCAGCTTCAGAAGATGCAACATATTTCGCCTCCGTCGTTGAATCTGCTACTATATCTTGCTTGGAACTTTTCCAGCTCACTGCCCCTCCATTGAGGTAGAATACAAAACTTGATTGTGATCTAGAATCATCCTTATCAGTTTGGAAGCTGGCATTGGTGTAACCTTTTACAACGAGCTCTTCTTCACCTCCAAGCACTAAGAACGCATCCTTAGTTCTTCTCAATTACTTAAGGACGTTTTTTACAATGGTCCAATGAGTCTCACCATAATCTGATTGATACCTGCTCGTAATGCTTAGAGCATAGGATACATCTGGATGTGTACATAGCATGGCATACACGATGGATCCAATAGCCGAAGCATAAGGAATTGCTCTCATCCTCTTTTGCTCATCAGGTGTCGAAGGACATTGACTCTTGCTTAGAGTAATGCCATGTGACATTGGCAAGAAACCTTTCTTGAAATCTTGTATATTGAACCAATTCAATATCTTGTCAATATATGTGTCTTGGCTTAATCCAATTATCCTTTTAGATCTATCACTATAGATTTTTATGCCCAAAATGTACGCTGCCTCTCCTAAATCCTTCATTGAGAAACTTTTTCTTGATGAGGATTTAACATCATCAAGCATTGAAATGTCATTTCCGATCAATAATATGTCATCTACATATAGGACCAGAAATACATGTGCACTCCCACTAAACTTCTTGTAAATACAAGGTTCTTCTACGTTTTTGATGAAACCGAACCCTTTGACATCTTCATCAAAATGTAGATTCCAACTCTGAGATGCTTGCTTCAACTCATAGATGGACTTTTGAAGCTTGCATATTTTATTAGCATTTTTAGGATTGACAAAACCCTCAGGTTGTGTCATGTACACATCCTCAGTCAGACTTTCATTAAGAAAGGCTATTTTGACATCCATCTGCCATATTTCATAATAAAAATATTCAATAATTGCTAAAAGAATCCGAACAGACTTTAGCATTGCGATGGGTGAGAAAGTTTCATCATAATCAACACCTTGAATTTGTTTAAAACCTTTTGCCACAAATCGCACTTTATACAAGTGAACATTTCCATCCTTGTTAGTCTTGTTCTTGAAAATCCATTTACAATTGACAGGTCTCACACCTTCGATTGGATCAACCAAGTTGCAAACTTGAATCTCGTGCATGGATTCAATTTTGGATTCCATGGCTCCAAGCCATTTCTCAGAGTCGGGTCCATTCATTGCTTTAGTATAGGTTGTGGGCTCATCATTGTCCAACAATACCATGTCATGCTGCTTCGTGGTTAGAAGCGTTAACTTTTCAGCCGCACGACATGCCATCGTAAACCTTTGTGGGGCTGGTGATTCATCAAATGGTTGCACAACATCTTGTACATCCTATATAGGATCAGTTGGTGCCAAAACATTTTCAGGTATTTCTTTAATTCTTCAAGATGCGCCTTGCTCCCACTAACTCCTTTTGAGAGAATATCTTTCTCCAAGAATACACCATTGCGAGCGGTAAACACTTTACCCTCTGTTTTATTATAAAAATAATATCCTTTGATATCCCTAGGATATCCTACAAAGAAGCATTTGTCTTATTTGGAAGTGAGTTTGTCTGACGTCAAACGTTTGACACAAGCATCACACTCCCAAACTTTAAGGAAAGACAATTTGGGACATTTCCCAGTCCACATCTCATATGGTGTCTTCTCAACAGACTTAGTTGGGACTCTATTTAGTGTAAACGCAGCAGTTTCAAGAGCATAACCCCAAAAGGATAATGGAAGATCTGCTTGGCTCATAATCGACTTAACCATGTATAACAAGGTTGTAGGATCAAAGATCATGTGAAAAGCTACCAGAGGGGGGGGGTGAATTGTAGATTACAACTTTTTTAGCAGAAGCAACAAAAACCCCTCGGAACAAAGTTTATCTGTTAAAGAAATCGTGTGTGCGACTAATCTAAACATGTTCAACTGTGACGAAAGTGGTAGATATTATAGAGGATCAAGTCACGAAGACACACAACAAGAATCACTGAAATCCGTCAAGAAAAACTTATGTTACGATTGAAAGATTGAACGAAGGTCAATCTAATCTACCTGAGAAAAACCAGATCTACAACACTGCAATGAAACTCGCGTAGATCCAAAATCATAAATCCAATGACCATAAAATTTTCAAAGATGATAGATAATCAAGTTGTTAAGACAACCCAAAAAGAATCACGTCAATTGGATCTGTAAAACTCGAGTTATGAAAAAACCACCAAAGCAAGGTAGTGCTATGCAGAAACTTGACGAGAAAGACCTGACGAAAACAAGTCGGACGAATAAGGCACAAAATCTCCTTTAGACTATGAATTTTATTGATCAAAACTCAAAATGAACAGCCCCAAAGTCGTGCACCACAAGCTCTGGCCTCCATTACTTATATAACCAGCCCTTAGGCCAACCCAATCCTAACTAGGACTCAAATCCTACTCAGATTCAACCGAAACTTTCCATAACTTCTCAAGAATCTTCCATACGCAGATAGAAGCAATATTAAGACTTACAAAAACCTTGGGAACAAATCCCACAATCCTAAAACAACCCAACTTCGTGGCTCACACAAAATCCTATCATAACCAACTCAAATCTTTCCATATTTGAGTCAAACCCGACTTAGCCGCAGCCTGAGTCCATAACCTAGTTGGTTGGACCTTTCCGACCAATTCTTTATGTCCACATCTCCTCATACGGCTTGGAACCATGTAAACACGTCCATGCACTTCATGTACACATGTAGACATCTTCCAATGATGGCCATGATACCTTCATATGCATTGTTCTTGATTCAAACATGTTGCGCGAACTCCCGATCAACTCAACCACAATTCCTCCCTAACATGGTTGTTCAACCTCATCTTCTACGTAAAACTAGTTCAATATGGCTCGCTCCTGCTCCTGCTTCATTGCACAACACGCCTCCGCCTCCTTCACCGCCAACCCTTCCCCGCCACCATGGCAGCGCTAGTAACGTCGAGCGCCGCAGTGGTTTGGTCGTCTCGCTAAACATGGGCGATGAAGACCCCTGCCGGTCAGGGATGACTGGGATCTTCACCCCGACAAGTTATTTCAAGCGGAGGTCTGCCACAAGTTCCACTCCACGGTTCATCATCTGGGTTCCTCGCCCAAGGGCTCCTTCTTCATGATCGCAGCTTTTCGAAGGTACACATTTCGTCTCTCGGAGAATGCAGTTGGTTGGGCTCTTTGTTCAGTGCTGGGTGGATCACCTTTGGATTTTCATGTTCAACAACTACAAGAGCGTTCGTTTCGCTTCTCGGTGGCCAGCAAACAAGTGGGTATGTTGATCAATGCCAGGAGGAGGATCACCACATCATCCTTTAATGTGTACTTCCACCTCCGGTGCACGGGAGGGCCAGACTGGATCTCTGAGTATAGGAAATGGGAGCAGGAATAGAGGGAAAGCTGGACAACGGTCTCAAGGAAGAAGTCAGTAAACAGGAGGGTTTCCTTTGCCTCCCCAACCCGGCAACGTTCTCCTGCAATAAAGGCAACCCCAACGGTAAAAGGGTTGTGGATCGGTAAAGTTTTCTATGATCTTCACCTAGCTCCAAGAAGTGCTGCCGGACTCTGGTTTCCGGCTAATCGGAAGCTCGTCGGAGATAACCATTCGGCCACCGCGAAGGGAGGTACATGGCACAACAATCAATACAACTTTTTGAATTCCTGGGTGGACAGTGGGAAGTCTGGTACCACACCATTCATGCCTCACTGGCCTCCGACGCCATGGAGCGTTAACATTTCGGCGCATGCCCCTGATGCGACCGTGCGGAGTAGTAGCAACCCTAGACTTAGCCCTACTACGAGGGAGGTCGGCAAGTGTTCTCTTTCGAAGGGGGGTAGAGCCCTTCCTGTCTCGGTTTTGCAAGGTTCCGAGGAAACTCGGCGTGGACAAGACAGCAAGCTGGAGAGGGAACCGAGGCTACCAAGCGATCATGACGCTCTGGCGTGGGATGTGAAACGCTGCTATAAATGCCTCAGTCCCTTCCATCTAAAACCCTAATGTTCTAATAAGATTCGCTGTAATATTTGCTTTGGATACGGGCATATCAGAAAAAACTGTTTTTCGGCCTCCAGAAAAATCCGGGTGTGGCACAAGAAAGGCTTACCCCTCATTAAGGCAAGCGGCCTCTCTCTGGAACCGTCCTCCGTCATCGTCTCCCACAAACTCAACTGCCCCCTCAACTTCTCCCCAGCCGCTCCATCTTCCTGGTCCTCCGCATCTTGCACTCCACCTCCATCTCCATCGCTCTCTCGCCGGCCAACTCCCTTGGTCCCATGGCCAACTTCCCGATCGATCCCACCAGGTTCTTGGCCAACCAACACTTCGACTTCCTTGATGGAGGGCCAGACAGGCTACTGAGGATGGTGGTTCACTTGCCTGGGCATCATCACATGGAGCATGAGGAGTTTGCAGTGGCAGTGGACGTCGAGCACGTTCTGGCGGAGGACCAGTACGACGACTTCAGGCTTAGGATCCGGAACTTCCTCATGCAAGATATGGGTATCACTGTCACTCACTCTTGTCTCTCTCCTCTGAGCATAGCTTTGTTTGCATTTCAGACTAGCCTGTTTCAGGATCTTCTAGTGATGAGAGAACCAATCATGGTGGATGGGGTCCGTGTGTCTTTCGTCAGGCATGATTTTGGAAGGAACCGTCGGACGCATGAGTTTGGCTGTGTCGGATGGTTCATGATCGTGGGGTATCCGTTAGACTACATATCAGTGGAAGCAAATGAACTAGCAGTTTCTGGTTTTGGCAAGTTACTACAATGGCACACAAGCCCGAGGGCTCTAGGATTCATTCTTGTTAAGTGTCTTTACACCCATGCTAGGTCGGTCCCCAGGAGCCTAGTCCTGCGTCAAGGTACCAGGGATGGTGTCGGTTACTCTGGGACCTGTCCGATTTACATCCTTAACTGGATAAGCCCGCATGGCTTCAGAGAAATCCACTGGGGCATCCCCCCCGGAAGATGACTTGCCAGAGGATGGCAACCCACACCCCCTTCAAGAACAAGAACCAGAGGGCAGCACCAGCAGGCAATTGACCCTGAGGCAGACGCAGATTGGACAGTGCACAATGACCAGCAACAAAACAATGATGGATGGGAACCCTCGGGGCCGCCACCGCCCCCTCCGCACCAGGAGATGGCCATCAACTGCGGTGCTCCTACTCAGGATGACTCCTCCGATGTTGCGAACACTGTGCAAACGACTGCCAGAGCACCATGGACGGGACCACAACCTTACTCTCTGGCTAACCCTAATGATGTCACATAGCAGCCAGACTGGATTCGCCACTTTGATTTTGTGGGGCTGAGAAGAATGCTCCAGGTGGCTTTCCCCAACTCCCCGTCAGCGTGGTCGAATGTGCAGTTCAGTGAGCCCAATGGATGCGGGGGGTTCAATAAGGTCCTCACCATGTCCTTCACCAACACCATTGATCAGTAGAGCACTCATCAGAGCAAGGACCAGAGCCCAGGCCAATCCTCTATGGTCATCAAGGACATCACCTCAGGGCCAACTGCGGACATGGATAGGAATAAGGGCAAACAACCAGTGAAGTCGGCAGTGGTCGACCTGACAGGCCCCTCCTACTCCAACAGGGCACCGGAAGCTAGCAAACTAAGGAGGAGCCCGCGGCTGCAACTGATCAGGCAAGGGCACCGGTCGACCCCCCCACCTGCTCAGGAGGACGACTCCAGTGCTGGCACACCTGCTGATACTCCTCTGCTCAATCTTTTCCTAGGTCTAGTCAAATTCCCCAGCCTTGATTCTATTGACTCTATCTGTCCCTACCCTGAGCTCCACATCGCTTTGCTGCAGGCGACGGTGGTAAAAGACTGCAGCGTTCCCCTGAGGTGGCGCGCCAGATGATGTCCCTCCCGGAGCTGGATGACGATGTCGACCAACAATCTTAATTTGCCGGGAGCAGAGGGCGCAGGGGACATTAGGAGCTGCTTTGTTGCTTTTCAAACTGTTTGCTATTCAGTCTTTTCGGATGTCGATGTGCTAGACATGGGTGTACTTGTTATGATCAACACTTGTTATTTTTCTATGTTTTTTATTACGCACAATATCTGTTGTGAGCACCTGCTCATTTGGACCGGTTGGTGGCGTGATCCTAAGGCCAAGTCAGTTATTCCTTTCTGGAGTCCTTTGGCTGTGACCTGTTACATTGTTGCTTGGTCTAATTTCTTGACACGTGCTGGCGGTTGGATCAATTTCTGGTTCCTGCATTCTCGCCTTTGGGGGTCGGGCACCCAGTGGATGCTGTCTTGGGGGTATGTTGAGTAACGTTTGTCCAGGCCCCAACCCCTCTTCTCTAGCTGAGATTACATCCCAGTCTGCCCATTTACCCTCTATGGTTATCTATGGCGCACAACTTAAACCGTAACTGGAATGTTTTTAACTGGAACATCCGTGGTCTCAATAGTACTGATAAACAACAGGCAGTCAAAGCCAAAATAGAGGAGGTCCATGAATGTAATATCTTCTGTATTCAAGAGATAAAAAAAACATATTGACATATCTTTCCTTAAACGAGTGGTGCCCAGAAGATTCAACAAATTCCCTTATGCACCATCCAGGGGTGCCTCAGGAGGTATACTAGTGGGATGGAACGACAATCTTCTTCATGGGGAGTCTCTAGAAATTAGGGACTTTGCCATTTCTATTCGGTTCACATCTCGAAAGAATGGGGTTGTTTGGCACCTAGTCTCGGTCTATGGACCCTGTCAAGGTCCCCGCCGGCAAGAATTCAGTGAGTGGTTATGGAACCTAGATTTGCAACCGCAAGAGTTATGGATGATACTGGGGGATTTCAACTTCTATCATCACACTAGTGACCGTAACCGCACCAGAGCGAATATAGGTGACATGAAGACCTTCAATAGTATCATCCTACACTTGGGACATCCTACACTGGGAAATCCCTCTACAAGGAAGGAAATACACGTGGAGCAACATGCAACAGTCCCCCTGCTTGAACAACTAGATTGGTGCTTTACTTCAGCGCAGTGGTATCTATGATTCCCAAACTCTACACTTCGGCCGCTAGCCAGGGACACATCTGACCACGTTCAGCTAGTGGCCCAGATCAGCACTACCATACCCAAAGCAAAATGCTTCAGATTCGAGAACTACTAGCTCAGGCATCCCCAATTTTTCTCCATTGTTAAAGACTCGTGGAGCTACAAGCTAAACAATTGGAGCAGAACACTGGGTGGCCTGAATAAACTGATCAAGCGATGCAATGAAGTTATTTTGATCATGGACACAATGGAAGAACAAATGACATTATTTCCACAAGAAAGCAGCTTTAGAAACATGATCAAACGCCAACTTGCTCAACTTATCAAGCAACAAAATGACTACTGGAGACAACACTACACAGAGCGATGGGCCATGCTTGGAGATGAGCCAACAAAATTCTTCCTGGCCGTGGCAACGGAAAGGTATAGGAGAAACAACATCCCAGTCATTCAGGATGACCAGGGAGTAGAGTTGATGGACCATGGGCATAAAGATTCCGCTCTCTGGAAGGAATTCAACGAAAAGTTAGGCCAATCTGACCCGACTCATCAATGGCCACGAATTCAGCAATGGGTTTTGCCCAAGCAACACTTACAAACACTGTGCAACCCAGTCACCAGAGAGGAAGTTGATGCCACAATCAAGACGATGCCAAGCGACAAAGCTCCAGGCCCAGACGGCTTCAACACAAAATTCTTTCAAGCATGTTGGCACATCATTAAGGAAGATATATATATATATATATATATGTATATATATATATAAATGTATGCTTTGCTCGGATTTTTTCAATAACAACATCAGTATCCAGCCACTGAATAGCTCTTTAATCACTCTCATCCCAAAGATCAACAATCCTTGCAGGGTTGCAGACTACAGGCCCATATCACCGCTGAACACCACTGCCAAACTGATCACCAAAATACTCTCAGTACGATTGTAGGAAGTCATCACAACCATCATCCACAAAAATCAATACGGTTTCATCAAAAAAAGAACCATCCAGGACTGCATGGCATGGGTCTTTCAATACCTCCACCAATGTAAGAAAACCAACACAGGTATCAAAGTACTCAAACTGGACTTTGAAAAAGCCTTTGACAAAGTGGAACATGACTTCATATTACACATGTTACGAGTTTTTGGTTTTCCGTATCAATGGATCAAATGGGTAGCAGACATCCTATCAACTGTCGTTTCTTCAGTGCTTCTCAATGGAGTACCAGGCAAGACGTTCCATTGCAGAAGAGGGGTTCGGCAGGGGGACCCACTGTCCCCCCTTCTTTTTGTATTGGCAGCTGATCTCCTGCAAATTTCAATCAACAAAACGGTTGAGTTGGGGCTTCTGACATTGCCACTGCACCAAGGAACAAATGTGGAATTCCCGGTGGTCCAATATGCAGATGACACTATCCTAGTTCTCAACGCTAATCAGAGAGAGCTCTTCTTTTTGAAAAACCTATTGCAATCTTTCGGAGAAGCGACAGGTCTAAAAGTGAATTGGGGAAAATCAAGCCTCATGCCAATCAACATTGATGAAGAGAAAACCACAATCCTTGCAGCCACACTGGGCTGCACCATTGGCTCATTCCCATTTACATACTTGGGATTGCCTATGAGCCTTGACAGACCAAAAGCAGACACCTTTGAAGGGCTCGTCTCACGAGTACAGAAGACGCTAACCGGAGCAGCAACATGGTTATCAATGGTTGGCCGATGCACACTCATTAATAGCATCATATCCGCTATACCTATTTATGCCATGTGCACTATCAAACTGAGAAGTCCGGTCATTCAAGCAATTGACAAAGCGAGAAAGCAATGGTTGTGGAGAGGCTCAGATATCAATGGCAAAGGCCAGCCTCTGGTGGCCTGGCATCAAGTGACAACACCAAAGGAAAATGGAGGCCTAGGTCTCAAAAACCTCACTACAATGAATGAAGCCATGCTCATGAAATTCCTCTCGAAAATCTATAACAAAGCTGACATCCCCTGGGTCCATCTCATACATCAACGTTATTGTAACAATGGTAAGCCTTCGCATGGAACAAAAGGAAAAGGATCCTTCTGGTGGAGGGACGTAGTGAGACTATCTGACTCATTTCTCAAGAATTTTGAAGTCAAAGCTGGAAAAGGGGACACAATTCGGCTCTGGCAGGATCAGTGGGAAGGCCACTTGCTCAGAAGGGACATGCCTTGCCTGCACCCCTTCGCAAAAAAAAACCCAACATCTCTATGGCCCAATTCCTCAACAGGTCAGATCACCTCAGCCGTTTCTTCCAACCAATGTCAGATGAAGCCTTGCTGGAACTGGTCAACCTGGAAGCGCTACTGGATGAGGTTTCTCACAGGGACCCCTCGCAAGACGTATGGAGTCCGACAGGGGGAGTAAGGATATTCAGCTCCAAGAATATCTACAACAACTGCTACAACCACATCAAGCCACTAGCACCCTTTAGTTGGATATGGGCTTCGAGGGTGGTAAAAAAAGTGAAGATCTTCACGTGGCTTATGTTTCGAGACCAGCTAAACTCACGCAACCTCCTGAAGAGAAAGAACATATCCATTGATGGGAATGACTACACCTGTGTGCTCTGTGTTGACAATGTGGAGGAACTCACTTACCATCTCTTCTTTAGCTGCTTCAGCATGGTATGTTGGAACGTCCTTGGAGTTCATTGGGACCAGGACATCCCTTTCTTCGACACTCTGCAGAAGGCCAAGAACAGCTGGAGTCGTCGAGCCTTGATGGAAATCTTCTCTATAGCGGCTTGGGAGATTTGGATTGCTCGTAACAACTTCATTTTTAGAAACTTTCCCCCTAATGTAAATGCATGGAAAAGATCCTTCATTTCTTCTACCAGGCTTCAAGCTTGTCGCTTTAAGCCTGAGCATAGGGGCTGGGTGCTCCTGTGGCTACAGAGCTTGTAGGGGTTGTTCCTCTCTCTGGAACACCTAGTCAAGTGCTGTTGTGCCTTTCTAACTGAAACTCTATTTCGTTTTTTAATATATTTTCATAGCTGTCGGGGTTCTCCCTTGGAGTTTTTTATTGGTAAAAAAAAAACTAGTTCAATGGATCCCATCACTAGCCATGTCTTGAGCTCAAGCAACAATTGCACATGAATAAACAATCCAATACTTCCGAGCACAAGTCCTCGACTTGACTCACTGTAGTTCGGAAACCACCACACCTTACACGAGCACCTCACATAAGCTGTTGCAAACCTTAGAAAAAGATATCAACCATAACCACCAAAACACATCAAAAACTTAGTAAAATAATACTAAGCAAACTTTCCATAGATGTAAAGCAAGTTTGAATCAATTCAACGTAAAAGCAGAACCATTGCAATCTATCTCTGGACCTTGCCAAAACTAACCGAACCATGAGTCAGAGCTTACCAAAGCTAGCAGGACCTAGCAGCGGAGCTTACCAAAGTTATTCGGACCTAGAGCCGGAGCATACTAAAGCTTAGTCGGACCTAGCGCCAGAGCAAGCAAAAACATGTCGGACCTAGCCATAGCAAGTCGGACCTAGACAAAGAAGTTGGATCTAGTCAAAGCAAGTCAGACCTTACGTCAGACCTTATCGGAGCTACCCAAAACAAGTTGGACCTTGCTGGAGCTCGGACCTTGTTGAAAAAGGTGGTTTGGAAGTATTCAAAACTTTTATCGACAAAGCCAATTTATTCAACACACATAGGTCTCACAATCTCCCCCTTGATGAATGCATTGGCAAGACAACTTAAAATCCGAATATTGGCTTATTCACATGAAAAGTTTTGAAAACAGAATTCTCCCCCTATACATATTTCTCCCCCTTTGTAAATCAGAAATAAAATGAGAAGAAAATCAAATATACAAAAATTCTCCCCCTGAGAAGAATCATGCCAAAAGCACTTGTGAATGTGTGCAATGTGTGATCAATTTGCAATCGTGCCAAATTCTCCCCCTGTGACAATGTATTCAACAAGATTCAAAAGAGAAATTTCAATTGTTATGAGCATATTATAACATAAACATATAAAATAAAGCCCATCCAAGTCATACTATCAAGTAACTTACACTATCACATCAATGAGATACATAAATTAGTGCAAGCCATGCTAGAGATCAAGTGTAATTTTCAATTTAAGCAAGTCATGATCTCACAAACTTAACTATTTCAAGACTTGAGAGCATGACACTTGTTGCTGCAATTTTTTATTTTTCAAAGCACAAATTTATATCATATGACATTTGCAAAAGATTATATGCACATCTGCATTATTCTAACCAACCAAGCCAAGCCTATGTCATTTGACAATCAGAAGCTTAAGAACATGGTTTTAGTCATACACAACTTCTTGCAAGTTCATATCTATGTGCAATGATAAAGAAGAAGTGTGATGCATGCATATTCTCTTGATCTTTTCTCAATTTTTATTTGATCATAAAACTCAATATGTGAGTTGATTACTTGATTAATTATTTATGATTAAAAGCACTTGTGATCATGCAACAAGTTCAAAACAGCAAGAAAGTTTGATCATGACCAAATTTAGTGTAAGTAATTATTCCAATTTCTAGTCATGGCAAAAACTACAAAACGTATAACGCGAGTAATGTAGTAAGAACTTTCAGTATGTAAAAGGAATCACAAAGTCATATATGTATGAAATACTATGCTCATATTATTTTAATTTCAGATTCACACATAGACTTCCCAAGTTTCAAAACTCTCCCTCAATTTAAGCCATGAGGATGCATAACCCCTATTTCACTACGAATAAAACAAAAACGAGTGAAATCCAAAGGTTTTGTAAAAATGTTAGCCAATTGTTGTTCGGTATCTACATGGTGAAACACATTTCCTTTTTCAACATTATCACGGAGAAAGTGATACCTAATGTCAATGTGCTTTGTTCTTGAATGTTGCACGGGGTTTTTAGCAATGCAAATGGCACTAGTGTTATCAAAAAACAACAAAACACTATCTAAATCAACCTCATAGTCCCTAAGAGTTTGAACAATTCAAAAAATTTGTGAGCAAGCGCTAGCAACAGCTACATATTTAGATTCGGTTGTGGATTGTGCAACTAAACTTTGTTTTCTAGAGGACCAAGCAACAAGTGAATTACCAAGAAAATGACAAGCACCTGAAGTACTTTTCCTATCAAGCCTACAACCCCCAAAATCAGCATACGAAAAAGCTTTCAAAGTAACGGTTGAGGAAGAAGGAAGAAAAATGCCAAATTCTTGAGTTCCATGAAAGTACTTGAGTATCCTTTTGACGTCTTGATGATGTGAAGCACGTGGGGAAGCTTGAAATCGTGCACAAAGACATACGCTGAATTGTATGTCCGATCTTGATTTCAACCGGGTCACCATCTATATTCTTTTTGATCGACCGGGTCTACATCTTCATCAAGTTCAATTGTTATTGATATACCCATTTGTGTCCGAAGTGTAGGATCAAAGAGCATGTGAAAAGATACCAGAGGGGGGTGAATTGTAGATTTAAAAGACTTACGCAGCAAAAACAATTAAATCCCAACCCCTTTGGCAGAAAAATGATTTGTTAGAGAAATCGTGTATGAAACTAATCTAAATGTGTTTCACTGTGACAAAAGTGATATATATCAGAGAGAATCAAGTCACGAAGAAAGCACAAAAAGAATCACTCAAATCCGTCGAGGGAAACTCAGGTTATGATCGAAAGATCGAACAAAGGTCCATCTGTCCTACCCGAGAAAAACAGTTCTGGAACGCTGCAAAGAAACTCATGTAGATCAGAAACTACAAATCTAATGACCATGAACTTTTTACAGATGATAGATAATCAAGTTGTTAAGACAAAACAAAAATAATCACATCAATTGGATCTGTAAAACTCGAGTTATGATAAAACCAACGACGAAAGGTAGTGCTGTCCAGAAACTCGACGAGTAAAACTTGTCTGGAACAAGTCAGATGAACAAGACAAGAAAGTTCCTTCAAACTACGAATGTTATTCAATAGAACACAAGAGGAACAGCCCCAAAATCGTACACCACGATCTTTGTCCTCCCTTGCTTATATAACCAGCCCTTAGGCCAACCCAATCTTAACTAGGACTCCAATCCTACTCCGATCACAAATCGGAACTTTCCATAACTGCTTAGGACTCTTCTATATGCAGATAGAAGCAATCTTAAGACTTAAAAACACCATAGTAACGTATCCCACATTCCTAAAACAACTCAAATTCATGACCCACAAGAATCCTATCATAACCAACTCGATACTTTCCATACCGAGCCATAACCGACTCCGCCGCAGCCAAAGTCATCAACAGATACGATCCGATCCTTCCAACCAGATATTCCCATCCATAAACCATCTTCGGAACCATGTTGCCATGTCATGCACCACATGCATACATGCAAACACCTTCCTTCGACGTCCAGTAACCTTCATATGCACTGCCCTTGATTCAATCATCTTGCGCGACCTTCTGACCCGCTCAACCACAATTCCTCCTGAATTTGGTCGTTGGAACCTCATCTCCTCCCTGAGACTAGTCCAAAGGATCCTGTCACCATCCATGACTTGAACTCAAGCAACACCTGCACATGAACAAACAACCAATCCATACGAGCCTAAGTCCGCGACTTGACTCAAGTCAGTTCCGAACACAACACCTTACGTGGGCACCTCACATAAGAATGTTGCAAAGCATATCAAAACGATATCAGCCATATCAACCAAAACACACCAAAAACTTAGTAAAAAAATACTAAGAAATCTTTCCATAAGTGTAAAGCAAGTTCAAAACATTGCAAGATAAAAGCAAGAACATTGCGATCAAGCACCGGTCCTTGCCATAGCCAACCGGAGCTTGAGCCGGAGCTTACCAAAGCTAGTACAACCTAGCGTCGGAGCTTAAGAAAGCTAGTCGGACCTAGCGCTGGAGCTTACCAAAGCTAGTCGGACCTAGCGCCATAGCTAACCAAAACTAGTCAGAACTAAAGACAAAGCTCACTGGAGCTACCCAAAAGAATATGTTGGATCTAGACAAATGAAGTTGGACCTATTGTCGGACCTTGCAGAAGCTCGAATCTAGAGTCGGACCTTGCTAAAAAGATGTTATGGCAGCATTCAAAACTTTTATTATCAAAGTCAATGTATTCAGCACACATAGGTCTCACAATCTCCCCCTTCATGAATGCATTGGCAACACCACTTAAAATCCGATCATTGGCATGAAAAGTTTTGAGAACAATTTCCCCCCTTTTTGAAAATCAAATGAGATAGAAATAAATTTCAAATAAATTTCACCCCCTATTTATATTTCTCCCCCTTGCATACTCTTTGCATAATTCACCATATTATCTCTCCCCCTTTGACAATGTATTCAGCAAGGTTCAAAAGAGAAATTTTTAATTGTTATGAGCATATTATAACATATACATATAAAACAAAGCTCATCCAAGTCATACCATCAAGTAACTTACACTATCACATCAATGAAATACATAAAGTAGTGTAAGCCATGCTAGAGATCAAATGTAATTTTCAATTTAAGCAAGTCATGATCTCACAAACTTAACTATTTCAATACCTGAAAGAATGACACTTGTTGTTGCATTTTATTATTTTTAAAAGCACAAAATTAGATCATATGATATTTGCAAGAGATTATATGCGCATCTGCCTTATTCTAACCAACCAAGCCAAGCCTATGTCATCTGACAATCAGAAGCTTAAGGACATGATTTTAGTCATACACAACTTCTTCCAAGTTCATATCTAAGTGCTATGATAAGCCATCTCAAAAGAAGAAGTGTGATGCATGCATATTCTCTTGATCTTTTCTCAACTTATATTTGTTCACAAAAATTCAACATCTGAGTTGATTACTTGATTAATTTTTTATGATTAAAAGCACTTGTGAGCATGCAACAAGTTCAAAACAGCAAGAAAGTTCGACCATGACCATATTTAGTGTAAGTAATTATTCCAATTACTAGACATGGCAAAAACTACAAAATGTATAACCCGAGTAATGTAGTAAGAACTTTCAGCATGTAAAAGGAATGACAAAGTCATATATGTATGAAATACTATGCTCATATTATTTTAATTTTAGATTCACACATAGACTTCTCAAGTTTGAAAACTCCCCCTCAATTCAGGCCATGAGGATGCATAACCCCTATTTCACTACAAATATAACAAAAACGAGTGAAATCCAAAGGTTTTGTAAAAATGTCAGCCAATTGTTGTTCGGTATCTACATGGTGAAGCACAATGTTTCCTTTTTCAACATTATCACGGAGAAAGTGATACCTAATATCAATGTGCTTAGTTCTAGAATGTTGCACAGGGTTTTTAGCAATGCAAATAGCACTAGCGTTGTCACAAAACAGTGGAACACTATCTAGATCAACCCCATAGTCCTTAAGTGTTTGAACTATCCAAAGAATTTGTGAACAAGCGCTAGCAGCAGCTACATTTTCAGATTCGGTGGTGGATTGTGCAACTGAACTTTGTTTTCTGGATGACCATGCAACAAGTGAATTACCAAGAAAATGACAAGCACTGGAAGTACTTTTCCTATCAATCCTACAACCTCCAAAATCAGCATCGAAAAAAGCTTTCAAAGTAACAGTTGAGGAAGAAGGAAGAAAAATGCCAAATTCTTGAGTTCCATGTAAGTACCTGAGAATCCTTTTGACGGCTTGACGATGTGAAGCACGTGGGGAGGCTTGAAACCGTGCACAAAGTCATCCGCTGAATTGTACGTATGGTCTTGATACCGTGAGATACAAAAGTGATCCGATCATGCTTCTATATTCTTTTTGATCCACGGGTTCACCATCTTCATCAAGTTCAAGTGTTGTTGTTGTTCCCATTGGTGTCCGAAGAGGCTTGCTTTTGTCCATTTTGAAGCACCTTAGGAGATCTTTTGTATACTTCATTTGATGCACAAAGGTACCCTCCTTGGTTTGCCTGATTTGCAGCCCCAAAAAGTACGTGAGTTCTCCCATCATACTCATCTCAAATTCCGAACTCATCATAGCTGAAACTTGGACACAAGATCATGAGAAGCACAACCAAAGATAATATCATCCACATACACGTGAACGAATAATGAGTCATTGCCATGCTTAAGCACAAAAAGAGTTTTATCAACCTTGCCCATGGTAAACCCCTTTTCAAGTAAGAATGTTTTTAACCTATCATACCATGCTCTAGGGGCTTGTTTGAGACCGTACAAGGCTTTGGACAGTTTGTAAACATGATTAGGAAAATCTGAATTTTCAAAACCCGGTGGTTGTTTGACATAAACCTCTTTATTTATGTAGCCATTAAGAAAAGCACTTTTAACATCCATTTGATATACCTTAAAACCTTTAGATGCAGCAAAAGCTAATAAAATTCTTATGGCTTCTAATCTAGCAACAGGAGCAAAAGTTTTATCAAAATCTAGACCTTCAACTTGAGTGAAACCTTGAGAAACCAACCTAGCCTTGTTCCTAACCACAACCCCATCCTCACTTTGTTTATTTTTAAACACCCATTTAGTTCCAATTAAAGTGTGACCTTGAGGAGGAGGTACAAGTTTTCAAACGTTATTTCTTTCAAAATTTTCTAACACTTCTTGCATGGCAAAAATCCAAGATTCATTAGTGACTGTGTGTGATATATGTTTGGGTTCAAAAGAAGCAACAAAAGAAGAATGAGCATGAGAGTTTGGATCGCAAAACCTTGACCGTGTAACTCGTTCGTACAAGCTTCCAATAATCTGTTGTGGGGGATGATTCTTGAAGATCTATAGAGGAACAGATGTCTCACAAGCTTCTTCTTCATTAGGGTCATTGCAGATTGATGATCTTGTAGCTTGTGGATGATCAGGACAAGCAGAGGTGGTAGTCAGAGCTTGTTCACGGTTCGGAGCTGGACACGTGTCAACTTCGGAGCTACCAGGCAGTATCACCGGCTTTTCTTCATCTTCGGAAATACCCTCCCCCTGAGGATATGGATCTGGTCCTGCAATACCGGAGCTAGTACCTGGGCTAGCTTCATCAAAAGAAACTTCATAAGTCTCCACAATTTTGTTAGTGTCAAATAAAAACACATGGTAGCCTCTAGTATGAGATGGATAACCAAGAAACATGCCATCAATGGATCTAGGTTCAAATTTATGAAGATTACCATGTTTCTTAACAAAGTATTTGCAACCAAAGACCCGAAAGTGTGTGACACTAGGCCTATGTCCAAACCGGAGCTCATATGGGGTTTTATCTAGCTTAGCGCGCAAGAAAACACGATTTGAGAGATAACAAGCGGTTGCAATCGCATCAGCCCAAAATTTCCTAGGAGTTTTGATACTCATCAAGCATAGTCCTAGCCATCTCAACTAAGGTTCTGTTCTTTCTTTCTACAACACCGTTTTGTTGAGGTACATATGGTGAAGAAAATTGATGATCTATTCCATTTTCAGCACAAAAGTGATCAAAAGATTGATTTTTAAATTCAGTTCCATTATCACTTCTAATTGCTTTTAAAGATCATGGGTGATCAACTGATAATCTAACAAAAAGCTTCATTCTTAGATGCCATAAAGTAAACCCAAGAGTATCCAGAATAATTATCAACAATCGCAAGAACATACCATTTACCTCCGAAGGATTGAACACGTGAAGGTCCTACGGTGTCAAGGTGCAAAAGTTGACTCGGTTCAGTTGTCGTGATCATTGTGAGAGGAGAATGTGAACCTGCAACCATCTTAGCATGTATACAAGAAGAGCACACAATTTCTTTGTCCCCTTTAAGCTTATGCAGCCCATGTATGCGATCAAGAGCACTAACACGCGTTAGCTGATCAAAGCCTACGTGACCAAGTCTACGATGCCAAAAATATAAGTCCTTTGAATCATTAGCAACTAGACACCTATGCTTAGAGGAAGAAATATCAAAATCAGCTTTAAAAACTCTTCCAAACCGAGACATGTTAAAAATAAGATCACTATTTGAACCTACAACTTTGCAGCAGTTTTTATTGAAAATAATTTCTAGATTTCCATCTAGCAATTGTGAAATAGAAAGCAAGTTGTATTTCAAATTTTTGACAAGTACCACATCCTTCAAAGTGTAGTGATCATTTACTCTAACTGAACCCTTAGCAATTATAGGAGTTGAAGAATTACCGGCAAAAGTATCGTTCTCTACACGTGACACAAAAGAGAGGGAGGAGAACTATTCTTTGTTACTAGTCACGTGGCGTGAGCAACCTGAATCCACAATCCAAATGTTCTCCTTCCTCAAGCATGTAACCTCATCGTCATCACTGTTGTGTTTTGCATCCTCCTGACTTGATCTTGATCTAGTTTTGCCCGCCATGAAGCATAAGTTGACCAGATTGTCATCACTTCATCACTTTCAAAGTCTACATCACTTGAACTGAGTTCTTGAAGTGCAGTGATGAAGCTATTAATCATCTTGCGTCCTATGGTACCCATCTTTTTCTTGTTGGGATTTCCAGAGGTGGTATTGACCTTGTTCTATTTTTCTTCACGGGTAGTAGGACCTGAAAGGTTAGGGCATTCTGTACGAAAGTGTCCCATCTTACCACATTCAAAACAGCATTGAGGTCCGGAGCTTCCTCTCCTTCTAGTTCTCACATTTTGCAATGCTTTTGAGAATCTAGTTGAGATGAGTGCTAACTCCTCTTCTGGAAATTCCTCGATCTGCTCCAGGGTTAGTGAGGACAACAAAGCAAGAGTATTGCAAGATGATGATTGGCTGGAGCTAGACATATCACATTGTGAGACAAAAGCAATAGACTTGTTTGGGTTTTTACGTGATATTATGTCAATTTCATAAGTTTTTAACTTGGAATATAGAACATCTAAAGTAAGTGTACTCATGACAGTAGATTCACGAATGGATGTAACTTTCATCTCCCAAATTGACATGTCTAATGTACTTAACAATTGCCTAGCATTTTTAGCATCTGAAAAATTAACATTGACGCTACGCAAGTTGCTGAGAATTTTATTAAAGCGAGCAAAGAGATCATCAATTCACTCACTGGGTTGCATCTCAAAGCGCATGTATTCTTTCTTGAACAGTTCTTGCCTTACCTCCTTGATCATGTTGGATCCTTCGTGGTAGTCACAAAGTGCTTTCCACACATCGTATGCCGATCGAAGATGTGCAACGCGGTCGAAGTCGCTTTGAGTGAGTCCTTGGATGGTCAAGTTTCGGGCTTTCTTGTTGTTGTCGACGTCCCGTAGGTTCTTATCCGTAACTTGATCATTTGACGACACATCATAAGGCTTGTACACCTTTTCCCATATGGCGAAGCCTTGGGCCTGGATGAAAGCCTCCATGTGTGCCTTCCAAACCTGAAAATCAATACCAGCAAACATACAAGTTTTGGCAGAGTATTTCTCCATGATGATTAGTCAGTAACACGTGCAAATTACAATGATTAGAACACCGTGTCTCTGATACCAATTGTAGGATCGAAGAGCAGGTGAAAAGCTACCATAGGGGGGGGGGGGGGTGAATGGTAGATTTAAAAGACTTACGCAGCAGAAACAATTAAATCCCATCACCTTCGGCAGAAAAAATGATCTTTTAGAGAAATCGTGTGTGAAACTAATCTAAACTTGTTTCACGGTGAGAAAAGTGATATATATCAGATATAATCAAGTCACGAAGAAAGCACAAAAAGAATCACTCAAATCCGTCGAGGGAAACTCAAGTTATGATCGAAAGATCGCACAAAGGTCAATTTGTCCTACCCGAGAAAAACAGTTCTGGAACGCTGCAAAGAAACTTGTGTAGATCAGAAACCACAAATCTAATGACTGTGAAATTTTGAAAGATGATAGATAATCAAGTTTTGAAGACAACCCAAAAAGACGTCAATTGGATCTGTAAAACTCGAGTTATGATAAAACCACCGACGAAAGGTAGTGCTGTCCAGAAACTCAACGAGTAAAACTTGTCTGGAACAAGTCAGACGAACAAGGAACAAAAGTTCCTTCAAACTACGAATTTTATTCTATAGAACACAAGAGGAACAGCCCCAAAGTCGTGCACCACGAGCTTTGGCCTCCCTTGCTTATATAACCAGCCCTTAGGCCAACCCAATCTTAACTAGGACTCCAATCCTACTCCGATCACGAATCGGAACTTTCCATAACTGCTTAGGACTCTTCTATACGCAGATAGAAGCAATCTTAAGACTTTCAAACACCTTAGGAACGTATCCCACATTACTAAAACAACTCAAATTCGTGACCCACATGAAATCCTATCATAACCAACTCGATACTTTCCATACCGAGCCATAACCGACTCCACCGCAGCTAAAGTCATCAACAGATACGATCTGATCCTTCCAACCAGATCTTCCCATCCATAAACCATCTTCAGAACCATGTTTCCATGTCATGCACCGCATGCATACGTGCAAACACCTTCCTTCGACGTCCAGTAACCTTCATATGCACTGCCCTTGATTCAATCATCCTGTGCGACCTCCTGACCCGCTCAACCACAATTCCTCCTGAATTTGGTTGTTGGAACCTCATCTCCTCCCTGAGACTAGTCCAAAGGATTCTGTCACCAGTCATGACTTGAACTCAAGCAACACCTGCACATGAACAAACAACCAATCCATACGAGCCCAAGTCCGCGACTTGACTCAAGTCAGTTCCGAACACAACACCTTACGTGAGCATCTCACATAAGCATGTTGCAAAGCATATCAAAACGATATCAGCCATATCAACCAAAACACACCAAAAAATTAGTAAAAAAAATACTAAGCAATCTTTCCATAAGTGTAAAGCAAGTTCGAAACATTGCAAGATAAAAGCTGGAACATTTCGATCAAGCACTGGACCTTGCCATAGCCAACCGGAGCTTGAGCCAGAGCTTACCAAAGCTAGTACAACCAAGCGTCGGAGCTTAAGAAAGCTAGTCGGACCTAGCGCCGGAGCTTACCAAAGCTAGTCGGACCAAGCGCTGGAGCTAACCAAAACTGGTCGGAACTAAAGACAAAGAACACCAGAGCTACCAAAAAAAACATGTTGGATCTAGACAAAGAAAGCCGGACCTATTGTCGGACCTTGCAGAATCTCGGAGCTAGAGTCAGACCTTGCTAAAAAGATGTTATGGCAACATTCAAAACTTTTATTGTCAAAGCCAATGTATTCAGCACACATAGGTCTCACACGAAGAGGCTTGGTTTTGATGTTGAAGCGCTTAAGAATGTCTCTTGTATACTTCGTTTGATGCACAAAGGTTCCCTCCTTGGTTTGCTTGATTTGCAGCCCCAAAAAGTACGAGAGTACTCCCATCATACTCATATCAAATTCTGAACTCATCATAGCTTAAAACTTGGACACAAGATCATGAGAAGGACAACCAAAGATAATATCATCCACATACACTTGAACGAATAATGAGTCATTGCCATGCTTAAGCACAAAAAGAGTTTTATCAACCTTGCCCATGGTAAACCACTTTTTGAGTAAGAATGTTTTTAACCTATCATACCATGTTCTAGGGGCTTGTTTGAGACCGTATAAGGCTTTGGACAGTTTGTAAACATGATTCAAAAATTTTGGATTTTCAAAACCTGGTGGTTTCTTGACATAAACCTCCTCATCTATGTAGCCATTAAGAAAAGCACTTTTAACATCCATTTGATATAACTTGAAACCATTAGATGCAACAAAAGCTAACAAAATTCTTATGGCTTCTAATCTAGCAACAGGAGCAAAAGTTTCATCAAAATCTGGACCCTTCAACTTATGTGAAACCTTGAGCAACCAACCTAGTCTTATTCCTAATCACAACCCCATCCTCACTTTGTGTATTTTTATACACCCATTTAGTTCAAATTAAAGTGTGACCTTGAGGTGGAGATACAAGTTTTCCAAACATTATTTCTTTCAAAATTTTCTAACTCTTCTTGCATGGCAATAATTCAAGATTCATTAGTGAGTGTGTGTGATATATCTTTAGGTTCAAAAGAAGCAATAAAAGCATAATGAGCGTGAGAGTTTGGATCGCAAAACCTGGACTGTGTGACTCATTCGTGCAAGCTCCCGATGATTTGTTGTGGAGGATGACTTCTGAGGATTCGGAGGGGAGTAGACACTTTACAAGATCCTTGTTCTTCATGTTCATCACAAACAATGAGCTTGTGACTTGAGGACGATCTGAACCAGCAATGGTAGTCGTCGGTGCTGGTTGTGAATCAACATTCGGAGCTAGAACAATGTCATTAGCTGCTGAATTTTTAGACACCAGCTCTACTTCTTCCTCATCTTCAACGAAAATGCTCTCCCCCTACGGATATGGATCCAGACCTGCAATATCAGAGCTAGTACCTGGGCTAGCTTCATCAAAAGAAAGCTCACAAGTCTCCACAATTTTGTTAGTTTCAAGTAAAAGCACACGGTAGCCTCTACTATGAGATGGATAACCAAGAAACATGCCATGAACAGATCTAGCTTCAAATTTATCAAGATTACGATGTTTCTTAACAAAGAATTTACAACCAAAGACCCAAAAGTGTGTGACACTAGGCCTATGTCCAAACCGAAGTTCATAAGGTGATTTTCCTAGCTTAGAACGCAAGAAAACACAATTTGAGACATAACAAGCGGTTGCAATTGCATCAGCCCAAAATTTTCTAGGAGTTTGATATTCATCAAGCATAGTCCCAGCCATCTCAACTAAGATTTTGTTCTTTCTCTCTACAACACCTCTTGTTGAGGTACATAAGGTGAAGAAAATTGGTGATATATTCCATTTTCAGCACAAAAGTGATCAAACGATTGATTTTTAAATTCAGTTCTGTTATCACTTCTAATTGCTTTTATAGATCATGGGTGATCAATTGATAATCTAAGAAATAAAGTTCTAAAGTGACTAAAATCTTCATTCTTAGATGCCATAAAGTAGACACAAGAGTCTAGAATAGTCATCAACAATCACAAGAACATACCATTTACCTCCGAAGGATTGAACATGTGATGGTCCTACGGTATCAAGGTGCAAAAGTTGACCCAGTTCAGTTGTCATGGTCATTGTGAGAGAAGCATGTGAACCTGCAACCATCTTAGCATGTCTACAAGAAGAGCACACAATTTCTTTGTCCCCTTTCAGCTTAAGCATCCCACGTATGCGATCAAGAGCACTAACACACATGAGATGATTGCAGGAATTCATCACAACCATCATCCACAAAAATCAATATGGCTTCATCAAAAAAAGAACCAACCAGGACTGCATGGCATGGGTCTTTGAATACCTCCACCAATGTAGGAAAACCAACACAGGTATCATAGTACTCAAACTGGACTTTGAAAAAGCCTTTGACAAGGTGGAACATGACTTCATATTACACATGTTGCGAGTTTTTGGTTTTCCTGATCAGTGGATCAAATGGGTAGCAGACATCCTATCAATTGCCATTTCTTCAGTGCTTCTCAATGGAGTACCAGGCAAGACGTTCCATTGCAGAAGAGGGGTTCGGCAGGGGGACCCACTGTCCCCCCTTCTTTTTGTATTGGCAGCCGATCTCCTGCAAATCTCAATAAACAAAGCGGTTGAGTTGGGGCTTCTGACATTGCCACTATACCAAGGAACAAATGTGGAATTCCCGGTGGTCCAATATGCAGATGACACTATCCTAGTTCTCAAGGCTAATCAGAGAGAGCTCTTCTTTCTTAAAAACCTATTGCAATCTTTCGGAGGAGCGACAGGTCTAAAAGTGAATTGGGGAAAATCAAGCCTAATGCCAATCAACATTGATGAAGAGGAAACCACAATCCTTGCAGCCACACTGGGCTGCACCATTGGCTCATTTCCATTTACATACTTGGGATTGCCTATGAGCCTTGACAGACCAAAAGCAAACGCTTTTGAAGGGCTCGTCTCACGAGTACAGAAGACGCTAACCGGAGCAGCAACATGGTTATCAATGGCTGGCCGATGCACACTCATTAACAGCACATATCCGCTATACCTATTTATGCCATGTGCACTATCAAGCTGAGAAATCTAGTCATTCAAGCAATTGACAAAGCCAGGAAGCAATGCTTGTGGAGAGGCTCAGATATCAATGGCAAAGGCTGGCCCCTGGTGGCATAGCATCAAGTGACAACACCAAAGGAAAATGGTGGCCTAGGTCACAAAAATCTCACTACAATGAATGAAGCCCTACTCATGAAATTCCTCTGGAAAATCTATAACAAAGCTGACATCCCCTGGGTCCATCTTATACATCAAAGTTATTGTAACAATGGTAAGCCACCGCATGGCACAAAAGGAAAAGGATCCTTCTGGTGGAGGGACGTAGTGAGACTATCTGACTCATTTCTCAAGAATTTTGAAGTCAAAGCTGGAAAAGGGGACACAATTTGGCTCTGGCAGGATCAGTGGGAAGGTCACTTGCTCAGAAGGGACATGCCTCGCCTGCACTCCTTCGCGAAAAAACTCAGCATCTCTATGGCCCAATTTCTCAGCAGGCCAGATCATCTCAGCCACTTCTTCCAACCAATGTCAGATGAAGCCTTGCTGGAACTGGTCAACCTGGAAGCGCTGCTGGATGAGGTTTCTCACAGGGACCCCTCGCAAGACGTATGGAGTCCGGCAGGGGTAGTAAGGATATTCAGCTCCAAGAATATCTACAACAACTGCTACAACCACATCAAGCCACCAGTACCCTTTAGTTGGATTTGGGCTTCGAGGGTGGTAAAGAAAGTGAAGATCTTCACGTGGCTTATGTTTCGGGACCGGCTCAACTCACGCAACCTCCTGAAGAGAAAGAACATAGCCATTGATGGGAATGACTACACCTGCGTGCTCTGTGTTGACAATATGGAGGAACTCACTTACCATCTCTTCTTTAGCTGATCCTTCCGCATGGCATGTTGGAACATCCTTGGGGTTCATTGGGATCATGACATCCCTTTCTTCGACACTCTGCAGAAGGACAAGCACAGCTGGAGTCGTCGAGCCTTCATGGAAATCTTCTCTATAGCGGCCTGGGAGATTTGGATTGTTCGTAACAACTTCATTTTTAGAAACTCTACCCCTACTGTAGATGCCTGGAAAAGATCCTTCATTGCTTCTACCAGGCTTCAAGCTTGTCGCCTTAAGCCTGAGGATAGGGAATGTGTGCTCCTGTGGCTACAAAGCTTGTAAGGGTTGTTCCTCTCTCTGGAACACCTAGTCAAGTGCTGCTGTGCCTTTGTAACTTAAACTCTATTTTGCTTTTTAATATTATTTCATAGCTGTCGGGGTTCTCCCTTGCAGTTTTTATTGGTCAAAAAAAAACAAATGTGAGTTGATGAAAGCCTACATGACCAAGTCTACGATGCCAAAAATATAAGTTTTTGGAAGCAATAGCAACTAGACACCTATGCTTAGAAGAATACATATCAAAATCAGCTTTAGAAACTCTTCCAAACTGAGACATGTTAAAAATAAGCTCACTATTTGAATCTACAACTTTGTAGCAATTTTTATTAAAAATTATTTCCAAATTTTCATCTAGCAATTCTGAAACAGAAAGCAAGTTGTATTTCAAATTTTTGACAAGTGCCACATCTTTCAAAGTGTAGTGATCACTTACAGTTACCGAACCCTTAGCAATTATAGAAGATGAAGAATTATCGGCAAACGTAACATTCTCTACATGTGACACAAAAGAGAGGGAGGAGAACCATTCTTTGTTACCAGTCATGTGGCGTGAGCAACCTGAATCCACAATACAAATGTTCTCCTTCCTCAAGCGTGTAACCTACATAGAAGCACAATACGTCGATGACTCAATATTGGGGTTAGTCAAAAGGTATTTACGAATCCAGTACTGAGTCACACAACGTGCAGCAGGAAAAACACGCGAAAGCTGAGACAAAACAGTAGGTTTATGAGCCAAAGTTTGAGGATTTTTTTACCCAACTATGGACTTACGAGGTGTTACATGTGTAGCATGAAAAACAGTAGGTTTGGGAGCAAACTTTGCATCTTTATGACTCATAACAGCAGGTTGTCTGTTCTTGATATTTAGTTTTAGCATGTGCAGCAAATGTTGCATGAGAGTTATGAGATCTAGCTTGCATTCTTTCCTTTTTTTTGTTGTTTAGCTAGTCTATAACAAAAATCTATGACATTACCATCTCTACCACAGTAGGTACAATGAAATTTAACTTTGTGTTCATGTCTACATGAGCAAGCAACATTTTTATTTGAAACCGAATAAGACAACACTCCTGCAGATTTGAAAACCACTTATTTTTGTTTAGGAACTGTTTGAATCAAACCAATTCTTGATGACTTTACAATTTTAGGTGGATGTGCCTTAGAATGAGCATGAGAATCAAAACCTAAACCAGTTTTATCATTGCAAGACTTGGAAGAATTCAGCAGCAAGTTTAGGTTCTTATTCCCATTACAAAACAACTCTAGTGTCTTATTCATGTCATCAAGTTTCTTAGACAAGTCTAGACAGTTTTCACATGAAGTTTTTCCTTTTAGTTTGCAATTGGAACAATATTTAACTTTATGAGAATGTAAAGCATTGTTCAATTAGAAATTTCATTCATAGCGCCTTGTAGTTTCTTATCAAGATCATCACAAGTGGAACAATGCAAATCAATTGTTGAACACCAAGCATCTTTCATGTTTTTATCATTAAGTGCAACAAGCTTTTTGTTCTTTTCAATTTCAAGTTCAAGTTTATCAAGTGTGGAGGTGTGTGCACTTCTTAGAGAGGACAATTGTTCATATATTAAATCACACGAGGAACAAGAATCATCACTAGGAATCAAAGATTTCAAACGATTAATTTCATATTCTAGTGACTCAATTTTAACTGCATTGTCCCTAAGCTTTTTGTCCTTTTTCTTAACTATAATAGTGGCATGAGAAATAGCATCACACATTTTTTGCAAGTAGGACATACCTCTTCATTGTCGTTGTTGTGTTCTGCCTCCTCCATACTTGATGTTGACTTGCCCGCCATGAAGCACAAGTTTGCCAAATCATCTTCATCTTTGTCACTTCCGATGTCCACATCGCTCGAGCCAAGTTCTTGAAGTTGCAGAGATAAAACTATTTACCAATTGGTGTCCTGTAAAACCCCTTTTTATCTGTTGTCATTTGCGGAGGACTGTTTCGTCCTTGTTTGCTTTTCATCACGGGAATAATACCTGAAATGTTAGGGCAATCCGTGTGAAAATGTCCTGTCTTACCACATTCGAAGCATCGTTGAGGTCCGACACTTCCTCTCCTAGTTTTCACATTTTGCAATACTTTTGAGAACCGAGTAGAGATGAGTGCAACTTCTTCCTCTAGAAACTATTCAATCTGTTAAAGGGTTAGAGAGGACAACAAAGCATGTGTTCCACAAGATGAAGATTGTCTGGAGCTAGGCATGTCACATTGAGAAACAAATGCAAGAGACTTGTTGGGGTTCTTACGTGAGGTTATGTCAATTTCTTGAGTTTTCAATTTAGAATATAGAATATCTAAAGTAAGTGTACTCATGACAGTACATTCACGAATAGATGTGACTTTCATCTCCCAAATTGACATGTCTAATGCACTTAGTAATTGCCTAGCATTCTTAGCATCTGAAAAATTAACATTGATGCTACGCAAGTTGCTAAGAAATTTATTAAGGCGAGCAAAGAGTTTGTCAATGGACTCACATGGTTGCATCTCAAAGCACGTGTACTCCTGTTTGAACATGTCTTGCCTTACCTCCTTGATCGTGTTGGATGCTTCGTGGTAGTCGTAGATTGCTTTCCACACATCGTATGCAGATTGGAGGTGAGCAACACGATCGAAGTCGTTTTGAGTTAATCATTGTATGATCAAGTTGTGATCCTTGTCGTTGTTGTCGATATCTCTCATGTTTGTAGTCGTAACTTGATCGTTTGAAGGCACGTCGTAAGGCTTGTACACCTTTTCCCATATTACGAAGCCTTGTGCCAGGATGAAAGCTTCCATAGGTGCCTTCCAAACCTGAAAATCAATACCACTAAAGACACAAGGTTTTTCAGAGTATTTCTCCATGATGTTTAGTCAAAAACACGTGCAAATTAGAAAGATTAGAGCACCGTGGCTCTGATACCAATTGTAGGATCGAAGATCACGTGAAAAGCTACTAGAGAGGGGGTGAATGGTAGATTACAACTTTTTCAGCAGAAGCAACAAAAATCCCTCGGTAGAAAATTGATTTGTTAAAGAAATCGTGCGTGCTAGTAATCTAAATGTGTTCAACTGTGACAAAAGTGGTAGATATTATAGATGATCAAGTCAGTAATACACAACAACAAGAATCACTGAAATCCGTCGAGAAAAACTCAAGTTACGATTGAAAGATTGAACGAAGGTCAATCTGTTCTACCCGAGAAAAACCAGATCTGCAACATTGCAATGAAACTCTTGTAGATCCAAAGCCACAAATCCAATGACCGTGAACTTTTTACAGATGATTGATAATCAAGTTGTGAAGACAAACTGAAAAGAATCACATCAATTGGATCTGTAAAACTCGAGTTATGATAAAACCACCTAAGCAAGGTAGTGCTATGCAGAAAATCAACGAGAAAGACTTGACGAAAACAAGTCGGTCGAACAAGGCACAAAAGCTCCTTTATACTACGAATTTTATTGATGAAAACACAAAAGGAACTGCCCCAAAGTCGTGCACCATGAGCTCCGGCCTCCCTTGCTTATATAACCAGCCCTCTTGCCGCGGCCTGAGTCCATAACCTAGTCGGTTGGACATTTCTAACCAATTCTTTATGTCCACATCTCTTCATCACTACTTGGAACCATGTATCCACATCCATACACTCCATGCACGCATGTATACATCTTCCAATGACGTCCACAATACCTTCATATGCATTGTTCTTGATTCAAACATGTTGCGCAACATCCGATCAACTCAACCACAATTCCTCCCGGACTTGGTTGTTTAACCTCATCTTCTCCCTAAGACTAGTTCAATGGATCACGTCACCAGCCATATATTGAACTCAAGCAACACTTTCACATGAATAAACAATTCAATACTTTCGAGCACAAGTCCTCGACTTGACTCACGTTAGTTCCAAAACCACCAGACCTTACATGAGTACCTCACATAAGCATGTTGCAAACCTTAGCAAAAAGATATAAACCATAACCACCAAAACACACCAAAAACTTAGTAAAAGAATACTAAGAAAACTTTCTATAGATGTAAATAAAGTTCGAATAAATTCAATGTAAAAGCAAAACTATTGCAATCTAGCTCCGGACCTTGAGTCGGAGCTTACCAAAGCTAGCAAGACCTAGTACCGGAGCTTACCAAACCTATTCGGATCTAGCGGAGGAGCATACTAAAGGTTAGTCAGACATAGCGCTGGAGCTAGCAAAAACATATCGGACCTAGCCATAGCAAGTCGGACCTAGTCAAAGCAAGTCAGACCTTACGTCAAACCTTATTGGTGCTACCCAAAACAAGTCGGACATATTGTCGGACCTTGTTGGAGCTCGGACCTTGTTAAAAAGTGTTTTGGAAGTATTCAAAACTTTAATCGACAAAGCCAATGTATTCAACACACATAGGTCTCACAAAGGTTTGGTTTCTCCGCTCGAACACCCCATTCCATTGAGGTGTTCCAGGTGGAGTCAATTGTGGAACAATTCCACATAGTTTTAAATGATCATAAAATTCATGGCTCAAATATTCACCCCCACAATCAGATATGTCGGAGTGTTTTTCCGGCAATTCTCCCGATACTACCGTTGGTAGCTCGCGGAGTTTGTAGTTCGGTAATGGGTGCGCAGAGATTCCAAAAAATATGGCAAATGGACACAAGGATTTACTTGGTTCGGGCCGCCTGAGCGTCATACCCTACTCCACTGGGTGTGTAGCTGTTGTATTGAGTGTCTAAGAGCTTCTCGGGAGTTTTCAGTCCAGAGACTGTGTGTGTCTGAGAGCAAGAGCGTGTGAGAGTCCCTCTGTGTATCGTCGACCAGTTATTTTATAGTACAAGGACTGGTCATTACACCGTTAGCCTGGCCCGACATGTGGCCCTGGCGGTTACTAATGTTTAATACATCATTAATGAGATTAATTACCCTTAATAGCGTGGTAACGGGACCTGACAGTGCCGTTACTGGTATTAAGGGCCTTCTGATTGTGTGTCATTAATATGGTATTAATGGCACTTAATCAGGTCTTGATGTCTTTGATTGCCCCTTGGAGGTCCGAGCCGTTGGGGGTTCACCAGCTTGAATGCTGAGGTTGAAGGTCCGGCGGTCCGGACACGTGGTAGCTTCAGAGCTATTCGTCTGGGATGGGTAGGTCCGGTGTAGATGTACACATGTCGATACTGGAGCTTCCCTCTGTCGGAGGTTAGGTCCGGGGGTGCTGCACAAGTGTTTAGCCCGGAGCTATCCCATGTGTGGGAAATAGGTCCGCTTGCAGTGTACACATGGCAGTACCAGGACTAACCATAGATGGGAAGCAGGTCCGGTCTCGTATGACACGTGGGGCCTTTGCAGGTCTTCAACTCGAACAGGTAAAGTCCCTTTGGTCTTTTTGTAGTCCCAAGGGGTATACGGTACGTAGGGTACCGATAGTGGCCCCCTGAGCCCACCTCTGGGAGAGACCTTTTGGATGAAGTCGTTCTGCCAGAGGTGGGTCCATCCTTTGATTATTGTGTCGTGTCTTCAAGGATCTTCAGATGTGCCATTGGCGGTAGTTCGTAGTTAAACCAACGTTGTGTGGCATATCCAGGATGCGACAGGTGAGATCTTAGCGTGTGGATCTCACACAATTGAAGGTCGCCGGTTCCCGATACGAAAATCGTATCAGTTCCAAGTGCCTTGTCAGGCCGCCGCCTTCGGGTTTCCCTCCTTTCATGATGACAACCGTTCGCCTGGGTAAGGACCTCGACTTGATCATCGGGGTGGCCCCGGGCCCCCTTGTCATTGGCAGGGTGAAGTTTTTGACTTGTAACGTTGGCTCCTCTGTGGTTTCCATTCAAACGTTGTGGGGGCTTATTTAAGAAGGAAAGCAGGCACCGCTTGGGGGTTCTTTACACCTTCATTCGTTCTTGCACTCAAACCTTCCAAACTTTTGCTTGCTTTTCGTCCCTAGCCCCGCTTGTGCTGCGATGGAGTTGGGTCTCCGCGAGAGCCGACTTAAGACTAACGGCAACTTGAAGAAGGTTCGAGCCCTCATGGGGTGGTCCAGTGACTTCTTCAACCACCAGGTCTGCGCCAGCAAGCTTCCATTCGAGAAGGAGCACGCCGGCGACATGGTGTACTTCTCCGCGTATGCCATGGTGGGACTGATCCCACCCTTTTCTTCTTTTCTCTTGATGCTTCTAGACTTCTATGGTCTGTAGCTGTACCACCTTGGCCCCCACTCCATTCTTTTGGTGTTGATCTTTGTCCACTTCTGCGAGATGTGGGTGGGTATTCCTCCCTGCGTCAAGCTCTTCCGCACCTTCTTCACCATCCACACCTCTGGCAAGAGTGACGAGTACCTTGGCTTCTATTACTTCATGAAGCGCAAGAAGTGCCCGTACAAGTACTTGCGGTCGTTCCGTTCTAGCAAGTGGGATGACTAGAAGAAGGATTGGATCGTCATTAGGGCAGAGGAGCATGAGAGGCTGGAGTTGCCCGTAGGCCTCCCCAACGTCGACACTGAAGCTTGGAGCAAAGTTCTGTTGTTGTCGGACGCCTTCAACCCTTCTCTGACCAGGATCCGCCAGTGCGTGGAAGGAGGGGTGACTCATCAGGCCGTATTTTGCAACTTCCTGGCCAACAGGTGGGCTCTGCTGAAGAAGAGGGAGAAGCTTGCTTGGGCCCTCAACAGCGTGATGGATGATGACCAGATAGAAACCGGTTTGAAGTCCAACCTGGAAGGAGCAGCATTGGAGCTTCACCTCAAGTAGTTCCAGCATGACATCGACGTCGAGGGTGATTACTTGTCTCTGCCGGCGGCTTTCCTCCCTCTGAACATGGAGGCAGAGTTCAGCAGGGAGCTCCAGCAGAAGATGCCGGTGCTTGATGACCTTGGTGTCGTTGAAAGGCATTCGATCATCGGGTTGGCGATCTCCGGAGCTTCCGAGGGTGGTCCCCCTTACGTCTCGGAACAGAGAGTTGAAGTCACTGGCAAGAGCAAAGAGTTGGTCGAGCCCTCGAGCTGGAAAAGGAAGTTGAAGCACTCTGATGGGAGGTCCGTCAAGCCTGCTCCTTCCACAGCAGCTCCTTCTCCCCGGAGGGGGAGTTCTTCAACGGCGGCAGCCACTTCGGCATCGGCATCTCCTCGAGGTGCTAGTTCCGGCTGTGTGGCTACAGTACCAGGACCAGCAGAAGGCACTGGGTCCGGAAGTTCTTCCCGATCGAAGGGGGCTCGACCAAAGCAGCACCGACAGTTGCAGCAAGCTTCAGGGAACCTTCCAGAACTGACATGCCAGTGGCGACAGGGTCCAGTCCTGAGCGTCTAGAGAAGAGGTTCCGTGCTAACTGGTGCGGAAGCCTTTCGAGGTAATTTTTGTTTTTTACCTCAATTAGTTGTTTTGTGTTGTAACTGCGTTTTGAGTGTCTTCATCCTTCATCCATAGGGTACCCAAGAGAGGGGTTGAAGCTCCTGTTCCTGCCACAACAGCTGAAGATGTGCAAGCGGAGGCTCCGGCTCCAATCCCAACGTCGCCCCAAGGGGTGGCTAAAGCTGCGACAGCTCCGGCGTCGGCTGTCGTGGTCTTGGACCTTGACTCATCCCCAGAGGCTCCCGTGGTAGCGCCGTACCACGAGAATGAAGATGTACCAGCGGCACCTGCCTCGGAGGTTGAAGCTCCAGGTTTGGACGCTGAAATGGTGGTCGCTCCGGCCTCAGAACCGAAGATGCCTGCGATTCTGGTCCTAGAGCCGGATGTCGTTGAATCCCCGGCAGTGGAGCCGGTGTTTGATGATGCCCTGGTGGTAGAATTGGTGGTTGATGAAGCTCCGACGACTAAGACGGTTATCGAGGAAGTTCCGGCGGTAGAGCCGGTTGTTGCAGAAGTTCCGGCGGTAGAGCCGGCCGTCGTAGAGGTTCCGGCGCCTGAACTAATCGCTGTAGAGGTGCCGACGCCCGAGCCCATGATGGTCGAAGCATCAGCGCCTGGGCCAGTGGTGGAGGAGGTGCCAACGTCGGAGCTGGAAGTGGCTTCAGCTCCGACCGAACCTTCAACACCTTCCCCGGAGGTGGTGGTCCCGGAGTTGCCCGCGCCCGAGCCAGGGTGTCGAGATGAAGTTGCTAGCCGCTCGCTTAAGGGACCAGCTATTGATGACCTAGTGGCAGGACCTTCAGAGCCAACTCCGGAGGTTGAAACTTTTGTAGCAGGGCCTTCCTTGGCGGCGGCCAAGGCTATTCTGGAGAGTGGCCCTAGTGTCGTGGAAGCCCAGGGAACCACTCTTGTAGAATGGGACCCAATTTTTTTCACAGAGAACCCGCTAGAACCGGCGGAGATGACCCCAGTAGATCCGGACCCGATCCCTCTATCGTTGTCTATTGACAATGCATGCTCCAGTCTTTGCCAGGTTCAGCTGGCTTTCTACCACAACAGCAAGGCGCTTGAGGGACCAGCTTTTGATGACCTAGCGGCGGGACCTTCAGAGCCAACTCCGGAGGTTGAAACTTCTGTAGTAGGGCCTTCCTTGGCGGCGACTGAGGCTATTCTGGAGGGTGGCCCTAGTGCCGTGGAAGCCCAGGGAACCGCTCTTGTAGAGTGGGACCCAATTTTTGTCATGGAGAACCCGCTGGAACCGGCAGAGATGACCCCTGCAGGTCCGGATCCGATCCCTCTATCGTTGTCTATTGACAACGCTTGCTCTAGTCTTCACCAGGTTCAGCTGGCTTTCTACCACGACAGCAAGGCTCTCGAGGAGGAGCATCAAACTCTTAGGAGGTGGCGCAACCGGCTCCAATTCGAGACAAAGCTGGCGCAGTCGAGGCTGGCTCACGACAAGGAGTGGGTGAGGAAGGAGAAGATCCGACTAGAGTACTGGGGTAAGCTGCTGGATGAGAGGGATAGCATGACGCGATCCCTTAACAACCAGTCCCGGGCCATCTACGAACAGGCCAAGGATGCTAATAGCGCAGCGGATGATCGCCAAGAGAGGCTCGACGCCATCCACACTAGTCTCGTTAAGCGCCGGGAGGCTCTTGAGGAGCGGGAGAGAAAGCTCGAGGATGAAGAGCAAAAACTCCTGGAGCTGCGGGACGACGTCGTGAAGAGGGAAGAAGAGCTTACTCAGAGGATAGCTCTAGGTGACAAGAGTCTCAAGGAGCGCACCATGAAATTGGATGAGCGCTACGAGAAAGAGGAGAAGAAGGCCTGGCAGCGAGGACAGGAACTCCACAGGAGGGAAACTGACGTTGCTGCCAGGGAGAAGAAGGTGCGGGGCCGAGAGAAGGACCTGGTTATCCACCGGAACGAGGTACACCTCCGGGAGGAAGAGCTCAATAATCTCGAAAGGCAGGTTGCTGAAAAGATTCAGCAGAACGCCAAAGAGGTGGAGCGTCTTGCTCGGGAGAACTCGGAGCTTGCGGCGGCCAAAAGATCCTTGGAGGAGATGCGAAGTGGCAGGGTTGCAGAGTCCCAACAAGTTTGGGACTTTCTGGGTAAAGCCAACGACACACTAACGCCAATGGATTTTAGTCCCGTGTGTCCGGATGATCCGGAACCGGAGCTAGACCAGGCGTTGCAGGCGCTGGGTTCGGCAGACAACAAGCTCTCCAAGATGGGCGATGTCATTGCAGACCAGCTGGAAACCGAGGGACAATCTCTGGCCAAGAGCATTCCAGAATTTATTTTGTCGTGCTACACAAGTCGGGACCCCCAATTCCCTCTGGACCCGGTGCTCAATGGTCCCATCGACGGAGAGGGAGAAGCTGCCCAGGCCAGCATTTCTGAGGTTGCCCAGAAGGTTGCCTCGTTCTTCCATAGGGTCTAGGACCATCTCTTTGTAGCTCCCGCTTGTATCCTCTCTTCTTTTTCTCCAATTTTGTAACCTCTTGTCTCCAAATGAATGAAATCCAAGTATTTTTTTGAATTTCATTTTTTGTCTTCAACACCTTTGTCCCGCTTGGCCCCTTGGTAGATGTACGCAATTTGATTGTGCACATGTACCAAGAGGATGTAATAGTTGTTGAAGACTCGCGTGCTTCAGACTTGTAGAGCATAGGTCCGAAGTCTTTGGTGGTGAAGGCTCTCCGAGGTTGTTGGAGCTTAAGGGCTCCGACCTTGACCATCATCGGAGCTTGGTAGCTCCATCAACATGTAGAGTGTCGACAGTTAGTCCTCTGGAGTCTTTCCACCATCTTTTGTTCATTTTGACGGCTAGCCCCATGGTTTTACCCGAGCTGAGTAGCTCTAGCGATGCTTGTTAACAAGGTTTAAAACATCGACTACAAGCCATCTGGGGGATGTCGGAGCTTTTGTAGCTTCGGCTTAATTCACCATCATCATGAGATCTTTATTTTTCATGCACACTGAAGTCAAGAAAAATAGTAAAATTCGTTTCCTTTCTATAACTCAGTTGCGACTTATTATTCTCGTAAGAAATTTTTGGGTCGAGCGCAATTCTTCATACAATCAAGTGCACCGAGTTGTTTTCTCCAGGTCCAATTATTTTCAAGACCCGCCTTCCTTCGGCCTGCCGAGGTGTAGGTAGAGTGGCGTACTTAGGGTTCACGACCAGGCTAAGTCGATAGCACACTCCGGACCTAGATTGGCTGGCAGCATTCAGGCAAGTGAACCATTCAACAACGTGAAAACCCGAAGGAATTAACAATGCAACTTGAGTTGTACATGAATTAGTCAATCTAAAAAATTCTTGAGAATCACACAACTTGACAAGAAAGAGAAAAATAAAAAATATTGAGCTTGTACAAAATAAATGCACGTGGAGTCTGTTTTCATACAATGATATCTTTCATTATAGGTCTGGGGTACAAGGGAAACAAGTACACCCTAAGGGTACAGAACCAGGCTATGTGTGTTTTGTTTCTTGTTTGACCCAAGGTAGCTAGCTACACTTTTAGTTCTGAGATTGTGACAAGTGTTGCCTGAACTTTGCGGACCTTCTGGGGAAGGTCCGGCTGTTCTCCCTGAGGAGCTACCCGACTTTGTACAATGACTCTATAACATACATCAAGTGTAACTACAGACTCACCTCCGTGATAATAAGCGTAGAACTTATGGAGGTGCTCAATGTTCCAAGGATTAGGGAGAGGTGTCCCATCCTCGGTTGCCAAGTGAACGCATCTGGGATGGGATACTTTAATCACTCGGAAGGGTCCTTCCCAGCTGGGGGAGAGTTTGTTTAACCCTTCTCTGGATTGTATTCTTCGTAGCACCAGATCGCCTTCCTCGAGTTGTCGGTTGTGAACATGCCTTTGGTGATAACGTCGGAGAGCTTGGCGGTATCGGGCATTCTGAATAGCTGCTCGGCACCTTCCCTCTTCAAGGAGGTCAAGGTCTTCACGCCGGAGCTGGTCCTGCGCGGCATCGTCGAAGATCTAGACCCGGAGCGACCCCAAGGTGATTTCTGGAGGAAGGGCTGCTTCAGGTCCATACACTAGGAAGAAGGGTGTCTCTCTTGTTGACCGGTTTGGATTTGTCCTGTTGGCCCATAGAGTGGGCCGAAGCTCTTCGATCCAGTTGGTTCCATGTTTTTTCAGACGCTCATATGTGCGCGTCTTGAGTCCTTTTTGGATTTCTGCATTTGATCTCTCGGCTTGGCCATTGCTTGCTGGGTGAGCTACGGAAGCGTAGCTGACTTGAATGCCGAGGTCTTCGCAATATCCTTGGAATGCAGAGCTTGTAAATTGGGTCCCATTATCGGTTATGATTTTGTTTGGGACTCCAAATCTGCATACGATGGACTGTAAGAAGTTGATAGCTGATTGTTTGTTTATTGTCACAACTGGAGTTGCTTCCGGCCATTTGGTGAATTTATCAATGGCGACGTACAGGAACTTGTAACCTCCGACGGCTCTTGGCAAAGGTCCCAAGATATCCATCCCCCACACAACGAAATTCCATGTAGGAGGTATCATTTGTAGAGACTGAGCCAGTGTGTGAATTTGTTTTGCATGAAACTGGCATGCTTCACATTTCTTCACCAGCTCAGTTGCATCCTGGAGCGATGTAGGCCAGTAAAAGCCATGCCGAAAGGCTTTACCGACCAGCGTGCAGGAAGACGCGTGGTTCCCACACTCGCCTCCTTGAATTTCTGTGAGGAGCTCGCAGCCTTCTTCCTTTCTGATACACCGCATTAGGACGTCGTTGGAACCGCACTGGTAGAGATCCCCTTCTACCAACGTGTATCTTTTAGCCAATCTGACTATCCGATCAGCAGATACATCATCGTCAGGAAGGAAATTGTCTTTCAAGTAGCTTCGGATCTCTGAGATCCATTGAAAGTGCATCTAGGACTCCCTTGTGGGTTTTGGATGACTTATGACAAGCAATTGGGATCCTAACCTCTCTGTTGAGATGAGTGCAGAATTTTAATAGGAAAATGAGCAAAATGCCACAAAGAAGGAAGAATGAGGAGCAAAGTGAAAATGAGCTCAAGCAAGAAGAATAGTAGATCATTATGTATGGAGTGTGTTAAGAAAACACATCCCAAGAGCTCAATTCAAATTAAACACACACATTGCACAAAGTTACACAGGACCGGGCTAGTCCGACATACACCGGACTAGTCCGATATCCTTTCTGCACGAAATCGGACAAGTCCCATATCCTTTCTAACTAGAATCGGACTAGTCCCCCCCCCTAGTGTGGACAAGTCCTCAAAACACTTCACAAGTCACACAAAATCGGACAAGTCAGATCACAACCGGACTAGTCCGATATTCTTTCTGATCCAAATCGGACAAGTCCGATGTGTGCACAGACTAGTCCGAAATATACTCTGATTTGTATCAGACAAGTCCCCCAAGTGTGGACTTGTCATCCTATACACTTAGAGTTTCACATGTCCGGACAAGTCCGATGGCTATCGGACTAGTCCGAAGATTTCCAGTAGCAAAATCGGACAAGTCCGCTCCTAGCCGGAGTAGTCCGATATTTCGGGACACTTAGGGTTTGCTACACACAGCACACCGGACTAGTCCGGTGACCACCACGGACTAGTCCGAACTTTCTGAACCCTAACAGTCACTTTTAGAAACCCCATATAAATAGAGGTGCACGGCCCAACTTTGAACTCTCTCGAACCCTAGCGCCGTCACACCTCTCAAGAACCTCAAAAACCACATCTCTCCACGAAATTAAGTGCAACAACGATCAATCCTTTGAGGATTCACTCTAGATCATTGAAGAGACACGTTCATCACCACATTGAGCTCTTGGTTTGACTCTCTAACACACTCCTGTGATTTCATTGTAATCTTTTGAGTGTGTTCTTGGTGGTATTTCGTGTTGTAATCTAAGGGAGCTCTCAACGTGTGAGAAGGCCCCTTATGAATTCAGTTATTCACCCCTTTGTGCTTAGTGGAAGAAGGATTGGCCTTCATGGTGATCCGATGAGGGTAGGGTTGGAGAAGACCTGGTCCTTTTGTGGACTCCTCAACGTGGATGTAGGTTGCCTTCGTGGGAGCCGAACCACGGGATAAATCCTTGTGTCTTGTTCTTGGTGTTCAACGTTCTTATTTATCAATATAATCTAGGGTTTCACTAGTCATTGCTTATCTCACGTTGAATTGTTAAACATAAGATTTAATCTTGATATAATCTGATATATAACATTGAAACCTTCATTTGATTCTATACTTCCGCTGCATACATAGTAGAATCAATCTAATCAATCAAACTTGATCAACTTAGTCCGTAAACACCGGACTAGTCCGCACTTTACCGGACTAGTCCGATATCTCTGGTATTGAACTGGTTGTTAAGTGTTGCAGGATCCGACAATTATCAAAAAGGCTTATTCACCCCCCTCCCTCTAGGCCACATTCAATTGGTATCAGAGCCGGTTCTTCAAGAAAGAGTCTAACCACTCGAAGAGATCATGTCGGAGATGAAGGGCATCCACAAAACCAACAACCAAGAGGAGGTTAACAATGACAAGACCCAAAATATGGAGAAGTACCTCAATGCCATTCAATACTTCGAGGACAATGATGAGGAGACGCTGGAGGTAAAGGCGCTCCTCAGAAAGAAGGCACTTTCCAAAACGAAAGCAAAAGTTGAAGAGAAGAAGAAGGGGAGTAGTCACACCGACTACTCCCGATATCCTTTTAACTATGATCGTCTAAATTCCAATAACAATCATTACTTATATATCCCACTTGGAAAAGCCCCACACTTTGATGGAAGTGACTACTCAATGTGGAGGCAAAATATGAAAATGCATCTAATTTCCCTCAATCCAAGTTTGTGGCATATTGTGTGCACAGGGATAGATATTCCGGACAACGATGAAGAGCTCACCCCAAGCCAAGAGCAGCCTATTCACAGAAACGCTCAAGCCGCGGCTGTAATCACCTCCTCACTCAGTCGGGACAAGTTCATCAAGGTGGATGGACTCGGAATTGCTAAGGAGATATGGGATACACTGCAAACTGCACATGAAGGTGATCGACATGTGCGTGAAGCAAAGATAGAGATGATCAAAGGCGAACTAGGAACATTCGCGATTGAGGAAGACGAGTCACCCCAAGACATGTACAACTGATTGAAGACACTCGTCAACAAGGTTCTATCATATGGGAGCAAGAAGTGGAATGACCACGATGTGGTAAAGCTCATCCTTAGAGATTTTATGCCTCGCGATGTCACACTATGCTCCATGATTAGAGAAAGCCTCGGATACAAAAGGATGACTCCAGATGAATTGTTTGGAAAGATCGTCAACTTTGAGATGATGGAAAAACAATCAAAGCATGTCAAGAAAATTGCCGACCTCACCTCGGCAAAGAAGAAAGGGGTTGCTTTGAAGTCCACCCTCAAGCCTCTATCCAAAGAAGCTAGAGAAGCACAACTAGAGGAAGATAGTGACGACGAGAGCAGTGAACTAGATGAAGATGACATGATATTATTCATGAAAAAGTTCAAGAGAATAATGAAGAAAAGACAAGGTACAAAATCAAGTGAAGGAATGTACAAGGACAGAACAAAGGCAAAGTTGAGATGGGCATGCTATAATTGTGGTGAGTATAGCCACTTTATTGTTGATTGCCCGTACGAAGAGAACAAGAAGAAGACAAAAGAAGCCAAGCCTTAACCCAAGAAATTCTTCAAGAAGAAGAAACAAGCCGAACAAGCTCACATAGGGAAGGAGTGGGACTCAAATGATGAGTCCTCATCATCCGAAGAAGAAGAGATGGCTAGCATAGCTATCGAGAGCACGTCCAAGAAGTCTACCCTCTTCCCTACACTCGGCACAAGGAAGGGAAATGGCACTTGCCTCATGGCCAAGTAAGGTAAACGCAAGGTAACTATCAAAGCCCCTTCTGTGCATTCCTACTTTAGTGATGATGAAATACATAGTGATAATGAGGATATGCTTATTGGACTAGATAGGAAAGCTGCAATAAAAATGAAGTTTTTACTTGATCAACTTGTTGAGAATGAGAGGTTAATTCATCGTCAAGATGACATGATTATCTCCCTAAAGGAGGAGTATGTCGAACTTGACAAACTTCTAGAACCTGAAAAGGAGAAAAGCAATTCACTAGAACGTGAGTTAGCTTCAAGCAAGGAAGCTTGCCTGGAGTTAACCGACTCAAATGTTGCAATCAAGGAACAACTTGCTGACCTGATCAAGGTTAACAAGATCCTTGAAGTGCAAGTTGAGTCACTCAAGCTGAATGAACCTTCCTCCTCTTCAAGATCACCTTCTCAACCCACTAAAAATGATTTCACTCATACTTGTACATGTAAGAAAGGTGACACCAGTTTGAAGGAGAAGTCAACCTCCACAAAGGATAAACATCCTTCCCAATGTGGCATATTTGACAAGGAGAAGATCAACTATGCACGTAGTGCATACTTGGTCCAAAGACCTCCAAACGTCAAATATGGCATTGGTTACTCTTATGGTGAAAAGCAACATGCTAGAAGTCATAAGAATAACAAGGAGAGGCTTTCCTTTGTGAAGGGAAGACCCTCTCAAACTAGTAAGTCGAAGTGTGAAAACCTGAACTCACACGAACACCGGACTAGTCCGGTCAGTATCCGGACAAGTCTGGTTCTCCGAACAAGTCTGGACTCCCAGACTAGTCCTGTATACAAACAACAATAATTACTCTTTAGAACCTTTGATGCCTCCTATGTGTTAATGAAAAATAATCTTGGCAAGATTCATGCTCATTATGTTGGGCCACGCCATGGGAACACCAAATCTCATGTGTGGGTGCCCAAAACCCTTGTAACTAACCTGCAAGGACCCAAGCAAGCTTGGGTACCTAAAACCAAAGCATAATCTATTTTTGCAAGCCTATTCCTCCGGTGGTTCCAAATGGGTGCTAGACAGTGGCTGCACCAACCATATGACTGGAGAAAGAAGAATGTTCGTGGAATATGAAGAGAATGAGGACCCAAACGAATGCATCTACTTTGGAGATAATAGTCAAGGAAAGGTGCTCAGTACCGGTAAAATTGCAATATCTTCTAAACACACACTTTCTCATGTTTTACATGTTGAATCCTTAGATTATAACCTGCTGTCCATATCTCAACTATGTGACAAAGGTTATAATTGCTTGTTCACTAACGAGGGTGTGATCGTCTCTAGGAGGAGTGATGATTCCATTGCATTCAAGGGTATGTTGAAGGGAAAGCTTTACCTTGTTGACTTCAACAAGGATAAAGCCGAACTTGACACATGCTTGATTGCAAAAACCAACATGGGTTGGCTGTGGCATAGACGGCTAGCGCATGTTGGTATGAGGAATCTTCAAAAACTCCTCAAGGGCGATCACTTCCGCGGTTTGAAGGATGTTGTTTTTGAGAAAGACAGGCCTTGTAGCGCGTGCCAAGCCGGGAAGTAAGTTGGAGCACCTCATCCCGCAAGGAATGTCATGACTACAACAAGACCACTCGAGCTACTTCATATGGACTTATTTGGTCCAATTGCTTACACAAGCATCAGCGGTCACAAATATGGTTTAGTAGTTGTTGATGACTTTTCTCACTTCACTTGGGTTTTCTTTTTGCATGATAAGTCAGAAACACAAGGAATACTCAAGAAGTTCTTCAAGCGAGCTCAAAATGAATTCTCATTGACAATCAAGAATATTCGAAGCGACAACAGCACGGAGTTCAAGAACACACAAGTAGAGGAGTACCTTGATGAAGAGGGCATCAAGCACGAATTTTCAGCGCCATATTCCCCAAAACAAAACGGAGTTGCCGAAAGGAAGAATCGAACACTCATAGAGATGGCAAGAACAATGCTCGATGAGTACAAGACATCGGATCGATTTTGGGCGGAAGCGATTAACATTGCTTGCCACGCTGTAAATCGACTTTATCTTCATCGACTACTTAAGAAGACATCCTATGAGCTACTCACCGGTAAAAAACCAAATATTTCATATTTTTGAGTTTTCGGTTCTCCGTGCTATATCTTAAACAAGAAGTCTAGGACTTCAAAGTTCGCTTCGAAGTCCGATGAAGGTTTCTTGTTTGGTTATGATTCGAACACTTACGCCTATCGTGTTTTCAACAAGACCTCCGGACTTGTTGAAATAGCACGTGACGTAGTGTTCGATGAGACTAATGGCTACCAAAAGGAGCAAGTTGATCCATGTGAACTAGGTAAAGAAAGAGCTCCTTGTCAAGCATTGAAGAGAATGGCTCTAGGTGAGGTTCGACCACAAGAGCCACCTCCACACGTACATGAGGGAGATGAACCACAAGAGGTGATCAACGATCAAGGGGGAGCTTCAACACAAGATCAACCACAAAGATACCAAGATAATCAACAAGTCAACGAAGGCAATGACTTAGGGGGAGAAGCAGATAATCATGAAGATACAACTCTTCAAGTGCCACACCCAAGAGTACACCAATGCATCCAAAGGGATCACCCAATCGACAACATCATCCATCGGTGACATCCAAAAGGGAGTAACCACTAGATCTCGCATAGCTAAATTTTGTGGACACTATTCGTTTGTATCCTTTTTAGAACCACACAGGGTTGAAGATGCATTGAAAGATCCGAACTGGGTGGTGGTAATGCAAGAAGAATTGAACAACTTCAAGCAGAACGAAGTGTGGGAACTTGAGGCAAGACCCAATGCAAACATTATCGGAACCAAGTGGGTCTTCTGCAACAAACAAGATGAACACGGAGTGGTGACAAGGAACAAGGCAAGATTGGTGGCCAAAGAGTATTCACAAGTCGAAGGTTTGGATTTTGACGAGACTTTTGCTCCAGTAGCTAGGCTTGAATCTATTAGAATATTACTTGCATATGCTACTCACCATGATTTCAAGCTGTATCAAATGGATGTGAAAAGCGCCTTCCTCAACGGACCAATCAAGGAAGAGGTGTACGTGGAGCAACCACTCGGGTTTGAAGACGAAGAGTTCCATGACCACGTGTTTAAATTGCGTAAGGCTCTCTATGGCCTCAAACAAGCTCCTAGAGCTTGGTATGAGTGTCTTAGAGATTTCTTAACTGAAAATGCCTTTAATATTGGCAAAGTAGATTATACACTGTTTACAAAGAATTTTTATGATGATCTTTTTATTTGTCAAATTTATGTTGATGATATAATCTTTGGGTTAGCTAATCAATCTTTTTGTGAGGAATTTAGTAAAATCATGACAGACAGGTTTGAAATGTCAATGATGGGAGAATTAAAGTATTTCTTGGGATTCCAAGTGCGGCAACAAAAGGATGGGACGTTCTTAAGCCAAACCAAGTACATGCAGGACATACTTAAGAAGTTTGGTATGGATAAGGCAAAGCCCATAAAGACCCCCATGGCAACAAATGGGCACTTGGATCTTAATGAAGATGGACCTAGCGTTGACCAAAAGGTATATCGCTCCATGATTGGATCTCTACTCTATTTATGTGCATCTAGGCTAGATATTATGTTGAGTGTATGTTTCTGTGCAAGATTTCAAGCCAACCCTAAGGAATGCCACTTGACAGCCGTAAAAAGGATCTTGAGATAATTGATTCACACACCTAATTTTGGTCTTTGGTACCCAAAAGGCTCAAAATTCAATCTCATTGGATACTCCGAAGCAGATTATGCTGGGTGCAAGATAGATAGAAAAAGCACCTCCAGCACATGCCAATTCCCAGGGAGATCCTTAGTCTCTTGGTCCTCCAAGAAACAAAATTCCATTGCCTTATCCACAACCGAAGCGAAGTATGTTGCAGCCGGGAGTTGTTGTGCACAACTTCTCTGGATGAGACAAACTCTAAGGGATTATGGTTACACTATGAACCATATTCCACTCCTTTGTGACGATGAGAGTGCCCATCAAAATTGCCCACAACCCAGTTGAGCACTCCAGAACTAAACACATAGATATAAGACATCACTCTATGAGAGATCATGCCATGAAAGGAGACATAGCTATTTCCCATGTCAATACCCAAAAGCAATTGGCTGACATATTCACCAAGCCACTTGATGAAAAAGGCTTTTGCGAACTCCGAAATGAACTAAATATCCTTGATGCTCGGAGTTGTGCTTGAAATGTTGCATACCTGTATGAATTCTTCAAATATGTTGTTTTGGATTGTGAAAATCATCTCTCTCATTTTTCTCCGAAAAACTATGTCAATTACTAGATCTTGGTGAATTATGACCATTGCTTGATTGTTGTATGCTTACTGATCATATTCATCAAGATTATTTGATGTGTTTTGCCTCTCTTTTCTCTAAATATGTACCTTCAAATATATATGAATGGGCTACAAATTCTTGCCTGGTGACCACGGACTAGTCCGTGGTTGCCCGGACTAGTCCACCCATGCAGACCAGTCTGTAGAGTGTCGGTTAGGCCGTACTAGTCCGATATAGCCCCTGGAAAAGTTCAGACTAGTCTGATCATCTCCGGACTTGTCCGATTTTTCGTGTCCATAACCCTAGCCGCCGCTAAACCCTAATCTCCTCACCTCCACTATTGCCTCACGCGTTCTCTCTCTCACTCGAGCTCCCAAGGCGATTTCTTGCTCCCTCCATCAAAAACCTTCGCATTTGGGCGGAAATCAAGCTTGTTCACCTGAGGATTGAAGCTAGCCGACTTGTCCGGCCTTCAACATCCTCATCTCCAAGTTTCAAGCAATTCTTCGTTAATTTTCGCTCAAACACTAGAAATTCCAAATTTCTTCGTTGTTGATAAACTAGCCTAGCATTCCTCACTATATACATGCCTCCATGATGTATTACGTTTATGCTACGCCTTTTATGCATTGAGAATCACCATCTGTCTAGTTTCCCAGGTTTTTGAGTTTGAATACTGGACTAGTCCGGTCCATGCACGGACAAGTCCGATGTCCCGGACTAGTACGTGCCTGGACACCGGACAAGTCCGACTTTTCTGAACTCAAAACCTAACTTTTCAATTCCTCAATGCAAGTCCTTGATATACTTTCACACCTATGCCTTGTACCATACATTCTCAATCAAGCCCCTCATTCTCAAGTCATGTCGAGCTCAAACGATGAAGTTTCCGATGTTGAGGCCGAGATGGACCACGAGGTGGCACCTCAGACCTCGACGGCTCTTGGCAAGAAGCACCAAGAAAGACCGTCCGAGCCAACTCAGTCTACTCCAGAGGCTCAGAGGAAAGTGTTGGCTAAGAAGCTAGTGTCCAAGGCAGCTGCATCATCGAGTTGCCCTCGCCAAGCAAAGGGCAAGGGCAAAGGGATTGCTACGGGTCCAGTTGGCCCGTTGAAGCTACATGCTCCGAGGGAAGGGGTCCGGGACCCCACTGAAGAGAAGTTCAATGGAAAGGGCAGCGGCTCAGCTGCAAAGCTCAGGAGCATTGATTGCTATAGTCATCCAAAGCAAGTTGCAGATGGAAGATTCTGGAGCAATTTTCATGCTGACTATTACAGGGCTGTATACCTGCAAATGAAGACACTGGTGGTGCGCAGTCAGTGGATTGACTGGGCACATCTTGAGAAGAAAAGATACTCTGCATTCGATGAAGTAATTGCAGCAGCTGAAAGACATGGCTTGAAGGACCTCTTTGCCTTCAAGTACAATTGGAATGATGAAGTGGTGGCTCATTTTTATGCCACTTGTTACTTTGCAAGTGATGAAGAAGAGATAGTGACTTGGATGGCTCATTGTGACACCCGGTTCCGAATATGAACCATGCGTAACGCATATGTGTGCCCAGGATGTTCAACACGCATACACGAGTGATTCACAAATGATAAACAGAATTTAACCACGTCTTAACTAATAAATAAGTACTTTATTACAATAATCCAATAGTTCACGAATAATAAAACTCTAAATAATTGCAGCGGAAAATAAACTAAACAGCACGACTCCAATCCACAGGCAATTGACGGCGGTACGCAACCTAGTACTCCTCGTGATCCTCAGGGTACTCCCAATTGTCTCCAGTAGCTATTGGGGGGGATTGCAAGGGTGAGTACATGTCGTACTCAACAAGTGTGGAAAGTATGACATGTGGCTAATTCAAATGACGACAATAATAATGGCTAAGTGCTGAAAAGTAAAGTAAAACATTTGAAAAGCATTATACTATGTCTATGTGAAACAATCCCATCATAACCATCATATTAACATAATATAAACCATATCCAATTATTGCCAATATCATCAGTATCCATGTCCAGTTACCACAACTCAAATTCATATCCATGACCATAACCCATAAACCAACCATAACCATTACCAAACCATAACCATCCATAACCATCCCAAATCCTAATTTCCAACTCTAATCATGTAGGTCATCCAGGCGCTCATAACCGGGAGCACGGCTATCATGATAGGTTTAAACACTCTGCAGAGGTTGTACCACTTTACCCACATGTTTGTGATTTTATCACCTTTCGATGACTAAGAAACCTCCATTGTGCCATCTCACACTTCCGTAGGTGTGTGGCCAAGAGATCACAAAATAGCCTTTCAAAAGGGACTACTAGTATGTACGGGCCCACTAAGGTTTCACCGGCAGGCTTGAATCTCTATTCTCCCACCCACGGGCCCCCTCGTGTGCCATGCGGATCCCAGGGCAGTCCTCCTCGACTCCCATTCCCCGCGCCATCCAATGGTCCATACAATACTAGCAGCGCTCCTAATTATTCAGCTACGCCGCACCCATACTTGTCCTTGTGGTGGCACTGTTGACCTGGCATATTCTCGCATGAACCGGTCCTTAGATCTAAAGCAAGCAAACCACCCTAACATCCAACCCATCCACATACCAGGCTTGCTTAGATCACCCATCGTATTTTACCAGTTCACATTAACTAGAATATCATTGATGCATAATTAAATGTGTAGTGTTGTTTGCCATCCCAATTAATTAAGCGAAGCAAAAAGGTAAAAACCCTTCCCGACTCTCTACCATAATTCCAGGTGACAAGGGTGGTCAACAAAACTAGTAAACTTCCTACCATAGGATTCCCATCAATTTGACACAAGCATGCAAGTTCGCAAACAAAACATTTAATTTAAAATAGGATCAATATGCTTCAAGGACACTTGCCTTGCTCCGGCGGATGGGGTTGTTCAAGCGCTTCGAAGTATTGGTTTTGGAAATCCTCGTATGCGGCCTCTTGAGCACGTTCCTCTACGCGTGATCATACATACAAGAGAACATATACAATCAATACAATGCACACAAAATAATCAACATGCAATGACATGCATGCATGCACAGTTTAATAATTAATTTACTACGGTCGTTTATTAATTAGATGCGACTAGTTCATACGTGTTCATATGAGTTTACGGGGGTTTTAGGGTGGATTAATGCTGCTGAAAATAAAATCATGGTGCAACTAAATTCAATTTACGTCTATTAGATTCAATATGATCGCAAAAATTCGCATCGGGAACATGGCCTACCGTAGATGCGATGGCTTCGATGATCGCAGGATGGGGACAATGCGTAGACGAAGTAGATGCGTTCTCCGGCGGCACGACGATGGCGGCGCGATGTCGACGATGATCTCCGGCGAACGGTGGTGCCCTCCTCTTTTTCTTTCTCTTCTTCCCCTTCTTTTTCTCCTTTTTTCTTCCCTGGGCGCAGCTCTCTGGACCTTGGTTCCAGCGGCTTTTTTCTTTCCTCTGGCGGCGGCTGGTTTGCTCGATCTGGAAAAAGCCTAGGGACCTCGATCCTATTTATAGGAGCGGCGGGAGACGGAGAATCGGAGGCGGGAGTTACGGGATCGGGGGAAAAATCGTAACCGCGTCGGTGGCGGGAATCGCGCGTCGGGTGGGGATTCGGGGCGGGACGGGAGCGCTGAGCGGGAGGCGTACGGCGGCCGGGCTGCGCGGGACCCAGGGCGGGATTCGGTCGGAGCGGGGCCTCGGGCGCGGGCGACGCGCGCGGTGGGGCCGGGGCCAGGCGGCTGCGGGGCGGCACGCTCGAGCGCCTGTCGGCGACTCGGGGCGCGGGAGAAGCGGGGCCAGGCGGCGGGTTCGGCGGAGGTGGGGCCCGGCTGCAGCGCGTGGCGGCGGGGTGCGTGGCTCGCGCGCTGGCGCGCGGACGGCCGGGGCGGGGTGGGACGCTAGCTGGGCCGTTCGGCGGCCTGGCCGGCGGTTCCCTTTTTTTCTTTTTTTTCTTTTATTATATGATTTATTATATATATATATATATTATTTATATTATTATTTATATTATATATATATTATTTATTATTAATTATTATAATATATATTATTAATATTAATATATTTTTATATATATATTGTTATATATATTATTTATATATATATATATATTTATATATATTTTTATTATTATTTTTATACTTATTCCTTATTACAAGTTTTAGGCTATAACTATTATTTTCTTTTTCTTCTTTTGCTACACCATATACGTATATATGCTCCATCTTTTATTTCTTTCTTTTATTCTATTAATATTATATGCATGAACATGTATGCAATGCGTGATGCGAAAATTTAGGGTGTTACAAAACCTACCCCCCTTAAAGTGAATCTCGCCCTCGAGATTCGATAGCGTGGAGAAAAGGTGAGGGAATTCTGTCTTCAGGTCTTCTTCACGTTCCCATGTTGCTTCGGCTTCTGTATGGTGTTTCCATTGCACTTTGCACCAACGGATCCTCTTATTTCTCGTGACTCTTTCCTTTATGTCCAAAATTTTGATAGGTTGTTCGACATAGGAAAAATCCTCCTAAAGCTCTAACTCGTCCATCGGCACTTGTTCTTCCGGTACCCTGAGACACTTCTTGAGTTGAGAGACGTGAAACACATCGTGTACATCGGAGAGATACGTCGACAGCTCAAGTCGATAAGCTACCTCTCCTCGCTTGTCCAGAATCTTGAATGGTCCGATGTAACGTGGTGCCAGTTTTCCTTTGACGTTAAACCATCGCTGACCTCTGATAGGTGACACTTTGAGGTATACGAAATCTCCAACTTCAAAAGTCAGACTCCTTCGCTTATTATCAGCATAACCTTTTCTGTCGAGACTGGGCAGCCTTTAAGTTTTCCCGTATTATTTGGACTTGCCTTTCAGCTTCTTGTAACACATCGGGACCAAACACTTGATTCTCTCCGGTTTCATTCCAAAACAAGGGACTCCTACATTTCCTTCCGTATAATGCTTCATAGGGTGACATTTTCAAACTTGCTTGGTAACTATTGTTGTACGAGAATTCAGCATACGACAAACTTTTATCCCAACTTTTCCTATGCTTTAAAGCACATGCTCTCAACATGTCTTCCAAAATTTGATTGGTCCTATCGGTCTGTCCATCCGTCTGAGGATGATATGCTGAACTAAAATTCAACCTCGTTCCCAAAGCTTCATGCAATTTTTGCCAAAATCTGGAGGTAAACTGAGAACCTCTATCCGAAACTATCTTCTTCGGTACTCCGTGTCGACACACAATGTGCTCCATATACAATTCTGCTAGCTTCGCGGTGGTATATGTGGTCTTGACAGGGATGAAATGAGCTGATTTTGTCAATCGATCCACATTAACCCATATTGAATCATAGCCAGACTGGGTTCGCGGTAATCCAACTACAAAGTCCATACCAATCTCTTCCCACTTCCACTCCGGGATCTTTAGTGGTTGTAACAATCCGGCTGGCCTTTGATGTTCAGCTTTAACTCGTTGGCACACATCACAAAGTGCAACATATTCGGCTATGTCCTTTTTTATGCTGGCCCACCAGTAGCATGTCTTTAAGTCCTTGTACATCTTCGTACAGCCAGGATGAATTGAGTAAGGCGAGTCATGTGCCTCCTTCAATATTGTTTCTCGAATATGCCTGACATTAGGTACCACAATCCTCTTTCCAAGCCATAAGGTACCCTGTTCGTCCTCATCAAATCTGAATTCTTTCCCTTCTTGGGTCCTTTCCTTGATTTCCTGTATTTCCTTGTCCTTTGTCTGTCCTTCCCGTATTTCCTGCTCTAATGTTGGGTTGACTTCCATCGTTCCCATCTCATTGATGAATCCAAAGTTCAACCGTTCAAACTCCTTACATAACTCGGATGGCAGTTCTTGAACTGTGAGTTGATGACTTACTCCTTTTCAGCTCAAGGCATCGGCCACTACGTTGGCCTTCCCTGGGTGATAGTTGATTCCCACGTCATAATCCTTGATGAGCTCCAACCATCGGCGTTGCCTCAGATTCAGATCCATTTGCGTAAATATGTACTTGAGACTCTTGTGATCTGTATAAATCTCACATCGGTGACCAAAAACATAGTGTCTCCATATCTTCAAGGCGTGTACCACGGCTGCGAGTTCAAGGTCGTGTGTAGGATAATTCAACTCATGTTTCTTTAGTTGCCTCGATGCATAAGCTACCACTTGGCCTTCTTGCATGAGCACACATCCTAATCCTTGTCTTGATGTGTCACAATATATATCAAAACTCTTGCTCACGTCCGGTAATACTAACACCGGGGCAGTTGTCAACCTTTTCTTTAACTCCTCAAAGCTATCCTGACAAGCTTGAGTCCATCGGAATGCCTTCCCTTTCATGAGTAATTCGGTCATAGGCTTGGCTATTTTGGAAAAATCCTTTATCAATCGGCGGTAATATCCAGCCATTCCAAGGAAACTCCGAATTTCCTTGACATTCTGTGGCGGTTCCCACTTAAGCACATCTCTCACTTTCCCTGGGTCAACTGATACTCCTCCTCCGGAAATAATATGTCCTAAGAAAGAAACTTCCCGTAACCAAAATTGACATTTACTGAACTTGGCATACAATTGATGCTCCCTCAATTTCTGCAGCGTAAGCCTCAAGTGTTCCTCATGTTCCTTCTCATCCTTCGAGTAGATCATAATATCATCGATGAACACTACAACGAACTTATCCAGATATTCCATGAAGACCTTATTCATGAGATACATAAAGTACGCAGGCGCATTCGTCAATCCAAATGACATGACGGTGTACTCATAAGATCCATATCGTGTCCGAAATGTTGTCTTGGGTATATCCGATGGTCTAATCTTCATTTGGAAGTATCCTGACCGCAAGTCGATCTTGTAGAAGATACAGGCACCCTTCATTTGGTCGAACAAATCCTCTATACGGGGCAGTGAGTACTTGTTCTTAATTGTCACTTCATTGAGAGACCTATAGTCCACACACATCCTCTGGGTTCCATCCTTCTTGTCTACGAAGAGCACTGGGGCTCCCCACGGGGATGAGGTGGGGCGTATAAAACCCTTCTCTAGCTGCTCTTGAATTTGTTTCTTGAGCTCTGCTAATTCCTTAGGAGGCATCCTATACGGCCTCTTAGCTATAGGTGCAGTTCCGGGTATCAACTCAATGGCGAATTCTATGTCACGATCAGGTGGCATACCTGGCAACTCATCTGGAAACACATCCGGGTACTCGCGAACGATCGGAATGCTTTCCAATGTCACTTCTTCCACGTGATTCAGCATCGCTTTCCCTCTTGCAGGTTGGGATGCTTCAACTTCAATGCGTGTACCATGTTCACTTGTCAACTGCACAATCCTCTCGGCGCATTGAATGACTCCATTATGCTTGCTCAACCAGTCCATTCCAAGTATTATGTCTATTCCTTGGGAGTCCAATACTATGAGGGTTGCGAGAAATTCTACCCCCCTTATTTTAATGCTTACTTTCGGACATACTATATTTGTCCTCATCTCTCCGCCAGGAGAACTTACTAGCATAGTTTGCTTCATATGAGATATAGGCAAATTGTACTTGGCAACATACTTTGACGAGATGAATGAATGAGATGCTCCTGAATCAAATAAAATAGTCGCGGGGTTGGAGTTGGCGAGAAACATACCAATCAGGACGTCATCAGCTTGCTGGGCTTCCTCAGTAGTGACATGATTCACATTGCCACGAGCAAAATTCTGCTGTCCACGGTTGCCTTGTGGTGCTCCTCCATTTGGTCGCGGGTGATTTGGCCTTGGTGCATTGTTCATAGGACCATTGTTTCTCTTGGGGCATTGACTTGCAAAGTGTCCGGGTTCTCCACACGCATAGCATGTCTTACCACCCGTAGCATTAGGGAAGTTTGGGCGCAACTGGTTTTGAGCATTTGCCACCATGTTAGGACGCGGCGCAGGTGGCACAGGATTGCGAGGCGCTTGCATGGCGGGGCGTTGCTGCGGTGGCTGATTTGGGCGGGGCAGATAAGCAGTGCGGTATGCAGGAGCAGAGGGGTTGTATTGTGGTGCAGTAGGTGGCGCATAGCGAGGGCGAACATTGCTTCCTTGTTGCGGTCCATGATGTGACATCTTCCTCTTGTTGTCCTGCTCCATCTCACGAATCTTGTTCTCAACCACAATAGCCTTGTCAACCAGCTTTTGGAAGTTTGGATAATTGGTATTGAGCAACTGGACTTGAATTTCATTGTTGAGACCCCTCATAAACAAATACTGCTTCCTACTATCAGTTTTGATGTCTTCTGGAGCATATCTTGATAATTGAGTGAATTTGTTGAGATACTCACTCACACTCATCCTTCCTTGCCTGAGATTTTCAAAGTCTTGTCTCCTCAGTATCATAACTCCTTCAGGTACATAGTGTGAACGGAAACTCTGTTTAAACTCAGCCCAAGTGATTGCCTCCTGATTATCATGAGCGTTGCAAAGAGCTTCCCACCAGTCAGCGGCTGCTCCAACTAGTTGATGTGATGCAAAGAGAACCTTCTCCCTATCAGTGCACTGGACAATAGCAAGTTTCTTTTCAACGGACTTCAGCCAATCATCAGCTTCCATTGGGTCTGTGGCTTGCGCAAAGGTGGGCGGTCTGGTCCTCATGAACTCTCCCAAACGGTTGTGATGTGGCGGGGGTGGCGGTGGAGGCAGGTGAGGCTGATTGTTGTTGCCAGCTTGCAGCTGTCCCATGGTCTGTATCATGGTCTGCATGAGCTGGTTCTGCATAGCTAACAGTTGTTCAATATTGATGGCTCCATGAGCATGTCCCTGGTTGTTCTGAGGTACTTCATTGCGCTCCTCCTCATCGTTGGCATCCCTCTGGTTACGAGTTCTCACCATCAGTTGGCGAAAGAAAGGTGGGGACAGAAGGATTTAGAATTTGGAAGGAAACGTCCCAACTATATGCATCAAGGTATGTGACACTAAATAATCCTTTATTAATATAGACCTATATTATGAGGATGTGGACAATTGCCGAAGCATCCCACAACTCTCTACTAAGCACACAAGCACTCAAACAAGCACCAAACAGAATTTACAAAGATCCTAAAAGAAGTAACACAACTCAAGGTCACACAAGTATATCTACATCGCTCTTATTTACTAATGGGGGTGTGCCTATCCTTGAGTCGTGGCATAGGTCGAGGACTACTCGTCGTCAAGCGGGAACTCATCCGGGTCCTCGTCGTCGTTGTCGTCGTCCTCGGGGTCCTGTGGGTCCTGGGGTGGTGAGGCAGCAGGCGGCGGTGGTGCGGTAGACGCCACACTGGAAGGCTCCTCATCAGAGGACTCCTCAGAGGATGACTCACGCTGACCGTTGCGACGGTCTGGAGAGTCCGGAGTCCACATCGGGGTGTCGGACGCGTAGTCGTCCGGGTCCTCGTCGGTGATCCGGCGATACCTCCTGATTATCGCCTCGTGGCGCTGGGCGAGGTCACGTCCATCCTGAATCTCCTGCTGCGCCCTCTGAAGTCGGGCACTGAGCTGGGCCACGTCATCAACAGTCTGACGAGACTGCGGGAGGTCCAGGGGCCCCTCCACGTGCCTGGAGACGAAGCGCGCAGTGCCACTGGGACGCTGCGGGACGAAGGCGTGCATCGTGTCCTCCAGACGGAAACGGTGGGTGTGGCTCCAAAAAGTGGCTGCTTCCCAGCTAGCATCCTGCTCCGCAGATCGGTGGGAGCTCCTCCAAGCAGGGCTGCTGTGGGTCTTCACCAACTCGTCACCGTAGTAGATATAGATCTTGCAGCTCCACTCCTTCCTGCCGGGGCGCTGCACTCCAGTGGTGTGGTAGGAGAGCGAGAGGCTATGGTGACGGTAGCCAGCCTCACGGAGTAGGGCACGGAGACGGTGACGCAGTTGTCCTGCGGCTCTGCCGTCAGAACGGATCACCACGGGGTGACGGGGGTCGACGGCCGGAGAGCGACTGGCCAACCTACGCGGGGGCACAAGTCCACCGGTCGACTTATGGGGGATTGTCTTGGTGCGGGCCATCTACAGAAAACAAAAATATATTAGAGGAAAGAAAATATAACAAAATACAAATCTGAAAATTTCAGCAGCTAAAACGGCGGAAAAAGAGCGGTGCAGCGGTTCCAAAAGGACGAAAAATAAAGGAGAAAAAAATACAGCAACCAACACAATAATTTTACCCTCACATAACAGCAGCAAAACACACCTTTTTTGCGAAAATTTACACAGCAAAACAGCAGCACTTAATATTGCTCACTTCCGAAAATTTTATCAAAAACGCAGTAGCGATCAGTACTTTTTGCGGCTGAAAATAAAGGAAACAAAACAGCAGCAAAAATTTTCGAAAATAGCATATTAGAAGAGTGTTCCTAAGTGCTCTAGAGTGTCCATTCTACCTAGGCTTGCGTCCTACGGTCAACGCGGCTCTGATACCAATTTGTGACACCCGGTTCCGAATATGAACCAAGCGTAACGCATATGTGTGCCCAGGATGTTCAACACACATACACGAGTGATTCACAAATGATAAACAGAATTTAACCACGTCTTAACTAATAAATAAGTACTTTATTACAATAATCCAATTGTTCACGAATAATAAAACTCTAAATAATTGCAGCGGAAAATAAACTAAACAGCACGACTCCAATCCACAGGCAATTGACGGCGGTACGCAACCTAGTACTCCTCGTGATCCTCAGGGTACTCCCAATTGTCTCCAGTAGCTGTTGGGGGGGATTGCAAGGGTGAGTACATGTCGTACTCAGCAAGTGTGGAAAGTATGACATGTGGCTAATTCAAATGACGACAATAATAATGGCTAAGTGCTGAAAAGTACAGTAAAACATTTGAAAAGCATTATACTATGTCTATGTGAAACAATCCCATCATAACCATCATATTAACATAATATAAACCATATCCAATTATTGCCAATATCATCAGTATCCATGTCCAGTTACCACAACTCAAATTCATATCCATGACCATAACCCATAAACCAACCATAACCATTACCAAACCATAACCATCCATAACCATCCCAAATCCTAATTTCCAACTCTAATCATGTAGGTCATCCAGGCGCTCATAACCGGGAGCACGGCTATCATGATAGCTTTAAACACTCTGCAGAGGTTGTACCACTTTACCCACATGTTTGTGATTTTATCACCTTTCGATGACTAAGAAACCTCCATTGTGCCATCTCACACTTCCGTAGGTGTGTGGCCAAGAGATCACAAAATAGCCTTTCAAAAGGGGCTACTAGTATGTACGGGCCCACTAAGGTTTCACCGGCAGGCTTGAATCTCTATTCTCCCACCCACGGGCCCCCTCGTGTGCCATGCGGATCCCAGGGCAGTCCTCCTCGACTCCCATTCCCCGCGCCATCCAATGGTCCATACAATACTAGCAGCGCTCCTAATTATTCAGCTACGCTGCACCCATATTTGGCCTTGTGGTGGCACTGTTGACCTGGCATATTCTCGCATGAACCGGTCCTTAGATCTAAAGCAAGCAAACCACCCTAACATCCAACCCATCCACATACCAGGCTTGCTTAGATCACCCATCGTATTTGACCAGTTCACATTAACTAGAATATCATTGATGCATAATTAAATGTGTAGTGTTGTTTGCCATCCCAATTAATTAAGCGAAGCAAAAAGGTAAAAACCCTTCCCGACTCTCTACCATAATTCCAGGTGACAAGGGTGGTCAACAAAACTAGTAAACTTCCTACCATAGGATTCCCATCAATTTGACACAAGCATGCAAGTTCGCAAACAAAACATTTAATTTAAAATAGGATCAATATGCTTCAAGGACACTTGCCTTGCTCCGGCGGATGGGGTTGTTCAAGCGCTTCGAAGTCTTGGTTTTGGAAATCCTCGTATGCGGCCTCTTGAGCACGTTCCTCTACGCGTGATCATACATACAAGAGAACATATACAATTCAATACAATGCACACAAAATAATCAACATGCAATGACATGCATGCATGCACAGTTTAATAATTAATTTACTACGGTCGTTTATTAATTAGATGCGACTAGTTCATACGTGTTCATATGAGTTTACGAGGGTTTTAGGGTGGATTAATGCTGCTGAAAATAAAATCATGGTGCAACTAAATTCAATTTACGCCTATTAGATTCAATATGATCGCAAAAATTCGCATCGGGAACATGGCCTACCGTAGATGCGATGGCTTCGATGATCGCGGGATGGGGACAATGCGTAGACGAAGTAGATGCGTTCTCCGGTGACACGATGACGGCGGCGCGATGTCGACGACGATCTCCGGCGAACGGTGGTGCCCTCCTCTTTTTCTCCCTCATCTTCCCCTTCTTTTTCTCCTTTTTTCTTCCCTGGGCGCAGCTCTCTGGACCTTGGTTCCGGCGGCTTTTTTCTTTCCTCTGGCGACGGCTGGTTTGCTCGATCTGGAAAAAGCCTAGGGACCTCGGTCCTATTTATAGGAGCGGCGGGAGACGGAGAATCGGAGGCGGGAGTTACGGGATCGGGGGAAAAATCGTAACCGCGTCGGTGGTGGGAATCGCGCGTCAGGTGGGGATTCGGGGCGGGACGGGAGCGCTGAGCGGGAGGCGTACGGCGGCCGGGCTGCGCGGGACCTAGGGCGGGATTCGGTCGGTGCGGGGCCTCGGGCGCGGGCGACGCGCGCGGTGGGGCCGGGGCCAGGCGGCTGCGGGGCGGCACGCTCGGGCGCCTGTCCGCGACTCGGGGCGCGGGAGAAGCGGGGCCAGGCGGCGGGTTCGGCGGAGGTAGGGCCCGGCTGCGGCGCGTGGCGGCGGGGTGCGTGGCTCGCGCGCTGGCGCGCGGACGGCCGGGGCGGGGTGGGACGCTGGCTGGGCCGTTCGGCAGCCTGGCTGGCGGTCCACCTTTTTTTTCTTTTGTTATATGATTTATTATTTATATTTATATATATATATTATCATTTATATTATTATTTATATTATATATATATTATTTATTATTAATTATTATAATATATATTATTAATATTAATATATTTCTTTTATATATTGTTATATATATTATATATATATATATATTTATATATATTTTTATTATTATTTTTATACTTATTCCTTATTACAAGTTTTAGGCTATAACTATTATTTTCTTTTTCTTCTTTTGCTACACCATATACGTATATATGCTCCATCTTTTATTTCTTTCTTTTATTCTATTAATATTATATGCATGAACATGTATGCAATGCGTGATGCGAAAATTTAGGGTGTTACACTCATGGATCCAAGTACACTATCACATATGAAGAATTTATGAAGAATTTGCAAGGATGTTGCATCTTGACACCTCAAGCAGTGACTATGTGATTATTCACAATGTTTGTGTCATCGAGAAGGAAAAGATGAAGTTTCTCTATGAGCCCAACTCAATGTTCATCCCTCCTCCCACGAAGAACATGAAGCCATTCTTTGTGGTGCTAAACAGAGTCTTGAGGAACACAATAGCTCCTAAGGATGGGGATGCAGGGAGTGTTCAAGGATACCTCCGAACTCTGATGAGGGTCATAAGCAAAAACTGCCCATTTGATGTGGCGGAATACATTTGGAACGACATGGTGAACATATCATGCACTCCTAACAGATCATGTGGCTATGCCCCTTATCTCATTTACATGATTGAGAAAGTCACAGGGATCGAGTTTGTCAAAGATGTGGAGCACACACCTCTGAGGCCTCAGAAGCCTCAACAAGTAAATGTCCAGGCTGCTCCCTCGTCGACCTCCAGCCCTGAGGCACCGGCAAAAACAAGAAGATGCAAGTGCTGCCCCTACTGGTAGGGCAGCCCCTCAAAAAGGATTAGCTAGTGGGAGTCTGAAATATCTCACTGCAATCTTTGTCTCCTGCAAGAAGGCCAAAGTGAAGGCCCACAAGCTTAATCAGAAAAGAAAAGAGGACATGAGATACATCAAGGCAAATGTGAGGCAAATTTGCCAGAAGCTGGAGATCGACCCTATTGGGTCTCCAGTGATTTCTGAGGACTCCGACCCGGACTTCACTGAGCTCAGGCCCTTGACCCCCTCCAAGCTTGCCTACTTTAGCATTGGGGACTCGAGTGGCACCGCCCCTCCTCCTCCTCCTCCTCATCAAGATGAAGATGAAGATGACGAAGACGATGATGAGAGGACCGACAGTGAAGAGTGAAGACCTTAGAACCCTCCTCTTCTTCTTTTTGGTGTCTTGATGCCAAAGGGGGAGAGATTGAGGGGGAGTCTTAGCTTTAGCTGTAGGGTGCGAGGAGAGAGCTCTCTTTATGCTTTTTAACTCTTTTGTGACTTGTAATGTTTTAACAATGATCTTATATGAATTATGGTTCTGTGATGCAATGATTTGATCCTTTTAGTAGTATTTATGAAAATTGTGATTTTGCTATAAAATGACATATATGCTTGCTATTGGTTGATTAAAGTCAATTATGTCATTCTTTATGTTTCAGTGTACTTAGTGATTATACTCTCACTGCTTGATGTATTTTGGACTCATATGTGCATACTTTATAAAAATCTCAATTTTTATCATATTATGTGAAATCTCAATTCAAGCAATTGGGATCCTAACCTCTCTGTTGAGATGAGTGCATAATTTTAATAGAAAAATGAGCAAAATGCCAAAAAGAAGGAAGAATGAGGAGCAAAGTGAAAATGAGCTCAAGCAAGAAGAATAGTAGATCATTATGTATGGAGTGTGTTAAGAAAACACATCCCAAGGGCTCAATTCAAATTAAACACACACATTGCACAAAGATACACAGGACCGGACTAGTCCGACTTACACCAGACTAGTCTGATATCCTTTCTGCACGAAATCGGACAAGTCCGATATCCTTTCTGACTAGAATCGGACTAGTCCCCCCAGTGCGGACAAGTCCTCAAAACACCTCACAAGTCACACAAAATCGGACAAGTCAGATCACAACCAGACTAGTCCGATATTCTTTCTGATCCAAATCAGACAAGTCTGATGTGTGCACGGACTAGTCCGAAATACCCTCTGATCTGAATCGGACAAGTCCTCCAAGTGCGGACTTGTCATCCTATACACTTAGGGTTTCACATGTCCGGACAAGTCCGATGGCTATCGGACTAGTCCGAAGATTTCCAGTAGCGAAATCGGACAAGTCCGCTCCTAGCCAGACTAGTCTGATATTTCGGGACACTTAGGGTTTGCTACACACAGCACACCGGACTAGTCCGGTGACCACCACGGACTAGTCTGAACTTTCTGAACCCTAACGGTCACTTTTAGAAACCTCATATAAATATAGGTGCACGGCCCAACTTTGAACTCTCTCGAACCCTAGCGCCGTCACACCTCTCAAGAGCCTCAAAAACCACATCTCTCCACGAAATTAAGTGCAACAACGATCAATCCTTTGAGGATTCACTCTAGATCATTGGAGAGACACGTTCATCACCACATTGAGCTCTTGGTTTGATTCTCTAACACACTTCTGTGATTTCATTGTAATCTTTTGAGTGTGTTCTTGGTGGTATTTCATGTTGTAATCTAAGGGAGCTCTCAACGTGTGAGAAGGCCTCTTATGAATTCAGTTATTCACCCCTTTGTGATTAGTGGAAGAAGGATTGGCCTTCATGGCGATCCGACGAGGGTAGGGTTGGAGAAGACCCGGTCCTTTTGTGGACTCCTCAACGTGGACGTAGGTTGCCTTCGTGGGAGCCGAACCACGGGATAAATCCTTGTGTCTTGTTCTTGGTGTTCAACGTTCTTATTTATCAATATAATCTAGGGTTTCACTAATCATTGCTTATCTCACGTTGAATTGTTAAACATAAGATTTAATCTTGATATAATTTGATATATAACATTGAAACCTTCATTTGATTCTATACTTCCGCTGCATACATAGTAGAATCAATCTAATCAATCAAACTTGATCAACTTAGTCCGTAAACACCGGACTAGTCCGCACTTTACCGGACTAGTCCGATATCTCTGGTATTGAATTGGTTGTTAAGTGTTGCAGGATCCGACAGTTATCAAAAAGGCCTATTCACCCCCCCCCCCCCTCTAGGCCACATTCATCCATGCATCGGAGCTAGCTTGAGCATTTGAGTCCTGCGTGATGGGTTGCTTAGAGCTTCTGGCAGCACCTACGACCCTTGATGGCTGCCATGGTAACAGGGCCATTGGGACCGCCAGCTTCGGGATGCTGGTCTCGCCCCCTTCACTCAGTTTGGTAGGCTGAGCTGTCGGTTTAGATAACCTCCAGACGAAGGTTCCGTCGGGAGCTGGAGCTCCGGTTGACGCTTTCGTCAAGAGTTCATCAGCTTCAGTGTTATGGAGACGCTGTACATGGTGGAGGTCCAGGACTTCGAAGTCCTTCTGAAGCCTCTGGACTTCAAGGAGATAAGCAGCTAGTTGGGGATTGTTGCAGGAGCATTCACCCTTCACCTGTTTAATGATGAGTTGCGAATCTCCCTTGACCAACAGCTACATGACACCATGTGATAGTGCCACCTTTAGTCCGTAAATGAGTTCTTCATACTCCGCCATGTTGTTGGTCGCCTTGAAGTCAAGGTGTACCATGTATATAACCTTCTCCCCGGTCGGAGCGAGGAGAAGGACTCCCGCTCTGGCCTGCTGCTTCTGCATGGAACCGTCAAAGTAGAGAGTCTAGAGAGGCTCGGTGAAGACCGGAGCCTTGAGTTCCAGCTGCTGCTCACTGGGGCCCCCAAGGTTTGATGGAGAGGGGGTCCATTCCGCAACAAAGTCCGACAATGCTTGACTTTTGATTGCTTGTCTTGGGACAAATTCAAGGTCAAACTTGGCCAATTCCGCTGCCCACTTTGCAATGTTCCCAGTGGAGTTGGGATTATGCAAAATCGCTCGCAGTGGATATGAAGTCACCACCGAGATCTTGTGAGCTTGGAACGCGTATAGCAGTTTATGTACATCCAGGTACTGAGTTTTGGCAACGTGGAGTACTTCAATGATGAAGTACACTGGGTGTTGGACTGTCCGGACCCTCCCAGATGGGCCCAGAGCTTCCTCCTCATCGACCCGGACCCTTCCGAAGGGGTCCGGACCTTTTTCAAGGATCGTCGGGTTCTTGTTGGAGGAACCCGAAGCTTCTTCAGGAGTGACCTGGACCCTCCCAGGGGGGTCCGGCTCTTCTTGCTCAACAAGAGTAACTCCTTGTTGTCCCTAGTCTGGGGGTTGGGACCCAGACTCGCCTTCAGGAACCTCCTTATTCTCCCGGAGGGGTCTGGATTCCTGAGCTTGTAAAGGTTCTGGTCTCTCCACCACGAGGAACATGCTGACAACTTCGTCAGTTGTCGAAATGTAAGACAGTAAAGGCTCACTAGGGTTCGGAGCTACCAAGGTTGGTAGAGTGGTGAGGAGTTGCTTCAGCTCCTGGAAAGCCATTTCTGCTTCTTCAGACCATTGGAATGGTCCGGACTTCCTCAATATCTTGAAGAAGGGTAGTGCCCGTTCTGCCAATCTTGAGATGAATTGGCTGAGGGCGGCTAGCCATCCAGTCAGCTTCTGGACGTCCTTGATGCAGGCTGGTGGCCGCATATCTTTGATGGCTTTAATCTTCACCAGATTTGCTTCTATGCCTTAGTGGTTTACGAGGAAACCAAAAAGCTTTCCGGAGCTAACCCCAAAGACACATTTGTCCGGGTTCAGCTTCGTGCGAGTGACTCGCAACTTGTCGAAGACAGCTTGCAAGGTGTCAAGAAGTGACTCCTTGTCCTTAATCTTGACGACGATGTCATCGACATACACTTCCACTACATCTCTGATGAGCTCTCCAAAGGTTTTGTACATGGCTCGTACAAATGTTGAGGTTGTATTCTTGAGACGAAATGGCATGGCAGTATAACAATACAATCCATCTACTGTGACGAAAGAAGTATGCTCTTCATCTTCCCTAGACATTCTGATTTGATGGTACCCAGAATATGCGTCTAGGAAACACAATAACTCACACCCAGAGGTGGAATCCACTATCTGATCTATTCTAGTAGTGGGAATGGATCTTTTGGACATGCCTTATTCAGTGTTGTGTAGTCGATACACATCTGAAGCTTCCCGCCGGCCTTGGGTACAACGACTGGGTTTGCCAGCCATTTTGGGTGGAAGACTTCTCGGATGAATTCATCTTCGAGTAACTTCTTCACTTCGTGTCGTATGAAGTTTTGTCGCTCTACTGATTGCTTTCGAGGCTTCTGGTGTACAGCCCGAGTGTCGGGATAGATCTTCATATTATGCTCGATCACATCCCTAGGGATCCCACGCATTTGTGACGGTTTCCAGGCAAACACGTCGACGTTAGCCCGGAGGAAAGTGATGAGTGCGAGTTCTTATTTGTCATTCAGACCTCCCGATATACAGGTGGTCTGAGCGGCGTTGGAACCAATTTGGACGACTTTGACGGGAATGTCGGTGTCGCCGCTTGGTTGCACACGGGGTGCAGAGGTTGAGCCTCGATGACGAATGCTCAGGGGTTTCGGAGCTTGCTCCTGCGTGGACTCTTCCTCCTGCGCTATAGCAAGCGCGTGAAGTTCTTCCAGTGCAGTCACTCCGGCAGTGCGGTCTCCACGGATCCGGAGAACACCAGCTGGTGTTGGCATCTTCAACACCAAGTAGCCGTAATGAGCAGCAGCCATGAACTTGTATAAGGTCGTCCTGCCTAGAATGGCATTGAAGGGTAAGTTGATCTGAGCAACATCAAAGACCAACTTCTGAGTGCGATAGTTCTCTCGAGTCCCAAAGGTTACGGGGACAGTAACAGACCAAGTGGGGTTATGGCCCCCGGACCTACTCCGGAGAAAGGTCGAGAGGGGCGAAGGTCCGAAGGTTGGAGCCGAAGCTTGACGAAAGCTTTGAAGCTTATAAGGTTCAACCCCAAACCTTCGTCCACCATTACATGGTGGATTTGGATGTTATTGATGGTTGGAGACACCATCAATGGGAGTTGACCAGCTCAGATCATATTCCGAGGGCAGTCTGACGCGTCAAAAGTGATGGCAGTATCCATCCACTTCCGGTGCGGCTCTGCCCTGGCGGTGGGAGCCACCGAAGCCATGTCCCGCCGCATGGTATTGAGGACACGGCGGGAAGTGATGTCCCACGAACCACCAAAGATGGTGTTCATGGTTTTCCGACGTTCATTGTTGGAGATGTCGGAGTTGTCGTCGACGGAAGTGTAAACAGCTTCCAAGACCTTTTTAGGGTCCTGAAAGCCTAATTCTTCTTCAGTCGGAGCTTCATCGACTTTCTGTTTTCCTTCCCTTTGTCAGAAAAAAACTTCTTCCCGGCGCTTGTTGTAGCGCTCGGCAAGGTTCTGGACCTCGCGGCAGTCTTCCAAGTTGTGGCTGTTCGACTTATGAATAGGACAACACACTTTGGAGTTGCCGCCGTCGTCAGATGAAGGTCGAGGTCGTTTCTCGGGGCGTGGCCCCCGGCCACCCGGAGTTGCAGCAGCTGCAGCAGTAGGTGTGCCAGCCGAAGACTTTTTCTTACTGTTGGATTTTTCTTCTTTTTGCCACTCCTGGAGGTAGTGGCTTCACCCTTGGAGGATTTTTTGTTATCCTCCGAAGGTGGTTTGTAGTGCATTTCACGGCCCTCCGCAGCTTTGGCACACTTGTTTGCCAAGCTGAAGAGCTCTGTGACGCTGGTGATCTCCTTGATCACCAGCTTCTCCAGCATCTTCTTGTCTCATATGCCCTGTCTAAATGTCATAATAACAGAGGCGCTAGAGATAGAAGAAATAGTGTTTCGTACCTGGTAGAACCTCTGGATGAAGGAACGCAAGGATTCTCCCCCCTTCTACGTGACAGCAAAAAGGTCCAGTTCGGTACCTAGCCGGGTGTATGAACTCACGAAATTGGCAGTGAACTGTTGGCATAATTCTACCCAACTATTGATGGAGTTGGGCAGGAGGCTCATGAACCAGAACCTGGCGGTCCCAGTTAAAGCCACGGGGAAGTAGTTGGCCATTACGGCCTCGTTACCTCCGGCTGCAAGGATTGTAGTGGAGTAAATCTGGAGAAACTCAGCAGGATTGACAGTCCCGTCAAATTTCTCCGAAAGGTGAGGCCGGAACTTTTGTGGCCATCTGACCATGCGCAAGTGCATGGCCAGGGCAGAACAGCATCCTCCTATTCCCTCAGGAATAGGATTGTCTCGAGCTTCTCGCCTTTCACGAGCACGCTCAATATGGACGCGGCCGTCCTGTTGACGGTAACGACGATCAAGCTCCGCCAGAGGTCGTGAGTTGAAAGTCTGGTTACCGTATGGGTGCGTCGCGCCCCGGGAGGCAACGACATCACTTGTTGAGACGCAGCACGCCTCCTATTTTGGGAAGCGTGTGGACCAAGTCTGCCCGACACAGTCTGATGCTGGATGGGGCCCGCCCTGAGGGGGAGGACCTTGGTTGCTGATGCGATCGGCTGCTGCTGCAACCAATTGTTCCACATCAGCCCTCCACTGCTCCATTGCACCTTGGGATGCACCCGGAGGTGGTGGGCATTGGAGAAGAGCACGTGCTGCATGGAGCGCGTGTTCAGGATTGTTGTTATTCGCCGACGCCGTGACCGACGCTGATACTCCGTCCTGTTGTCCAACTTGATTTGCTGGTGCAGACAGTGGCGGCTGAGGCATGACTCCTGCTGGAGCCACGACACCTGCTGGTTGTTGCATGTTGGAGGGATTGCCTCTAGCAGGTTGCGCAGTGAGGTTGCCGTTGGACGATCCAGCAGCTGAGTTCACCATTCTCGAAATCTCAGGCACTCCCCCCTACCTGGCGTGCCAACTGTCGGAGTGTTTTTTCGGCAATTCTCCTGATACTACCGTTGGTAGATCGCGAAGTTTGTAGTTCGGTATTGGGTGCATAGAGATTCCAAAGAATAAGGCAAATGGACACAAGGATTTACGTGGTTCGGGCCGCCTGAGCGTAATATCCTACTCCATAGGGTGTGTAGCTGTTGTATTGAGTGTCTAAGAGCTTCTCGGGAGTTTTCAGTCCAGAGACTGTGTGTGTGTGTATGTCTGAGAATGTGAGCGTGTGAGAGTCCCTCTGTGTATCGTCGACCAGTCCTTTTATAGTACAAGGACTAGTCGTTACACCGTTAGCCTTGCATGACATGTGGCCCCGGCGGTTACCAATGTTTAATACATCATTAATGAGATTAATTACCCTTAATAGCGTGGTAACGGGACCTGATAGTGCCATTACTGGTATTAAGGGTCTTCTGATCGTGTGTCATTAATATGGTATTAATGACACTTAATCAGGTCTTGAAGTCTTTGATTGCCCCTTGGAGGTTCGAGCTGTTGGGGGTTCACCAGCTTGATCGCTGAGGTTGAAGGTTCGGCGGTTCGGACACGTGGTAGCTTCGGAGCTATTCGTCTGGGATAGGTAGGTCCGGTGTAGATGTACACATGTCGATACTGGAGCTTCCCTCTTTTGGAGGTTAGGTCCGCGGGTGCTGCACAAGTGTTTAGCCCGGAGCTATCCCATGTGTGGGATATAGGTCCGGTTGTAGTGTACACATGGCAGTACCAGGACTAACCATAGATGGGAAGCAGGTCCGGTCTCGTATGACACGTAGTGCCTTCGCAGGTCTTCAACTTGGACAGGTGAAGTCCCTTTGGCCTTTTTGTAGTCCCAAGGGGTATACGGTACGCAGGGTACTGACAAGATCATAGAAGTTTAATTGTCTTGCCCAACTGATTATGTACTTCATTCCAAAATTCTTTGAACTTTTCAAAGGATTCAGACTTGTGCCTCATTAGGTAGACATAACCATATTTACTAAAGTCATCGGTAAATGTGATGAAGTACTGAAAACCACCTCTGGCAATTGAACTCATTGGTCCACATACATTTGTATGTATAAGTACCAACAAGTCAGTCGCCCTATCCCTTTGACCAGTAAAGGGTGCTTTGGTCATCTTCCCAAGCAAACGAGATTTTCATGTGTCAAGTGATTCAAAATCAAATGAGCTTAGTAAACCGTCTTTATGGAATTTTTCAATATGTTTCTCATTTATATGACCTAAGCGGCAATGCTAAATAAAAGTAGGATTTAGATCATTTCGTCGAGCCCTTTTGGTATTAATGTTACAGATAGTTTTATCCTCAAGATCAAGATCATATAATCCATTCACCAATGGACATTGAGCATAGAAAATATTACTGTAAAAAATAGAACAACATTTGTTCCTTATTACAATCTCATAACTATCAACTTCTTCTAAACACAAAGAAGAGATAATGTTCTTGCTCAAAGTAGGAATGCAATAACAATTATTCAATTCTAACACTAATCCTGAGGGTAATGATAAGTGGTAGGTTCTGAAAGCTATGATCACAACCTTTACTCCATTGCCGACACAAACATCCAACTCGTCGTTTCCAAATCTTCTAGTCTGACTTAGACCCTGCAATGATTTGCAAGTGTGAATCATCGATCCAATATCAAATACCCATGATTCACTAGACAATAATGTAATGTTAATTTCTATAACATTTATACCTGAAGCGGAAGTCTCTCTTCCCTTCTTCTTCTTCAAATCCTCCAAGTACTTCTTATAGTTCCTAGACCAGTGCCCCTTAGCATGATAGTGAAAGCATTCATCATCAGGAGAAGGGTCAGATTTGCCCTTTGGCTTAGACTTTGAGCTTGAAGGCTCATCGGGAACTTTTCCCTTGCCTTTGCCGTTAGGATGTATCACACGCTTCCTCTTTTTATTCTCCTTTTGTACAATAATCATATGAGTGGTGTTTTTCTTAATGCTTTCTACGCCTGTTTTAAGCATCCCATGCAATTCAGCTAAAGTTTTATCCATGCCATTCATTTAAATATTCAATATAGATCGCTCGTAGCTCGGTGGGAGCGATTGGAGAACAACGTCAATAGCCAGATCATCCTTCAGTTCAAAACCAAGTTTGCCCAAAGTTTCAATGTAACCAATCATTTTGATTACATGAGGGCTGACCGGGCTATCCTCCACCAGCTTGCATGAGAACAAGGACTTTGAGATGTTGTATCTCTCAGCTCTAGCTTGATTATCAAATATTCCATACAATCCCTCAATCGTAGAATAAGCATTTGTATGCTCATACTATTTTTGCAGATCAGGGGACATAGTGGCAAGCATGAGGCAGCTTACATTAAGCGCATCATCGCAGTGCTTCGTATAAGCTCTACGTACTGTAGTAGTTGCATCAGCTTGGAGGTCATTAGGGTATGGCTAGAGAAGAACATAGTCAGTTTTCTCTTGCCTAAGAACGATTCTCAGGTTGCGGTATCAATCGATAAAGATAGCTCTATTGAGCTTTTTCTTTTCAAGCACAGATCATAATTTAAAACCATAATTATTACTAGCAGACATGATCTACAATACAAAATAAATATGCAAGGTTTAGCACTATGTTATGTATCAATCTTCTATTAACAGTTTAATAAAAGATATCACAACTATATGATCATCGTCTTCCCTCTAACGACATATAGTGGTTCAAGATCTATATTCACTCATTCCTATTGAGCTTTAGCTTCACTGTTAGGAACTTAGTGACATAGGTAAACAACAATTATTAATCATATCCCTATATGACTTATTTTTTGGGTGACATCCAATGCCCCGATTCCCAACTCTATGCCATAAAGCCCAAAACCGTTTTGATAGCTTTGTTGAGTAAACCAACACTATGCATGTGAATGTCCAACATTCACTCTATGCATTATGATAGATGATGGTACTTTTCTTTGGCAAACCTACCACACAACGATCAAAATAACATAGGTGCAGCTATTGGTAAATGGCATCAAATACTCAACTTTTGCGAGGGAAGCTATTCTATCATGACAAAACATCCACCATATGAAAAGAGTGAAAAGAATAGTAATAAATAAACACCATAGGCATATGATCATATCATATTGTGAATAGTATGGCCTTTAGAATCATAATGATCTCCATCACCATAGTTCCATCATGATCTGAGCTGTCATGCGTCCCTTCTTGTGCTGATCTCCATATCCACCATGCTTGAAGACATCTCCATGATCATAAAAGAAGCTAATACAACTAATAGCTACCAAATAAATTACATGAGAGATCAAGCATCATAGGTTGATACGCAGGTCGTTATACAATTATGTGATAACCTCAACCCGGTTCTGTTAAATTTGCAACACGCGAGCTGCACAAATATTACATATAGATCATCACATCACATTAAGACCATACCATTCACATCATTTCCTGCAAAAACGAGTTAAGCGTAGAAAAATTTTAGTGCGAAACGATATTAGGTAATCGCTATAGCAAACAACAAACGGCGGTCCCTGAACATCGAACAGAATTACATAGATTGCATCTATGAAATCACTATAAAAATCTCATCAGATTGATCAAATCAACCTGAATCCAAGTCATTCAGAATGCCTCAATTTTAAATGTGATTGCTCATTCATGAGTAGATCGCGACTCATGACCGTGATCTATTGGCTCAATCTGTTAGTTATATACGCGATTAGTCCCGATGGTGATTCCATCTGGTAGGAACAGGTTGCACACACAACAGAGAAGGAGCACGAACTAACCCTTTAGTCATATACGGTCGCAATCTACTCTAACCAATTCCAAACCCCAAAAATCATCCGAAAAAATTCATCATATGAACATGTCTGCAGTAGATTCTATCTACTAGCAAGATCCACACCAAAAACAATGCAAGTCAGCTCTGATGCCACTGTTGGGAAATAGGTGGTACGCTACTCTAGCAATTCTACCGCATCACCAAGGAAACATGCGAGTACAGAGGTCATAGATTATTATCACTAAACGCGCATCACAATGGAACATAGACACGCGTCGGCATAGGGGAAGTAAATAATCTCGTTCGTCTCCTCCTCGTCCTCGTCACGGCAGCAGGTAGATGATCACGTTCGTCGTAGCCGATCAGTGCAGCAGTAGCAGCAGCGCCTCCAAGGAGTCCACACGTACGGGAAGGAACGCCATGCGCCGGTGTGCTAGCACCCCGTGCGTGGCAAGGGTCTCGTCGTGAGACATGTGACCGGTGGTGACTAGGGTTGTCACCTGGTGGAGTCATTAGCCCATAATCCTACCTCTTGTATTTATAGGTGTACTAATGGGTTTTTAGGTCGCAAGTCTATTAGTATCCTAATTGCTTATGGATCAAATATCTAACAGGTCTTAACCCGAATTATTATGATTGCCTCTTGAGCATATCACCAACACATGGTGGGCTTGTGTGTAAGGCTCTATTTGGCATAGCTTCTGCTACAACTTCTTCATAAAAATAAACTAAGAAAAAGTCAAACAGGAAGCTTCCGTGACAGCTTATTAGTTCAGCCGTTTCTCAGAATGAACTAAAAACAGGACATAAGCAGAAGCTACTTTCCACCAACTTTTCAAACAAGCTGCTTTTGTAACAAGTTCCAACTGTGCCAAACAGGGCCTAAGAGTTGCTAACAATCAATCGTGTCCTAGGATTTAATTCTCTATAATACTCTATTCGCTTATACATTATTGTTGTTATGACAATAATTATAGTTTAAAGTTGAACTAAACATGTTATTCCAATAAAAATTTATTATCAGAGGAATTATGTAGCAAACTTCTGTGCTACGCAATTTTTTTGACTGGAAAGGTTGGCTTGCAAGGACGACTGGCATGCAGTACGTAGTTTCCACTGAGTTTATCATATTTAATTTGTTTTTTATGAGAGGTTTCATTCTAAAATGGTGTTTTGTTATGACAGACGCTTAAGAGGTCTGGCACTGAAAATGGGTTCCATTGTCAGTGGGAGGTCTCCTAAACGTACGCCACTGCCATAAGCTTTCTAGTATGTCACTACTAAAAAAAGCTTTATCTCAAGCGGTTTTAAACATATTATCACAAGTGGATCTCAAAAGCACCTGAAACAAAGAGCATGCAAAAATCGATCATTTTCACGGGCAGCCTCTAGAAATCGTCTGTGCTAATAATTTTCCAAATGCGGTTGTTTACGTATAACGTACTGCTTGTAATGAAGCATTATCTCAGGCGGGCCATAACGTACAACTGCGCTTGTGATAAAGCATTAAAACAGAACTAATTAAACTCTATTATTTCTAATTTCCTGATCAAACTTAAATAAAAGCAATCACAAATATATTCAATGCAACTCATAGTTTATACATTGCAATTCATTCTACATTGCAAATCATAACTTCATATATTGCAATTCATAGTTTTCTACAAATATAATTCAATTATACATAGCAATTCATAAATTCTCTCAGCTCGCATCTAATATTCATAGTTCATACATTACAATTCATACATTGCTCTCTCTAACATTGTAGCGAATAGGAAACGGATGTGTTCCTATGAATAGGAAACGATCGTGTCTCCTTTGATCGAGATCGAATTGCAATTATTTCACCAAGCTTTCCCAACTGCAATCTGGAAGATATGATTGTTGAACTTCCATCTCCCACTTTGTAGCATCAATGTCTTCTCCATTTTCAGCTTTAAGCTTTAAAAAGAAGATGCAATTAGATTTGTGGCATCAATGTTTTGTCACCACAATGTATAACTGGAAAAAATATCTAAAAATAAGAAATTGTAACCAATCTTAGGGGTCTGCAGTATTCTACCATCAAACTTTAATCTAGATCGAGCTGTTAGATTTTTGCAGGGTTGAGAGCAAAAATTGCCCATGAAGACAAAGAGAGAAGGTACTACTTCCACACTATCATAACCGTCAAGGAAGACTGATAAATTCTTTATAGTCTTCTATACGAGATATCACATATGAACATTATGAGAGAAATAAAAAATAACAGTTACACAAAATAAAAAAAATGATGGAACCCACATGGATAAATGCAAATTGACAGTAACTTTGATGCATATATAGAAAATCTACACAAAGTTACAATACAAAGAGAAAAAATCTATACTTTGAGGGCGGCGGTCGATGGCGACATCAAGGATGGTGCTCGGAGGCCACGGCGACGGCGAGGGTGAGGACGGCGATGGCGAGGCCAGTGACAGCGAGGACAATGCTCAGTGGCGACAGCGAGAGTGAGGATGACGATAGTGCGGACGGCGGCGACAGCAAGGGTGAGGATTGCGACGGTGCGCTCGGCAGCAACGACGAGGATGAGCATGGCGAGGGTGAGGACGACGAGGGTGAGGATAGCGATGGCGAGGGTGAGGACGGCGAGGGAGAGGACTGCGAGGGCGACAATGGCAATGGTGCAAACGGTGATGGTGTGAACGGCGAGGACGGCGAGAGTGCGGGCGGCGACGGCGAGGACAGCAAGGGTAAGGACAGCGAGGGTGAGGGCTTGGCAGTGACTGGGGAGGGATTGGCGGCAAAATGATAATGTTTGCATATTTTGGGTTGTGGAGCGCGGCCGATGCTTTAATTATAGACAGATCATATCACATGCGGTAGCTTCTTAATGACCGCCTGGGAAAACATTTTAAATAATTTATAAAAATAATATTCCCAGGCAGCGGCTTTTTAATAACCACCTGGGAAGCTGAGGAGTCACTTTTCAAGATATTTAGAAAAACTATTATCACAGACATCTTTTGGTTAAGGATCGCCTGTAAAAACTTATGACACTTTTTGATCAACTTATGCGATACATATCGATAAAGATTTTCAACCTCAATAATGTGTAACACATCCATTAATGCAAAAAATAGTTCATTAGTTTATGTCTTTATAACACATTTTTAGATAATGAAAGAAATACTCCTTCATTATCTTTTTATTTGCTATTAGGACAGCACGTCAAGTTCATTTTTAGTTCACATCAAGTATTAGAACTAATTTTGCACAGATAGCACACCGATGAACAACAACATTATGTTGATTAACTTAAAATCATTATATTACAAACACAAGAAAAGAAAAATATCAACTAAAAACATGAGAAGAAAAACAATAACAACTAGAAATAAGTAAAGAAAAATAACTAATTTCTACTACTCCTCCTCCTCCTCCCCCTCCTCCTCCTCCTCCTCCCCCTCCTCCTCGGGCTCCTGGCCCTCCTAGGGTGCTTGGGGTGCCTCCGGTGGCGGATCCGGGAAACCCAGTTCCCTGGCCATCGCCGCCACCGGGTTGGTGCGGCCCTCGATGCCAAGCTCGGCCGCCATCGTTTCCCAGAGAGCATCGAGATGATCGGCCACATGCGTGAGGCCGAACATGTAGCGGCTCGTCGTGCCCATTCCAATATGTTCAGGAAGGATAATGAGCCTAAGGAGCTGCATGAAGCGAGATGTACTGTTAAATACATCTCACGCCATGTTGCAAAGGATGAACTCCATTTGCATGAAGCTCGAGGGGGAGTCCGGTCGCGGCCGCTTAGACGTTGGGTCCCTCGACGGGCTTGGCGACGGCGTGTGCGACACAGTTTTGGGGAGAAGAAGAGGAAGAATGGATGTGCGTAGAAGACGATCGGGCGGGTGATCTTATTGCATCGTAGCAGCCCGACGGTTCGTCTCTCGATGCGCGCAGTGGTGATGGAATGCGCAGTGGTTCGAATTGAATTCAAAGGACGCACTTGTGTTGCACACTTTTAAGTCACCTCGGTAACCGGCACGCATGCCCTGTGCGCCCGGTCGCATCAGGCACTTGTATTAATGTCTAATATGCAGGCGGCTCGTTCTTCAAAGTCCGCCAGTGAAATAGGTTTGTTTACACCGACGGGTCAGTTATGTGAGCCGCCTGTTAAGTTCTATCATCAGAGGCGGCTATTAAATCATTCGACATCACAGACGTATTTTTTAATGAACCACCTGTGTAAAATCGAGGTGCCTGTGAAAGTGCTTTTTTCAGGCCCCTAAAATTTGAGAAAAATTTCAAATAACAGGTAATTAACAACTAATTATTGTTATTCACAACTAATATTTATAATTAACAACTAATCATAACAATTAACATAAACTAACCATTTTTCTATGTTATATACAATCACAAAAATATTATGACTCATTATTTACAACTAACATAATCCTTATAATTTAAACAAAATTAACAATTAAAATTGAACAAACTTATCTTCTTCCACTGCAGCAGCGTGCAGTCGCCTCTCTACGGCCGCCACGCGAGCCGCCTGCCGCTGCATGTAGCGCGGCTGCCGTGCTGAGCCACCGCACTGCTGCATGTAGCGCGGCTGCCGCGCTGAGCCGCCGTAATGCCATCTCTTGCCCATCTAGCCATCGCCCGCCCCTAGTGTCGTGAGAGATTAGGGTTGAAAGAGATAATGTGGAAGATAAAAATTGTGCACAAGTTTTAAAGCATGATGGACAGATGAGAACATCGCCTGAATATTCCTTCATTTCAGGTGCCCGGAGGGAAGGACTTCCGTTCTAGTATCGAGTTATAAGGTTATCCGCACCAGCACCTTCTAAAGCATACTCTATACACTATTTCCTTCTATTTTTACAGTATGTACTCTAAATTACACTACGAAACAGTGTATCAAGTATGTCTTATAGTGTGCCACTGCGAACGGTCTAAGTGACACTTGTCATCTGCCTTTGCAGTTTAGTTTTTTAGCTGATCTGCGTACGGGCGTTAGTTCGCAGATCTCCGACCATTTCCAGGCTTCACCTCCTTCATCGCGCTTACCTTGCAGGGTGGCCCTTCCTGCAGCTCGGGACTGGCCGAGATCACCGGCCGCGCTGGTCTCGCACTCACCCGGGTCCTTCCGACACGCCGACTCAAGCGATGATGGGCCTCACGTGCGCAGCCTCCGTGCGACGGCCGCCCTACCCATGAGTAACAGCGGCAGCATGGTGCAGAGCAGCGGGGGAACAATGCAGGTGGCAGCGCCGCGTGTCGGACCATGACCATGGGACAGTGGCGATGAATACAGGCTTGATCCGGTCGGGGGGGGGGGGGACAACAATCGGACAATGATGTGTGATCTAGTTCAGCGGCAGCGGCGGCACAAGAGCGAGCGGGTCCTTCCGTCACACCAATACGAGCAAGGAAGGGGCCCACATGTAGCCTCCGCGTGGCCGCCGCCCTCCCCATGAGCAACAGCACAGAGACGAGGGGCCGCACATGTATAGTTGTGCAGATGGCCTGGCCCGAATCCAGCACGACCCGGTTGTGACAAGGCCCAGGCCACCACGAAGCATGGTGTGAGCCTTGCTCGGGCTTGGCTTTCGGTCCGTCAGGCTGGCCCAACATGGCCCGTGTAAAGGCGGCCGAAGCAGTAAAACGGCCCGGCTGGTCCGGTGGCCGGTCTGGTACGACCAGTTTAAACCTGTATAATATAAGTTTTCCTGTTCTAAATGTATATTTTAATTAACGGGCTTCAGGACAACCCAGCCCGTCAACTTCAAGCCCGGCACGGCACAAACCATGACTATTTTGCATGTAGAGCTTGGCACACAGTTTTCGGCACGAGCATGGCATGTTGAAGAGCTATACACGCATGGGAGTGTGGCCACCGATGAAGACACGCGTGATCTGGTTCGGCGGTGGGGGTGACAATCATCATGCCCTAAGCGCCCAGTCATTACGCGCCCCTCCTGCCAGCTGCTCGCCACTGTGCTGCATTTGCGAGGACCTCTCGGGGATCATTACGGGTTGTATTTGTCGGCGTTTTGAGTACTGACTAGTAATCATTTTGTTACATGTCCATCTCTGGATGGCTGGTACAAAGATTACTGATTTATCCTGGTCCACGAGAGAGACCCTACGTCCAGTACGAGTCGTCCAAGATCTTTGTTAGCTCTAAAGGCGCAGAGAAACGGGCTACAAGTGACCCTTGCTCGTGTGATCTCTAATATATCTAATATATATGTAAATATAGTACGTCGTGAACTCACCACCCTCGAAGGCGGCGTTGGGGCCCCTTTATAGAGGTCGAGGGAGGCCTATCTAATCGACTCCTCATAATGGGGCCAGTTGTATAAATCTGTGGGTCGGGTCTCCCGGGCTGCTCGGGCTACAGAAGTTCTTCTTTGTCTTAACTTCCGTCTTGTCGCTCGGTCTGTGCCGCACGTGTGGTGTACTAATTCCTCTGTGATGGATGGAACAGAATGGGAGGGGTGTTAGTTTATCCTGCAAAGGGACACATCGCATATTATCCTCTCTGTCAAAGTATGGCGCACACTGTCCAACTTAAATGCCCCAACTACCCTTCTCTCCCGAGCTCAAGCCCGGGAGGAATCGTCCGCCCGACCTCAAAGGTGGGGAGTCAGGCAGGCTAGGTACCCTGACCACGGTAGGTCGAGGCGTTGGTGGCAGGCCCCTCCTTGCTCTAGAGGGTGGATGCGGTTTTATCTCCGTATAGTGGTTGTGTACCATCGTCGGGTCCCATACTTCAGATACCCGGGGTACAGAATCCCATCAGTAGCCCCCGAGCCTTCGATCAAGCTTCCATTGAGTTAGTCGGAGGCAGATGTCGTGTTCGTGTTGGGGGCCCTGAAAAACAAGAGTTCAATGAGATGTGTTAGTATCGGCTTGTCACACTCGTCTGACCACTGGTGGCCCGAGTTAATTTAGGCAGAGCGCAGGGGCCGATCGTTGTTACCTCGAATCATGTGGCAAACCCCGAGGCTCTCATGAGGTCGGGTTAGTTTGTCCACAAATTTGTTTTGTGCCCGCCGGCAATCTGTCCATAGCTTGAAGGGGTTAGCAAATCGTAAAGTTCCCTAGGATAGGGTCAGAACCCCATGCTTGTTGAGTTGTCTAACAGGTAGGTCTAAGTTGAATCCGATCGATCCAGTTCATTTGGGTCGATCAGAACGGGTCATCCTTGTTCTTTAAGGATGCATCTCGTCGGGGCACGATGCTCGTGTTCCATGAAATCTCGTTGGGGACATCCTCGTAGTTTCTGGGTCCTTAGAGGGACCCGGGTGGCTCTAGTGCCAACCCTTCGTTGGGACACTTCGGAGTCATCGGGCTGAGACTCGGATATGAATAGTTGGAGTTGTCGAGGGGGTCCATTCCTCCGTGTTCGCCTGGATGCAGGCCATCTCAGGTCCATCCCTCACTCTTGTTCATTAGGGATAGCCATTTTGACCTATCTGACACACAGACAATTCGAACCCAGAACTCACTCGTGACCCCAAAAGTGGGTCGTAAACTTACCCATCTTACCTGGGTTCGCTGGCTAGCATGATGAGGACATCACTCTTATGGATCTACACAACACTACATTGAACAAACAAGATGCAATCAATAGAGTTCACACACAACAACTAATTTCGGAGGTGAGCTCATTTTTATATGTTTCCTTATATATTTTTGAGAATAGATTGCTAACTAATGATTTAATTGTGATTAGGATACATGGAGTGATTCAAGGAGTAATTGGGGGAAGGTTTAGGGGCATGGAGGACTAGAGGATACGTGCAAAGAAGATGGAAACCGACCCCAACTCAAAATTGTGTCCAACTCGGAGTCCAGGAGCAGTACGCACTAAAACGGGCGCGCAGGACGCATACGAACTCCATTTTGGACATTCTACATATCCACGGAAAGGGGAGAGGATAAACATTCCAATGGCGCTGGTCCCATGTCAAAATATTCCGGAGTCGACGGGAATCGTCAAAACAAAATCGAGTTCAGAATCTGTCAGGGTGCTGCACCACCGTATTGGGCCATTGGGTCTTGTATCAAGTCTAAGTCCATTATTTTCGTATATTAGGGTTAGGTGACAACCCCAACACCGCCTTGGACGTCCTCTCACCTATATATACTCCATAGTAGTCACCATAAACAATTGGGTTTTGCTTAAATTAATAATATCGCCGTTCTACGGTTTGTGAGACCCCAACTTAGCAATTTAGATTGCTTCTACCTTGTTCTTGCTTGTGTTCTCGGTTGCACCTGCAGGGATTAGCCTTCTTGGCGAGGTCAATCATGTGCAGCACAGTTGATAACCAACGGAGTGGTGGTGTAGTGATTGCAGGGGTTTTTCGTGTTCTACTCGAGAGCCTCGGATCATCAACGTTGAGATCTCCATCAATCGACGTATCCATTACCTTTCGGAAGATCAGGCCTAAACCTACTCATCAATTGGTAACAGAGCCAGGTTTCCCTTAGGTAATTCATCTATCCTTTCGATTTGTTTGTTTTTCATACCTAGAGTCCACAAAAAAACCATAAAAAAACTTGTAGTTTAGTAGATCTATTCATCACTTTGTCCAAACCACCATTGAGCCTTTGCAACTTTGTTATTCAGTTTGGTTTTATTGATTTTGTGTCCGTGGTTGAGTCATATTGCTGGTTTAGAAGTGTTTCTGGTGTTAGTTTGAGTTTTGCATTGTGTTGATTCATCCTTTTGAATCACGTCATCACTTCTAGATTAGATTCATCATTGTCCAGTTCAGTATTTTCACCATATATCGATCATATAAACTTGTATTTTGATGTTCTTGTACTTCCTGGAAAGCTTAAGAAGTTCTCTATAATTTTTGTATTCACCAGTTTCCCAGAAAATAGAGTTATTGAGGTCAAAATTGTATTAGATCCGAATCTGTTATTGACCTAGAAATTCTGAACAGTTTATATTTCAGGGGCAATATCTCCTACTGTTCTGATCCAAAATAGGTCTTACATATACTGAAATTAAAGAGGAGAGATAGATATACAATCTTGTTGTTGAAATTTTATAGATTTGAAACCTCTAAGTGTGTCTATTTGTCCTTGGACCATTGAGCAGAAAATTTGTGACAGACTCACGAGATATCTTTGATTGCTTTTCATTGTGTTCTTCTTTTGCAGCACATTCTGAAAAAAAGAAAAAAAAGGCAAGTGCAAAACAAGATCAAAAACCCGTACAAAAAAAGGAAAAAAACAACAACAACAAAAAAAACAGATGTGCTTGCATTCTTTGTGTCATCTAGTTTTGTCTCATGTCTTGCTAGCTTGAACTACTGGGAAGACATATAGGCCAGCAACTTTGACAAGTACTTTTGACACTTATTCAACTTTACTATCTGATTTCATTGTTGCTAATCCTTGCTACATATAAAGTGTCATCCAAGCTACACTTTACTCTTGAGCAGAATCGATACACCTTTGCAATCATCCCACGCTTAATTGGTTTCATCATACCGGCCATCGTTTGCGACCTGCAGTGTCGGTAAGAAAACTTATAAGAGCGTGGTAAGACGCTTGAGAGTGTGTGGTTCTACTTCCGCTTTGCCATTATCCTTTGTAGTTGATAGGGATAACATATTTTTTGTTGTCTTCTGTTTGCTACTAACAATGTAAGGTAAAAGCAAGAAGAATCATGCATTATATGCTAAGATGATTGACATGATGAAGACGATGATGGAGTGCTCACTAAAAATCAAACATCAACCAAGGTTGTACATGACGTTCAGACCACCTTTACAACTCCTTCAATAATAAGTAATTACATTCTCCTATCTTTTCCTTCTTGATGGTCTTGGTTATGATGAATATATTGCCTGGGAAATAGAGTTGGATAAAATTTTTGGACAATGTCATATGTGTGAGAGGAGAAAGATTAGAAAGGTTGCCACTGCATTAGTAGAGTGTGCATTAACTTGGTGGAACAACTCAAGTGATTTAGAAAAACCATGAACATGGAAAGATATGAAAATTCTTATGCGAGAAACTTTTGCCAATATATCTAGTTGCAAAGATAAAATAAATGAACTTAAGAAGAATTTTCTTGTTGTACCTCCTCCTATGCCTAACCTTTTGCAGGAACATGAACAAATAAATGTAGAAAATTCAAAAGAGAATGAAATTTTCAACATCTCTTGTAAAAATTCAGATCTTTCAATTCCTATTTCACCCATAGTTACTGCTGAATATGAGAATGGAGGTAATGTACCTCGCACTACACTTATCAATGTTGAGAAGTTTTTGAATGTTTCAAATGTTTCCCACAATCATTCTATTGGAGAGCAACAATTTGAGGAGCCTTTTCTGAAAACTTATTTACCACTAGTTGATTTTTCTACTGATCCTTACGACAAAAATGCATTTTGTGCTGATAATTATATTGTACCTATGCTAGAACAAGTGAATGAATTTGATACTTTATCACCCACTTTTGCTGAAATTAAGCATTTCATTCCAATTACATGTGAAAGAGATGAGCTGAAATTATTGTCTTCTCTAAATACTTTGGGTTATATGGAATTTGACAATCTTTGTGATCTAGACACACTAGAGAGAAGAATATTTTTGAAAACTGAATTATCTTTGTTGACAAGAAATAATTTTCATGCAATAGGAAAATATGAACATAGTGGTGAATTTATGGTGCATAAAGTTTACATATGCTCAAATGAGAAATCCCATTTTGTGCTGCAACAACATGGTGAAATGAATGGACGCACTAAAACTAATAATTCTATGTCAAGTTTTTCTAGTATTTTATTCTTGCAGCAGGGACAACATATAATAGAGGAGCATTGTTCGCTGCAGTTGTGCAATATGGACAGCGCTCATTCTACTCCCAAAGCAAGCCTCTTTTCTAGACATACGAGCAAGCCAAGGACGGCTTGTCATAAAGAAGGGGAGAATGATGAGATCAAGCACATTGTCATTGCACATACAAGCATGGAATGATGTTTATTTGTTTGGGATCCTGGCTCGAGTGAATGTGCTTGCGTATTTGATGAAGAACATAGAGATGGTGCACTATGTCGTCCACCACCTTGGCCTCCTCCTTTCATGCATACAAGAAGATTTGATGGTGTTGCACATATGAACCCAAATATGAGAGAAGAACTTGAGTCGAGGACGACTCCAATTCAATAAGGGGAGGATGATGAGGACATCACTCCTATGGATCTACACAACAATCCATTGAACATACAAGATGCAATCAATAGAATTCACACACAACAATTAATTTCGGAGGTGAGCTCGTTTTTATATGTTTCCTTATATATTTTTGAGAATAGATTGCTACCTAATAATTTGATTGTGATTAGGATACATGGAGTGATTGAAGGAGTAATTGGGGGAAGGTCTAGGGGTGTGGAGGACCAGAGGATACGTGCAAAGAAGATGGAAACAGACCCCAACTCAAAATCGTGTCCAACTCGCAGTCCAGGAGCAGTACGCACTAAAACGGACATCCAGGATGCATACCAACTCCGTTTTAGACTTTCTACATATGCACGGAAAGGGGAGAGGATAACCTTTCCAATGGCGCTGGTCCCATGTCAAAATTTCTCCGGAGTCGACGGGAATCGTCGAAACAAAATCGAGTTCGGAATCTGTCAGGGTGCTGCGCCACCGTATTGGGCCATTGGGCCTTGTATCAAGTCTAAGTCTATTATTTTCGTATCTTAGGGTTAGGTCACGACCCTAATACCGCCTTGGATGTCCTATCACCTATATATACTTTGTAGTAGCCGCTATAAACAATTGGATTTTGCTTAGATTAATAATATCGCCGTTCTACGGTTTGTGAGACCCCAACTTAGCAATTCAGATTGCTTCTACCTTGTTCTTGCTTGTGTTCTCGGTTGCACCTACAGGGATTAGCCTTCTTGGCGAGGTCAATCGTGTGCAGCACGGTTGATAACCAATGGAGCGGTGGTGTAGTGATTGCATGGGTTTTTCGTGTTCTAATTGAGAGCCTCAGATCATCAACGTCGAGATCTCCATCAATCGACTTATCTATTACCTTTCGGAAGATTGGGTCTAAACCTACTCATCACAACGGGTGTCATGCTGTGTGAGATGAGGAGGCACCGTACGACTTGGAGTCTGCGCCGGTACAACTTAGGAGAAGGCTAGCCGCTAGGCCAATTCAAGTTACCTCCAGTTTCCAAAGATTTCGGCGATGCGCCTCACGGAATCAATTCGAAGCGGCACCGACTACAAGGAATCGGGGGCATGTGACGCGCTTCGCGGTGCTCCAGTCCACGGGCCTACCTGGTTGCAGTTGTCGAGATGGCATGCCCTAATGGCCAACATTTGTGCTTGCCGCCTACACATTTCCCGAAAAACTCTCGCTCGTAACCTCCACACCAGGCGCTATAAAAGGTTATGGCATCATAACCCTTACCTCCTTTGTGTTTCCTTTTTGTCCCCTGATCCCCACGCTTTTGTCGTCTTTCCTGCAAAATCGAGAGTTAGTTGTGCACAAGTGAGGAAAAGGGAAACCTTCCTTGTCACTGCCCTTGCTCGTAGTTCCTTCGCTCGATGATGCGGTGGAACTCGTCCTCCGTTCGCTCGAAGAAGCTTGACGAGTTGGTCTCCAGGGGCCTGATTGCTCCTGCAGAGGTTGGTGCAGTTGGCAGCCAAGAGGCCGCACCTTCTCAACAAAGCCCGGGATCATTAGAGCTCCTTGGAGGCCGAGATGGAGGCGACGAGGGCGGAGCTCAAGTGGGTCCGGGCTGACACCAGCTGGCTCGGGAAGAGGTGATTGATGCTCGTGGGGAGTCTGCAGTAGTTGTTGCGGCAGCGAGGGAGGCACTCAAGCGGCTTGCAGAGGAACTGGTCACTCGGGACCATGCTTCACGAGTGGCGGAGGAGTCTACCGACCAACTGGCTAAGGCCCAGCTGCTCGGGATTGTGCTTCCAGGGCGGCGGACGAGTCTGCCTTTCAGCTGTAGAGGCTCTTGCAACGATCGACACTGCTCGTGGAGGTGAAGCCAGGGTGGTTGCCAAACTGTTCACTGCTCTTGAGGTGGCTCCGGAGGCCGAATGGGTTGTGGCTCGTGCTCGGTTTAGGAAGTGAACTGTTGTTCTATTAAACAAACACGGTGATACATATATAGGCAAGAGTTGCTGTTCAACATTCCCGGTCATGGTGCCGTTCAACACTCCCGGTCACGGTCAAGGAACGGTGCCGTTCAAACTACCTAGTCAAGGAACGCTAAACATGACTTCGGTTAGAGAGGATATCAGCGTTATCCTCTTCTACACCCCCACCCCCCGGCAGTTTGATCTTTCGTGGAGATGATGCACAAACTGTTGCAGAAGTCTTTGAAGACCGAAGTGGGAAGACCTTTAGTCATGATATCTGCAAATTGGAGATGTGTTGGCACATGCAAAACCTTCACCTGATTAAGCGCAACTTTCTCCCTGACAAAGTGAATGTCCAATTCAATATGCTTGGTACGGCGATGATGAACTGGATTTTGAGTTAAATACACAACCGAGACATTGTTGCAATAGATAGTAGTTGCCTTTGATAGAGGAACGTGTAGTTCGAGTAGCAACTGTCGAATCCAGCAACAATCCGTGGTTGCATTTGCGACGGATCTATATTCGGCGTCGGCACTTGAAAGGGAGACCGTAGTTTGCCTCTTCGAAGACCACGAAATGAAAGAATCTCCTAGGAAAACACAATATCCAGAAGTGGATCGCCATGTATCTGGGCAACCGACCTAATCCGCATCAAAATATGCTGTCAAAGACGTGTCCGAGGAAGCATGAATTTTTAAGCCGTGATCATTAGTACCTTTGATGTAGTGGAGAATTTGCTTCACCAGTGACCAGTGGCTGCTGCACGGTGCGTGCATATGCAAGCACACCTGTTGCGCCGCATATTGTATATCTGGACGAGTAAGACATAAGTACTGCAATGCCCCTGTGATGCTGCGGTACAGAGATGCATCTTGCGCTGGCTCACCATCCGCCGAAGATGCCTTAGGACGTGTGTCAACAGGTGTAGAGATCGGATTACAATTAATCATCCCAGACCTGTCTAGTAGTTCCTCTGCATATTTGGCCTGATTAAGAACGAACATATCACTGTTTCTGGTGACATGTATGCCCAGAGATAATGGAGCAGCCCAAGATCTTTTAGTGCGAACTTATTTCCCAGATGTTGGATAACTTTGTGCATGAGCTGCATGGAAGAAGCCGTGAGCACAATGTCATCTACATAAAGGAGTAAGCAAGCCAAGTTATTTCCTTCATGGTAGACAAATAGAGAATTCACTACAGGAATCCCGATGATTTGCGACGGCCGAAGCCGTCGCAAATAAGCCAGATGCCGTCGCAAATAAGCTATTTGCGACGGCTTTCTTTATTTGCGACGGCCCCCGGCCGTCGCAAATATGTCGTCGCAAATAAGCTTATTTGCGACGGCCACCGTCGCAAATAAACTTATTTGCGACGGCTAGGGGAGGCCGTCGCAAGTTGTTGCTGCGGGCTGGTGGGACCCGCGGCCTTATTTGCGACGGCCGTGCCGTCGCAATTAAAGTTTATTTGCGACGGCCTGGCCGTCGCAATTAATATCGGCTATTTGCGATGGCTAGGCCGTCGCAAATAAGTTTAGAGGGCAGGGCCCACGTGTCCTCTTCCGGGCCCACGACTTTATTTGCGACGGCCCGGCCGTCGCAATTAAAGCTTACTTGCGACGGCCAGGCCGTCGCAAATAGCAGTGGCTTAATTGCGACGGCTAGGTACCTTATTTGCGACGGTACTGTATAAAAAGCCGTCGCAAATAAGGTTTTTTATTTTTTTTTAAAAACAGAAAACTCTAACCGGCTCGATGGCCAGATTCACAACACAATATACACAGCATACACAGCATACACAATATATACACAAAGATCATCACAATCACAAACTCAAATTCCGATACATCTCACATCGTCATCAACAAAGTAAATAAAAGGGCTCACTCGCCCATCTAACCTCCGAAGCCACCTCCGAAGTCGAAGTCGTCGTCGTCGCGCCTCAATCCAGGCGGCGGTAGCGAAGGCGACGGCGTTTGTGCAGCCGTCGCGGATCCCTGCAATTAATAAAACTTAGAGTTAGAATATATGCATCAACATCTCTCTCCCTCCCTCTCCCTCTATCTTCATCTAGATCACCCTCTCTTCCTCTCTCTTTTCATTTCTCTATTTGTCTCTCACTCTATCTTTCTTGCTCACTCTATCTCTCTATTGCTATCCTTTTCCCTCTATCTTCAACGTCTTCAACATCTCCAACTAATTGATCGAGTCCTGCACCAAGCTCGACGATAAAAGTGTCTGGCAACTCTTCTTCTTGGTACACTTCTTCAACGTCTTCGCTATCATGGTAACCATCATCCCCAGGAGTATATAGCCGCTCACGAGGATTCACCTTATATACCACCCACCAAGCACTGAGCTTCGTGCATGGATAAGGTAGATAATACACTTGTTCAACTTGATGCGCAAGAACAAATGTATCGTAACCCCGTAGTCGGTCCTTATGTTTCACTTCCACCATTCCAAATTGGTTTTCTCGAGTTCCATGAGTACGATCAAACCAGTCACAGTCAAAGAAGACAACTCGAAGGGTCTTATTTCCGGTAAAAGTAAATTCAAGGATTTTATTAATGATACCATAATAATCGGTTAAATTCCCTTGAGTGTCCATTGCTCTCGTCACAACACCGGAATTTGATGTTGCCGCAAGAGGACGATGAGCTTCAAAATGAGTTGTACGGAATCGGAAGCCATTTACGTCATATCGACCATAGCTTCTAACATTCACCAATCCATAAGATAGCTGCCGCAAATCTTCATGGACACTGTGAGTCCGACACTGTTATAAAAGACGAGAGAATATTATATAATACTTCTTTAATAATAGTAATTTATAATACATAGAAGACGAGAGAATATTACATATTCTCGAAACCAAGATAGAAAACTCTGTCCCCCATTTATTCCTTCCTTTCGCATCGCTTCTACTTGTTTGGCCGTAGGTTGATGCCTATGTGGCCAATATTGTCTGTGGAACTCGCTGAACATGAAAAAACATCTTTTAGAGTACATGTGTAGCAAAATATGTAGATTAGCATAAACATAGGAGAAACACTTACTCGAAGTATTCCTGCATGCCTTCTATATTTGCGTACATGTAGAGTAAAGCAACAGTCCTTTCCTGTTCGGATAGCACGTAGGTCGTGTAGCTACCAACGGTGGTGCCTCTCGTTTGAAAAATGGAAAGGTCGCTTAGAGGGGGTGTTTCGTCCACATTGTACCGCATAGCCGAAGTATTGATATTGTTTTCTTCCGCAAAGTAGACACTTGAAAAGTATCCAACTTCTTTAAGAGCATATGCTTCAGCGATGCACCCTTCCACCCTTGCCCTGTTGCCAACCATTGGTTTCAGATATCGTAGCGCTCTTTCAATGTGATACATCCACCTATATTGCACAGGACCGCCAACTTTAGCTTCGAATGGAAGATGGATAAGCAGATGTTGCATTGGATTGAAGAAACCCGGTGGAAAAATTTTTTCCATCTTACATAAAAGTATGGGTATCTCCTTCTCTAACTTATCCATCATCCCGATCTTGATTTCTTTAGCACAAAGCTGTCTATAGAAATAGCTGAGCTCGGCTAAAACCTTCCACACCGCATCATCTAGATAGCCTCGGAACATAACAGGTAGGAGTCTTTCCATTATAATGTGATAATCATGACTCTTCAACCCAGTGAGGTTTCCTGTGTTAACATTTACGGCTCGTTTCAGGCTAGCTGCGTAACCATCTGGGAATTTCAAAGTTTTCATCCATTTCATAACTTCTTTCTTTTCTTTCGATCGAAGACAGAAAGAAGCACGTGGCTTTCCACCACTTTCAGAGATTTCAAGAGTTGGACGGTGACAAATGTCTGCCAAATCTAGTCTAGCTTTATAATTGTCTTTCGTTTTGCCAGGCATATCCATGCAAGTGCTTATGATACTTTCGCTCATATTACGCTCCTGATGCACGACATCAATGTTGTGCATTAGAATCAACGACTTCACATATGGTAGCTCCCAAAGTCCACATATGTGAGTCCAATTGTGTTCCTCTCCATAACCTACGAAATATCCAGGACGACCTTCATCAGGCACCAGTTTGTCCAACATATCAGAAATTTCTGACCCGTTGAGACGCTTCGGTGGTCCTTTAGTGACAACAGTGTTCTTTCGAAAGACATGCCTCTGCTGCCTAAATATATGATTCGAGGGCAGCCAACGTCTGTGACAATCGAAATAAGATATTTTGCCTCCATGAGTTAGTCGAAAGCAATCCGTGTCTGAAGCACATATCGGACACGTCAGACGACCGTGAGTGCTCCATCCGGAAAACATGCCGTATGCCGGCAAATCATGGACGGACCACAAATAAGCAGCTCGAAGGTTGAATTTCTGCTTCTTGTAACTGTCGTACGCTTCGACTCCTGTCCACAAGACTTTCAATTCTTCGATCAGCGGTTTTAACATCACGTTGAGACGTGACCCGGGATGATCAGGTCCAGGTACAATGAGGCTGAGAAACATGAACTCGTTCCTCGTACAAAAAGCAGGTGGCAGGTTGTACGGAATGACAAAGACAGGCCAACATGAGTATGGAGCGGCATTCGTACTGAACGGTGAAAATCCGTCTGTCGCTAATCCGATGCGAACATTCCTCGCATCACGAGAAAAGTCTGGATCGAAACGGTCTAGCGCCTTCCATGCATCACCGTCGGACGGATGCGTCAAGAATTCTTTGTTCTCACGTTTACCTTCTTTGTGCCATCTCATGTGTCTTGCGGTTCTTTTTGAAAGAAACATCCGCTTCAACCGAGGTGTCACAGGCAAGTAACGAAGCTGCTTATGTGCGACATCTGTCATCACATTATCGCCATCGTCATTAACAACTTCGACATACCTCGATTTACCACATTTCAAGCACATCTTCTCATTGGCGTGCTCTTTCCAGAATAGCATGCAGTTGTCTGGGCACACATCAATTTTCTCATACTTCATACCGAGACCAGATATCTTGATCTTTGACTGATACATATCTGGTGGCGCTTTGTGAGGTCGTGGAAGGATATCGCAGATCAATTTCATGAGATCATTGTAGCAGTTGATGGAAAAAAAGTACTTGGACTTAATTGCCATAAATCTGGTCAAGAAAGCAAGTACGGTCACATCCGTATGTTCATGCAACGGCTCTTGTGATTTCTTCAGCTCCTCGAAGAACTTCTCTGCCTCATTTGTAAGAGGATCCTCCACTTCAAGAGCTTCTAACATCTCATCCATCCTATCAACCTCTGTTATATCATCATCCTCATCCACTTCGGCTATGACTCGAGAATTAGTCTCGCCGTGGAAGGTCCACACTTCATATTGTGGAGTGAAACCGTTTCGACATAAGTGAAACGAAAGCTCCAATCTTCTCAAAAACTTAGTGTTTCGGCATTTTGTACATGGGCACCGCACCATATCTTCCGTTGACAACGAAAATGCTCGATCCAAAAATTGATCTAACTTGATAAACCACTCATCGGAGTGACCACCATTTCTGCTCTTCCAGCCAGTATACATCCAACTGCGGTCTTCACCCATTTTTGACTCTGCAGTTTAATGCGAAAGAAATTGTCGTTAATGTATTGTTGTGTTATGTCACGGCCCTACAACCTAGGCAGATAGATCCTAAACCCACCCAAGAGTTACCGAGCGGAGCGTGCTCATGACGAGACGCGTGATCCGGATTCGAACGAAATTTCGGCAGCATAACCCCGCTGTTCTCCACTGCACGCCCGAAAATGGTGCAGCAGAGAACAACAGGGTTACGCCACCGAAATCTCGTCCAAATCCGGACCCGCGTCTCGTCACAAGCCACGCCCCCTCGGTCACTCCGAGGCTGTCCAAAAAGGGACAATTCCGAACCTGCACGTCTCACATGCCAATGGCATGTGAGACGTGCCGATCCGAAACGGGTAATCAATTGCTATAGGTTACGTTGCTCATGTTCATTTTCAGGTCATTTACGAATGAGGAAAGAGAACGAGAGTGAGGAGAAAAGTGGGTCAGAGTTGAAAGTTTCATAGTCAGGGCCGTCCTCCGCTGCCGGCCTCTCCTCCGCTGTCATGCTCGCCGCAGGCGATATGGCGTAGAATATCTCCTCTCTCTTTTGATATTTCTTCTGATACATTATCGTTTTAACCCGCTTATATATATATATATATTTATATTTATATTTATATATTTATATATATAAAGAATATTGAACATGCTAAAAGAAACATAACAATTAATCAAAATTTGAACATTTAATAACTTAATTCAATAACGATAAGCAGCAATGAACATAAACATTAAGAATAATAAAGCAAAACATAAGCATGCTTAACATCTACATAATCAATAACATTATCAACAAATTTGCATAACCAACATCATTAACAACTAAGCATAATTAACATCAAGATCGAGCAACAATTTCTACTCATTCGAAGATTCGAATCCATGTCACTTTCACAAATTGGTGTATCCCCTCTACGACCAGCACACCATTTGTGCACCATATTCGGCCCTTTTTAATTAGTTTACAATCTTATTTGCATCACTCAAATTGCTAATTGCTACAATCCATATTAACAACTATACAAGCTATTCTAAGCTACTATAGTTAATTGCTACTACCTCTTAACAAAATTGCTAGCTACATCTGAAAAAAAAAACCCTAAAACAGGGGGGAGTAGCACTGACCTCAAGATCGGGGCGCGGCGAGCAGCGGTCCGGGCCGGCAGCGGCGACGCCGGTGGCGCGGCGGGCCGGAGGCGGAGGCGACGCCGGTGGGGGCCGAGGGCGGCGGGCGCAGAGGCGGGGGCGCGGCGGCGATGGCGGGGCGGCGGTGGAGCCGGGTCGGGGGGGGGGGGGCCGGGGGCGCGGCGGGGGGGGGGCCGGCGGGCCGGGGGGCGCGGCGGCGGGGGCCGGCGGGCCGGGGGCGCGGCGGCGGGGGCCGGCGGGCGCGGCGGCGGGGGCCGGCGGGCCGGGGGCGCGGCGGCGGGGGCCGGCGGGCCGGGGGCGCGGCGGCGGTGGCGGGGGCGCGGAGGCGGGGCCGAGGGCGGCGGGCCGGCGGCGGAGCCGGGGGCGCGGCGGCGGGAGCGCGGCGCGGCGGCGGGGGCGCGGCGCGGCGGCGGGGGCGCGGCGGCGGTGGCGGGGGCGCGGCGGCGGCGTGTTGAGGAAAATGAAGGGTCGGGGTGGAGCTTCCCGATATAAGACTTAATTTGCGACGGCCTTGTTAATTGCGACGGCTCGGACTTACGGCCGTCGCAATTAAATCCTATTTGCGACGGCCTTTTAACTGGCCGTCGCAAATAAGGGTTTATTTGCGACGGCTGCGTTATTTGCGACGGTCCTAGGGTTTGCCGTCGCAAATAAGCCCTTATTTGCGACGGCCGGCCCGAAGGCCGTCGCAAATAAGTTATGATTTGCGACGGCCACCTTATTTGCGACGGCCAGAGGCGGGCCGTCGCAATTTAAGGTATTTGCGACGGCTGGCCGTCGCAAATAAAGTCGGCCGTCGCAAATGATCGCTTTTCCTGTAGTGATTGTCCGATGTGGTGGACTTGAACCCCAATAGAAGAAGCTCATGTGCAAATATTTAAAACCCGGCCCGAGGCGCCTGTTTTAAACCATAAAGTGACTTGGAAAGTTTGCAGACATAATTAGGGTAGTCTTTATCAACAAAACCTGCCGATTCTAGACAATATACCGTCTCGGATATACTGTCGTGAAGAAATGCATTTTTGACATCAAGTTGGTTGACAGGCTATTTCCTTGAGCTTGCCAGATGAAGAACAGTCTTGATGGTTGCTAGCTTGACAACGGGAGAAAATGTCTGATCAAAATCAATACCCTTCTGTTGATTGAAACCACGTACTACCCATCTTGCTTTTCTTCGTTCTAGCAAACCACCAGACTTGATTTTATTTTTGAAAATCCATTTTCCGGAGATGAGTTGACACCATTAGGCCTAGGAACAAGTACCCATGTTCTGTTTTGCCGAAGGGCATCCATTTCTTCTTGTGTCGTCTGTAGCCAGCTCGGGTCCCCGGGAGAAGCTTGTACAGAAGATGGTGGTTCAGAATGAGATATGGCTGCATGAGCATACCTAGGATTCGGCAGAAAAATTCCTGCTTGTGCCCGTGTCACCATTGGTGTTTGTTAAAAATCTCCATCAGATGCGGTAATGGGGGCGGCTCCCGATAAGACCAGATCAACATCGATCGGGGAGCGCACAACCGTAGCAGACTGAACGGGACAGTTTGTTGGTGAAGATCCCGACGGGCTGGAGTTTGTTGGTGCAGGACCCGATGGACCAGGTCTCGACGTAGATGCACCCAGTGGTCCAGGCCCCACAGAATGAGGGGTCGACATAGAACCCGCCTGGATAGGTGTGGAAGCCGGTTGTTGCGCCAATGATGGTGCATGTCCTGTCTTTGCGGAGTTCGACGCAGATTCTGGATGTTGTTGCACCGGTACGTGCGCAAGCGGAGGCGCACGCGCAGCTGGTGCACGGCCCGTGTCGTTATGTGCCGAAACTTGCAGAACAACCGGATATGTGTCAAGTACAGGAGTACTGACCAGACCAGTCATTTGCCGCTGCATGTACCTGAAAAGAAATATTCTTTCATCGAATATCACATGACGTGGTGTTAGTACTCTGCATGTTTCTGGATTATAACACCGGTACCCTTTAGTGTGAACCGGGTATCCCAAGAAGATGCAATGTATTGGGGAGCTAGTTTGTGGTCACAAACGGAGGACATGCATGTTCGGATAGCAAAGGCTACCAAACACACGTTGATGGTCATAGCTTGGTGGGCGGCCAAGTAAAATCTCATGGGGAGTCAGATTGTTGCGTACACGGGATGGTCGCAAATTCAGCACGTATGTGGCTGTGGCAAGTGCATTGGGCCAAAAGGAAAGAGGTGCACCAGAATGAATGAGCAGCGTACACATGCTATCATTAAGAGTACGCAAGATGCGTTCGGTGCGTCTATTTTGTTGAGAGGTGTATGGGCATGTAAGGCGCAGCACAATTCTGTAGTGTACAAAAAAAAGGATCTAGAGGCGTGATTATCAAATTCTTTTCCATTATCTATTTCAAACAATTGGTCTTTGAAATTGTGTGAGAACAAAGGCATGAAAAGAGATTATTGTGGGCAAAACATCAGATTTGTTTCGAAGCGGAAAAGACCAAACGAAGTGGGAAAAATCATCAAGAATGACTACATAACATTTGAACCCGGAATTGCTATTTATTGGAGATGTCTATACATCGCAGTGCAAGAGCTGAAACGAGAATAATGAAATGCTAGATGATGAAGAAAACAGAAGTCGCACATGTTTGCTGCGACGGCAAGAATCACATAGGTGAAGATCTTCCTTAATACACTAGAAATCAAAGGTAGTTAAAATATGCTGAAGATGCCCATGCCCGGGATGGCCTAGTCTTGCATGCCATAGTGCCGAGCTGTGGTTGGCGGGGAAGGAGCTGTGGGACTGTCTTGCTGTTGATGGAGGGTGTATAGGTCGCCGGTTGAATCACATAGGAGAAGAATCGTCCCTGTTCTGAAATCTTTGATTGAGAAACCAAAAGGATCAAACGTTACGACAACAGAATTATCCCGGGTGAGAGAACGAACATATATTAGATTTTTGATTAAGTGTGGAGCAACAAGAATATTGTTTAAACGAAGTGGTGTTGCTGAAGTTGGAATTCGAGTGTGACCAATGCTGTGAACTGGCAAATGTGAACCATTGCTGACAGTAATACGTGTGTCATGTGGAGGAGAAAGAGAAGTAACAATACCAGCATTATTGGCCATATGGGAACTGGCACCTGTGTCAAGTATCCAGTCACTACCACCCTGGTACTGACTGAGTGCCGGCAGGCTTTCAAGAGTCGTGCGAAGACTGGCGTTGTTCTGTTTAAGCTGGGCGCCATTGTATGATGCATCAAAATATGGCGATGATGCCGACGCATGAAGAGCTTGTTGCTGGATGTTGCCTGGCCGTGGTCCAAGGAGGCCGGCTTGCGCTGGGCGCCAGAAAGGCATTTGTCAGGCCTGGACTAGTCCTGTCCATGGATTGTATGAGGGAGTCCACGGACCAGGAGTACCACGATCCAGCGCACCAGATGCATTTTTGTGGCCACCGTATTTGTTTCTTTTTTGTCGACGATCTCCACCAGTCTGGTTGGATGATGTGGTGGAGTTTGTCGAAGTAGGAGGTCGAGGCAGTGCAGGAGATGTAGTAGCACCAGAAGCAGCAGCTGTGGACAGCAGCACTGTATTTGCCTCCATTTTGCGCCGTGTGAGCTTGCCGTTGTTCATCTTGCAGAAGATAGTCCCGTACGAAGAGAAACGATGGCAACGACTTAGTAGCAGTGATGACCAAAACTGCATGGCTGAATTTCGCACTGAGTCCACGGATAGCATTAATCACCTTTGCCTGATCGGTAATGGGATGCCCTACATTGCTGAGAAGATCACCGAGTTCTTTGAGCCTAGTAAAGTAATCATGATGGACAGATTACCCTGAGAAAGGCTGTGAAACTATTTAAGGGCAAATACTGCACGTTGATCCGCATTTTCGAGAAAGAGACCTCGAATAGCGCACCACAGAACGTATACAATAGGATTCGGCACCTGAACCATTTTCATGAGGTTTGGTGTGATTGAATGTGCATCTAGGCAATCCCTTGTGGGTTTTGGACGATTGATGACAAACAAATGAGATTCCTATGAACTTGTTGACATGAATGCCGGACAACTCATATTTAGATAGTTTGGTGCACTCAAAAAGTGAAAAATGAAGTGATGAAGAAAAAGAAAGGCCCCATTGAGAATGAAGCGCAAAGTAGACTTAATTGTATAGGATGTGTGTGTGAGACACATCCCAAGAGCTCAAGTCTTTGCGTAGGGAAAAGGGTCTTAAAATTAATCTTAAAATTCACTGAGCATCGGACTAGTCAGTTCATAGACAGGACTAGTCCCCTCAACTTTCTGGAACCTCAATACACAGTGCACCGGACTAGTCTGTTTATGTACCGGACTAGTGCGTTCAACTTTCTGTAAACTCAATACACTGTGCGCCAGACAAGTCCGTTCAAGGACCAGACTAGTCCGTTGAACTCTCTGATGTTCCATAACTCATCACGTCGGGCAAGTCCATTTGAGGACCGAACTAGTCCGAGAAAGTTTCTGATATTCCAATACACAGGGCACCGGACAAGTCCGGACACTTACCAGACTATTCCGGTATACCTCACACAATTTAGGGTTTCTAGTGTGTTGCACATTTCACGCTGACTTTACATAGCACACCGGACAAGTCCGGTACCCAGTACGGACTAGTCCGACTGTCGGGATCCCTAACGGTAACAATTTTGGAAACACTATAAATAGAAGATCCACGACCCCACAAATACAACTTTTGTATTCTACTGTTCACAAAACCCTAGCACCGTCACTTGTCTCGAGAGCACAAAAACACATCTCCCCACACATCTGAAGTCCTCAAAAGTGAAAATCATTTGAGTATTCAGATTTGGGATAGGGAGATCGTTGTCTATGCGTCATTGAGCTCTTGGGGTTTGATCTCTTCACACTCGTGCAATTACTTGTAATCTTTTCGAGTGTATTTGATCATATTTTCGCTGTAATTGTTATGGGAGCCCTCAACGTGTGAGGTTGCCCCACCAACTCGGTGATTACCCGTGATACTGGAATCAAGTCGGCCTTATATGGTGACTTGATGAGGGAAAGGGTTTGAAGAGACCCGGCTCTATGTGGGCTTCCTCAACAAGGAGTAGATCTTTTTGGTGAGATAGAACCTTGGTAAAAATATGTGTCTCGTGTGCTTTATTCTTTATTTTTGCATTATCATTGCATAGGGCATTAAGTTGATCAATCTTGTAAACTAAATTACAATTGCTTTCCACATATAACTCTGCAATATTGATTGTCAATTTAAGTGACCTCAATAGTTGTTCATTTTCGCTGCTATAACATCTCAATTCCTGAATCAATACTTAATTAACTCACAACACTTTAGCACACCGGACTAGTCTGCTCCACCAACCGGGCAAGTCCGGTCCGTCAAGTATTTGACATTTCGATTAAGTGTGCATGAAATTTTCAAAGCATATTCACCCTCCACTAGGCCACATTCAATTGGTATCAGAGGAGGTTCTCCATCTACGAGACTCACCGCTCAGAGAGATCAATGGCCTCTGACAAGAACAACGAGATCCCGAAGGTGCTCAACACCGAAGAAGAACAAGATACAAAGGCCTTCGATAAACTCAGGGAAAATCAACACGATGATGAAGAAGTGTGTCACCTCAAGACACTTCTAAGGAAGAAACTCCTAAGTCAAAAAGGAAAAGAAGACGAGAAGACAACAGGGAGTGGTCATCACGACTACTCTCGATATCCTTACAATTACAATCGTCTCAATTCAAATAATCATTACCTTTCCATTCCCATGGCAAAACCTCCGCAGCTCGACGGAAACAATTACACCATGTGGGAATAAACATGAAAATGCATCTAATCTCTTTGAACCCCAATCTTTGTTGTGTGTACAGGTGTAGATATTTCGGATACAGATGATGAACTCACTCCAGAACATGAATAAGAAATTCACTGCAACGCACAAGCTGTTGCAGTGATCAATTCATCTCTATTTCGAGAAGAGTTCACCAAGATTGATGGACTAGAAAGTGCCAAGGAAATTTGGGATACACTCAAAAGTGCACATGAAGGAAATCAGTCAATCCAAGAGGCAAAAATTGAACTGCTCGAAGGAGAATTGGGGAGGTTTGATATTGAGGAAGGTGAATCACCTCAAGACATGTACAACAGAATGAAGGCTCTTATCAACAAGATCCGTGCCTATGGAAGCAAGAAGTGGACTGACAATGAGGTGATCAAAAGAATGATCAAAGCCTTTATGCCAAGAAATGTCACCTTGTGCTCCATGATCTGCAAAAGCCCAGGGTTTCACAAAATGACTTCGGATGAACTATTGGGCAAAATTATCAACCATGAGATGATGGAGAAGGAGACCAAATACGTCAAAGACCTATCTGAGCTTACTTACTCCAAGAAGAAAGATGTTGCCCTCAAGACAACTTGCAAGCCTAAAGGAAAGGAAGCTCATGAAGCACAAGATGATGAAGACACAAGTGATGTAAGCACCGATTTGGATGATGAGGAAACGACACTCTTCATCAAGAAATTCAAGAGGATGATGAAAAGAAGGAAGGGCAGCACTCGAGCGATGGGAAGAGCAAAGAAAAAGTAAAATCCAAGGCTCAACGTACCTACAACCGTGGTGAGTACGGTTACTTTATGGTTGACTGCACTTATGAAGAAAATAAATAGAAGAAGGAAGCAAAGCCTCAAGAAAAGAAGATCTTCAAGAAAAGGAGGCGAGTTCACCAAGCGCACATTGGCAAGAAGTGGGACTCAAACGACGAGTCCTCCTTCGATGAAGAAGAGGAGATGGCCACCATTACCATCAAGAAGCCTACCAAGAGGTCTATGCTCTTCCCGAACATGGGAGGACGGGAGACTCATAATCACACTTGCCTCATGGCTAAGGAAAGCAAGAAAAAGGTTCGACTCACACCTCCTTCGCTAAATTCCTCTATTGATGATTTTGACATCTCAAGTGAAGATGAGGATATGTTTGGAGGGTTAAGTAAAACTGCATTAAAGAAAATGAAAATGTTGTCGGATGAAATTTTTGAGAAGGAGGAGCTTGTCAACCAACAAGAAGATATGCTCATCCGTGAAAGGAAGAGATATCAAGAGGTTGAGAAACTCCTTGGGCTTGAGAGATAAAAGAGCAAGTCACTTGAGCATGAGCTAGCCTCGAGTAAGGAAACTTAGTCAAAGCTAGAAGACTCACACGATGCAATCAAGGATGAACTTGCTAACTTGTCAAAAGTTGACAAGATTCTTGAAGTGCAAGTTGAGTCACTCAAGCAAAGTGACTCCTCTTCCTCCAAAAGCTCACTTTCCAAAGGTGTAAGTCTGACAACAAATTTAACTTGCACATGTTCCATTTATAAAAATGTTGTTAAACTTGATTCTTCTACTTCTCATGCTAAACATCCATCCCAAAGTGGCATCTTTTGACAAGGAAAAGATCAAATATGCATGTAGTGCATATATGGTCACTAGACCTCCTAACATCAAAGTTGGTCTTGGGTTTAACAAAAATAAACACATGTCCACCAATGTTCATGCTAAGAAGCAAATTACTTTTGTTAAGGAACATCACGTGAATTTGAATTACAAATACTATTTCGTACTTTTGATTCTTCCTATGTACTCATGAAAAACAAATCTGGACATGTATTTGCTAAATATGCAGAGCCACGCCACAAGAACTCAATCACTTGTGTGTGGGTGCCCAAGACTCTTGTGACTAACCTGCGAGGACCCAAGCAAGCTTGGGTACCTAAGAAATAATTCTGTTTTGCAGGCCTACTCCTCTGGTGAATCAAAATGGATGCTGGACAGTAGATGCACTAATCACATGAACGGAGAGAGGAGTATGTTCGTGAAGTATGAGCGCAATGCGGATCCAAGTGAAGGGATATACTTTGGAGACAACAGCCAAGGAAAGGTCCTTGGTAGCGGTAAATTGAAATCTCTTCCCAACATACTCTCTCAAATGTTTTACATGTAGATTCTTTAGATTATAACCTCTTGTCCATATATCAGTTGTGCAACAAAGGTTATAACTGTTTATTCACTAATGAGGGTGTGACCATTTTTAGAAGAAGTGATGGCTCAATTGCATTCAAGGGAACATTGAAGGGAAAGCTTTATCTTGTTGACTTCAACAAAGATAAAGCTGAACTCAACACTTGCTTGGTTGCTAAAACTAAAATGGGATGGTTGTGGCATAGACGGCTAGCCCATGTTGGGATGAGAAATCAGCAAAAACTTCTAAAAGGTGGTCACATTCGAGGTTTTAAGGATGTTGTTTTTGAGAATGACAGGCTGTGCAGCGTTTGCCAGGCGAGAAAACAAGGTTGAGCACCACATCCTTCCAAGAACGTGATGACTACCTCAAAACCATTGGAACTTCACATGGACCTCTTTGATCCAATTGCTTATATGTGGGGACCGGAGTCCACACATCCGAGGATCTCATTGGGTGGTGCCATGCGATGCGGCACCTAACCGCACACACAAAAAGGATAACAAAACATATAAAATTTTCATTTCATAATACGAAGAGTTTACAAAAAAGTGTATAACAAGGGTACACACGCAGCGGAAAATACATACTCATAATCTCACCTAACTAAGCAGGAGAGAAGACGTCCATGCCCTAGGACGCTTCTCAATAGCAACAAGAAGAACATTCAGCAGCGGCGTGGTTCACATGAGATTTATCTTGACACCTCGAGTCTCATGTACAACCTGAACAGCGGAAATAAAACTAGTACCTACAAAAATCGTTAAAGCGCAAACGTGAGCATAAGGCTCAGCAAGACTAACCCGTCTCACTATACATATGCAAGAGGGGACACTACACATAGGTGAGGTGAAGCATAAATGACTCGCCTACAAGTGGATCCTTATAATCATGTTTTAAGTAGCAAACGACATTCTTCAGGCACGGCACATCATAGACTCTACAATCAAACAAGAAACGCTTTGCCGATGATATGACATGCCTAAAGCACGTAATGCTATTACAGCTAAAGTATGGGGAAACTGTAAACTTTTAAATGTACTATCTCTAAATCATACAAGGTTGCAAAGCAATTATAATTCAATACAATATGATTTTCTGGGTTCTTCAGTATTTACTACGTCATGGCGCAGTGAACAAGTGGTACTCTATTACTGCGAGGGACAGTGATTGCAATCAGGACACACCCGGACAACACGACACATACATCGTTCGGAAGTGTCAGCGAGCACACCTGTACCTACATAACACTTCAGTACTAGGCGTATATGGCTACCTTTCACAAGAAACTCGAACGCCGAGCCCGTCTCACCTCCGCGAACAGAAGGTCTCCGCACGGAACACCTCATGTGTCCGCCGACCGATTTACACCTTACTTTCCACAACCCACCACTATCGATGGTGAGTTAATGGGCCTCGACACCCCAGTTATCAAGTTACATCAGTTTATTGGATTCCATATGTCCATTATATTGCCGGTACAATTCAAGCTTGTCCGAAGGGGCCGCACATGAAGCGGGCCTTAATCAACACAGGCAGGGCTATGCGATCGAGACTCACTTCTCGCCGCTTCCTATCCATTCCCTGCCCGGTCTCAACTTCATCATATTAATCCATTTTCTATCTAACCAATCCTGTGAGATATGTCCTACATCTCTCGCGAGTAGATTCCAACTACCCGACTTCTACCGGATTTCCTATGCATTAGCAAAGCAGTTACTACAGGTCAAATTGTAACTCATTGCAACCAATCACAGGGGTTTTTGGCCATGCAAGTGGAGTATCAATCATCCTAAACGTAATGCACATTTCATATGCTAATCATCATAGTGATAAAGTAAAATTTTATAAACGACTTAAATTCAAACCGGGGCTTGCCTTAGTTGGCGACTCTACTTCAATGTCAGTGGTTATTGGCTTGGTCTTCCTCCGAAGAGTCCGCCATGGAACTTCAAGTTGGAACACCCTGGCCTTCTCCTCCAAGTGAAGCTCCTCGTCGATCACCTACCATCACATTTCCTATCGACATGATATGCATATAAGTAAGTAATATAGGGAAACACTAGAGTTAAGAAGATTGTGTACTCTTTATGAACGACGAGATTGACTAAGAGGAACAGGCATGCCTCTGTTGTGTGGATAAACAAAGGATGACTTAAGGTGGCATAGTAGTGTCGAGATGAGCACTGAAAGGTGCAATGTAATGACACATCGCGATTTAGCACTCGACACTTGGAGCTATGCTGCTCAAAGAGTGATAAGGTAGAATGGTGAAGAAGTATTACTGGACTGTGTGATGTAAGGAAGACTAAGCGATCAAGATGGAGCATTGAAAGCTTAAGGCATGAGTGAACTGTGCAACAAGAGGTTGTGACTTAGAAGTCGACCAATGAAGTTACAGAAACTCATTAAGGAGTAAACCTAATTACGTGACAAGTGTGGTCGCAGGGTTCTGATAAGGATGAACCAGGGTGAAACCCTAACGACACTTGGGAGTGAAGTGAGGTCAACATTTTTTTTGGACTTAAGACATCATAAAGAGCCTTGTTAACCTGACATGAGTACCGAGACAACGTTCAAATGACGTTTAGGTAAAGTAGTTTCTACGGCAAGCTTCTTGAGCATCGTTCAAGTGCTTACACGACGACACTAATGTAGTGTCTCCCGCGAGCCTGTCCAGGTGAGCTCGGTAAGCTCTCGGGACTTAAACATGATGCAAGACCTTGCCATGAAGGAAGGATTTGCCATCTCGAGAAGATCGTCTTAGCGACGTCCACAACAACCCGGACTCGTCAATGGGGTGAGCGGAATCTCGAACACCACCTCATGAGTCGGAGAGTTAGGGACTCGACTTGGTTGTCGACAAAAGACTCGACGAACCTACCGTCGATGAAGAGGTACACCTAGGTAAGCAATTTTGTGAACGGAAAGGAAACGTCCTCGACACGACTAAGAAATGCTTATCCAAGGTTCCACTTGGACTAGTTCTCCTCGTCGGTCGCAACGTTCTCGCAGTATTCTACCCTAGATCATCGGTGGTCACCAATACGCTCGGTTTGACCTAGAAGGCATTTCATTGAGCATCTAGGCTACACCTAGGACTCGACGAGTCTCGCCTTGACCAAACCCTAATTTGGCTAAATGACTGTCGACCGTTGTGTCGTGGTTGTGTTTCCACATCATGTACATTACATGCATCCTTCATCTTGATGCCAAGACACGATGATGGCTCGGAATGTCACGACGACGTCATATGGTCAACGACGTCGACGCGGCTCATGGTGGAGCATCACGAGCACGCACGGACATGCCAACGTGATACAAACGACAAAGGAGGTCGACTTGGGGACTCCTATAGAAATGATATTAATGCGGAACATGGACGTACGGCTTGACGACATATGAGTAACCTTAGCGATCACCACGAACGGACCTCGATGACGTTAAGCAAGACATTTTAGGGCAAGGCTCACCTTGTAGGCATTTTGCTGAACATCTTTGGTGTGTACTTGACTTCCGTCGCTTCATCACCATTCAAAGGGCATCTTGGCACTTAGGCTTGTCGGTTGCGACATCACCATACCCCTTGCATCAAGACCAGCTCTGAACATCGACGAAGTTGGTTCTTTCCTTGTAAGCATTTCATCGAACAGGTAGACTGAAGTCACTGATCCAATCACTCTTGCAAAATAAGAGCTAACCTTGGACCAGTTGTCGATGCTGGTGTGTCAATGACGTGTTCCTGCGTTTTGTTCGTCACACCCATTACTCGCCTTGCTTCCAGGACATAGACACGGCGCAAAACGTCGCATCGAAGGCAACAGGCATCCACACGGTTCAGTGGCCGAAGAGCTTCGAATGTGCACGCTGCCTTGCCTGTGGTGCAAAGGTGGACGGAAATGGCATGGAGATGCGCTGCAGCAGCGCCGTGAGGTGGAGACACGGCAGCGATGATGGCACACCAGCGAAACACGGAGGGAGACCATGGAAGGCGGTCACTGCGGCGCGGGAGGCATGGAATGGAGCGGGGAGGAGGACCGAAGGACGCCGGTGCAGGGGCAGGCAGGCGGGGGCATGGATGACAACAAGGGCGGACGTCCAACAGTGAGGCCGGCGCGGGTGCGACGCGGTAGGGCGCGCGGCAAGGCACGGCCAGAGCCACGGCGGGCGTGGCGAGGGGCGAGCCGCAGGGGATGAGCTATAGGGCTAGGGCGCGCGGCCGAGCAGGACGACGAGCTTGCGCGAGTGGGAGCCGAGACGGCGGCCGGCATGGGGCAGCATCGTGGGCCAGGTGAGCAGCGTTGCAGATGCCAGGGAGGCGAGGTACCAAGGGGGCAGCGCATTGTGGCAGCTGGAGGGGAAGCGCGCGGGGCGACAGAGCACGGTGGCGCAGGCGCAGAGCAGAGGTGGCCGACGGGGGAGGCGCGCGGACCAGCGGCGTGCGCGAGCGGGATTGGGGTGCGACCGGGAAGTGGAGCGCCGGCGTCGGTGGCGGCGCAGGCAGCGAAGGGAGGTGGCGCGCGGGCCTGGCGGGAGTGGCGCCGTGGGCGGGCAAGCCGGAGGGAGGAGCGCAGCCGGGGGCTCGGCGAGCGGGAAGATGAGGACCGAGAGGGTCGGGCACGGTGATAAGGACGGGAGAGGAATCGCGGTGGCGCTGCATGCGGTTGCGTGGAGGCAGGGGAGGAGGTGCCGACCTGACTGGTGGGGACCACCTGTGGGACCCACTTCCCTCTTCTTCTTTCCAAAATTCAAATAGGGCTAGCAAACATGCTTTAAAAATAGTCAAATTTGGCCCAGGGACTAAATAAAATGTGGAGAATTTTATGGTGCAATCAGATTCAAAACTGAGCAAGATGAATTTGAACTCAGATTTGAATTTGAATTCAAGTGGTGATACTTGACTCAAGGAAATAAATGGTAGATTAGGTTCAAAAATCCTGAAACTTTGAAGTTAGCCTTTTTTAACCATAAGGGACCTCAGGAAAAATTTGGAGTTGATTTGGACAAGGTTGAGCACGAAGTTTAAATTTGAAGTCGACGTTGATTAAACTCTCAGTACGTGTCCAATAAATGGGAAACGTGCTTCAAAAATTTTTTGAAACTTTTCCGAGAGTCTATTTGGAATATTATAAGGTCATGGAAAAATTTATAGCCGTAGATTTGAATTTTTGTGAATGTCTCATTTTAGGGTTGGAATTATTCCTTTTTCTTCCTCTCTATTTTGTTTTCTTTTCTTCTTTAATTCTTCATTGAAAATGTGAATACTTGGAAATTAAGGATTTTACACCTTAAGTTCCGAAATACAATAGCAAACATGTGCTATATGTAAAATTTTAACGAGTTCCTATTTCTAGTGAACATGGGTTAACTCATATGATTCATGTGAGTTTGGATTTCCAAGTCCACTTTCAAAAAATTTTAAGTTCGCATTTTTGCGTTTTTGTTCCTCCGAAAAGCGAGCTTTTACAATCCTTCCCCCTTAAAGGAATCTTGTCCCGAGATTCTAAGGAAGAGAGAAAGTTAGGTCGAGTTGTTGATGAGACACACATCTCCTGTCATGTGATTGGAGAAAGAGACTCTTCGTCTTCTTATTACATCTATGGTTTGGATGCTCGGCGTGACTGGGATCACACCGTAAATTTTGTAGCTTAGAAAACAATGTTTATATATTGGGGTCTTCTTCTTTTCGTCAAAAAGAAGTAAGCTTCTGCATTGGAGGACCTTAGACTCTAAGATAGTTAGGTGTCCTTAACTCTGGGTGTTTCTCTTACAAAGACTTTTCTGCCCTGGTCTTGTGGCCAAAGCAATGTCACCATCCATTACAAGTCAAGGAGTTCCAAGACCTGATAATTAACTGATAACCTCGCGAAAAGAAAGATGCAGGGTTTTAGCAAGGTCGAGAAGTCCATAGGAAGCTCCTCGCAACTAGAAACAATCAGTTTCCAGGACTCAAGTTGATTTGAGTTTCAACGGGTCAAGGACAAAGGCTCAACTGTGTTTTGGTCACAAGGTGTTAAGTGGTTTCCCTTGTGCCACTCAAGATAACGAAACAAGTCGAGGGTGTTGCGAATGATAAAGTTGATCACAACTCAAAATTGTGAGACACAACGTAGGTATTTGAATGGGGTCATATATTCTTGCTCAAAACTCATTGGTAATTACGTTTCATGATGCATCACAAGTGGAATAATGTTATGCATTAATGATGCAATGCTGGCTAGCTAGAAATGTAGACGGTATGATGCATTCATTATTATGCTTTGAGCAAAAATAGGTAAGACAATCCAAACACAGTCAGAAGTATCCCAAATACAGGAGGATTGAATAAACTTGGGCATGAAAGGCGCTAGACAAGACTTGCTACTTTCATATCTCGACCAAGTTCGATGGTTTCAAGGTAAAAGTATTAGCAAGGAATGGTGAGGTTCATCTCAAGGCAACGGAGTGTACAAAATGAAACAAAGTGATTGAATTTCTTGTTGATCGGAAGTTCCCTAAAGCTTGTAATTCACAACTTACAGGTAGTTGTGGTTCCTTAACAAAGGGTCAGGTTTTTCATCTCGTAGTTTTCTTAAAGTACTATGTTTGCCCCTTAAAAGGTGCGGCAGGGTTACCTTCAGAAGTTGCAAAGAGAGTAACCTTTGAAGAGTAAGGTTCTCATCACTTTCGTACGTTGCACGAAGTGGTTGACAAAGTACTGTTCTAGGCATGACCTGGGTTAGTGATCCACGTTCTTGCTCAAGAATCTCCAGCTCATACTACTCACATATGGCTTCTCGTCTCAGAGACGGAAGCAAGAGAGTGGTTTAGCGTGAAGAATCAACTGACTTCTTTAACTCGGTGATCGAGTTCCACAAGAAACGGGGTTCGAGGTGATCCATTACTTAATCTTCTCATTGACTCAATGAGTCAATGTTGTACTCGGTCCTACTTACTTGAGCATTGCTTCTAGCACGTTGGTTCGGTGTCGATGTACCTTGGTATGACACCTAGGTGAACGTAACACTTCGATTACTAGATGAACTCCTTCCCCCTTAAGATTCAAGCTAGGTGAGCAAGAAACTTACTCCAAGCAATCTTTATGGAGAGGGTCGTCCAACTAAGGGAAGTGTCATACATGCTCAATGCATAAATAAAGTGTGAGGTACAAGGTTGCATAATTAAAACACTAGCATGTGCATCTGAGCAAAAAGGGATTTGCCTTAGTGTAATACTAAACTCTAATGGAAAATATTGTTGGGTCGCAACACCTGGGATGTTATGAAACTCCCCGAGTTGAATTCGAGAACCAAATCCATAATCACACTAAAGGGTTATCACCCGATTAAATTCTGGTGGAGGATGAAAAGCTTGGACGCAACTTCGATTTTGGCCAAGTAAATGGCAAAATCAGATCTTGAGGTGAACAAAAAAGTTAAATTAAACTTCAAGACCTTTCCAAAAAGTATTGGTTTGCCTCTAGATAATCTCTGGTTTACATGTTATGCAATTTTAAAGTTAGCAGATTTCTCTGCACTTTCAGCAGAATCGGCTTAAAAAGTACCAGTTTTGATCTACAGTTTTCAGACTGTTCTGATGGAAATATGGAAATATTCTTATTTACAAAGTTGTTGCCAATGTAATAAGATTTCCATAATGTACTTACTTGTCTTCATATCAGTTCTGGTTCAAAAGATATGAATTTTTGAAGTTGGTCAAAATTTCAGCATTCAGAATTTGAGTTCAGTTCAGATTGACCACTCTGCATTCAAACTCGATTTGGAAAAAGTAGACGACATATTCAGGTCTGGAGCCAATTACAAAAAGTGTAGCTTACTCACTAAACTTTCCAACGGTTACTCGCGCGACACCATTGGATCAAGGGTCTGCGAGTTATGGATTAAATTCAGAGGTGTACAGATTGCTGTCCAGTTTGGGTATGCCTGGACAGTCTCTGCGATTATCCAAATTTCACCCATTTAGAAAAGGATTCTGGTCTGGTGTTGAACAGAAAACATGTAGAGGACTTCCAAATATTTCTAAAGAGTATTTACTTGCCCTCGTAGCACTTCTGGTTGAGAAGATATGGCATTTGCAACTTGACAGTTTTTTTTTTTGAAAATTTGGACAGCATCTCCTTTGTTTAGGGCTGATTTTGTCCACAATTTTCAGATATACAAACATCAATATTTGCAAAAGTAATACATAGAAAATTTGTTGCATACATTCTCAGAATCCCAGAAATTTAAAATATGAAGCCTTTCGACAAGTCTACTAGGAATTATAATCGAAACAGTAACTGAATAGGTAACGGTCCATATTCTGAACTGTTTCGACACTTTAAACGATACTTCAATTTAGACTGGGTTATTGCGAGTTTTAGCCTTTGTGTTGAATAGGAAGTTGGTAGAGGACTCTTTAAGCTTTCCAGGCATGTATAAATATGCCTAGGTTGCATTTCTAGTTTAACAGTTATGGCTATTCAAAGTTCAAAAATTTTTTGGCTGTTTCAGATAGCACCTATATACATGTACTATCTTCAACTCCAGTTTCTAATTAGTTCTAAACTGAATTTGAGGTAACACTGAATAACAAAGTTGTATAATAGCTCTTCCAGTTTCCAGAAATGTATCATAGTGGAATAGAAGATCTTTCTTGAAGGAAATATGACAAAAGTTCAGATGCTGGTCCGTGTAGTTTCAGAACAGCAGCTGCTGTGTTAATGGTGCATTTTCGTCACCATAAAAGTGTCTTTTGGCTTGGAGGTCAATAGAAAACTTATAGAAGACTTCAAAAGCTTTCCAAAAAGTATTCAATTGCATTCATAGCCCTCCAGGTTGAAGATATACGGATTTTTGAAGTGGAACAATCGGTTCAGGTTTTAAAATTTAGTTTGATAGATCATGGTTGTTTATAGCTGATTTGGCCACTGATTTTCAGATGGATAACCTCACAATTTGACAGCAAGTCCCAGTACAAACTTGTTGCGCCAGTCGCAAGGTTTCCGGAAATGTTTTGCACGAAGCTATCCGACGATTCTGTGAAGAGGTATGGGCGAAACCGTAACGGTATGCAGAACTGTCCGCTAGGTGTTCAGATTCGATAAAATGTGGAGCTTCGAGTCTTTCGCCGAGTTCCATGAGAACGCTGACCGGAAGTTCAATGGAAAGGTTGTAGAAGACTCTACACTTTCCAACAAGATAGTTTAGACCTTCATTTGTAAAGTCTACAAAGAGTTATGGTCAAAATGCCGAGGCTAGTTCATTAGATCAAGGAGGTGAAGAAATGCTAGTTTCTAATGATTTGGACGAGTTTCCAAGTGTTGTTCTGTCCAACTCATCCATAGAGAAGTCGTCGAGGACTTGAAGATCTTCATACTCCATATAGCATACTATAATGCGCTATGAAGTTGAACTAGAAGCATCTCTTGACAAAATCGAGCTAGATTCCGTCAAGAATACACAAAAGCCTTAATCTCCATCCTTCTTCGCATTGCACTAACCATGTCGAAACTTTGACACAAAACTTACCAGCAACTGGTAGTTGGATCTTACAAGATGATAATGAAGCCATCTGACATTGGGGATGGTCAAGTATCATATGTGATACTGACGGTACTACGTGCCTTACCAAAAGAAAAATCTAACCCGGTATATCCGGATACGTCTATAGGTGGTCCTAATATCGATCACTCGCAAACGTATTCTACACGGGTCGCTACTGGAGTTAGTGTACCTGCAGAAGACAAACAATCCCCTTTCACACCTTCACACCTCAAGGGCAGCACGGGGAAACACGAAAGGCAGTCACAATAATATATATGAAAGTAAATGCATACGACTCTGGTGTGAGTCGCCCTCGAGCGAAGTCATGTCTCGAGGTACATGGCTGTAAATACGTCTGTACAGCAAAGACTCCCGTACGAACCAGCTTATACACGCTCGGGCATACGTGTTTCGCATGCTCCAATAGAACATGAATAGTTCTAGAGATGCATACTATCGGGTTATACACCACCCGACGGGTGCTCCCACTAATTTTGTGTCACGCTGGGGTACCGCGTGTCATATGTTCTCAAAAACATGAAAAGTTTCAAAGACTCATATTAACTTTCCGTGCCAAGCCACGGAAATTTCACATACCACATCTCGTATGCAGAGTTTACCGAGATTGATCCGCTCTCAGCGGCGTACCTTACCTCTTACCTTGAAGACGGAGCGTCGTTACAGAATAATATAACAAGTTAGTTCACCACCTTTATAACTTATACTAGTAATAGTCCTTAATGGGCATATAGCTAATCCTCACTCGACTACTTCGGAGTTTTCGAAAATAGGCTCTTTTCAAGCGTGCTATTCCCAACGAAGCTCTGATACCATGTCTGTGGGGACCGGAGTCCACACATCCGAGGATCTTATTGGGTGGTGCCATGCGATGCGGCACCTAACAGCACACACAAAAAGGATACCAAAACATATAAAATTTTCATTTCATAATAAGAAGAGTTTACAAAAAAGTGTACAACAAGGGTACACACGCAGCGGAAAATACATACTCATAATCTCACCTAACTAAGCAGGAGAGAAGACGTCCATGCCCTAGGACGCTTCTCAATAGCAACAAGAAGAACATTCAGCAGCGGCATGGTTCACATGAGATTTATCTCGACACCTCGAGTCTCATGTACAACCTGAATAGCAGAAATAAAACTAATACCTGCAAAAATCGTTAAAGCGCAAATGTGAGCATAAGGCTCAGCAAGACTAACCCGTCTCACTAGACATATGCAAGAGGGGACACTACACATAGGTAAGGTGAAGCATAAATGACTCGCCTACAAGTGGATCCTTATAATTATGTTTTAAGTAGCAAACGACATTCTTCAGGCACGGCACATCATAGACTCCACAATCATACAAGAAACGCATTGTCGATGATATGACATGCCTAAAGCACGTAATGCTATTACAGCTAAAGTATGGGGAAACTGTAAACTTTTAATTGTACTATCTCTAAATCATACAAGGTTGCAAAGCAATTATAATTCAATACAATATGATTTTCTGGGTTATTCAGTATTTACTACGTCACGGCGCAGTGAACAAGTGGTACTCTATTACTGCGAGGGACAGTGATTGCAATCAGGACACACCCGGACAACACGACTCATACGTCGTTCGGAAGTGTCAGCGAGCACACCTGTACCTACATAACACTTCAATACTAGGCGTATATGGCCACTTTCACAAGAAACTCGAATGCCGAGCCCGTCTCACCTCCGCGAACAGAAGGTCTCCGCACGGAACACCTCATTTGTCCGCCGACCGATTTACACCTTACTGTCCTCAACCCACCCCTATCGATTGTGAGTTAATGGGCCTCGACACCCCAGTTATCAAGTTACATCAGTTTATTGGATTCCATATGTCCATTATATTGTCGGTACAATTCAAGCTTGTCCGAAGGGGCCGCACACGAAGCGGGCCTTAATCGACACAGGCAGGGCTATGCGACCGAGACTCACTTCTCGCCGCTTCCTATCCATTCCCTGCCCGGTCTCAACTTCATTATATTAATCCATTTTCTATCTAACCAATCCTGTGAGATATGTCCTACATCTCTCGCGAGTAGATTCCAACTACCTGACTTCTACCGGATTTCCTATGCATTAGCAAAGCAGTTACTACAGGTCAAATTGTAACTCGTTCCAACCAATCCCTGGGGTTTTTGGCCATGCAAGTGGAGTATCAATCATCCTAAACGTAATGCACATTTCATATGCTAATCATCATAGTGATAAAGTAAAATTTTATAAACGACTTAAATGCAAATCGGGGCTTGCCTTAGTTTGCGACTCTACTTCAATGTCAGTGGTTATTGGCTTGGTCTTCCTCTGAAGAGTCCGCCATGGAACTTCAAGTTCGAACACCCTGGCCTTCTCCTCCATGTGAAGCTCCTCGTCGATCACCTACCATCACGTTTCCTATCGACATGATATGCATATAAGTAAGTAATATTAGGAAACACTAGAGTTAAGAAGATTTTGTACTCTTTAGGAATGACGAGATTGACTAAGAGGAACAGGCATGCCTCTGTTGTGTGGATAAACAAAGGATGACTTAAGGTGGCATAGTAGTGTCGAGATGAGCACTGAAAGGTGCAATGTAATGAAACATCGCGATTTAGCACTCGACACTTGGAGCTATGCCGCTCTAAGAGTGATAAGGTAGAATGGTGAAGAAGTATTACTGGACTGTGTGATGTAAGGAAGACTAAGCAATCAAGATGGAGCATTGAAAGCTTAAGGCATGAGTGAACTGTGCAACAAGAGGTTGTGACTTAGAAGTCGACCAATGAAGTTACACAAACTCATTAAGGAGTAAACCTAATTACGTGACAAGTGTGGTCGCAGGGTTCTGATAAGGATGAACCAGGGTGAAACCCTAGCGACACTTGGGAGTGAAGTGAGGTCAACATTTTTTTGGACTTAAGACGTCATAACGAGCCTTGTTAACCTGATGTGAGTACCGAGACAACTTTCAAATGACCTTTAGGTAAAGTAGTTTCTACGGCAAGCTTCTTGAGCATCGTTCAAGTTCTTACACGACGACACTAATGTAGTGTCTCCCGCAAGCCTGTCCAGGTGAGCTCGGTAAGCTCTCGGGACTTAAACATGATGCAAGACCTTGCCGTGAAGGAAGGATTTGCCATCTCGAGAAGATCGTCTTAGCGACGTCCACAACAACCCAGACTTGTCAATGGGTGAGCGGAATCTCGAACACCACCTCATGAGTCGGAGAACCTACCGTCAATGAAGAGGTACACCTAGGTAAGCAATTTTGCGAACGGAAAGGAAACGTCCTCGACATGACTAAGAAATGCTTATCCAAGGTTCCACTTGGACTAGTTCTCCTCGTCGGTCGCAATGTTCTCGCAGTATTCTACCCTAGATCATTGGTGGTCACCAATACGCTCGGTTTGACCTAGAAGGCATTTCATCGAGCATCTAGGCTACACCTAGGACTCGACGAGTCTCGCATTGACCAAACCCTAATTTTGCTAAACGACTGTCGACCGTTGTGTCGTGGTTGTGTTTCTGCATCATGTACGTTACAGGCATCCTTCATCTCGATGCCAGGACACGATGATGGCTCGGAATGTCACGACGACGTCATATGGTCAACGACGTCGACGCGGCTCATGGTGGAGCATCACGAGCACACACGGACATGCCAACGTGATACAAACGACAAAGGAGGTCGACTTGGGGACTCCTATAGAAATGATATTAATGCGGAACATGGATGTACGGCTTGACGACATATGAGTAACCTTAGCGATCACCACGAACGGACCTCGATGATGTTAAGCAAGACATTTTAGGGCAAGGCTCACCTTGTAGGCATTTTGCCGAACATCTTGGGTGTGTACTTGAGTTCCGTCGCTTCATCACCATTCAAAGGGCATCTTGGCACTTAGGCTTGTCGGTTGCGACATCACCATGCCCCCTGCATCAAGACTAGCTCTGAACATCGACGAAGTTGGTTCTTTCCTTGTAAGAATTTCATCGAACAGGTTGACTGCAGTCACTGATCCAATCACTCTTGCAAAATAAGAGCTAACCTTGGACCAGTTGTCGATGCTGGTGTGTCAACGACGTGTTCCTGTGTTTCGTCCGTCACACCCATTACTGGCCTTGCTTCCAGGACATAGCCACGACGCAAAACGTCGCATCGAAGGCAACAAGCGTCCACATGGTTCAGTGGCAGAAGAGCTTCGAATGTGCACGCTGCCTTGCCTGTGGTGCAGAGGTGGACGGAAATGGCCTGGAGACGCACTGCAGCAGCGCTGTGAGGTGGAGACACGGCAGCGATGACGGCACGCCAGCGAAACGCAGAGGGAGGCCATGGAAGACGGTCACCGCGGCGCGGGAGGCATGGAATGGAGCGGGGAGGAGGACCGGAGGACGCCGGTGCAGGGGCAGGCAGGCGGGGTGGCGGCATGGACGACAACAAGGGCGGATGTCCAACAGTGAGGCCAGCGCGGGCGCGACGCGGCAGGGCGTGCGGCAAGGCACGGCCAGAGCCGCGGCGGGCGTGGCGAGCCGCAGGGGATGAGCTGTAGGGCTAGGGTGCGCGGCCGAGCAGGACGACGAGCTTGCGCGAGTGGGAACCGAGACGGCGGCCGGCATGGGGCGGCGTCGTGGGCCAGGTGAGTAGCGTTGCGGATGCCAGGGAGGCGAGGTACCAATGGGGTGGCGAACCGGCGCGTCATGGCGGCCAGGGTGGAGGCACGCGGGGCGACGGAGCGCGGTGGCGCAGGCGCAGAGCAGAGGTGGCCGACGGGGGAGGCGCGCGGACCGGCGGCGTGCGCGAGCGGGATTGGGGCGCGGCCGGGAAGTGGAGCACCAGCGTCGGCGGTGGCGCAGGCAGCAAAGGGAGGTGGCGCGCGGGCCTGGCGGGAGTGGCGCCGTGGGCCGACAAGCTGGAGGGAGGAGCGCAGCCGGGGGCTCGGCGAGCGGGAAGATGAGGACCGAGAGGGTCGAGCGCGGTGATAAGGACGGGAGAGGAATCGCGGTGGCGCTGCATGCGGTTGCGTGGAGGCAGGGGAGGAGGTCCCGACCTAACTGGTGGGGACCACCTGTGGGACCCACTTCCCTCTTCTTCTTTCCAAAATTCCAATAGGGCTAGCAAACATGCTTCAAAAATAGTCAAATTTGGCCAAGTGACTAAATAAAATGTGGAGAATTTTATGGTGCAATCAGATTTCAAAACTGAGCAAGTTGAATTTGAACTCAGATTTGAATTTGAATTCAAGTGGTGATACTTGACTCAATGAAATAAATAGTAGATTAGGTTCAAAAATCCTGAAACTTTGAAGTTAGCCTTTTTGAACCATAAGGGACCTTAAGAAAAATTTGGAGTTGATTTGGACAAGGTTGAGCACGAAGTTTAAATTTGAAGTCGACGTTGATTAAACTCTCAGTACGTGTCCAATAAATGGGAAACGTGCTTCAAAAATTTTTTGAAACTTTTCCGAGAGTCTATTTGGAATATTATAAGGTCATGGAAAAATTTATAGCCGTAGATTTGAATTTTTGTGAATGTCTCATTTTAGGGTTGGAATTATTCCTTTTCTTCCTCTCTATTTTGTTTTCTTTTCTTCTTTAATTCTTCATTAAAAATGTGAATACTTGGAAATTAAGGATTTTACACCTTAAGTTCCGAAATACAATAGCAAACATGTGCTATATGTAAAATTTTAACGAGTTCCTATTTCTAGTGAACATGGGTTAACTCATATGATTCATGTGAGTTTGGATTTCCATGTCCACTTTCAAAAAATTTTAAGTTCGCATTTTTGCGTTTTTGTTCCTCCAAAAAGCGGGCTTTTACATTATATAAGCATCGGCTGTAAAAAATATGGATTGGTCATTGTTGATGATTTTTCTGGATTTACCTGGGTATTTTTCTTGTATGATAAATCAGAAACTCAGGGAATCCTCAAGAAATTTCTGAAAAGAGCACAGAATGAATTCTCCTCAACTGTGAAGAACATTAGAAGTGATAGTGGAGCGAAGTTCATGAATACACAAGTTGAGGAGTACCTAGATGAAGAAGGAATAAAACATGAATTTTTGGCGCCCTACTCCCCTGAACAAAATGGGGTGGTTGAAAGGAAAAACATAACGCTCATGGAGATGGCAAGAACAATGCTGGACGAATACAAGACTTTGGACCAACTTTGGGCTGAAGCGGTGAACATTGCTTATCACGCCACAAACCGGCTATATCTTCACCGACTTTTGAAGAAAACGCCATATGAGGTCCTCACCGGTAATAGACTAAATGTTTCATATTTCAAAGTATTTGGATGCAAATGTTTTATCTTGAACAAGAATCCGAAGACTTCAAAGTTTGCTTCAAAATCTGATGAAGGGTTCTTGCTTGGTTATGATTCGAATGCCTACGCCTATCGTGTCTTCGACAAAGTCTCTAGCATTGTTAAAGTAGCATGTGATGTAGTGTTCGATGAAACTAACAGCTCCCGAGTGGAGCAAGTTGATAAGTGTGTGCTAGATAAAGAAGAATCCCCATGCCAAGCATTGAGGAGGATGACACTTTGTGATATTCGACCTCAAGAGCAACTACAAAGCTCAAGTGCTCAAGATGAACATCAACAAGAAAGCAATGATCAAGGGGGGGCTCATGCACAAGATCAAGATCAGGAAGATCAAGAAGATCAATATAATCATGGAAGCATAGATCTAGGGGGGATACATTGACAATGAAGAAAATGAAGTGCAAGCAACTTCACAAGTTCCTTATCCAAGAGTACATCAGAGTATACAAAGAGATCATCCTGTCAACAACATCATTGGAGACATTGCTAAGGGAGTAACCACTAGATCTCGCATAGCTAATTTATGTGAATATTACTCTTTTGTCTCTTTTCTGGAACCATACAGGGTAGAAGAAGCATTAAAGGATCCAGATTGGGTGATTGCAATGCAAGAAGAACTGGACAACTTCAAAAGAAATGAAGTATGAGAGCTTGTAGAAAGACCATAGGCAAACATTGTAGGAACCAAATGGGTCTTTCAGAACAAGCAAGATGAACATGGAGTGGTAACATGAAATAAGGCGCGACTTGTGGCGAAGGGTTACTCACAGGTCGAAGGTTTGGATTTTGATGAAACTTTTGCTCCCGTAGCTAGACATGAGTCCATTCGTATTTTATTGGCATATGCTACTCACCATAATTTTAAGCTCTATCAAATGGACGTCAAAAGTGCCTTCCTCAATGGCCCCATTAAGGAGGAAGTGTACGTGGTGCAGCCACCAGGATTTAAATATCAAGAGTACCCTAACCATGTGTATAAACTGTGTAAGGCTCTCTATGGCCTCAAACAAGCTCCCCGAGCTTGATATGAGTGCCTTAAAGATTTTCTAACTCAAAATGGCTTTAAAATTGGAAAAGCTGATTATACTTCGTTCACAAAACATTTTGATTATCATCTATTTGTATGTCAAATCTATGTTGATGATATCATTTACGGTTCTACTAATAAGTCTTTTTGTGAAGAAACAAAATTATAACAAACAAATTTGAGAAGTCGATGATGGGCGAATTAAAGTTCTTCTTGGGATTCAAAGTGAAGCAATTAAGAGAAGGCACTTTCATAAGCCAAACCAAGTACACGCAGGACATCCTCAAGAAGTTCAATATGGACAAGGCCAAGCCCATCAAGACACCTATGGCAACTGTCGGTACCCAGCAGACTAGGTACCCTCGCGCACAAGCTAGAGCCGCCAAGGTGCCTCACCTCCCAACAGGGACAGGGTTTGAGGGTGCCATGTGTTCAATGAAGCCTGGACCTACCAGCGTCAGATGTGAAGTCCAAGGTCCCCACAAGACATCCAAAAGGGGAGAGCTCAGCTCCACCTTGACAACAAGCTCCTAGGCAGCCATGTGTACAGCAGGACGGGACCCGACCTCCTCCGCAGGGGTAAACTCCCAAGCTGCCACGTGGCCCACAAAGTCGAGACCTAGCCTCCCCCACAGAGGTGAGCTCCCAAGCTGCCACGTGGCCCACAAGACGGCGCGGCCTCCACCATGGCAGAGAGCTCCCCGGTGGCCACATGGTCAGTCCACTTGCTCGGAGCAGATAGTAGGAGAGTTAAGAGGGCGGTGCACCTTGTCTCCATCAAGCCTTGAAGATACGCGGCTTCCCCAGATGCATGGTGCAGCGCACGCCTAGTGTCAGGTACCGCTGCGACTAATCGCATCACAGTGAAGGCACCGCAAGCCTATCCAACTCTCCCAAGTGGGTAGCTTACAGCGCTAGAGAAAGTTGGATGGGACATTCCCTGCCAATGTCAGCAACGGCGTGTGGGCTACTGACAACCCGGGCGGCAAACGGTGAGTCCTCAAGTCCGCGGTCAGAGCAAGCTTACAGAAAAATCCTTAGACCTTTAGGATAAGGTCGCCCCGGGACCACCTGTAGGGCCCCATGACCCCACTTGTAAGGCGTCCAACCTTGACTATAAAAGGCCCAGACCGCCACCGATACAAAGACGAGACTCAGAATCCCCGATACACATACATACGCATACACACTCACCAAGCAATACAATCCACCGTGGAGTAGGGTGTTATGCTCCCTGCGGCCCGAACCACATAAAAGCAACTGTCTCATACTCTTCCGCTAGAACACTAGTTTGAGGCCTAAGCCCCGCCGAACAAGAACCTCCGCGGGCTGCTCCTTAGCAGATCCGGGGGAACTGTCGCATTGACCCTTCGACATTTGGTGCTCCAAGTAGGGGCTTTTTCCCTCAAAAAAGTGGTAGCGCTTTCACCACCATGGTGTTCATCAGGCCCGCGGAAGGCGGTTTTCGCAGTCGTCGTCCGGTGACTAGATCTGTCGCTCGAGCAGTGCTCTCTGGTCCGTCTTGACCCCGTGTAGGTACGGCTAGCCAAAATGGCATGTAGGGACACGCCAGCCCAGTCGGCTCCACCAGCACCCACAACAGCGAGCCCAGAGAGCGCTTTGGTGGCGGCTAGAGCTCTCCTCCACCACCCACTGTCGCTGAACACCTCTCAGGGGGTGGCTCAGCAGTGGGTCCAAGACATCGACCACCTTGTCGTCACAGCCATCAACTCCCCCAACAGGGGAAGGTTCCTCGTGTCGCTATCACGCACGCCATCCATCGACCGTCACTCTACCAACTCCCGCTCCTCCGAGCCTACGAGCATTGGCCGGCTCCCCAAGGAGGACCTCAAGGCTGAGCTTGACCGTCGTCAAGCTCACATGGACGGTCGTGTCATCATCGAGCAGCGGTGTGAGAGGCAGCGCAACCTCGACAACGAATATGGCCCTCAATGCCCTGTTCATGACGTGTCCTCCGTCCAAGGTGCGCCGCAGGTAAACCCTACGCCACCTGACCAAGAGTACGTCAGCTCGACCGCTACCCTGCAGTACTCGGTGCAGCAGGATGTGCAACAACAGTACTTGGCGCAGCCAGTACCATTGCAGCAACGCATGGCACAACTGGTGCCACAACCGCAGGTCCAGCAAGTGCCGCACGTCGGGCAGCAAACCCCCTTGGGGTATGATGTCCCATCTGCCTCTCCGACGAAGCGCGTCGGAGGCTGCGCGACTTTGGCTCCTCACCTCTGATTCGCGATGTGGCCGCGCAAGTTCCGGCCACATATCCCATAGAGGTTCGACGGAAGCATCAATCCGGAGGAGTTCCAACAGATCTACACCACGATGCTCCTTGCTGTGGGAGCGGACGAGACCATCCTGGCGAACTACTTCCCAGCCGCCCTGACTAGGTCAGCCCGCTCATGGCTGATGAACATTCCCGAGGGGTCTATAACCTCTGGGGATGAGTTGTGCCGGCAGTTCACGGCGAACTTCGGCAGCTCCTACACGCGCCCCAGTACTGAGCTCGACCTCCATGCTGTGCGACAGCAAATCAAGGAGACAATGCGGTCATTCATCCAGTGTTTCTGAAAGTGCATCTAGGACTCTCTTGTGTGTTTTGGATGATTTATGACAAGCAATTGGGATCCTAACCTATTTGTTGAGATGAGTGCAGGCCTATGATAGGAAAATGAGCAAAATACCAAAAAGAAGGAAGGATGAGGAGCAAAGTGGAGATGAGCTCAAGGAAGAAGAGTAATAGATTATTGTGTATGGAGTGTGTTAAGGGAACTCACCCCAAGAGCTCAATCAATTAAACACACACATTGCACAATGTTACAAAGGATCGGACTAGTCCGATCACAACCAAACTAGTCCGATAACCTTTCTGCACCAGATCGGACAAGTCTGATATCTGTCGGACTAGTCCGATATTCTTCTGACTAAAATCGGACTAGTCCTCCCCAGTACGGACTAGTCCTCTAAACACTTCACAAGTCACACAAAATCGGACAAGTCCGATCACAACCGAACTAGTTTGATATTCATTCTGATCCAAATCGGACAAGTCCGATGTCTACACGGACTAGTCCGAAAAACCCTCTGATCAACGTCGAACAAGTCTTCCAAGTGCGGACTTGTCATCTAACTCACTTAGGGTTTCACATGTCCGGACAGGTCCGATGGATATCGGACTAGTCTGAAGATTTCCAGTAGCAAAATCGGACAAGTCCGTTTTCAGCCGGACTAGTCCGATATTTCGGGGTACTTAGGGTTTGCTACACACAGCACACCGGACTAGTCCAGTGACCACCACGGACTAGTCCGAACTTTCTGAACCCTAACGGTCACTTTTAGAAACCCCATATAAATAGAGGTGCACGGCCTTCTTTTGATCTCTCTCGAACCCTAGCGCCGTCACACCTCCCAAGAGCCTCAAAAACTACATCTCTCCATGAAATTAAGTGCAACAATGATCAATCCTTTGAGGATTCACTCTAGATCATTGGAGAGACACTTGGAACATCACATTGAGCTCTTGGTTTGATTCTCTAACACACTCCTGCGTTTTAATTGTAATCTTTTGAGTGTGTTTTCGGTGGAAATTTGTGTTGTAATCTAAGGGAGCTCTCAACGTGTGAGAAGGCCCCTTGAATCTGGTTATTCACCCCTTTGTGATTAGTGGAAGAGGATCGGCCTTCGTGGCGATCCGACGAGGATAGGGTTGGAGAAGACCCGGTCCTTTGTGGACTCCTCAACGTGGATGTAGGTTGCCTTTTGTGGTAGCCGAACCACGGGATAAATCCTTGTGTTTTGTTTTGGTGCTCATCATTCTAATTCATCAATATAATCTAGGGTTTCATAATCATTACTCATCTTATGTTTAATTGTTAAACATAAGACTTAATTGTGATATAATCTAGAATATAACTGTGAAGCCTTTATTTGGTTCTATTTTTCCGCTGCATACATAAAAGAATCAATCTAATCGATCTACCTTAATCAACTTAGTCTGTGAACACCAGACTAGTCCGCACTTTACCGGACTAGTCCGATATCTCTGGTATTGAGCTTGTTGTTGAGTGTTGCAGGGTCCGACAACTTTCAAAAAGGCCTAGTCACTCCCCCTCTAGGCCCACATTCAATTGGTATCACAGCAAGGTTCTTCAATAAGGAGTCTAACCACTCGAAGAGATCATGTCGGACATGAAGGACACCCACAAAATCAACAACCAAGAGGAGGTTAACAACGACAAGACCCAAAAGTGGAGAAGTACCTCGAAGCCATTCAAGACTTCGAGGATGACGATGAGGAGACGCTGGAGCTAAAGGCGCTCCTCAGAAAGAAGGCACTTTCCAAAGGTAAAGTGAAAGTTGAAGAGAAGAAGAAGGGGAGTAGTCACACCGACTACTCCCGATATCCCTTTAACTATGATCATCTAAATTCCAATAACAATCATTACTTATCTATCCCACTTGGAAAAGCCCCACACTTTGATGAAGTGATTACTCAATGTGGAGGCAGAATATGAAAATGCATTTCATTTCCCTCAACCCAAGTCTATGGCATGTTGTATGCACAGGGATAGATATTCCGGACGACGACGAAGAGCTCACCCCAAGCCAAGAGCAGGCCATTCATAGAAATACACAAGCCGCACCTGTAATCACCTCCTCACTCAGTCGGGACGAGTTCACCAAGGTGGATGGACTTGAAATTGCTAAGGAGATATGGGATACACTACAAACTGCACATGAAGGTGACCGACATGTGCGTGAAGCAAAGATTGAGATGATCGAAGGCGAACTAGAAAGATTCGCAATTGAGGAAGACGAGTCACCCCAAGATATGTACAATCGATTGAAGACACTTGTCAACAAAGTTCGATCATACGGGAGCAAGAAGTGGAATGACCACGAGGTGGTAAAGCTCATCCTTAGAGCTTTTATGCCTCGCAATGTAACGCTATGCTCCATGATTAGAGAAAGCCCCGGATACAAAAGGATGACTCCGGATGAATTGCTTGGAAAAATGATCAACTTTGAGATGATGGAAAGACAAGCAAAGCACGTCAAGGAAATTGCCGATCTCACCTCGGCTAAGAAGAAAGGGGTTGCTCTAAAGTCCACCCTCAAGCCTCTATCCAAAGAAGCAAGGGAAGCACAACTAGAGGGAGACAGTGACGACAAAAGCAGTGAGTTAGATGAAGAGGACATGATATTGTTCATGAAAAAGTTCAAGAGAATAATGAAGAAAAGACAAGGAACAAAATCAAGTGAGGGAAAGTACAAGGAAAGAACGAAACCGAAGTTGAGGCAGACATGCTACAATTGTGGTGAGTATAACTACTTTATAGTTGATTGCCCATATGAGGAGAACAAGAAGAAGACCAAAGAATCCAAGCCTCAACCTAAGAAATTCTTCAAGAAGAAGAAGCAAGCCGAACAAGTGCACATTGGGAAGGAGTGGGACTCAAACAATGAGTCCTCATCATCCGAAGAAGAAGAGATGGCTAGCGTAGCCATCGAGAGCACGTCCAAGAAATCTACACTCTTCCCCACACTCGGCGCAAGGAAGGGAAATGGCACTTGCCTTATGGCAAAGGAAGGTAAACGCAAGGTAATCATCAAAACCCCTTCCGTGCATTCCTACTCTAGTGATGATGAAGACATGCTTAGTGGACTAGATAGGAAAGCTGCAACAAAAATGAAATTTTTACTTGATCAACTTGTTGAGAAGGAGAGGTTGATTCATCGTCAAGAGGACATGATTATCTCCCAAAAGTAGTAGTATGTCGAACTTGAAAAACTTCTAGAACTTGAAAAGGAGAAAAACAATTCACTAGAGCTTGAGTTAGCTTCAAGCAAGAAAGCTTGCTTGGAGTTAACTGACTCAAATGTTGCAATCAAGGACCAACTTGCTGACCTGATCAAAGTTAACAAGATCCTTGAAGTGCAAGTTGAGTCACTCAAGCTGAGTGAACCTTCCTCCTCTTCAAGTTCACCTTCTCAATCAACTAAAACTGATTTTGCTCATATGTGCACATGTAGTAAAATAGACACCAGTTTGAAGGAGAAGTCAACCTCCACAAAGGATAAAAATCCTACCCAATGTGGCATATTTGACAAGGAGAAGATCAACTATGCACGTAGTGCATACTTGGTCCAAAGACCTCCAAATGTCAAGTATGGCATTGGTTACTCTTATGATGAAAAATAGTATGTTGGAAGTCATAAGAATAACAAGGGGAGGATTTCCTTTGTGAAGGAAAGACCCTCTCAAACTCATAAGTCGAAGGGTAAAAACCTGAAGTCACACAAACACCGGACTAGTCCGGTGAGTGTCCGGACAAGTCCGGTCCTCCGGACAAGTCTGACCTTCCAGACTAGCCCTGTATACAAACAACAACAATTACTGTTTAGAACCTTTGATGCTTCCTATGTGTTAATGAGAAATAATTTTGGCAAGGTTTATGCCAATTATGTTGGGCCACGCCAGGGGAACACCAAATCTCATGTGTGGGTGCCCAAATGCATTGTAACTAACCTTCAAGGACCCAAGCAAGCTTGGGTACCTAAAACCAAAGCATAATTTGTTTTTGCAGGCCTATTCCTCCGGTGGATCCAAATGGGTGCTAGACAGTGGCTGCACCAACCATATGATCGGAGAAAGAAGGATGTTCGTGGAATATGAAAAGAATGAGGACCGAAACGAAGGCATCTACTTTGGAGATAATAGTCAAGGAAGGGTTCTCGGTACCGGTAAAATCGCAATATCTTCTACACACACTTTCTCATGTTTTACATGTTGAATCCTTAGATTATAACCTGTTGTCCATATCTCAGCTATGTGACAAAGGTTATAATTGCTTGTTCACTAACGAGGGTGTGACCGTCTCTAGGAGGAGTGATGGTTCCATTGCATTCAAGGTTATGTTGAAGGGAAAGCTTTACCTCATTGACTTCAACAAGGATAAAGCCGAACTTGACACATGCTTGATTGCAAAGACCAACATGGGTTGGCTGTGGCATAGACGGCTAGCGCATGTTGGTATGAGGAATCTTCAAAAACTCCTCAAGGGCGATCACATCCGCGGTTTGAAGGATGTTGTTTTTGAGAAAGACAGGCCTTGTAGCGCGTGCCAAGCCGGGAAGCAAGTTGGAGCACCTCATCCCGCAAAGAACATCATGACTACAACAAGACCGCTCAAACTACTTCACATGGACTTGTTTGGTCCAATTGCTTACATAAGCATCGGCGGTAACAAATATGGTTTAGTTATTATTGATGACTTTTCTCGCTTCACTTGGGTTTTCTTTTTGCACGATAAGTCAGAAACACAAGGAACACTCAAGAAGTTCTTCAAGCGAGCTCAAAACGAATTCTCATTGACAATCAAGAGTATTCGAAGCAACAACGGCACGGAGTTCAAGAACACACAAGTGGAGGAGTACCTTGATGAAGATGGTATCAAGCACGAATTTTCAGTGCCATACTCACCACAACAAAACGTAGTTGCCGAAAGAAAGAACCGAACACTCATAAAGATGGCAAGAACAATGCTCAATGAGTACAAAACCTCGGATCGATTTTGGGCGGAAGCGATTAACACCGCTTGCCACGCCGTAAATCGACTTTATCTTCATCGACTACTCAAGAAGACATCATATGAGCTACTCACCGATAACAAACCAAACATCTCATATTTTCGAGTTTTCGGTTCTCCATGTTATATCCTGAACAAGAAGCCTAGGACTTCAAAGTTAGCTTCAATGTCCGATGAAGGTTTCTTACTTGGTTATGATTCGAACACTTACGCCTATCGTGTTTTCAACAAGGCCTCCGGACTCTTTGAAATAGCACGTGACGTAGTGTTCGATGAGACTAATGGCTCCCAAAAGGAGCAAGTTGATCCATGTGAATTAGGTAAAGAAGAAGCTCCTTGTCAAGCATTGAAAAGAATGGCTCTAGGTGAAGTTCGACCACAAGAGCCACCTCCACATGTAAATGAGGAAGATGAACCACATGAGGAGATCAATGATCCAAGGGGAGCTTCAGCACAAGATCAACCACAAGAATACAAAGATGATCAACAAGTCAACGAAGGCAACTACTTAGGGGGAGAAGCAGATAATCATGAAGACACAACTCCTCAAGTGCCACACCCAAGAGTACACCAATGCGTCCAAAGGGATCACCCAATCGACAATATCATCGGTGACATCCAAAAGGGAGTAACCACTAGATCTCGCATAGCTAACTTTTGTGAGCATTATTCGTTTGTATCTTTTTTAGAACCACGCAGGGTTGAAGATGCATTGAAAGATCTGGACTGGGTGGTGGCGATGCAAGAAGAATTGAACAACTTCAAGCGGAACGAAGTATGGGAACTTGTGGCAAGACCCAATGCAAACATCATCGGCACCAAATGGGTCTTCCGCAACAAACAAGACGAACACGGGGTGGTGACAAGGAACAAGGCACGAATTGTGGCCAAAGGTTATTCACAAGTCGAAGGTTTGGATTTTGATGAGACTTTTGCTCCAGTAGCTAGGCTTGAATCTATTAGAATATTACTTGCATATGCTACTCACCATGATTTCAAGTTGTATCAAATGGATGTAAAAAGTGCCTTCCTCAACGGACCAATCAAGGAGGAGGTGTACGTGGAGAAACCACCCGGGTTTGAAGACGAAGAGTTCCCCAACCACATATTCAAATTGCGTAAGACTCTCTACGGCCTCAAACAAGCTCCTAGAGCTTGGTATGAGTGTCTTAGAGATTTCTTAATTGAGAATGGTTTTCAAATTGGCAAAGTAGATTATACTCTATTTACAAAGAATTTAGACAATGATCTTTTTATTTGTCAAATTTATGTTGATGATATAATTTTTGGGTCAACTAATCAATCGTTTTGTGAGGAATTTAGCAAAATCATGACAGACAGGTTTGAAATGTCAATGATGGGAGAATTAAAGTACTTCTTGGGATTCCAAGTGCGGCAACAAAAGGAAGGGACATTCATAAGCCAAACCAAGTACACGCAGGACATACTTAAGAAGTTTGGCATGGATAAGGCAAAGCCCATAAAGACCCCCATGGCAACAAATGGCCACTTGGATCTCAATGAAGATGGACCTAGCGTTGACCAAAAGGTATATCGCTCCATGATAGGATCTCTACTCTATTTATGTGCATCTAGGCCAGACATTATGTTGAGTGTATGTTTGTGTGCAAGATTTCAAGCCAACCCTAGGGAATGTCACTTGACAGCCGTAAAAAAGATCTTGAGATATTTAGTTCATACACCCAACCTTGGTCTTTGGTACCCAAAAGGCTCAAAATTCAATTTCATTGGATACTCCGATGCAGATTATGTCAGGTGCAAAGTGGATAGAAAAAGCACCTCCGGCACATGCCAATTCCTAGGGAGATCCTTAGTTTCTTGGTCCTCCAAGAAACAAAATTCCATTGCCTTATCCACAGCCGAAGCGGAGTATGTTGCAGCCGGGAGCTGTTGTGCACAACTCCTTTGGATGCGACAAACTCTGAGGGATTATGGTTACAATATGAATTGTATTCCTCTCCTTTGTGACAACGAGAGTGCCATTAAAATTGCCCACAATCCAGTTGAGGACTCTAGAACTAAACACATAGACATAAGACGTCATTTTTTGAGAGACCATTCCATGAAAGGAGATATAGCCATCTCACATGTCAATACCCAAAAACAATTGGCCGACATATTCACCAAGCCACTTGATGAAAAATGCTTTTGCGAATTCCGAAATGAACTAAATATCCTCGATGCTCGGAGTGTGGCTTGAAAAGTTGCGTACCTGTATGGATTCTTCAAAATATCTTGATTGAACTGTGAAAATATCTCTCTCTCAATTTTTTCCCGAAAAACTATGTCAATTACTAGATCTTGGTGAATTATGATCATTGCTTGATTGTTGTATGCTTACTGGTCATATTCATTAGGATCATTTGATTTAATTTGCCTCCCTATTCTCTATTTATGAACCTTCAAATATATATGAATGGACTATGCAAATTTCTCCTGGTGACCACGGACTAGTCCGTGGTTACCCGGACTAGTCCGCACGAGCATACCAGTCCGCTGAGTGCCGGTTAGGCCGGACTAGTCCGATAACACTACGGACTAGTCCGATGTTGCTCTTTGAATGAGTTCGGACTAATTCGGTCATCTCCGGACTTGCCCGATTTTTCGTGTCCATAACCCTAGCTGCCACCAAACCCTAATCCCTTCATCCTCCACTCTTGCTCACGCGTTCTCTCTCCTCTGCTCAAGCTCCCAAGGTGATTTATTGCTCCGTCCATCGAAAATCTCCGCATTTGTGCGGAAATCAAGCTTGCCCTCTTGAGGATTGAAGCTAGCGGACTTGTCCGGCCTTCAACACCCTCATCTCCAAGCTTCAATCGATTTCTTCAGTAATTTTCACCAAAACCCTAGAAATCTCGTTTTTCTTCATTATTGATCGAATAGCCTAGCATCCTAAACTATATACATGCCTCCTTTATGTATCACGTGTATGCTAGACTTATTGTGCATTAGGAATCAGCTTTTGTCAAATCTCTTAGGTTTTTGAGGATGAACACTAGACTAGTCCGGGCCTTGAACGGACAAGTCCGGTCCCCCCGGACTGGTCCGTGCCTGTGCAGCGGACAAGTCCAATGTTTCTGAACTCAAAACCTAACTCTTCAATTCCTCAATGCAATTCCTTGCTATCCTTTCATACCTATGCCTTGTATCATTCATTATCATTCTTGAAACTCATTCTCAGGTCATGTCAAGCTCAAATGATGAGGTTTACGACTTTGAGGCCGAGATGGACCACGAGGTGGCACCTCGGACCTCAACGAGTCTTGGCAAGAAGCGCCAAGAGCGACCTACTAAGCCAGCTCTGTCTCCTCCACATGTTCGGAGGAAAGTGCTGGCAAAGAAGCCAGTCTCCAAGGCAGTCGCATCATCGAGTGTCCCTAGCCAAGCAAAGGGCAAGGGCAAGGGGATAGCGACGGGTCCGGTTGGACCATTGAAGCTGCATGCTCCCAGGGAAGGGGTTCGGGACCCCACTAAAGAAAAGTTCAATGGGAAGGGAAGCGACTCAGCTGCAAAGCTCAGGAGCATTGATTGCTATAATCATCCAAAGCAAGCTGCAGATGGAAGATTCTGGAGCAATTTTCATGTACCTGCAGATGATGACACCCGTGGTGTGCAGTAAGTGGATTGACTGGGCACATCTTGAGAAGAAGAGATGCTCTGCATTTGATGAAGTGATTGCAGCAGCTGAAAGACATGGTTTGAAGGACCTCTTTGCCTTCAAGTACAATTGGAATGATGAAGTGGTAGCTCAATTCTATGCCACCTGCCACTTTGCAAGCGATGAAGAGGAAAGAGTGACTTGGATGACTCATGGATCCAAGTACACTATCACTTATGAAGAATTTGCAAGGTTGTTGCATCTTGACACCTCCAGCAATGATAATGTGATTATTCACAATGTTGGTGTCATCGACAAGGAGAGGATGAAGTTTCTCTATGAGCCCAATTCAAAGTTCATCCCTCCTTCCACAAGGAACATGAAGCCATTCTTTGTGGTGCAAAACAGAGTCTTGAGGAGGACCATTGCCCCTAAGGATGAGGATGCAGGGAGTGTACAAGGGTACCTCCGGACCCTAATGAGGATCATCAGCAAGAACAGACAGTTTGATGTGTTTGACAACATATGGAATGATATGGTCAACATCTCCAGCACCCCCAACAGGTCCTGTGGCTATGCTCCCTATCTAATGTTTATGATTGAGAAAGTCACAGGGATTGAGTTTGTCAAGGATTTGGAGCACACTCCTTTGAGGCCTAAAAAGCCTCAACCAGTAAATGTCTAGGCTGCTCCCTCGCCGGCCTCCAGTCCCGAGGCACCGGCAAGAACAAGCGAAGATGTCAGAGCTGCTCCAACTTCAAGGGCAGCCCCTCAGAGAGGATCAGCTAGTGGAATCCTCAAATACCTGGCTGCCATCTTCACCTCCTGCAAGAAGGCCGAAGTGAAGGCCCACAAGCTCAACCAGAAAAGAAAGGAGGACATGAAGTACATCAAGGCCAATTTGAAGCAAATTTGTCAGAAGCTAGAGATCGACCACATTGGATCTCCAGTGATCTCTGAGGACTCCGACCCGGACTACACTGAGCTCGGGCCCTTGACACCATATGAGCTTGCCTACTTTGGCGTTGGGGGCTCGAGCGTCTCTGTCCCTCCTCCTTCTCCTCCTCATCAAGCTGAAGATGAAGAAGACGAAGACGACGATGAGAGGACCGACAGTGAAGAGTGAAGACCCTAGGACCCTCCTCTCCTTCTTTTTGGTGTCTTGATGCCAAAGAGGGAGAGATTGAGGGGGAGTCTTAGCTTTAGCTGTAGGATGTAAGGAGAGAGCTCTTTTTATGCTTCTTGTCTATTTTTTGAGTTTTGCTGTGTTTTAACTTTGTTCCTAAGTTAGTTATGGTTCTGTGATGCAATGCTTAATTAATTTGAGAAGTATTTGTTGAAATTTGTAATCTTACCCATGGAATGACATATATGTTTGGCTTTGGTTGATTAATGTAAATTATGTCATTCTAAATGTCTCAATATACTTAGTTATGCATCCCACCATAAAGAATGCACATATGGATAATTCTTTCACTGCTTGATGTAGTTTTGACTCATATGTGCATACTTTATGAAAATCTCAATTTTTATCATATTTTGTGAAATCTCAATTGGTTGTCATCAATCACCAAAAAGGGGGAGATTGAAAGTGCATCTAGGACTCTCTTGTGGGTTTTGGATGATTTATGACAAGCAATTGGGATCCTAACCTATTTGTTGAGATGAGTGCAGGCCTATGATAGGAAAATGAGCAAAATACCAAAAAGAAGGAAGGATGAGGAGGAAAGTGGAGATGAGCTCAAGGAAGAAGAGTAATAGATTATTGTGTATAGAGTGTGTTAAGGGAACTCACCCCAAGAGCGCAATCAATTAAACACACACATTGCACAAAGTTACACAGGATCGGACTAGTCCGATCACAACCGGACCAGTCCGATTACCTTTCTGCACCAGATCGGACAAGTCCGATATCTGTCGGACTAGTCCGATATTCTTCTGACTAGAATCGGGCTAGTCCTCCCCAGTACGGACTAGTCCTCAAAACACTTCACAAGTCACACAAAATCGGACAAGTCCGATCACAACCGGACTAGTCCGATATTCTTTCTGATCCAAATCGGACAAGTCCGATGTCTACACGGACTAGTCGGAAAAAACCCTCTGATCAACATCGGACAAGTCTTCCAAGTGCAGACTTGTCATCTAACTCACTTAGGGTTTCACATGTCCGGACAGGTCCGATGGATATCGGACTAGTCCGAAGATTTCCAGTAGCAAAATTGGACAAGTCCGTTTTCAGCCGGACTAGTCCGATATTTCAGGGTACTTAGGGTTTGCTACACACAGCACACCGGACTAGTCCAGTGACCACCACGGACTAGTCCGAACTTTCTGAACCCTAATGGTCACTTTTAGAAACCCCATATAAATAGAGGTGCACGGCCTTCTTTTGATCTCTCTCGAACCCTAGCGCCGTCACACCTCCCAAGAGCCTCAAAAACTGCATCTCTCCACGAAATTAAGTGCAACAATGATCAATCCTTTGAGGATTCACTCTAGATCATTGGAGAGACACTTGGAACATCACATTGAGCTCTTGGTTTGATTCTCTAACACACTCCTGCGTTTTAATTGTAATCTTTTGAGTGTGTTTTTGGTGGAAATTTGTGTTGTAATCTAAGGGAGCTCTCAACGTGTGAGAAGGCCCCTTGAATCCAGTTATTCACCCCTTTGTGATTAGTGGAAGAGGATTGGCCTTCGTGGCGATCCGACGAGGGTAGGGTTGGAGAAGACCCGGTCCTTTGTGGACTCCTCAACGTGGATGTAGGTTGCCTTTTGTGGTATCCGAACCACGGGATAAATCCTTGTGTTTTGTTTTGGTGCTCATCATTCTAATTCATCCATATAATCTAGGGTTTCATAATCATTACTCATCTTACGTTGAATTGTTAAACATAAGACTTAATTGTGATATAATCTAGAATATAACTGTGAAGCCTTTATTTGGTTCTATTTTTCTGCTGCATACATAAAAGAATCAATCTAATCGATCTACCTTAATCAACTTAGTCCGTGAACACCAGACTAGTCCGCACTTTACTGGACTAGTCTAATATCTCTGGTATTGAGCTTGTTGTTGAGTGTTGAAAGATCCGACAACTTTCAAAAAGTCCTATTCACCCCCTCTAGGCCCACATTCATTTTCTCCCAGGTACGCAACTCCATCCCCAACATCCCAAATGCCTCTGCCATAGTGGCATTTCGCCAGGGAGTACGAGACCGCAAGATGCTCGAGAACCTAGCCACGCACAACGTGCAAGACGTCTCCGAGCTCTTCTCCATCACCGATCGGTGTGCCAGAGTGCCAGAAGGCCGCAACAGGCACGCTTAGCCCGCCCCCAGAGCGGGCGAGGCTAGCCAGACCTGAGAAGGAGCCGCTACCCCTGGTAGCGGCAAAAGGAAGAATAAGAACCGGGGTGGAAGCCAGAACAAGCCGCTGCATGGATCCCCCGTTGCGGAAGCAGCCGCATCCGGAGTAGGCAAGCTGCCAAGCCTGGAGAAACGTCCTCATAAGCCAACAGCCACTGACGAAGACGTCGAGCCCTGCCCGGTGCACAAGACTCGTGAACACACCGCGAGCGAGTGCCAGGAGATAAAAAGGTGCACCGAACGCTATCAAGAATGGGCGCAGCAGCGTCCGAACGGCGCCCCCTTCTGCCAACAGGAGGGGAAGCAGAAGGTCGAACCCAAGGTTGACAATGATGAGGAGCTGAAGTATCAGAAGCAAGAGCAGGCCATCAAAGTGGTCCACCAAGATGAGGACTCCGACGCAATCAGTGACAACGAGCATCGCAAGACCCTCCATGTCATCTTCGGAGGGTCTTGGGATCCCGCGTCTCGGAACACGTTCAAGACCCTTCATCGTGCGCTGGCTTCAATAGCCCCTGTACCCACTCCGGTGAAGCACCACCACTGGAAGGAGACGTCGAACAGCTACGACACCTCTGACTGCCCCAAGAACATGGCCGGGGCAGGGGTACTACCTCTCCTAGTTGCCCCCACCATAGCCAACTTCAAGCTCCACTATGTCTTGATAGATGGCGGGGCTGGCCTCAACCTCCTCTGTTGGGCCGCATTCGAGCAGCTGCAGATCACGGTGTCCAAGCTTGCCCCTCGAGCCCATTCTCAGGGGTGGGACCTAGGAGCATCATCCCGTACGGCAACATCCACCTGCGGGTGACCTTCGGGACACCTGACAACTACAGGACAGAGAGAATCCTCTTTGGCGTCACCGATGTCATCCTCCCCTTCAATGCCATCATCGGTAGTCCTACTCTCTACCAGTTCATGGTTGTAGCCTACTACGGCTACCTCGTCCTAAAGATGCCAACCCCCTCCGGCATCCTCTAGATCCGTGCAGATCGCACCGCTGCAATGTTAGCCTTGGAGCAGCTCCAAGCACTCACAGCAAAACCAACACCTGTTCCGGGTAGCGCTGGATCGAGTCAACCTCCACCAAGCTCGCGTCAGCGCAGAGCACCCGCCGCGCCTCAGCTGCAGCCCCACGGCAGCACCGACACCTCCGTCAAAGCTGCCAAGACCACCGATGTCAAAGTGTTTGATACGACACTTTCCCCAGACCCGCTAAGAAGCAGCCCCCGGAGGTTCTTTTGTGGTTGGGACACACAGAGATCAAAATCAAGATGGTGACCTCAGGGACTTGCGTGGTTCAGGCCGCCAGAGCGTAACACCCTACTCTATGGGGTTTGTGTTGCTTTATTGCGAGTTGGTCGGCTAGGATCAGATTGAATCAGATTCTCCCTTGATGTTCGTGCGGTGCAGCCCTTTTATAGTCCTAAGGACTGACTGTTACAAAGCTTGTCTGGCTCGACATGTGGACCTGGCACATTTGATGGCCCAATACACTGTCTAAGGTATTAAGTATAATTAGTCGTGTGATAACGTGCCTTAATGGCCGTGTTACCCCTATCAACAATGCACTGATCGTGTGTCATTAATATGGCATTAATGTATATTATCAAGCCATGTAACTGTTGCTTTAACCGTCCTTGAATGTTTGTGATGGACGTGATCTGCTTGTATTTATGTTGGCAATGAAGGTCCGGGGGCTCCACCCGTTGCAGATCGGGAGCTTTCCCTTGCAGGAGGATAGGTCAGGGGTCGCTGTATACGTGTCGGCGCTGGAGCTCCTCTCTGATAGGGGTTAGGTCCAGGGTTGTTGTACACGTGTAGTAGCCGGAGCTTCCCTTGTTTGGGAGTTTAGTTCCGGTCTTCTTTTACATGTGTTAACCCAGGAGCCAACCATGTGAGGGGAGCGGGTCCGGTGCAATGTGACATGTGGGGCCTGCAAGGGCCTTCAACTCTGACAGGTGGAACTTTCTTGCACTTCTTGCGGTATCGCGGGGTACCCGATACGTAGGGTACCGACAGTGGCCCCCGGGCCCACCTCTGGGAGAAACCCTTTGGGTTAAGTTATTCTTCTGGAGGTGGGGCCATTCTTGATTCCCGCGCTTCGATTTTCAAAAGTCCTCTAATGCACTGATAGAGTGATGGTCCGGGAATGAACCTTCGACGCGTGGCTTGTTATGAGTACAGCAGATGAGATCTTTGAGTGCGGATTTCACGCAATTGAAGGTCGCCGGTTCTCAATACAAAAACCGTATCAGTTCAACGCGCCCCGTCGGAGTGCCGACTTTGGGTTTCCCACCGTTCATCATGACAATGGTTCGCCTTGGGTAAGGACCTCGATCTCTTCGTCGGGGTGGCCCCAGGCCCACTTGTCATTGACGGGGTAGATTTTTGAAAAGTGGCTTTGATCTCACTGCGGTTTCCATCCAAGTGTCACGGAGGCTTACTTAAGAAGGAAAGTGCGCACAGTTTGAGGAGTCTTTACGCCTTCAATCGTCTTTGCACTCAGATCCTCCCAAACTCCGCCTAACTTCCCTTCCTTTGCTCTACTTTGCTGCAATTGAGTTGGGTCTCCCCAAGAGCCGCCTCAAGAGCGATGATGATCTGATGTAGGTCCGGACCTACATGGGGTGTTCCAGCGACTCCTTCACCCATTTGGTCCGCGCTGGCAAGCTCCCGTTCAAGAAGGAGCACAGTGGCGATATGGTGTACTTCACAACGTACGCCATGGTGGGGTTCATTCCACCTTTCTCTTCTTTCCTTTTGATGATGCTGGACTTCTATGGTCTGCAGCTGTATCACCTTGGTCCTCATTCTCTTCTTCTCGTGGCGACATTCGTCCACTTTGCGAGATGTGGGTGGGTGTTCCCCCCCTGCGTTGAGCTTTTTCGCACTTTCTTCACCATCCACACCACCGGCAAGGGGTCCGAGTTTCTTGGCTTCTATTATTTTGTGAAGCACAAGAACTGCCCCTACAAATAATTGAAGTCGTTTTCTTCCGGCAAGTGGGATGACTGGAAGAAGGATTGGATCATCGTTACGGTGGAGGAGCACGAGAAATTGGAGCTACCTGAAGGTCTCCCCAATGTTGACACTAACGCTTGGAGTGTGGTTCTGGTGCTGTCAGATGCCTTCAACCCTATTTTGACCAGGATCCGCAAGTGCTTGGAAGGTGGAGTTACCCCAAGATGGTCTTCTGCAACTTCCTAGTCAACAGGTGGGCTCTGCTGAAGAAGAGTGAGAAGCTCGTGTGGGCCCTCAATAGCGTGATGGATGACGATCGGATTGAAACCGGTCTGAAATCCAACTTGGATGATGAATCCTTGGAGTTTCATTTGAAGAAATTCCAGCATGGTATTAACATCAACGGCGATGACTTGGTTCCGCCAGCGTCCTTCCTCCCTCTGAACATGGAGGCGCAGTTCAGTAGGGAGCTCCGGAGGAGCATGCCGATGTTGGACGACCTTGGCGAGGTAGAGGGGCGTCCAACCACCAAATTGGTGATCTCTGGAGCTTCCGAGGGTGGTCCTACCTCCGCCCCGAGCGGAAAGACTGAAGACATCGGCAAGGGCAAGGACAAAGAGCCAACTGAGCCCTCCAGCCGGAAGAGGAAGTTGAAGCACGCTGACGGGAGTTCTGTCAGACCTGATCCTTCCACGACGGCTCTTTCTCCCCGGCGGGGGAGGTCTTCTACAACTACCCCTGCCCCGGTGCAAGCGCCTTCAAGAGGCGTCAGCTCTGGGCAATGGACCCTGGCCTCAGTGACGGCTAAAGGTTCTAGGTCTGGGAGTTCTTCCCCGCTTAGAGAAGCTCCGGTCGAAAGAACTCCAGCTACTGCGAGTGGTGCTCAATTGAGGTCCGAAGAAGTTGTCTCACCAGATTTGGTGGGATCTAGCTTCGGGCCCCAGAAGAAGAGGTTCCAAGACGAGTGGGGTGGCAGCATCCCTAGGTAAGCATTGTTTGCTCACCATGACACGCCAATCTTGTTCTTGACATATTTTCAATCTTCTCTTCCCTTTATTTCAAGGGTGTCAAAGATGGGGCCGGGAGCTTCAACGTCTGTTGCAGCGGCCAAGGCTGCACCTATCGAAGCTCCGGCTTCAAGCGCTGAACCTCCTCGTCGAGCGGAGGCAGAAGTCGTGATAGCTTCGGCGCTAGCTATCGTGAGCTTGGACTCGGAGTCCTCACCCGAAGCTCCTGTGATAGCGCCGGACCACAGGAGAGAAGTTGAAGATGTACCCCTGGCAGCGGAGGCTGATGCTCCAGCCCCGACGATGCCAGAAGTTCTGGCTTTCGAGCTGGAAGTTGTTGAAGCCCTGACTGCTGAGCCAGAAGTAGTTGAAGCCCCGGCCATTGAACCGGAAGTGGCCCAAGCTCTGGCCCTTGTGCCAGAAGCGATTAAAAGTTCGGCGATTGATCCGGAGGCGCCTAAAGCTCCGGTCATTGAACTGGAGGTGGCCGCCATGTCGGAGCCTGAGCCAGCGATGGTTGAGGCCCCAGTTGAAGCCCCCACTGTCGCTCCAGAAGTAGTGGTCCCGGAGGTACCTGGGCCAGAGCTGGAGCAGCCAGAAGAAGTGGCGGCAGGTCCCCATCCCCGGAGCCTGTGATTGAAGACCCTGAAGTGGCACCTTCAACTGCTCCGGAGGTGGAAGTTCTCCCAGTGGGTTCTTCTGCTACTGCTGAAGGGCTCCAGGAGAGCAGCCCTAGCGCTGCAGGATTACAGGGGACCACTATTGTAGAGTGGGACCCAATTTTTGTGATGGAAAACCCTTTTTATCCTTTGGAAATAGTACCAGCAGGCCCAGAACCTATCCCTCTGGCGTTGTCCATAGACAACACCTGCTCAAGTCTCTGACAGGTCCAGCTTGCCTTCGATCATGAGAGCAAAGCCTTGGAGGGGGAGTGCAACACCTTGAGGCATTGGCGCAACAGACTCTATTTTGAGACCAGGCTTGCTCAGACGAGGCTGGCTGACCAGAAGGAATGGATCAAGGGGGAGAAATCCCAGCTAGAGTAGTGGGATAAGCTAATGGAGGAGAAGGAAGCCACCATTCACGTGCTCGATGCTAACTTCAAGGAAATTCTAGAGCAAGCCAAGGAGAGACATGATGTTGCTGACGAGCATTATGAAAAGCTCACTGAATTGAATGAAACTATCCTGAAGCATCGAGCGGACCTAGAGGCGAGGGAGGAAAAACTCCTAGAGCAGCAGGAGGATGTGGTGAGGAGAGAGGCGGAGGTCACCCAAAAGTTGACTCTGGGTGAGAAAAATTTGGTGGATCGCAGCAAAAAGCTGGATCTGTGGAAGGAGGAAGAGAGGAAGAAGAACTGGAAGGTGGGGCAAGAGCTCTCGAAAAGAGAGTATGACGCTGCCGCTAGGGAGGAGAGAGTTAAAGGCAGGGAGAAAGACCTTGCTGAAAGGCAGAACCACATCCACCTCTGCGAGACGGAGCTAGCTGACCGGGAAAAGCAAGTTGCTGAGAGCCTGCGGCAACATGCTAAGTTGGCTGAGCGCCTTGCCCGTGAAGGTTCGGAGCTTGCGGCTGCCCGAAAGTCGATGGAGGAGTTGCGGAGCCTGAAGGAGACTGAAGCCATTCAAGTGTGGGACTTCTTAGGGCAGGCGAATGATGCGCTGACACTGCTGGGCTTCAGTCCTGTATGTCCGGACCACCCGAAACTGGACTTGGAGCAAGCGCTGGTGGCTCTCAAGTGGGCGACGTCATCGCGGATCAGCTGGAGACAAAGGGGAAGTCCTTGGCTACAAACGTCGCAGAATACATGCTGACGTGTTATGTGAGCCGAGATCCCCAATTCCCACTAGACCTGGTGCTCGAAGGTCCCATTGCTGAAGAGGAAGACGTCACCAAAGCCAGCGTCCAAGAAGTTGCCCAAAAAGTAGCTTCATTCTTCCGCAGGTCTTAGGTTCTCCAATGGCTTAGGACTTTCTTTCTTTTGCCTTCTGTTGTACTCTCCCCATTTTGTAATCCAGTATCTCAAATTAATAAAATCCTCCTTTCTGCCTTCAATTTCACTTTGTCTTCAATATACTGTGTCGTATCTTGTTGGACCCCTAGTACATGTGTACAATTGAAGTGTGTACATGTACCAAAGGTTGTGGTAGTATGTTGATGACTTGAATGCTTCGCACTTGTATATTTTAGGTCCGAAGTCTTAAATTTTGAGGCGTCGAAGACAGGCCCCTGAGATGGTTGGAGCTTGGTAGCTCTTATGTCTTCCACTGTCAACATATTAGACATTGACGGTGGACCCCTCTCGGAGGATGTCGGAGCTTAGTAGCTCCGGCATAATCCACCACCGCTATGAATTTTTGCTTTTCCTGCACATTAAAGGCAAGAGATAAAGTAAAATTCGCCTCTTGTCTATAAATTGGTTGTGACTTATCGTTCTTATTTGGACTTTAGATCTGACGAAACTCAACATGATAACGAGCATTTTGAAATAACCTTTCTAGATCTGCATGCCTTTTTAGTACTCACCCTACTGAGGCCTGCCCGGATGTAGGTAGAGCGGCGTACTTAGGGTGCAGGACCAGGCTAAGTCCATAGCACAATCCGGACCTATGTTGGCTTGGCGTTCAGGCAAGTAGACTATGTAGCAATGTTAAGATCCAAAAAGACTATCAATAAGGCTTGTAATGCATGTGAATTACTTGGAACAAAGCTCAAAAAGATTTGCACAACTTCATTATAGATAAGTGGGGTAAAAATAATTTGATATATTGAGCCTTGCACAAAAGGTAAATGCACGTGGAGTCTATTTTCACACAGCGATGCCTTTCATTATAGGTCCGGATTACAGAGGAGACAAGGACATACTTAGGGTGTTGGACCAAGCTAAATGTGCTATACATCTTGTGCTAGCCCAGAGCAAGTAGTTACACTTTTAGTGTTGTGACTGTCTAAAGTGTTACTTGAACTTCCCGGACCCTCCCGGAGGGGTCCGGATGTTCTCCCGTAGGACTTGACCATCTCTGTATAATGACTCTACAACATGCATTGTGTGTAATTACAGAATCACCTCCGTGATTCTAAGAATAAAACTTACGGAGGTGCTCAATGTTCCAAGGATTGAGAAGTGGGGTCCCATCCTCTGTTGCCAAGCGAACGCATCCTGGTCGGGATACTTTAATTACTCGGAAGGGACCCTCCCAACTGGGGGAAAGTTTAATCATTCCTTCACGGCTTAGTATCTTCCGAAGCATCAGGTCGCCTTCTTCAAGCTGTCAATCACGCACATGCCTTTGATGATAGAGCCGGAGCGCTTGGCGATAACGTGCATTTTGAACAGCTGCTTGGCCCCTTCCCTCGTCGACAAGGTCAAGGTCTTCACGCTGGAACTAGTCCTGCGTGGCTTCGTCGAAGGTTCGGACCCGGAGGGACCCCAAGGTGATCTCTATAGGAAGGACTGCTTTAGCTCCGTACACCAGGAAGAATGGAGTCTCCCCAGTTGACCGGTTAGGTGTTGTCCTGTTCGCCCATAATGTGGACGGAAGCTATTCAATCCAGTAAGCTCAGTGCTTTTTCAAGCGCTCATATGTGCACGTCTTGAGTCCTTTTAAGATTTCTGCGTTTGCTCTCTCGGCTTGGCCATTGCTTGCTGGATGAGCTACTGAGGCATAGCTAAGTTGAATGACAAGGTCTTCACAATATTCTTGGAATGCAGTACTTGTAAATTGAGTTTTGTTGTCAGTTATAACTTTGTTTGGAACTCCAAATCTGCATATAATGGACTTCAAGAACATGATTGTTGATTGTTTGTTGATTGTTACTACTGAAGTTGCTTCCGGCAACTTGGTGAATGTTGATGGCTCCTAATATATACTAACAAGTCATCCCCGGCAACAGCGCCAGAAATGCTTGTTGGTATTACTTATGCACCATTAACTAAACATCTCCAACTGATGTGTGAGAAATGCTTGTTAATGGTTCTATTGGATCACAGAGTGAATTCTGCAAGCGCACGGAGATATCATTGTAGCATTTCCCCTTAAGAGTATTCCCAAGGGTGTCATTTATTTGATCCCAAAGGAAGGTGTGGAAGAGATATAACAATCATCAAGTGGACATGGTAGAAATGTCTAGGTAAGAATCTAGTAAGGATGGATAAAATAATAGTGGAGGTAGTGTGACACACACAAAAGCTTTCAAGTCTAAGGGGGGTAAGAGGATCCTAGAGGTTAGTTAAGGTTGAGAGTTATGGAGGTACTCCTACTATGCTCTATTCTACATATACATAGTCTAAACTAATTATTCATAATCTAGATCAATGGTGAATACTTATGCTATGTGGTTCAACACATCGGGCACGGGCTTACCCCTAGCAATACTAGGGCCACTCCCGCCAAGAGTCTGTGGCATAGCCGAACGTGGAGGATTACAAAGGACAGATATGGTTGTCACCACCTACTGCCTACCTCTTCAATCCGTGGGTCTACGAGATATCCAATGCTACTTAGCTATCCTAACACCATGCTAGCATATTAAGTAATTACCTTAAGAGCCTAGGCACAATCCATCCTAAGGCAATGAATTGAATCATCATCGAACCAATGTTGATACACAACATAATTATCCATACTAACCTAGTTATGTTATAATTAACTAGACTATAGTGGGGGTCTATAGGTTCTATGATAACGAGATATGTTCATGATGAAACAGTCATAGAAGCTATACCTTACACATACATGGACTCCACAATCAAACAAGAAACGTTTTGCCCAAGTATATGTATAAGTAGAGACTAAAGGTACTATCTTTATTATGCATAAAGTCACAAATACAAGAAAGAATACATGAGCCATACCTTTCCCAATATAGGATTGGGAAGAGAGAGACTCCTTACTCCTTTCCCAATTTGGACTTGGGACTAGAGACTCTCCTCTCTACAAACTAACTCCTCTAAGACTATGGATGATAGTGTATACAATAGAGATGAAGCTCAAGTGGTGTGTGTAGAAGTGAGGGGTAGGGGGTCCTATTTATACTAGTGTTTAGGTCGGTTCCCGCCACCAAAAGCACGCGAATCAGTCACCATTTACTCCAGGAAGCCGGGAGGAGCCAACACGTGGAGGCTGACCGAGTTTGGTGCAGAGACCAGGTCGGCCGACCCCCTTGTTCGGCCGACCTGGTCATTGCACCAATTCTCGTGTGCTTTCTCCGGGTGGCTGCCAGGTGGATCCCATTGATGTATATGGGTGATACACCGTTGTATCTCCTCGCGTACTTCTGTTTGTGGGTCATTTGATCCATGGGATGCCACGTGTCGTTGCCTGATTGGCTGGGATGATATTTTATAGGATTGGTCCCTCTACATTTCCTCATTTCCTGCATAAAATTCTGCATACACATATTTCTCCAAGTCCAAGTGGAATTGGGTTAGATAGAAAGGTGATGTGTGCAAGAAATGACAGATCCTTCACATAATTGAGTTAAATTGACGGATGAAATTGGTATATAACAGCTGTCAACAAACTCCCCCAAGCTTATCCTTTGCTTGTCCCGAGCAAAGTCAAGACTTTAGGTTGATGATTAGGAGTTGCTACAATGTCTTATTTTCAAAAGTATCTAATGCACAACAAGATACTCCACCTAGTAATGCAAAAATTGGCTATGATACTCTACCTTTCTTAAGTTATCATGGAGCTTATGCTTTTTCATATTCATGAGTAGTTGAAAGGTAGAACAGCAAATGGAGCAAACATAGCCTAGAAATCAAGTTCCACTTAAATCCCGGAGAATTCAATTTAGATATTAAGTACCTCAATTTGATTCTCTCAATCACTCCTTTGTGGATAGTGGAAATATTTCCTCACCAAATCATTGTGCATCTACTATTCCTATTCATTGTATATGGCTTGTATGTGAATCTTGGTAAGGAAGGTAAGTAGGCATATTTGCATCACATATATTGCTAAGTCAAAAGAGTAAGACTTAGGATAATTCAAATCAAAACATTTTGATTCAAGAATAGTACATGTGTGATGGAGTGGAAGTGGATGCGGATACTTGAGATAACTCCTTTTTGGTATAATCTCTCTTTCTTTTGCAGGGATGAAACATGGCTACTTTTCTCTCTCTCTTTTTTTATGCTTAAGATGTAAGCATGCCCCCTTTTTTTCATTTTTTGTAGCTTCTACTCCCTTTCTTTGCAATGAATTTTGAAGAGAGTGCTAAACATGAATAACATGGAGTTTCTCTTTTTGTTGTGGTATGGTGGATCTCGAAGGTCTTAAACGACACTTCCCCCGGACCTGTTTAGAGAGCAGCCTGCGGAGGTTCTTTGGATTCACGAGGGCTAGTCCTATGAGATTGAGTGCAGCGAGATGGTGAACACAGAGGATTTACATGGTTCGGGCCGCCAGAGCATAACACCCTACGTCCACAGGAGTGTAAGTGTATTGCCTTGCTTGAGCATGTATGGGTTTAAATCGGTCTGATGTCGTCCCTTGTGAAGGTCGTCTGCCAACTCCTTTTATAGTCCAAGGACTCTGCAGTCACAAGGTGGGCCCCGGGCCCCGACAGGTGGTCCTGGGGAGAGCCAAATCCTATAAAAGATCTAGGATTAAATGCTATCTACTTCCCTTTGTCAGGGGCTCGTTGTGTGCCAGGGCTACACATAGTTTTTGATGATGGTAGGGCACGTCCCGTCCGTCTTGTCCTCACGGCTTACTCGTTCGCCTTGCGTTGTGGGTCTGTACTGGCTACTTGGACAAGACAGGACACTGGAGCCTTGACTTGCGCATGCGCGACTCCGCTTTGCCTAGGGAAGGCGCACATACTTAATGCCAGTCTGAGCAGTGCACTCTTTCCTTTACTGCGGCCTCCTACCGCATTGAGTTGGCCGTCCGCCACGTGGTCGCACCGGAGCCTGCCTCTGCGGGGAGTTGAGCGCTCGGTTGTATGGGTCACGTGGCGCCTCTGGAGCCCACCTCAGCGGAAGGGCGGAGGCTCATCTCTGCGGGACACGTGGTAGTTCTGGAGCCCTCCTTACTGCGGGGAGACGGGCTTGGTCCCGGGAGTTCCAATGGCTATGTGGCAGCCCCTGAGCCCGCCTCGGCGAGGCAAAAATCCGGTTTTGCCGGCCAAATGGCAGCCCCGGAGCCCGCCCCAGCGGGGAGGTAGGATCTGGTCCTTCCCTCCACGACGTGGCATCCTCGGACTCTGCCTCCAAGTAGAGGCCGAGTCCTTCGCCGTTTTCTCCTTGTGCGCGGGGGTACCCGGTCTGCGGGGTACCGACAGTGTCCCCCGGGCCCACCTCGGGAGAGATGACGATCCCGTGGGTAGAGCCTTCATCTTGTATTGTAAAAGTTACACCAGCGGGCCCCCTTGGGGGGTGTCGGAGCTCGGAGAAGTGACATCGACAGCCCACTTGGGGAGCGGCAGAGCTCAAAGTGACATAGGCGGCCCCCTTTGGGGGCGCCAGAGCTCGGAGAAGTGACGTCGGCGGCCCACTTGGGGGGGCACTGGAGCTCGGAGAAGTGACGTCGGCGGCCCCCTTTGGGGGCACTAGGGCTCAAAGAAGTGACATCGGCGGCCCCCTTTGGGGGCGTCGGGGCTCAGAGAAGTGACGTCGGCGGCCCCCTTGGGGGGCGTCGGAGCTCGGAGAAGTGACATTGGCGGCCCCCTTGGGTGGCGCCGGAGCTCCGAGAAGTGACGTCGGCGGCCCCCTTGGGGGGCGCCGGAGCTTGGAGAAGTGACGTCGGCGGCCCCCTTGGGGGGCGCCGGAGCTCCGAGAAGTGACGTCGGCGGACCCCTTAGGGGCGCCGGAGCTCAGAGATGCATCGATGGCGCCTACTACGGACATGTAGAACGTAAGCGGCGGCTCCCTGTATGTCCTACACACACGGTAAACAAAAAGTAATTTTGCTTGTCGGTCACCACTTCCCTGCTCTTTAGTTTCGTTATGGCTTACGATCCTTAGCTAAGATACAGGGCATGGGTAATTTGGTGCGACAACATCTAGGGTATGGTCGCTGCCTTGCTCAGGGCATGAGTTGTCCGGCCTCCTGTACTCAGCTGTTAGCACTGGGAGGCAAGGTGTGTATGCTTAGGGTATAGAACCAGGCTAATCAGCCTGCACACCCTGGACCTCCAACTCGGCGTTAGCCTTTCCGGAGTTAGAACCATTCAACACCATGGACCCCGACCAAGAAAACGATCATCAGACCCCAAACACATTGCAGGTACCTCATGCAGATTCGCCTTTAGTAGGATAGCACAACTCCAACTAGGACGAGACAAGAGAAATGTAACCAGGCATACAGCAGACGATATGCGAAAGTAAGCAAAAAATTAAAGCATAATGTAAATAATTTTGCTCGTCGATTACTCCCTTCCTGCTTTTAGTCTCGTTATGTCTTACGGTCCCGAGTCGGGCTTACGGTGCGTGGGTAATTCAATGCGAAGGTATCCGGATTATGGTTATCGCCCTACTCAGGAGTGTGTGCCGTCGGGCCTTCTGTACTCAACCGTTAGCGCTGAGGAGGCAAAGTGTACATGCTTAGGGTGCAGGACCAGGCTAAGCAGGCTGTACATTTTGGACCTCCCACGGGCGTTAGCTTTTCAGGGGAGTGACCTTTCAGCGCCACAGGCTCCCGAGCAGGAAAACAACCAAAGAACCCAAATACATCACAGGAACCTCAAGCAAACCCGCCAATAGCAGGATTGCATAACTACACTAGGCACGAGACAAGAAGAGAGAGCCCTAGCATATGACAGAGAATATGCGGGAACGAGCATGGCCTGGAGGAGCTAGCATTGGAACGGGCGTTCACCATGCTGCTGGAGAAGATCTTTGCCGGGAAAAGCCCCCTACCTGGCGCGCCAAATGTCGAAGGTCTTAAACGACACTTCCCCCGGACCTGCTTAGAGAGCAGCCCGCGGAGGTTCTTTGGATTCACGAGGGCTAGTCCTAGGAGATTGAGCGCAGCGAGATGGTGAACACAGAGGATTTACATGGTTCGGGCCGCCGGAGCATAACACCCTACGTCCACGGGAGTGTAAGTGTATTGCCTTGCTTGAGCGTGTATGGGTTTCAATCGGTCTGATGCCGTACCTTGTGAAGGTCGTCTGCCGAGTCCTTTTATAGTCCAAGGACTCTGCAGTCACAAGGTGGGCCCCGGGCCCCTACAGGTGGTCTCGGGGAGAGCCAAATCCTATACAAGATCTAGGATTAAATGCTATCTACTTCCCTTTGTCAGGGTCTTCAATGTGCCATCCCACCGCGCCGTGCGCTAGGGCTACACATAGTTGTTGATGATGGCAGGGCACGTCCCGTCCGTCTTGTCCTTGCAGCTTACTCGTTCGCCTTGCGTCATGGCTCTGTACTGGCTACTTGGACAAGACAGGACACTGGAGCCTTGACTTGCGCATGCGCGACTCCGCTTTTCCTAGGGAAGGCACGCGTACTTAATGCCAGTTTGAGCAGCACACTCTTTCCTTTACTGCGGCCTCCTACCGCATTGAGTTGGTCGTCCACCACGTGGTCGCACCGGAGCCTACCTCTGCGGGGAGTTGAGCGCCCAGCTGTACGGGTCACGTGGCGCCTCCAGAGCCCACCTCAGCGGAAGGGCGGAGGCTCATCTCTGCGGGCCACGTGGTAGTTCCGGAGCCCTCCTTACTGCGGGGAGACGAGCCTGGTCCCGGGAGTTCCAATGGCTACATGGCAGCCCCGGAGCCTGCCTCGGCGCAAAGGCGAGAATCCGGTTCTGCCGGCCACGTAGCAGCCCTGGAGCCCGCCCCGGCGGGGAGGTAGGATCTGGTCCTTCCCTCCACGACGTGGCAGCCTCGGACTCTGCCTCCAAGTAGAGGCCGAGTCCTTAGCCGTTTTCTCCTTGTGCGTGGGGGTACCCGGTCTGCGGGGTACCGACAGTGGATATGATGGACATTTTGCTTACTTCTAGTGTAGAATTCAAGAAGAGTTGAATGATTTGTCACATAGGCCTATACTAGTTTGACTAGGCTCAATGTGAAAGCAAATAGCATATGCATAAGGTTTTGTCTATATATGAACATCATATGGCTTTGGTAGGTATTTCCAATCAATTGAGGGAAACTTAAATCTTTTTAGAATTTCTTTGAAAATCTAAGTTTTACTTTCAAACTAGGACTAGCAGCCCTATTACCAATTCTAGTATTGAAACAACCTAGAATTAGATCAAGCTTTTGCTACCCACAACTTCCAAATTAAGGTAAAAGTATTTCAAACCAATGAAAGCAATATTCGAAGAGTAGCAAGTTGTAAACTAGAGACTTAGGAAAATAAAACAGAGCAACTATTCATCATTTCATCTATGTGAATTCTAAATCATTCTTACCACACATCTTTATTTGATGAAAGCAAATCTAACCTATTATTTTTATTTTTATATTTATTTTTTTAAACACAAGGTGGATGATGGATTGATGGAAAACAAATATGCAACGAATGTGATATATGTTACCTCAAGAGGGGGTCCTCCCCCAAGCTTGTTCTTCAACTACCTTCGTGATAAGGGTTGAACCCTTGATGACGGAGGTATGCTACAAGATCGGCTTGTTGTTGTTGTAGCGCTATGTTGAAGTTGGTGAATTGAGCATCCATGTGTTGTTGCCAATCCTGGGTACCTTGAACATGCTCTTGGAGTGTGCTGTAGATGTCACCCATTCTCACTTCAAGTTCTCCCATACGTCTAGCGAGGTCCTTCATTCCTTGGCTATAGTCATGATGACTTCTGACCACTGGGACCGCCAGCTTCGAGGTGTTGGTCTCACCCCCTTTGCTCAGTTCGGCAGGCTGAGTTGTTGGTTTTGACAACCTCCGGATGAAGATTTTGTCAGTGACTGGAGCTCCGGTTGAGGCTTTCGTCGAGAGTTCGTCGGCTTCAGAGTTGTGAAGACGCTGAACATGATGGAGATCCAGGACTTTGAAGTCCTTCTGAAACCTCTAGACTTCAAGGAGATAAGCAACTAATTGAGAGTTGTTGCAGGAACATTCACCTTTCACTTGTTTGATGATGAGTTGTGAATCTCCCTTTACCAACAGCTGTTTGACACCATAAGATAGTGCCACCTTGAGTCCATAGATGAGGGCTTCATACTCCGCCATATTGTTGGTTGCCTTGAAATCAAGGTGTACCATGTACTTGACCTTCTCCCCGGTCGGAGCCAAGAGAAGGATTCCAGCTCCGGCCCCCTGCTTCTGCACGGAACCATCAAAGTAGAGGGTCCAGTGAGGCTCGGTGAATATCGGAACTTTGAGTTCTGGTTTCTGCTCACTGTGGCCCCCAGGGTTCGATGGAGAAGGGGGTCCATTCCGCCACAAAGTCAGCCAAGGCTTGACTCTTAATTGCTTGTCTTGACACGAATTCTAGATCAAATTCTGCCAGCTTCGCTGCCCACTTTGCAATGTTCCCCGTAGAATTAGGATTATGTAAAATTGCACGTAGTGAAAAAGAAGTTACCACTTATATTTTGTGGGCTTGGAAGTAGTGATGAAACTTCTTTGAGGCAATAAGAACTGCGTAAAGCAGTTTATGCACCTCAATGTATCGTGTCTTGGCGTCATGGAGTACATAACTGATGAAGTACACAGGGCTTTGGATGGTTCGAACCCTTTCAGAAGGACCCGGAGCTTCTTCTCCTTCGACCCGGACCCTGTTGGAGGGTCCCGGACCTTCAGGTTGTGCTCCTTGGACCCTCCCGCAGGGGTCCAAAACTTCTTCTTGTTCAATCCGTATCTCAATAGGAGGATCCAGATTATCTTGCTTAGCCTGGTGAAGCTCTTCAGACGAAAGAGATTGATCTCCTAGCACTTCATTTTGAAGTTCCGTGTCTGGGAGCTGGGACCCAGTCACGTCTTCAGGTGATTCTGGACCCTCCTAGAGCGGTCCGGACGTCGGAATCGGATATGGCTTTGGTCTTTCTGCAACTAGGACCATACTGACAACTTTGGTAGTTGAGAAAATTTAAAGCAGTAAAGGCTCACTAGGATTCGGAGCTACCAATATTGGTAGTGTGGTGAGGAACTGTTTAAGCTCTTGGAACGCCTTTTCTGCTTCTTCAGACCAATGAAAAGTTCTGTACTTCCTCAAGAGTTTGAAGAAGGGTAGCGCCCGTTCTGCCAGTCTTGATATAAACCGGTTGAGCGCAGCTAGACATCCAGTCAACTTTTGGACATCTTTAATACAGGTTGGTGGCCGCATTTCTTCTATAGCCTTAATCTTCGCTGGATTTGCTTCGATTCCTCAGTGAGTCACCAAGAACACCATAAGCTTTCCAGAGCTAACCCTGAATACACACTTGTCCGGGTTCAGCTTGGTGTGCGTAGTGTGCAACTTGTTGAAGACAGCTTGTAAGTTGTCAAGGAGTGACTCCTCATTTTTTATCTTCACGACGATGTCATCAACATACACCTCCACCAAGTCTCTAATTAGCTCTCCAAATGTTTTGTACATAGCTCGCACAAATGTTGAAGCAACATTTTTAAGACCAAATGACATGTCAGTATAACAATACAATCCATCTACTGTTATGTAGGCAGTATGCTCTTCACCTTCCTTAGACGTTTGGATTTGATGATACCCAGAATATCCATCTAAGAAACACATTTGCTCACACCCGGAGGTGGAGTCCACTATCTGATCTATTCTAGGTAGTGGAAATGGATCCTTTGGACATGCCTTATTTAAGGTGGTGTAGTCGATACACATCCGAAGCTTCCCACAGGCCTTGGGTACAACTACTGAGTTTGCCAGCTATTTTGGATGGAAGACTTCCCGGATGAATCCAGCTTCGAGCAACTTCTTGATTTCCTGTCGGATGAAGTGCCTTCGGGGCTTCTGGTGTACAGGTCGTGCGTCTGGGTAAATTTTCAGATTGTGCTCAATCACCTCCTAGGGATCCCAGGCATTTGTGACGGTTGCCAGGCAAACACGTCAACATTAGCCCAGAGGAAAGTGATGAGCGTGAGTTCCTATTTGCTGTTCAGGCCCCCTGATATACGGGTAGTCTAAGCAGCATCGGAACCAATTTGGACGACTTTGATGGGAATGTCAGTGTCGCCGCTTGGTTGCACACGAGGTGTGGAAGTAGAGCCTTTGTGACGAATGCTTAAAGGATTCGAAGATGGCTCCTTACCAGATGCTTCCTCTTGCGATGTGGTTAGCGCATAGAGTTCTTCCAGTGCAGTAACTCCTGCGGTATGGTCTCCGCGGATCTGGAGAACGCCCGTGGGTGTTGGCATCTTCAACACCAAGTAACCATAATGGGCAGCAGCCATAAACTTGTATAAGGCTGGTCTACCCAAAATGGCATTGAAAGGCAAACTGATCTGCGCGACGTCGAAGACCAGTTTCTCGGTTCTATAGTTCTCCCCGGTCCCGAAGATCACTGGGAGTGTAATGGAACCAAGAGGAGTAATAGTTCTCGGACCTATTCCAGAGAAAGGTCAGCATGGGCGAAGGTCTGAAGGCCGGAGCTGAAGCTTAATGAAAGCTTTGAAGCTTAAAAGGTTTAGCCCGGAACCTCCGTCCACCATACATGGTGGATTTGGATATTGTTAATGGTGGGTGACACCATCAACGGGAGTTGACCAGCCCCGATCATATTTTGGGGGCAGTCCGAAGCATTGAAAATGACGGGTGTATCGATCCACTTCCGACGTGGTTCTGCCTTAGCAGTGAGAGCTACCATGGCCATTTCCCATCGCATTTTCTTGAGGATGCGGCGAGAGGTGATGTCCCAAGAACCACCATAGATGGTGTTCAAGGTCTTCCGACGTTCGTTGTTAGAGATGTCAGAGTCGTCATCGACAGTGTTGTAGGTGGCTTTCAAGACCTTTTTGTGGTCCTAGAAACCTAGCTCCTCTTCAGCCGGAGCTTCGTCGACTTTTTGTTTTCCTTCCCTTTGACGGAGAGGAGCTTCTTCCCGGTGCTTGTTATAGCGCTCGGCAAGGTTCTAGACCTCCTGGCACTCTTCCAAACTCTGTCAGTTCGTCTTGTGAATCGGACACCATGCTTTGGAACTGTTGCGGTCCTCTGATGACGGTCGAGGTTGCTTCTCGGGGCGTGGCCCCCGGCTTCCAGGAGCTGCAGCGGCAGCAGCTGGAGCGCCGGTCGATGACTTCTTTTTGTTGTTTGGCTTCTTTTTCTTCTTGCCACTACTGGAGGTAGCGGCTTCAGTTTTGGAGGACTTCTGGTTGACCTCCGGAGCTGGCTTGGAATGCATTTCACGGCCCTCCGCAGCCCTAGCACATTTGTCAGCTAGGCTAAAGAGTTCTGTGACACTGGTAACTTCATTAATGGCGAACTTCTCTAGCATCTTCTTATCTCGAACACCCTGTCTGAATGCAACGATAACAGAGAAGCTCGAGATTGAAGGAATGGTATTTTGTGCTTGAGAAAACTACTGGATAAAGGATCGTAACGATTCCTCAGATGTATGCTTTACAGCAAACAAGTCCAATTCAGTGCCAGGCTGGGTGTAGGAGCTCCCGAAGTTGGCAGTGAATTGTTGGCATAGCTCCGCCCAACTATTAATGGAGTTGGGTGGAAGACTCATGAACCAGGACCTTGCAGTCCCAGTTAGAGCCACCGGAAAGTAATTGGCCATTACAGCCTCATCACCCCTTGCTGCCAGTATGGCAATAGAGTAGATTTGAAAAAATTCAGCGGGGTTGACAGCCCCGTCGAATTTCTCCAGTAAATGTGGCCGGAACTTCTGTGGCCACCTAACCATACGTAAGTGCATGGCCAGGGAAGAACAACCTCCTCCTACTCCTTGAGGAGCAGGGTTTTCCTGAGCCTCACGTCTCTCATGAGCACGCTCGATGTGAACACGACCATCCTGCTGCCGGTAACGGCGATCCAGTTCCGACTGTAGGTCATGAGTCGGAATCCTGGTAATTGTATGGGTGTTTCATGCCCTAGAGGCAACAAAGTCACCTGCTGAGATGCAGCACGTCTCCTCTATTGAGAGGCTTATGGACGAAGTCGGCTGGACAAAGTACATCGTTGTGAAGCTGCTCGCCCTGAAGGGGGAGGACCTTGGTTGCTTATGCCTGCAGCCGCAGCTGCGACCAGATGGTCAACAGCATCCCTCCACTGCTCCATAGCACCCTGGGGTGCACCTGGAGGTGGTGGGCGTTGTAGAAGAGCTCGCGCAGCAATGAGCGTGTGCTCGGGGTTTTTGTTTGTCGATGCAGTGATCGATGCAGATGCTCCATCTTGTTGACCAGCATTGTTTGTTGGAACAGATGGTGGCTGTGGTGCCACAGCGCCTGCTGGAACAATGGCACCTGTTGGTTGTTTGATGTTGGACAGATTGTCTCCAGCAGGTTGCCCAGCACGGTTGCCATTGGAGGATCTAGCAGCTGAATTCACCATCTTGTGATCTCGGGATTTTGTCCCCCTACCTGGCGCGCTAGCTGTCGAAGTGTTTGATACGACACTTCCCCCGGACCCGCTAAGAAGCAGCCCGCGGAGGTTCTTTTGTAGTTGGGACACACAGAGATCAAGATCAAGATGGTGACCTCAGGGATTTACGTGGTTCAGGCCGCCTGAGCATAACACCCTACTCCACGGGGTTTGTCTTGCTGTATTGCGAGTTGATCGGCTGGGATCTGATTGAATAAGATTCTCCCTTGATGTTCGTGCGGTGCAGCCCTTTTATAGTTATAAGGACTGACCGTTACAAAGCTTGCCTGGCTCGACATGTGGTCCTGGCGCATTTGATGGCCTAATACACTGTCTAAGGGTCTTTAAGTATAATTAGTTGTGTGATAACGTGCCTTAATGGCCGCGTTACCCCTATCAACAATGCATTGATCGTGTGTCATTAATATGGCATTAATGACACATTATCAGGCCTTGTAACTGCCACTTTAACCGTCCTTGAATGTTTGTGATGAACGTGATCATCTTGTATTTATGTTAACGATGAAGGTTCGGGGGCTCCACAAGTGGCAGATCCGGAGCTTTCCCTTGCGGGAGGATAGGTTCGGGGTCACTATATACGTGTCGGCACTGGAGCTCCTCTCTGACAGGGGTTAGGCCCGGGGTTGTTGTACACGTGTAGTAGTCGGAGCTTCCCTTGGTTGGGAGTTTAGTTTCGGTCTTCTTTTACACGTGTTAACCTGGGAGCCAACCATCAGAGGGGAGCAGGTCCAGTGCAACATGACATGTGGGACCTGCAAGGGCCTTCGACTCTGACAGGTGGAACTTTCTTGCACTTCTTGCGGTATCGCGGGGTACACGGTACATAGGGTACCGACAAGCGCCGACCCTGCTCAGACCACTCGCAAGACGGGCGGTCAAGGTGGGAAATAGGGATAACTCGCTCATCACCCCTCTAAGTAGTTGTTGACAGCAAGGTTGCCCACCAACCATCGCAGCTACCCATGGAGCTTTGAGCGCCAATATTGTAAATACTATGCCTAGTAGAACAGTGTAAAAGATTTGTAGGGCTTAGGAGTAGCACTAAGGACAATCGAGCGCCAGGAGGGTCAGGTCCAGAGTGCGCAATCAGCTTAGCTTGGTTCCAAACCCTAAGCATGTGTACCCAGCCTCCCTCGTCATCCGGAGGCAAGCCATTGCCCTGTTTTGTAAAAGCATGTCTCCTCCTACAAACTCCTATCAGAAATGCACTGTTTTACTTAAAGGCTTCTTAAAATTTTTGTTCATTAAATTATGTATTAATTTTATGATCATGCCATGATAACCTCGTTTACCATCTGTTACCTTCTTATTCACCGTCGCATATTCTGTAACTCGTCCTAGCTAAAGTCATACAATCCATCTACAGGCGGGTCAACTTGAGGTAACTGCAGTGTGTGAAAGGTTCTCCCGGCTGCTCTCATCATTAGGAAACCGTGGCGCCAAAAGGCTCCCGAGGAAAGGATTGTGCCGAGCAGGAGGTCCACGGGGTGCAAGTTGCTTAGCTTGGTCCTGCACCCTAAGCAAACACACCTTGCCTCCCAGCGCTACACCTGAGTAGTGGAAATAGAGAGCTCACACCCTAAGGACGACATGAGCCGGACCCCGGAGCACCGATGCATCGAATTACCCAAGCCCCGTGCGTCAGTCCAGGACTTTATTACATGGTAGAGCTAAGGAGAGGAACAGGTATAACCAACGAACAAGGCTAGCCCCCCTCTTCCTATATGCAGGACAAACAAACGGAGTGTCCATCCCCGGCACCACCCAAGGGGCCTGCCGTCGACGTCTCCACAACGATGGTGGATGATGCCGGAGCATCCAGCTCCGCCACCTCCTAAGGGGCCTGCCGTCGACGTCTACACGAAGATGGTGGATGACATCGGAGCATCTGGCTCCGGCACCTCACAAGGGGCATGTCGTCGACGTCCCAGAACGTCAACGACAGCACCAAGCGTGGATAAGTAAGTAAACTCTCCTGCCCCACTCTTGTTGCTAACAAGGTTCCCTTGCCATGGCCTGTAAACTAGGGGCCTGCCACCGACGTCTCTACAACAATGGTGGACGATGCTGGAGCATCCAGCTCTGGCACCACCTAAGGGGCCTGCCGTCGTCGTCTCTATGATGATGGTGGATGACGCCGAAGCATCCAGCACCGGCACCTCCCAAGGGGCCTGCTGTCGACGTCTACACGAAGATGGTGGACGACGTCAGAGCATCCAGCTCCAACACCTCACAAGGGGCCAGCCGTCGACATCCCAGAACGTCAACGATAGCACCAAGCACGGATAAGTGAGTAAACTCTCCTGCTCCGCTCTTGTTGCTAACAAGGTTCCCTTGCGATGGCCTGTAAACTAGGGGCCTGCCGCCGACGTCCCTACAATGATGGTGGACGACGTCGAAGCATCCAGCTCCGGCACCACCCAAGGGGCCTACTGTCGACGTCTCTACAAGATGGTGGACGACGCCAGAGCATCCAGCTCCAGCACCTCCCAAGGGGCCTGCCGTCGACGTCTACACGAAGATGGTGGACGACGCCGGAGCATCCAGCTCTGGCACCTCACAAGGGGCCTGCCGTTGACGTCCCAGAACGATAATGACAGACCCAAGCGCGGATAAGTGAGTAAACTATCCTTCTTCGCTCTTGTTGCTAACAAGGTTCCCTCGTGATGCCCTGTAAACCAGGGGCCTGCCGTCGACGTCTCTACGACGATGGTGGACGACGTCGGGGCATCTAGCTCCGGCACCTCCCTAGGGGCCTGCCGTAGACGTCTACATGAAGATGGTGGATGATGCTGGAGATCCCAGCTCCGGCACCTCCCAAGGGGCCTGCCATCGATGTCTACACGAAGATGGTGGGCGATGCCAGAGCATCCAGCTCCAGCACCTCCCAGGGGGCGTGTCGTCGATGTCCCAGAACGTCAACGACAGCGCCAAGCGCGAATAAGTGAGTAAACTCTCCTGCCCTGCTCTTGTTGCTAACAAGGTTCCCTTGGGATGGCCTGTAAACTAGGGGCTTGCCACCGACGTCTCTACGACGATGGTGGACGACATCGGAGCATCCAGCTCCGACACCACCCAAGGGGCCTATCGTCGACGTCTCTACGACGATGGTGGACAACGCCGGAGCATCCAGCTCCGGCACCTCTCAAGGGGTGTGTCGTCGATGTCCAAATGAAGATGGTGGACGACGCCACAGCATCCAACTCTGGCACCTCACAAGGGGCCTGTCGTCGATGTCCCAGAATGTCAATGACAGCACCAAGCACGGATAAGTGAGGAAACTCTCCTTCCCCTCTCTTGTTGCTAACAAGGTTCCCTTGTGATGGCTTGTAAACCAGGGGAATGCCGACGACAACTCTACAATGATGGTGGACGACACCGGAGCATCCAGCTCCGGCACCTCTCAAGGGGCCTGCCGTCGACTTCTACACGAAGATGGTGGACGACGCCAGAGCATCCAGCTCCGGCACCTCCCAAGGGGCCTGTCGTCGATGTCTACACGAAGATGGTGGACGACGCTGGAGCATCCATCTCTGGCACCTCACAAGGGGCCTACCGTCAACGTCTACACGAAGATGGTGGACGACGCCAGAGCATCCAGCTCCGGCACCTCCAAAGGGGCCAGCCCTCGACGTCTACATGAAGATAGTGGACGACGTCGGAGCATCTCCCAAGGGGCCAGCTCAAGAAATTTTACAATCAAGTGGTTGATGTCCTTAGCCAACTAACCACATCTACCAAAGGGCCTCTAAGGGGATCCACATGCAGAAAATCAACAGACGACACTTCGGCCATGTTAATTGTGCAAATTGATGGTCCTGAGAAGCCAACGAGCTCAACAAAGGTTCTGTAAATCCCTATGTAGCTAAGGACTCAGAGCAACAGTTGAAAAGCACAGATACAATGCAAGAAGCCAAACACAAGTTCGAATTCGTTATGGAATTCTTTACAAGGGAGAGTGCACCACGAATACAAAAAACAAGCTACCAGCCTCAGCCCCGACTGAATTGCGCTACGACATGTTGGGCAGCTTTCTTAACCTCTGCCGTTGCTGTCACCTCACGTTCCTCAACAGGGCCTTCAAAAACTGGCTCTAGTGCCAGATCAGTGTATCGTATCCGGTAGCACACCAAGACATGGGATGCTACCATCTCCGTCGCCGCCCTACCCTCGGCTTCCAAACGCTGAGCCAGCTGACGCTCCCGCAGATCAAGCTCCCGACTGCAGAGCTCTACTGCCTGCTCCCGGGCTTGAATGTCATGATCGTGCAGGAGGAGTTCCTGATGCTCAGCTAGGTGCTGCACCCGGTCCCGCGCCAAATTACTCTCCTGAAGCTCAAGGTCTTCGAGGCGGGACTATAGTTTGTCTCTATCAGCCTCAGCCCAGGCCATCATCGCCTGCACTGCCACCTCTTGTTCAGCGACAGCAGCCTCCCTCTTGGCAACGTTGGCTTCCTCATGACTCAGGCCCTCTCGACCGGCAGCAAGAGCGTGCAGGCGGGTGTCAGCGGCGTTGTTGGATGCCTTGGCGTCATCCAGAATCTTTTGGGTCAAGACGTTTGAGTCCCTCACCAAGCGGTGCCTCACCTCCATTTCCTTGCTCTCCTTCTGGTACTTCGCCTTCGCCTCGGTGATCGTAGAGCTCAGGAGACCCTCCCAGCCTTGGAGGCGCTCGCCCTCGGCACACAACTTCTCCCACTCTGCGACAAGAGCCTCTTGCGCCCGACGGAGGTTTGATTGCACCTAAAGGATGCAGGATTGCGTCAAGTCCATGATGTCGGAAAGTCGCTCCAGCTGCACCGAAGTCAGGGAAGGTCGTTCGATGATCAACTCGGGGACCCCTTCCTCCCGTAGTGGAGAAGGCGAGGCCACCAGCACTGGAGATCTTGCCCCTCGGAGTCTGAGCAGGAGTTGTGGTGCTACCTGACACAGAAGGGCCACCACATCTCAGAGAGCCGCCCGCTGAATCAGTGGACATGGAGGTCACCCTCATCCCCTAGAGTCGGCTCCGACATGGCCTCTACCGCGACAGTCAGAGGTGCCTCTGGCGTGACAGCTAGAGATGCAACCGGAGATGCTTCACTATCCACGCTGGGCACAGTCGCCGGAGCAGCACTCTCCTGAATAAGCTTGGCAGGCTGCCTCGCAAGTATAGCTGTAGCATCCTAGGCCGCCTTCAAAGCACTTCTCGGCACTACCCCCGGCAGTAGGGGCCTCACAACAACTGACGTAACCTTGCAAATCAAGATCAAGCCATGACCAATCAACATAGGCAGGCGAGACAGAAGAGCAAGCGTTGGCAAGAATGCCTTACCGACATCCCCGGAAGCTCCAGCGAGCCTCCACTTTCGGCGGCCCTGAAGCCACGGGCCCTGGCGATGGCGTAACAGGTGATGCCATCCCGACAAGGCCTCTACCAAAACCACCAGTAGTACCGCCGCACTGCGCCGGTGTGCTTCCACAAATCCCGACAGAGCCACCTCCCGAGCTGCCGACGATGTCGGCTCGAGGCCACTTTGCCTGAGACTCTGTAGGTGTGATGCTGCCAGAGTCCCATATGGCACCCTGGACCGCGCAGGTGACAGGGATATTCGATGCGGAACTAACCGCCAATGACGGTGGATCGCCGTTTGATGGACCGAACCTCCCCCCGAAGAATTGCTGGCGCTAGGTTCTGAAGAAGGGTGCGTCGGTGGACGCTGACTTGGAGCGAAGGACACCAGTGGCGGCACCCTCGGTGGCGACCGAGGGCGTTTCTCCTTCACGACCTTGACCACCAGGGCCTTCCCTTTTCCTACGTTGGGGATCGCTTCCTTCCCCTTACCTACGTCAGGGACCAGCGCCTTGCCTTTCCCTCCAGCAGTAGACGCCTCCTCCACCCCGGAGGCTTCAGAACCTAAAGAAGGTGTGGACTCCTCCATGGAGTTGACAATGGTCAGGCTTCGACTCTCATCACCAACCTGCCGCGGCGCAAGACCAATCACGTCCAAGTTGGGCATCTCCTTCAGAACCTTCGTCCGAAGGTCTCGATCCATGCAAAGCAGTGGGCAAGCCTGCGGAAGGTTGAAGACGTCGCTTAACAGCAGGTTGTCGCACGCCTTGGACATTGCTTCAAACACCTGCTGAGGGGTCATCTCCGTGTCGCGACCCCTCAGCAACCTGGTACCATCTTCGAGCCCAAACTAGAGCCATGCTGGGCGGCAACGGTGATGGAGAGGGGCCAGTCGGCGGCGAATAAAGTCGGCCATCATCGACAACTCTGATAGACTGTAGTCCGCCAGGAATCGGATCCTCTCCATCACCGGCTTGTACGCCAGCTCAAGCTTTGGGCGTTCCTCCCAGGCTGCCTTCCTAATCGCCGGCCAGCCGGTGGGAAAGACCATGCAATCGTGGGCATCGACATGTATGACCACCCAGTCGCTCCTCCAGCCGGGCCACTTCGCCGGGGAGAGCGGATTAATGTACTTAAAGGAGTTGTTGGCCCGATGCTGGAAGCAGAAGCCGCCGAGGAAGTTGGATTTGCTCTTCTTCTCGGTCTGCCTCAGCACCAAGAACTGCTGGAACACCGGCACGCATGGGCACACCCCGACTGACATCTCGCAGAAATGTGAGAACACCGCCGCCACCACCAGAGATTTCGGCGACAGATGATGGAGCTGGAGCCCAAGGACTTCCAGAAGTTTCACCAGGAAGGAGGAAACAGGAGGGACAAACCCGGAGTATGTGTACACCTGGAAGAAGACGATCTCCTTCTCCCCCAACTCCGGTGGCAAGGAGCCGAGACGGATCACATCCTGTTGTTCCTTGTCCTCCCAGTTGAAAAGCCGCCTCACGGGTGAGACATCCTCCATCCGGGAAGAAGGCGGAGCCGAGTCCATTAGAGCAGGGGGTTGAGAACCTCAAGAATGGGCAGACACACAAGGAGGGAGTCGAAGGATCGAATGCTTAGGACGTGCGGAAGAAAGGAAATTCCATTGCCCACAAAGGTACCTTTTTAAAGCACCCTAGTGGCATTTGGGCGCACCGTGCAAATTTGAGCGGGCTCCAAATCAACGGCTCATAACACGGCATCCATAACGAGCGGGCCCAGGTCCCCCATCAGAAAAGCCAACCCGGGCAGTTCCCCGCCAGAGAAGGCAACCTAGCGTTTCCCATAAAGACGGAAGTGAAAGCAGCAGGCGCCTTGGGAACCATCGCGATAATGTCACAGCGAGCAAAGATCCTATCACCACGACCACTCAACCATAGAGGGACACGTGGTCGCAGTAGTAGAAGAACGCACCGCTTCAACTGATCAAGACAAAATTAAAAGACCGCGCGGGAAAACAACATAGGGCCCCACCTTCGGGCTCGTCTCCTCACCCCAAGGTGGACCCAGGGGCCACTGTCGGTTCTCAGGAGACCGGGTACCCTCGCGCACAAGCTAGAGCCGCCAAGGTGCCTCACCTCCCAACAGGGACAGGGTCTAAGGGCGCCACATGTTCAAAGAAGCCTAGACCCACCAGCCTCAGATGGGAAGTTTGGGGGTGCCCATGAGACATCCAAAAGCGGAGAGCTCAGCTCCACCTTGACAACAAGCTCCTAGGCAGCCACGTGTTCAAGAGGACGGGACCCGACCTCCTCCGCAAGGTTGAGCTCCCAAGCTGCCAAGTGTTCAGCAGGACAAGACCCGACCTCCTCCGCAAGGGTGAGCTCCCAAGCTGCCATGTGGCCCACGAAGTCGAGACCTAGCCTCCCCCACAGAGGTGAGCTCCCAAGCTGCCACATGGCACACAAGACGGGCAAGGCCTCCACCATGGAGGAGAGCTCCCCGGTGGCCGCACGGTCAATCCACTTGCCCTGAGCAGATAGTAGGAGAGTTAAGAGGGCGGTGCGCCTTGTCTCCATCAAGCCTTGAAGATACGCGGCTTCCCCAGATGCATGGCACGGCGCACGCCTAATGTTAGGTATTGCTGTGACTAATCGCATCACAGTGAAGGCGTCGCAGGCCTATCCAACTCCGCCAAGTGGGTAGCTTACGGTGCCAAAGACAGTTGGATGGGACATTCCCTGCCAATGTCAGCAACAACGAGTGGGCTACTGACGACCCGGGCGACAAGACGGCGAGTCCTCAAGTCTGCGGGCAGAGCAAGCTTACAGAAAAAGCCTTAGATCTTTAGGATAAGATCGCCCTGGACCACCGGTCGGGCCCTGGGACCCCACTTGTAAGGCGTCCTACCTTGACTATAAAAGGCCCAGACTGCCACCGATACAAAGACCAGACTCAGAATCCCCGATACACACACATATATGCATACACGCTCACCAAGCAATACAATCTATTGTGGATTAGGGTGTTATGCTCCTTGCGGCCCAAACCACGTAAAAACAATTGTCTCATACTCTTCCACTATAACACTAGTTTGAGGCCTAAGCCCCGTCAAACAAGAACCTCCGCGGGCTGCTCCTTAGCAGATCTGGCAGAAGTGTCGCATTGACCCTTCTACAGCAACTAATGGACATCTCGATCTCAACGAAGATGGTCTAAATGTGGATCAAAAGGTATATCGATCTATGACTGGCTCATTACTCTATTCATGTGCATCTAGGCCATATATTATGCTTAGTGTGTGTATGTGTGCAAGGTTTCAAGCCACACCTAAAGAGTGCCATTTAATAGCTGCAAAAAGAATTTTAATATACCTTGTGCACACACCTGTCGGTGGTTTTGATCTGGCAGATCTCCTGATACTACTAAAGTGTTTGCGGAGTTTGAAGTTCGGTGTGGGCGCGCGGAGATTCAAGAAGGTGAAGTGTCAAATGACACAGAAGACACGAAGATTTACGTGGTTCGGGCCGCCTGAGCGTAATACCCTACTCCACGGGGTGTGTTGGCGTTGTATTGGATGTATGAGCTCAACGTGAGTTGAGAGTGTAGAATGAGCGTGTCCAGTCTGTGTAGTGAGCGTAGAGTGAGCGTGTGTCCTATGTATCATCGGCCTGTCCTTTTATAGTACAAGGACAGGCCGTTACAAGTTGGCCTGGCCCGACATGTGGCCCCGGCGGTTACTAATATTGATACACAATTGATACGCTTAATTACCCTTAATGACCGAGTTACGGGCTTTGACAGCACCGTTACTGGTAATTAAGGTCGTCCGATCGTGTGTCATTAATATAGTATTAATGACACTTAATTGGGCCTTGAAGTCTTTGATTCCCCTTTGAAGATCCGGAGCCATTGTGGAGTCTACCGGAGGTTTGAGGCTGAAGATCCGACGGTTGGACACGTGGCAGCTCTGGAGCATGCTGTGAGGAACAGATAGGTCCGGTGCTACCAGACACGTGTCAGTTCTGGAGCTTCCCTCGGTCTGGGGTTAGGTCCGGGGGTGCTGTTATGGTACTTAGCCCGGAGCTTCCCCCTTGTGGGCGGTAGCTCCGGTTTGATGGTACACGTGGCGACCCTGGGACTAACCATGTTGGGGAAGCGGGTCCGGTTATGTTTGACATGTGGGCCTCTGAAGGTCTTCAAATCAAGTAGATGACATTTCCTTGAGATCTTTGCAATCTCAAGGGGTATACGGTGCTCAGGGTGCCGACAGTGGCCCCCTGGGCCCACCTCTGGGGAAGATCCCTTGGGCGAAGTCATTCCGCTGGAGGTGGGTCCATCCTTCGACTTCTGAACTGAGTCTTCAAAGGTCTTCATATGTGCCGTTGGCGATAGTTTTGGAGTTAAATCCTCGCCGCGTGGCGTATCCCGGGTGTGGCAAATGAGATCTTTGGCGTGCGGATCTCACGCAATTGAAGGTCGCCGGTTCCCGATACGAAAATTGTATCGGTTCCGCGCGCCTTGTCAGGCCACCGCCTTTGGGCTTCCCGCCTTCCATGATGACAACCGTTCGCCTGGGTAAGAACCTCGATTTGATCGTCGGGGTGGTCCCGGGCCCTATTGTCATCGGCAGGGTGAAATTTTTGAGTAGTATCTTCGACTTCCCTGCGGTTTCCATCCAAGCGTTGCGAGGGCTTACTTAAGAAGGAAAGCGCGCACCATCTGGGGCTCTTTACACCTCTCATCTGATCTTGCACTCAAACTCCCAACTTGTGCTTGCTTTTCCTCTCTTGCCTCGCTGTGCCGCGATGGAGTTGGGTCTCCGTGAGAGCCGTTTGAAGACCGAAGGCGACCTTAAGAAGGTCTGGGCCCTCATGGGGTGGTCCCCGGACTTCTTCAACCGCCTGGTCCGCGCCAGCGGAGAGCTCCCGTTCGAGAAGGAGCACGCCGGCGAGATGGTGTACTTCCCTTCGTACGTCATGGTGGGGTTGATCCCACCTTTTTTCTCCTTTTTCTTGATGCTACTAGACTTCTATGGTCTGCAGCTGTACCACCTTGGCCCCCACTCCATTCTTTTAGTGTTTGTCTTCGTCCACTTCTGTGAAATGTGGGTGGGCATCCCCCCTGCATTGAGCTTTTTCGGACCTTCTTCACCGTCCATACCACCGGTAGGAGTAATGAGTACCTTGGCTTCTACTACTTTGTGAAGCGCAAGAAGTTCCCATTCAAGTACCTCCGGACGTTTCCCTCTGGAAAGTGGGATGATTGGAAGAAGGACTGGATAGTCATCCGGGTGGAGGAGCACGAGAAGTTGGAGCTGCCCGAAGGCCTCCCCAACATCGACATTGCGGTTTGGAGTGAAGCTCTGGTGCTGTCGGATGCCTTCAACCCTGCTCTGACCAGGATCCGCCAGTGTGTGGAGGGAGGATTAACTCCTCAGGCGGTATTTTGCAATTTCCTGGTCAACAGGTGGGCACCGCTGAAGAGGAGAGAAAAACTCGCTTGGGCCCTCAATAGTGTGATGGACGACGACCGGGTCGTGACCGGACTGAAGTCCAACATGGAGGGGGCGACCTTGGAGTTTCTCTCAATAAGTTCCAGCACAACATCGACGTTGCGGGTGATGACTTGACCTTGCCACCAGCTTTCCTCCCTCTGAACGTGGAAGTAGAGTTCAGCAGGGAGCTCCGGCGGACGATGCCAGTGCTTGACAACCTTGGTGTCGTCGAGAGAAGATCGACCTCCAGGGTGGTGATCCCTGGGGCTTCCGAAGGTGGCTCCGACCCTGCCCCGAAGCTAAGGATCGAAGTCGTCGGCAAGGGCAAGGAGCCGGCAGATGAACCCTTGAGCCGGAAGAGGAAGCTGAAGCATGCCAACGGAAGGTCCGTCAGGCCTGCATCCTCTGCATCATCTCCTTCTCCCCGGAGGGGCAGGTCTTCTACAACTGTGGTGACTGTACCTGCAGCGGCGTCTTCCCGGGGTGGTAGCTCCGGGCATGCGACTCCAGCACCAGGGCCAGTTGAGGCCTCTGGGTTTGGAGGTCCTTCCCGGTCGAGGGGGGCCTCGACTAAGGAAATGACCGTGGCTGCAACGAGTTCCGGGGGGGGGGGGGGGGGGGCTTCCGGAGCTTCCACCCCGGCGGCGGCTATGGTCAGCCCAGAATGCCCGGGAAAGAGATTCCGCGCAAGCTAGTGCGGAAGCCTCCCGAGGTAATTTTTAATCTTTACCTCAGACAGTTGTTTTGTTGTAGTAATTGTTTTTTAAGTTTCTTCATCAATCATCTGCAGCGTCCCCAAAAAGAGTAATGAGGCCCACCCTCAGCCACAGCAGCTGATGCTGTGAGGGCGGAGGCTTCTGCCCCTGTCCCGGTGCCGCCCCAAGTGGCGGCTAAAGTTGCGGCAGCTGCGGCGCCAGCTGTCGTGGTCATGGACCTCGACTCATCCCCCGAGACTCCCGTGGTAGTGCCGGATCATGGGAGAGAAGATGCGCCAGCGGCACCTGCCCCGGAGGTTGAAGTCCCGGGTCTTGATGTTGAGATGTTGGAAGCTCCAGCTGTTGAGCCGGAGGAAGCAGCGATTCTAGCCCCAGAGCTGGAAATTGTCGAAGCCCCGGCGGTTGAGCCGGAGGTTATTGAAGTCCCGGAGGTTGGGCCAGCTACCTCCAAAGCTCCGGCCTTAGAGTCGGTTGCCATTGAAGCTCCGGCTGCAGAGTCGGTTGCGGTTGAAGATCTTCCAGCGCCTAAACCGGTTGAGGTTGAAGCTCCGGCCTCAGGATCGGTTGTTGCGGAGGCATCAGCACTCGATCCCACGGTGGTCGAGGTGCTAACACCCGAGCCACTAGCGGAGGAGGAGGCCAGGCCGAAGCCTGAAGTGGCCCCTGCCCCAGAAGTGATGACAGCGGAGGTGCCTTCTATTGGGCCAGGGTGCCCAAATGAAGTTGCTGACCCCCTGCCCGAGGGGGCAAATGAAGACTTGGCGGCAGGGCCTTCGGAACCACTTCCGGAGGTCAGAACTTCTTCTGCGGGACCCTCCTCAGTGGTGACTGAGGCTATCCCGGAGGACGGCCCTAGTGCCGTGGAGGCTCAGGGGACCACTCTTGTGGAGTGGGACCCAATTTTTGTAAGCGAGAACCCGCTGGAACCAGCGGAGGAGACCCCAGCAGGTCCGGACCCTATTCCCCTGTCGTTGTCCATTGACAACTCTTGCTCCAGTTTGCGTCAAGTTCAGCTGGCGTTCTACCACGACAGCAAGGCTCTTGAAGAGGAGCGCCAAACCCTTAGGCGGGCATAATCGGCTCTACTTCAAGACCAAGCTGGCGCAGTCGAGGCTGGCAGATGACAAGGAGTGGATCAAGCAGGAGAAGGTCCGCCTGGAATACTTGGGCAAATTGTTGGATGATAGGGAGAGCTTGACTCGTGCCCTCGACGCTCAATCTCGGGCCATTTATGAGCAGACCAAGGCAGCTAATAGTGCGGCTGATGATGGCCAAGAAAGGCTTGAAGCCATTGACACTACTCTCATCAAGCGCCGGGAGGCACTTGAGGAGAGGGAGAAAAGGCTCGAGGATGAAGAGAAAAAACTCCTAGAGCTGTGGGATGACGTCCTGAAGAGGGAGGAGGAGCTCACCGAAAAGATGGCTCTGGCTGACAAGGGCCTCGAGGAACGTGCCAAGAAATTGGAAGAGCGTTGCGCTGAGGAGGAGGAGAAGGCCTGGGTGCGAGGGCAGGAACTCTACCAACAAGAGTGTGCCATCGCTGCCAGGGAGAAGAAAGTGAGGGGCAGGGAGAAGGACCTGGTTGACCGCCGGAACAAGATCTACCTCCAGGAGGAGGAGCTCGGAAAACTCGAGAAGTAGGTTGCTGAAAAGATTCAGCAAAATGCCAAAGAGGTTGAGTGCCTTGCTCGCGAGAATTCTGAACTGGCGGCATCCAGAAGATCCTTGGAGGAACTGAAGGGCTTGAGGGTTGCAGACTCCCTACAGGTTTGGAAGTTCCTGAGAAAAGTCAATGATGCGCTGACACCGATGGGCTTCAGTCTCGTGTGTCCGGATGATCCAGAGCCGGAGCCGGACCTAGCGTTACAGGCGTTGAGCTCGGTGGGTTGCAAACTCTCCAAGGTGGGTGACGTCATCGCGGACCAGTTGGAGGTTGAGGGGCAGTCCCTGGCGAAGAACGTATCAGAATATGTGCTGACATGCTACACCAGCCAGGATCCCCAATTCCCTCTGGACCCGGTGCTTGAAGGTCCCGTCGAAGGAGAAGGTGAAGCAACCTGAGCCAACGTGTCGGAGGTTGCTCAGAAGGTCGCTCAGTTCTTCCATAGGGTCTAGGACCATCTCTGTAGATCCCACTTGTATTCTCTCTTTTTCTTCCCCAATTTTGTAATCCCTTGTCTCCAGATGAATGAAATCCAAATTTTTGTGAATTTCATTTTTGTCTTCAACACTTTTGTCTTCACATGGCCCCCTGGTAGATGTACACAATTTGATTGTGAACATGTACCAAGAGGATATTGTGTTTTTTTGAAGACTCGTTTGCTTCGAACTTGTAGATTGTAGGTCCAAAGTCTTTGATAGTGAAGGCCCCCTGAGGTTGTCGAAGCTCAGAAGCTCCGGTATTGACTACCGTTGGGGCTCAGTAGCTCCGGCAATAGTTCCTACCAACGCGTAGAGCATCGATAGTTAGCCCTCCGAGGTGTTGGAGCTTAGTAGCTCCGGCAGTGACCTTTACCAACGCGTAGTTTGTCAGCAGCAGACTCCATTTGTGGAATCTTCTCACCATCTTTTATATTACGTCAACGGCTGGCCCCCCTAGCTTTACCGAAGCTTGGTTGCTCCGGTGATGCTCGTTTTCAATGTTTAACATCGATTATAAGCCACTTAGGGGGAGTCGGAGTTTTGTTAGCTCCGGCTTTTCTTCATCAACGTGGATTCTATATTTTTCCTGCACACTGAAGCCAAGAAAAGTTGTAAAATTCGCTCCTTGCCTATAACTTCATTGCGGCTTACGCTTCCCACAAAAATTTTAGGTCAAACACAATTTTGAATACAACCGAATGCGTTGCCTTCTTTCTCCCGGATCCAATTGTACTTGGACCCGCCTTACTTCAGCCTGCCGGGGTGTAGGTAGAGTGGCGTACTTAGGGTGCTTGACCAGGCTAACTCGATAGCACACTCTGGCCCTAGATTGGCTTGGCGGCATTCAGGCGAGTGAGCCATGAACAATATTTGAATCCAAAATAATTGACAATACATCTCGAATTGTACATGAACTGGTCGAACTAAAATTTCTTAAGAATTGCACAACTTTGTTATAGACAAGAAAGAGAAAAATAAAAAATGTTGATCCTGTACAAAATAAATGCACGTGGAGTCTGTTTCACATGAAGATGTCTTTCATTATAGGTCCGGGGTACAGGGGAAACAAGTACACTCTTAGGGTACGGAACCAGGCTAAGCGTGTTTCATTTCTCGTTTGACCCAGGGTAGCTAGCCACAATTTTAGTCCTGAGACTGTGACAAGTGTTGCGTGAACTTTGCGGACTTTCTGGGAAAGGTCTGGCTGTTCTCCCGGAGGAACTACCCGACTCTGTACAATGACTCTATAACATACACCTCAAGTTTCTACAGACTCACCTCCGTGATATTAAGTGTAGAACTTACGAAGGTGCTCAATATTCCAAGGATTTGGGAGAGGTGTCCCATCCTCGGTAGCCAAGCGAACGCTTCCGGGACGGGATACTTTAATCACTCGGAAGGGTCCTTCCCAGCTGGGGGAGAGTTTGTTTAACCCTTCTCTGGATTGTATTCTCCGTAGCACCAGATCGCCTTCCTCGAGCTGTCGGTTGTGTACATGCCGCTGATGATAGCGCTAAAGGGCTTGACGGTATCGGGCATTCCGAACAGCTGCTTGGCACCTTCCCTCCTCAAGGAGGTCTAGGTCTTCACACCGGAGCTGGTCCTGCGTGGCTTCGTCGAAGGTCCGGACCCGGAGTGACCCCAAGGTGATTTCCGGAGGAAGGATTGCTTCAGCTCCGTACACCAGGAAAAAGGGGGTCTCACCAGTTGACCGGTTTGGAGTTGTCTTGTTGGCCCATAGGGTGGGTGGAAGCTCTTCAATCAAGTTGGCTCCATGTTTTTTCAAGCGCTCGTAGGTGCGTGTTTTGAGTCCTATCAGGATTTCAGCATTTGCTCTCTCGGCCTGGCCATTGCTTGCCGGGTGAGCTACGGATGCGTAGCAAACTTGAATGCCGAGGTCTTCGCAATATCCTTAAAATGCAGAGCTTGTGAATTGGGTCCCATTATCAGTAATGATTTTGTTTGGGACTCCAAATCTGCATACAATGGACTGCAAAAAGTTGATAGTAGATTGCTTGTTTATTGTAACAACTGGAGTTGCTTCCGGCCACTTGGTGAACTTGTCAATGGCGACATACAAGAACTTGTAACCTCCGACGGCCCTTGGGAAAGGTCCCAAGATGTCCATCCCCCATACAGCGAAAGGCCATGTAGGAGGTATCATTTGTAGAGGCTGAGCCGTTGTGTGAATTTGCTTTGCATGAAATTGGCATGCTTTACATTTCTTCACCAGCTCAGTTGCATCCTGGAGTGCTGTAGACCAGTAGAAGCCATGCCGGAAGGCTTTACCGACCAGCGTGCGGGAAGACGCGTGGTTCCCACACTCGCCTCCATGGATTTCTGCAAGGAGCTCGCAGCCTTCTTCCCTTGTTATGCACCGCATTAGTACACCGTTGGCACCGCGCCGGTAGAAATCCCCTTCTACCAGCGTGTATCTTTTAGCCAATCTGACTATCCGGACAGCAGATACGTCATCGTCAAGAAGGATGTTGTCTTTCAAGTAGCTCCGGATCTCCGAGATCCATGCATCGGAGTTAACTTGAGCATTTGAGTCTTGCGTGTTGGGTTGCTCGGAGCTTCCGACAGCACCTACGACCCTTGATGGCTGCCATGGTAACAGGGCCATCTGGACTGTCAGCTTCGGGATGCTGATCTCGCCTCCTTCGCTCAGTTCGGCAGGCTGAGCTGTGGGTTTTGACAACCTCCGGACAAAAGTTCTGTCAGGAGTTGGAGCTCTGGTTGACGCTTTCGTCGAGAGTTCGTCGGCTTCAGCATTGTGGGCACGCTGGACATGGTGGAGGTCTAGGACTTTGAAGTCCTTCTGAAGCCTCTGGACTTCAAGGAGATAAGCAGCTAGCTGGGGATTGTTGCAGGAGCATTCACCCTTCACTTGTTTAATGATGAGTTGTGAATCTCCCTTGACCAGCAGTTGCTTGACACCGTATGACAGTGCCACCCTTAGTCCGTAGATGAGTGTTTCGTACTCCGCCATGTTGTTGGTCGCCTTGAAGTCAAGGTGTACCATGTATTTTACCTTCTCCCCGGTTGGTGTGAGGAGAAGGATTCCAGCTCCGCCCCCCTGCTTTTGCATGGAGCCATCGGAGTAGAGGGTCCAGTGAGGTTCGGTGAAGACCGGAGCCTTGTGTTCCGGCTTCTGCTCACTGGGGCCCCCATGGTTTGATGGAGAGGGAGTCCATTCCACCACGAAATCCGCCAATGCTTGACTCTTGATTGCTTGCCTTGAAATGAATTCGAGATCGAATTCGGCCAATTCCGCTGCCCATTTTGCAATATTCCCAGTTGAATTGGGATTATGCAAGATTGCTCGAAGTGGGTAAGAAGTCACCACTGAAATCTTGTGAGCTTGGAAGTAATGGCGAAGCTTCCTGGAGGCAATGAGAACTGCATAGAGCAGCTTATGCACCTCTAGGTATCGAGTCTTGGCGTCATGAAGTACTTCACTGATGAAGTACACTGGGCGCTGAATGGTCCGGACCCTCCCGGAGGGGCCCGGAGCTTCCTCTTCATTGACCCGGATCCTCCCTGAGGGATCCGGACCTTCTTCAGGGACCTCCGAGTCCTGGCTAGAGGGACCGGGAGCTTCTTCAGAAGCGACCTAGACCCTCCCGGAGGGGTCTGAGTCTTCTGAAGTAACTTCTTGTGGACCCAAGTCTGGGAGCTGGGACCCAGACTCGCTTTCAGGAACCTCCGAACTCTCCCGGAGGGGTCTGGATTCCTGGGCATGGGATGGTTCTGGTCTCTCCGCAACCAGGACCATACTGATGACTTCGTCAGTTGCTGAAATAAAAAGCAGCAAAGGCTCACCAGGGTTCGGAGCTACCAGAGTTGGTAGGGTGCTGAGAAACTGTTTTAGCTCCTAGAACGCCTTTTCTGCTTCTTCAGGCCATTGGAATGGTCCAGACTTCCTCAATAACTTGAAGAAGGGAAGTGCCCATTCTGCCAGTCTTGAAATGAACCGGCTTAGGGCTGCTAGACATCCAGTCAGCTTTTGGACATCCTTGATGCGGGCTGGTGGCCGCATGTCTTCAATGGCTTTGATCTTCGCCGGATTAGCTTCTATGCCCCGGTGACTTACCAGGAAACCAAGAAGCTTTCCAGAGCTAACCCCGAAGACACACTTGTCTGGGTTTAGCTTTGTGCGCGTGACCCGCAACTTGTCGAAGACAGCCTGTAAGGTGTCAAGGAGTGACTCCTTGTTCTTGACCTTGACCACGATGTCATCGACGTACACTTCCACTATGTCTCTAATGAGTTCTTCAAAAGTTTTGAAAATAGCTTGTACAAAGGTTGAAGCTGCATTCTTGAGACCAAATGGCATGGTTGTATAACAGTACAATCCATCTACTGTGATAAAAGAGGTATGCTCTTCATCTTCCCTAGACATTCTGATTTGATGATACCTAGAATATGTGTCTAGGAAACACAGTAATTCACACCCGGAGGTGGAATCCACTATCTAATCTATTCTAGGTAGTGGGAATGGATCCTTTGGACATGCCATATTTGGTGTTGTGTAGTAGATACACATCCGAAGCTTCCCGCCGGCCTTGGGCACAACGACTGGGTTTGCTAGCCATTTTGGATGGAAGACTTCTCGGATGAATCCAGCTTCGAGCAACTTCTTCACTTCTTGTCGAATGAAGTTCTGTCGCTCTATGGATTGCTTCCGAGGCTTCTGGTGTACGGGCTGGGCGTCAGGGTAGATCTTCAGATTGTGCTCAATCACTTCCCTGGGGATCCTAGGCATTTGTGACGGTTGCCAGGCAAACACGTCGACATTAGCCCGGAGGAAAGCGATGAGCACGAGTTCCTATTTGTCATTCAGTCCTCCCGATATACGGGTGGTCTGAGCGGCATCGGAACCGATTTGGACGACTTTGACGGGAATGTCGGTGTCGCCGCTTGGCTGCAAACGAAGTGCAGAAGTCAAGCCTCGCTGACGAATGCTCGGGGGTTTTGGAGCTTGCTCCTACCTGGAGTCCTCCTCTTGCACCGTAGTAAGCGCATGAAGTTCTTCTAGAGAAGTTACTCCAGCAGTACGATCTCCATGGATCCGGAGAATGCCTACTGGTGTCGACATCTTTAACACCAAGTAGCCATAATGAGCAGCTGCCATGAATTTGTACAAGGCAGGCCTGCCCAAGATGGCGTTGAAAGGTAAGTTGATCTGAGCAACGTCAAAGACCAACTTCTCAGTGCGATACTTCTCCCGGGTCCCAAAGGTAACGAGGAGAGTGATAGCACCGAGTGGGGTAATGGCTCCCGGATCTACTCCAGAGAAAGGTCTAGAGGGATGGAGATCCGAAGGTCGGAGCTAAAGCTTGGTAAAAGCTTCGAAGCTTATGAGGTTCAGCCCCGAACCTCCGTCTACCATAACATGGTGGAGCTGGATTTTATTGATGGTGGGAGATACCATCAAAGGTAACTGGCCTGCTCCAACCATGCTTCTAGGGCAGTCCGAAGCATCAAAAGTGATGGACGTGTCCATCCACTTCCAATGAGGCTCCGCCCTGGCTGTAAGAGCTACAGCGGCCATGTCCCGGCGCATTTTCTTGAGGACGCGGCGGGAGGTGATGTCCCATGATCCACCAAAAATGGTGTTCATGGTCTTCTGACACTCGTTGTTAGAGACGTCAGAATCATCATCAACGGAGGTGTAGACGGCCTTCAGGACCTTTTTGGGATCCTGAAAACCTAACTCCTCTTCAGCCGGAGCTTCGTCAACTTTTTGTTTTCCTTCCCTCTGTCGAAAAGGAGCTTCTTCCCGGCGCTTGTTGTAGCGCTCGGCAAGGTTTTGGACCTCCCGGCAGTCTTCCAAACTGTGGCTGTCTGTCTTATGAATTGGACACCACACCTTGGGTTTGCCACCGTCTTCAGAGGACGGTCGAGGTCGCTTCTCGGGGCGTGGCCCCCGGCCACCCGGAGCTGCAGCAGCTGTAGTATCAGATGCGCCGGCCGACGACTTCTTCTTGCTGTTGGTCTTTTTCTTCTTCTTGCCACTCCCGGAGGTAGTGGCTTCACCTTTGGAGGATTTTTTGTGATCCTCCGGAGGTGGTTTGGAGTGCATTTCACGGCCCTCCGCAGCTCTCGCACATTTGTTAGCCAAGCTGAAGAGTTCCATGACACTGGTGATCTCCTTGATCGCCAGTTTCTCCAACATCTTCTTATCCTGTACACCCTGTCTAAATGCCACAATGACAGAAGCGCTAGAGATAGAAGGGATAGTGTTTTGTACCTAAGAGAATCTCTGGATGAATGATCGCAGGGATTCTCCCCCTTTTTGCACGACTGCAAAAAGGTCTAGTTCAGTGCCTGGTCGGGTGTATGAACTCCCGAAGTTGGCGGTGAACTGCCGGCACAACTCCTCCCAACTGTTGATGGAGTTGGGTGGAAGGCTCATAAACCAGGACCGGGCGGTCCCAGTTAAAGCCACTGGAAAATAATTGGCCATTACGACCTCATTTCCTCCAGCTGCCAGGATAGCAGTGGAGTAAATCTGAAGAAATTCAACGGGATTAATGGTCCCATTAAACTTCTCCGGCAGGTGAGGCCGGAATTTCTGTGGCCACCTGACCATACGCAGATGCATGGCCAGGGCCGAACAGCCTCCTCCTACTCCTTCAGGAGCAGAGATGTCCTGAGCTTCTCGTCTTTCACGAGCACGCTCAATATGGACTCGGTCGTCTTGTTAACGGTATCGGCGATCAAGCTCTGCCCGGAGGTCATGAGTTGAAAGCCTTGACACCGTGTGAGTGCGCCGTGCCCCTGAGGGCAACGACGTCACTTGCTGTGACGCAGCACGTCTCCTGTTGTTGGAAACGTGTGGACCAAGTCTGTCAGACAAGGTCCGTCGCTGCGACGGGGCCCGTCCTGAAGGAGGAGGTCCCTGGTTGCTGATGCGGTCGGCTGTTGCTGCAACCAAGTGTTCCACATCGTCCCTCCACTGCTCCATTGCATCCCGGGATGCGTCCGGAGGTGGTGGGTGCTGAAGAAGAGCACGTGCTGCATGGAGCGCGTGTTCTGGGTTGTCATGATTTGCCGACGCAGTGATTGACGCCGGTGCACCATCGTGCTACCCAGCTTGATTTGCTGGTGGAGGCGGCGGTGGTGGTAGTGTGACTCCTGCTGGAACTGAGGTTCCTGCTGGTGGCTGCATATTGGAGGGATTGCCCCCAACAGCCTGAACAGCGGGATGACCGTTGGATGATCCAGCAGCTGAGTTCACCATTCTTGAAATCCCAGGTCCCCATACCTGGCACGCCAACTGTCAGTGGTTTTGATCCAGCTGATCTCCCGACACTACTAAAGTGTTTGCAGAGTTTGAAGTTCGGTGTGGGCGCGCGGAGATTCAAGAAGGTGAAGTGTCAAATGACACAGAAGACACGAAGATTTACGTGGTTCAGGCCGCCTGAGCGTAATACCCTACTCCACGGGGTGTGTTGGCGTTGTATTGGATGTATGAGCTCAACGTGAGTTGAGAGTGTAGAATGAGCGTGTCCAGTCTGTGTAGTGAGCGTAGATTGAGCGCGTGTCCTATGTATCGTCGGCCTGTCCTTTTATAGTACAAGGACAGGCCGTTACAAGTTGGCCTGGCTCGACATGTGGCCCCGGCAGTTACTAATATTGATACACAATTGATACACTTAATTACCCTTAATGACCAAGTTATGGGCTTTGACAGCACTGTTACTGGTAATTAAGGTCATCTGATCGTGTGTAATTAATATAGTATTAATGACACTTAATCGGGTCTTGAAGTCCTTGATTCCCCTTTGAAGATCTGGAGCCGTTGTGGAGTCTACCGGAGGTTTGAGGCTGAAGATCCGACGGTTGGACATGTGGCAGCTTCGGAGCATGTTGTGAGGAACAGATAGGTCCGGTGCTACCAGACACGTGTCAGTTCCAGAGCTTCCCTCGGTCTGGGGTCAGGTCCGGGGGTGCCGTTATGGTACTTAGCCCGGAGCTTCCCCCTTGTGGGCGGTAGCTTCGGTTTGATGGTACACGTGGCGACCCTGGGACTAACCATGTTGGGGAAGCGGTCCGGTTATGTTTGACATGTGGGCCTCCGAAGGTCTTCAAATCAAGTAGATGACATTTCCTTGAGATCTTTGCAATCTCAAGGGGTATACGGTGCTCAGGGTACCGACAACACCCAAGTTGGGCCTTTGGTATCCCAAAGGATCCAAGTTTAACTTGATAGGATATTCTGATGCCGACTATGCAGGATGCAAAGTCGATAGAAAGAGCACGTCGGGGACTTGCCAATTTCTTGTCAGATCCTTAGTTTCATGGTCATCTAAAAAGCAAAACTCCATTGCTCTTTCCACAGCCGGAGTATGTTGCAGCCAGTAGTTGTTGTGCACAACTACTTTGGATACGACAAACTCTAAGGGATTATGGTTACAATCTGATCCATATTTCACTCCTATGTGATAATGAGAGTGCTATAAAAATTGCACATAACCCAGTAGAGCACTCAAGAACTAAGCACAAAGATATTCGTCACCATTTCTTAAGAGATCATTCATTAAAAGGTGATATTGTAATCTCACATGCTAGGACAGAAAAACTACTTGCAGACTTTTTCATCAATCCATTAGATGAAAAAAGATTTTGTGAGCTACGAAATGGGCTAAATATACTTGACTCTCAAAATGTGCCTTGAAACACTGCATACCTGATTGTGATTTCAAAATTTACTCATTTTTGCAAAAATTTGTCCCTTATCTCGATTTTCTCTTGAAAACTATTTATATTAGGGAATCTTGGTGAATTATGGCCATTGTACGATTGTTGATTGCTTACTGGTCATGTTCAATTGGATTATTTGTGAAATAATGTCCTTTAGATCACTATTAGATCAAACAACCAAAATCAAGTTGTTCAATTCTGTTGTGTCCTGCTGACACCTGACTAGTCCGGCGTCAGCACCAGACTAGTCCTTTGCCTCATACTAGATCGGCCCTGGTCTGGCATACTAGACTTGTCCGGTAGCGACTGGACTAGTCCATATCTATCGGGGTAAACCCTAGCCCGCCACCAGGAGCTCATCACCCCATCTCACAATCGCTTTTGATCTCTCTCTCTCTCTCTCTCTCTTCTACCATGAGCTCCCAAGGCGATTTTTGCTTCCATCCATCAAAATCAAAGATTTCTCCAAGGTAAATCCTCTCCTTAGTGCGTAGCTTGCCCACTCCGAACTAACAGTCGAAGTCGCTTTGAGTTAATCCTTGTATGATCAAGTTCTGAGCCTTGTTGTTGTTGTTGTCGACATCTCTTAGATTTGTAGCTGTAAGTTGATCATTTGACGGCACTTTGTAAGGCTTGTATACCTTCTCCCATATTGTGAAGCCTTGAGCCTGGATGAAGGCTTCCATACGTGCTTCCAAACATGAAAATCAATACCACTAAAGACACAAGGTTTTGCGGAGTATTTCTCCATGATGATAAGTCAAAATACGTGCAAATCACAAATATTAGAGCACCGTGGCTCTGACACCAATTTTAGGATCGAAGAGCACGTGAAAATCTACCAGAGGGTGGGGGTGAATGGTAGATTTCAAAAATCTTACGCAGTAGAAACAATTAAATCCCAACTCCTTCGGCAGAAAAACGATCCGTTAAAGAAATCATGTGTGAGACTAATATAAATGTGTTTCATCGTGACAAACGTGATAGATATCATATAGAATCAAGTCACAAAGACGAAACAACAAGAATCACTCAAATCCGTCGAGAGAAACTCAAGTTACGATCGAAAGATCGAACAAAGGTCAATCTGTTCTACTGAGTAAAAAACAAATCTGTAATACTGTAAAGAAACTCGTGTAAATAAAAAACCACAAATCCAATGACCGTGAACTTTTTATAGATGATATATAATCAAGTTATGAAGACAACCCAGAAAGAATCACATAAATTGGATCTGTAAAACTCGAGTTATGATAAAACCACCAAAGAAAGGTAGTGTTGTGCAGAAACTCGACGAGAAAAACTTGTCTGGAATAAGTAGGATGAGCAAGGCACAAAAGTTCCTTTCAAATATGAATTTTATTCAATATAACACAAGAGGAACGGCCCCAAAGTCGTCTATCATGAGCTCTGGCCTCCCTTGCTTATATAACCAGCCCTTAGGCCAACCCATTCTCAACTAGGACTCTAATCCTACTCAAATCACGAATGAAAACTTTCCATAACTGTTTAGGACTCTTCTATACGCAGATAGAAGCAATCTTAAGACTTCCAAACACCTTAGGAACATATCCCACATTCCTAAAACAACTCAAATTCTTGACCCACACGAAATCCTGGCATAACCAACTCAAAACTTTCCATATTTGAGTTAAACACGACTCAGCCACAGCCTGAGTCCATAACCTAGTCGGTTGGACCTTTCCGACCAATTCTTTATGTCCATATCTCTTCATCACGCCTTGGAACCATGCAGCCACATCCATGCACTCCTTGCATACATGCAAACATCTTCCAATGACGTCCATGATACCTTCATATGCATTGTTCTTGATTCAAATATGTTGCGCAACCTCCCGATCAACTCAACCACAATTCCACCCGAACTTGGTTGTTGAATCTCATCTTCTCCCTAAGACTAGTTCAATGGATCCCGTCACCAGCCATGTCTTGAACTCAAGCAACACCTGCACATGAATAAACAACCAATCCGTACGAGCCCAAGTCCGCGACTTGACTCAAATTAGTTTCGAACACAACACCTCACGTGAGCACCTCACATAAGCATATTGCAAAACCACAGAAAAACGATATCAGCCATATCAACCAAAACGCGCCAAAAACTTAGCAAATTAATACTAAACAATCTTTCCAACAATGTAAAGAAAGTTTGAAACATTTCACAGTAAAAGCAGGAACATTGCGATCAAGCTCCAAACCTTGCCAAGGCTAACCGGAGCTTGAGTCGGAGCTTACCAAAGCTAGTACAATCTAGCGCCAGAGCTTACCAAAGCCAGTAGAACCTAGCGCCGGAGCTTGCCAAAGCTAGTCGGAACTAGTCAACCCAAAAGCCGGAGCTAGAAAAACATGTCAGAGCTAACCAACATAAGTCGGACCTATCAAAACATATCAGAGCTTAAAAAAGACATGTCAGAGCTATCAAAGACATGCCGGAGCTAAAGACAAAGCTCAGCAAAGCTACCAAAAAACATGTCGGACCTAGACAAAGAATGTCGGACCTATTGTTGGACCTTGCAGAAGCTCAAAGCTAGAGTCGGACCTTGCTAAAAAGATTTTATGGCAACATTCAAAACTTTTATTTTCAAAGCCAATGTATTCAGCACACATAGGTCTCACAAGCTATCCCTTGTGATTAAGCTATAGGTACTAGTAGTTATTAGATAGGATTACCCTGGTTTATTTTCTCCCTTCGTGTGAAAATAGGGTAGTGTTGGCTAATTCATTTTATGGGATGGCCAACAAGGACGCTAGTGCTCAGCTGCAAGATAATTCAAGGTGTACCTCAACAAATGTCTGCTAGGCAACACAATTGCCTTTCGCGGAAGAATTTCAGCTTCCAGTAGGAGCCAAAGTCGTCCATTACCAAGCTTGGGGGAGGATCCAAAAAGTTCTTCTTGGTTTTCCTTCATCATGGGGTGGATAGTTGGCTCTTCATCCAACACTCATGTTATGGGTTGGCTCCACCAATCCATGACTACATTCGTGCTTGAGCTGAAGGAACCCTATTCTCATTCATGATGGATGAGAATATGGTCTCCACTCAAGGGGTGGATTGAAGGATGTTCTAGTTCCCTTAGCTTGGCATGAACACCACTTAACAAGGTGTACATTCTAGTTATGGAACTACACCTCCCATTGAAGTGTCATGAAGATCAAGCCAATGGAGAAGTGTTTGGAATTACTCAAGTCATGGATATTCTCATGATTTGTGAAAATTCATGTCAACATGGGCCACTTGGGGAATAATTTCCCTAAAGACCCATGAGGATTCTTCCTTTCGAACACAATTCCAATGGCTATAACCAACAAGGAGGCCGAGGGTGGAATCAACATCACCCTTGTAATCAAGGAGGCTATGGGGATTTCAAGGGATTTAAGTTCAACTAGCCTACCTTGAAGTATCTTGTTCATGGCCAAGCAAGAAATCAAGACAACATTTACATGAAGCTCTTGGCTAAGGACAAGAAACTTATAGAGCATTCAAGATCCAAGATATCCCACAATCACTTGTTGGGATTCCTACCCTTCGACCAAGCCCATGCAACCTAGGGCAAGTGACATCGTGGATGAAGCGTTTCTTTTTTGATTTGGAGTCCACATGTCATCATGCCCAAGGAAGCCTTTGATCCATGATCAAAGTATGGGTTGACCTTAAGGAATATCACGAAGGTCGAAGTGACACCCCTAAAAAAGGACAAACCTCACCATGCTCATAAGAAGAATATTTCAAGAGGGAGAAAGTCGTCACTACATCAACAAGTCTTCATCAAGATGACGGAGAGGCTAGGGCCATCATGTGGTCCACATGTCCAACCAACATGCCAAAGAATATTTGGCATGTCGATCAAGAGAAGTTGTCCACATCTTCAACTCCAGGATTGGACAAACAAATCATTGCACTAATCAAGACAGAGGTAAGTCCCACTCATCGGACTTCAAAAAAAATTGATGAGTCCTTGCCAATAGGTTAATTGGTAGTTATATCAAATTTTTTTTCTCAATTGCATATTTGAATTTCCCATCAATCCTTGCATTTGCATTTAGCATGTTTGAAATTTCACACTTGCATGTTGGAAAGTAAAATTTCCAACCGATATAAAACTAAATTTTGAATTAGGAAATAAATTTATTTGGATATGAACCTTGGGCGTAACCACTTGAATTCATCTTCCTAACTTAAACCAAAAATATTTCCCTTAATATTCATTGCATTTGCAAGTAGTTTCAAGTTGGTCAAAATAATTTGACAAAGGGTACAACATGCTTTTGAGCTGACGTAACCCGTTTTCAAGTTGTTTTGTTTGTTCTTGATTTTAGTGCAACCAAGAAAAAATTTGCAAAGAGGTTGGAAGGCCCCATCAAGCACATATCCCTCCATCTATCTCATTTTGAGTTCATGGTGGAGGAATGCTCAAGATGGTGGTCCCATGGAGGAACAAGATGAAGCTCATTCAACTCCAACCTCAACTTGGCAGGAGACATTGAACATGAAGGCTACAGAAATATCCATGTTCGTGAGTTTCTCACACAACGATCTTCAACCTGGAATGCTCTTCAATTGAGATACAAGTTTAAAAAATTTCCATCTCATGAATTGCATTAGGATTGAATGACTTTTGCTTACATTGGTAAGGAAGGTTTACACCTTCTCATCATTCAATTCTTATGCACCCTCACGAGAGTAATTGTTGGCATTGCTATTTTGATTCCTCAAAAAAAATGTCACCTTACATAGGAATAAATTTAAACAAGTACCTAGAATTTCATAAGCATTGCTAAAATTTACTTAGATATTTTTTGCCTAGGTAATGCTTATGGAATGACTTAATGGTTGAATTGGTATGTAGAAACCTAGGAATAGTGATGTCCATAATTCTGATTTGAAACTCATTCATGCATGGATCACTAAATTTCAAATTCCTAGGCAAGAAATTAAAAATGTTCAGAGGGATAAAATTGAGAATCTCGTTTGTCGTGACCCAAATGATAAATAATTGCTCTTGTAAAAAACTATGATGGTTAGAAATTTTACATGATGAAGGGATCCATATAGTGTATGTATATCACTTCCATTTTTATGAGTAGGAGCGTTAGAAAATCTTCAACTTGATTTATCCATAAAGCCCTACTCCTAGCAATGATTCATACATTGTTCATGGATATACTGGAAATTGGACCCAATGCATCTTTGGTCTTATTCTTCCCCGTGCGTACAAATGAATATTTTGTTACCTAACCCGAAAATTCATTTGTAGAAGTATCAGAAGCTAACCATCCCTCTCTATCATAGAGAGAAAGTTTACAGGAGTAAAATAACTATGCAAGCATTCAAAGATCCGATTGTTGGAAACCCTAAGAGGATTCCATTTCAATATCTCTTGGCCAAGGAGTAAATGAGGATGGTTTCTACCTATCGGAAATTAAGCCCGAAGGTCAACCATAACTATACGAGGTCGGAGATTTGACATGGAAACCCTCCATGAGCAACCAATGGGCTGCTACGAATATGTGATAGCATTATGCTCTCAACTATTCTAAGCACTCATTCAAGCTCAAGGGAATCGCCACCGTCATTGGGTGTAAGTTATTCCTTTGTGGCTGAAAGATATAATTCACCTTAACCAAGGAATGACAAGATCACATCCAATGTATATTGGGTGCAAGTTGTTCCTATGTGGCTATAAGGTAATTTATATCATAGCCAAGGAACAATGGATCACACTCAACCCATGTTGAGTGCACGTCATCCCTTTGTGGTTATAGGTATGTTATACCTTAGTCAAGGAATAACGGATCGTACTCAACACATGTTGGGTACAAGTCACTTCTTTTGCGGCTAAAGGTTGTCATTACCTTAGCCAAGGAATTACGGATCACACCCAATGCATGAGGGGTACAAGTTGTTTCTTTATGGCAAGAAGGTATGATACACCTTAGCCAAAGAATGACGGAACACACTCAACGCATGTTGAGTACACGTCATTTCTTTGTAGCTAAGGGTTATCACTACCTTAGCCAAGGAAATAACAAGGTGCATCCAACCTATGGAAACCTTGAAGTGTGGATGAGCAACATCGACAACACTCTCCTTGACCACACTCATGAAATCCATAGAAGGCAACCCAACATCGACACTCAACCCTCCATTGTCAAAGCCATGATGCAGCAATGTTAGGCCAACCTCATGGCCTACATCCGTTATTAGGATTTCAACCTCTATCGCGGACATTGACCAAGAACAAGCTTGGGGGAGGACCCCCACTTGAGGTAACTTGTATCACACCCCTTGCATATTTATTTTCCATTCACCCATCATCCAACTTGCATATAAAAAACTTAAAAATTAGTAGAGCAGGTTTGCTTTCAAAATAAAATAAAAGATGTGCGGTAAGAATGGTTTGGAATACACATAGATGAAATGATGAATAGTTGCTCTATTTTAATTTTCCTAAGTCCCTAGTTTACAACTTACTATTCTCTGAAATATTGCTTTCATTGGCTAGAATTACTTTTGACTTGATTTAGAAATTGTGGGTAGAAAAAGATTAATCCTATTCTAAGTTGTTGTGAGATATGATATAGTGATAGGGCTTCTATTCCTAGTTTGAAAGTGAAACTAAGATTTCTGGAGAAATTCTAAAAAGATTTAAGTTACTCTCATTTGACTGTAAATATCTACCAAGGCCATATGACACATTACATTGATAGACCTTATGCATATGCTATTTGTTCTCACATTGAGCTTTGTCAAACTAGTATAGACCTATGTGAGATTTCATTCATTACATTTTAAATTCAATACTTCACTTGCACATGCTATACTTCTACACTAGAAGTAAGCAAAATTCCACCATACCACTATTCCACAATAAAAAGAGAAACTACATATCATTCATGCTTAGTACTCTCTCCAAAATTTATTGCATAAAAAGGGAGTAGAGGACATGGCTACAAGAAAAAGAAAAGAAAAAGCATGCTTACATCATAAGCATGAGAGAAAAAAAAAGTAGCCATGTTTCATCCCTGCAAAATAAGAGAGTCCACACAAAAAAGGAGTCATATCAAATATCCACATCCACTCCATTCCATCACACATGCACAAGTCTTGAATCAAATTGTTTTGAATTGATTTTTCCTAAGGCTTGCTCTTTTGACTTAGCAATATTATGTGTTGCAAATATGCCTACTATATTCCCTACCAAGCTCCACATACAAGCCTTATTTAGTGATAGGATGAGTGTAGGCAAAATGCCTTGGTGAAGAAATAATTCCACTACACACAAAGGAGAGACCGAGAGAATCAAATTGAGGTACTTATAATCTAAATTGAACTCTCTGGGATTTGAGTAGAACTTGATTTTTGGGGTATGTGTGCTATTTGTTGTTCCATCTTTCAACCACGTATGAATAGGAGATGGCATAAGCCCGAAGATGACTTAAGATGGGTGAAGTACCATGCCAATTTTTGCAATACTAGGTAGAGTATTTTGTTGTGCACATGGTACTTTTGAAAAATAAAACATTGCAGCAACTCCTGATCATCAACCTAAAGTCTTGACTTTGCTCGGGACGAGCAAAGGATAAGCTTGGCGGAGTTTGTTGTTGGCTGTTATATACCAATTTCATCCGTCAATATAACTCAATTATGTGAAGGAATTGTAATTTTTGCACACATCACCTTTCTATTTAACCTATTTCCACTTGTACTTGGAGAAATTGGTGCATGCAGGTATTCTATACAGATTGAAGTGAAACAAGGAGATGGATCCTATAAATTATCATCTCAGCCAATCAAGCACCGACATGTGGCACCACGTGGATCAAATGGCCCACAAACAGAAGTATTTGAGGCCATCCAATGGTGTAGCACCCATATCATGGAATGGGACCCACCTGTCAATCACCTAGAGGAAGAACTGGCCGTTTGGAGCCAGGACCAGGTCGGCTGACACCCTAGTCGGCCGACTAGGTTCTGGTGCCAAACATGGTCAAACGCCACGTGTTGTCTCCTCCCGGCTTGAAGAGGTCAGTGGTGACTGATTTGTGCGCTTTTGGTGGCGGGAACCGACCCTTCTCCAACCTATAAATAGGACCCCTCACTTCAACACACACCACTTGAGCATCATTCTATTGTATACACTAGTTCTCTTAATCTATAGTGGAGTTAGGCTATAGAGAGGAGAGCCTCTAGTCCCAAGTCCAAGTTTGGAAAGGTATGGCTCATGTATCTTTTCTTATATTTGTGACTTTATGCATAATAAAGATATTATCTTTAGTCTTCATTTATTCATATACTTGGATCAAATGTTTCTTTTTTGATTGTGGATTCCATGTATGTGGTAGGAGTAGTCTTTATGATCATGTCTTATTGTGAGACCCATGTGTGCTGAATACATTGGCTTGTACTGAATAGATTGGCTTTGATGATAAAAGTTCTGAAACTCTACTAAAACATCTTTTTTAGCAAGGTCCGACTCTAGCTCCGAGCTTTTGCAAGGTCCGATATGTTTTGCTAGGTCCGACTTATGTTGGTTAGCTTCGGCATGTTTTTGATAGCTCTGACATGTATTTGTTAAGCTCCGATATGTTCTGCTAGGTCCGACTTATGTTGGTTAGCTCCGACACGTTTTTCTAGCTCCGACTTTTGGGATGACTAAATCCGACTAGTTTTGGTTAGCTCCAGCGCTAGGTCTGACTAGCTTTGGTAAGATCCGGTGCTAGGTTGTACTAGATTTGGTAAGCTCCGACGCTAGGTTGTACTAGCTTTGGTAAGCTCCAGCGCTAGGTTGTACTAGCTTTGTTAAGCTCCGGCTCAAGCTTTAGTTAGCTTTGGCAAGGTCCGGTGCTTGATCGCGATGTTCTGGCTTTTAATGTGAAATGTTTCGAACTTGCTTTATATTCTTAGAAAGATTGCTTAGTATTCATTTGCTAAGTTTTTGGTGCGTTTTGGTTGATATGGCTGATATCATTTTGATATGCTTTGCAACATGCTTATGTGAGGTGCTCACGTAAGGTGTTGTGTTCGGAACTGACTTGAGTCAAGTCGCGGACGGGCTCATAAGGATTGGTTGTTTGTTCATGTGCAGGTGTTGCTTGAGTTCAAGATATGGCTGGTGACGGGATCCATTGAACTAGTCTTAGGGAGAAGATGAGTTTCAACAACCAAGTTCGGAAGGAATTGTGGTTGAGTTGATCGGGAGGTTGCGCAGCATGTTTGAATCAAGAACAATGCATATGAAGGTATTGTGGATGTCATTGGAAGATGTTTGCATGTGTGCAAGGAGTGCATGGATGTGGCTGCATGGTTACAAGGCGTGATGAAGAGATGTGGACGTAAAGAATTGGTCGAAAAGGTCCAACCAACTAGGTTATGGACTCAGGCTGTGGCTGAGTCGGGTTTGACTCAAATATGGAATGTTTTGAGTTGGTTATGATAGGATTTTGTGTGGGTCACAAATTTGAGTTGTTTAGGAATGTGATATAAGTTCCTAAGATGTTTGGAAGTCTTAAGATTGCTTCTATCTGTGTATAGAAGAGTCCTAAGTAGTTATGGAAAGTTTCGATTCGTGATCGGAGTAGGATTGGAGTCCTAGTTATGATTGGGTTGGCCTAAGGGCTGGTTATATAAGCAAGGGAGGCCAGAGCTCGTGGTGCACGACTTTGGGGCTGTTCCTTTTGAGTTCTATTGAATAAAATTGGTAGTTTGAAGGAACTTTTGTGCCTTGTTCATCCGACTTGTTCCAGACAAGTTTTACTCGTCGAGTTTCTGGACAGCACTACCTCCTGTCGGTGGTTTTATCATAACTCGAGTTTTACAGATCCAATTGATGTGATTCGTTTTGGGTTGTCTTCAGAACTTGATTATCTATCATCTGTCAAAATTTCATAGTCATTGGATTTGTTATTTATGATCTACACAAGTTTCTTTGCAGCATTCCAGAACTGTTTTTCTCGGGTAGGACAGATTGACCTTTGTTCGATCATTCGATCATAACTTGAGTTTCCCTCAACGGATTTGAGTGATTCTTTTTATGCTTTCTTCGTGACTTGATTCTCTCTGATATATATCACTTTTGTCACGGTTTAACACGTTTAGATTAGTTTCACACACAATTTCTCTAACAGATCGTTTTTCTGGCGAAGGGGTTGGGATTTAATTATTTCCGCTGCGTAAGATTTTTAAATCTACCATTCACCCCCCCTCTGGTAGCTTTTTGCGTGCTCTTCGATCCTACAATTGGTATCAGAGCCACGGTGCTCTAATAATTGTGATTTGCATGTGTTTTGACTAATCATCATGGAGAAATATTTCACCAAACCTTGTGTGTTTGCTGGTATTAATTTTCAGGTTTGGAAGGCACGCATGGAAGCTTTCATCCAGGCGCAAGGCTTCGCAATATGAGAGAAGGTGTACAAGCCTTACGAAGTGCCACCTAACGATTAATTTACGGCTACAAATCTACGTGACGTCAACAACAACAACAAAGCCCGAAACTTGATCATCCAAGGACTCACTCAGAGTGACTTCGACCGCATTGCACATCTCCGATCGGCATACGATGTATGGAAAGCACTTTGTGACTATCACAAAGGATCCAACACGATCAAGGAGGTAAGGCAAGAAATGTTCAAGAAAGAATACATGCGCTTCGAGATGCAACCCGATGAGTCCATCGATGATCTCTTTGCTCGCTTTAACAAAATTCTCAGTAACTTGCGTAGTGTCAACGTTAATTTTTCTGATGCTGAAAATGCTAGGCAACTTCTTAGTGCATTAGTCATGTCAATCTGGGAAATGAAAGTTACATCTATTCGTGAATCTATTGTCATGAGTACACTTACTTTAGACGTGCTTTACTCTAAACTCAAAACACATAAAATTGACATCTTATCACGTAAGAACACAAATAAGTCTATTGCATTTGTCTCACAACATGATATGCCTAGCTCCGGCCAATCATCATTTTGCAATACTCTTGCTTTGTTGTCCTCACTAACCCTGGAGCAGATCGAGGAATTTCCAGAGGAGGAGCTAGCACTTCTCGCTACTAGGTTCTCAAAAGCATTGTCAAATGTGAGAACTAGAAGGAGAGGAAGCTCCGAACCTCAACAATGCTTCGAATGTGGTAAGACGGGACACTTTCGTACAGAATGCCCTAACCTTTCAGGTTCTACTTCCCGAGAAGAAAAACAATCAAGGACGAAGCACTCCTCAACAAATGATAAGAAGAAGAAGAAGAAGGGCTTTACAGGTCGCCAACTGGTGAACAGTTTTATCTCCACACTCCAGGAACTTGGCTCAAGCGACGTGGACATTGGAAGTGATGAAGATGAAGATGAAGATGATTTGGCCAACTTATGCTTCATGGCGGGCAAAACAAGATCAAGATCAAGTCAGGAGGATGCAGAACACAACACTGACGACGATGAGGTATGTTCTACCTGTAATGAAATGTGTGATGCAATTTCTCGTGCAACTATTATTGTTAAGAAAAAGGACAAAAAGCTTAGGGGTAATGTTGCTAAAATTGAATCACTAGAATCTGAAATCAACCATTTGAAAACCTTGATTCCTAGAGATGATTCTTGTGTCTCGTGTGATTTAATCTATGAACAATTGTCCACATTAAGAACTGCACGTTCCTCTACTCTAGATATACTTGAACTTGAAATTGAAAAGAACAAAAAGCTTGCTACACTTGACATTGGAAACTTAAAAGATGCTTCTTGTTCTACAATTGATTTGCATTGTTCTAGTTGTGATGATCTTGAAAAGAAACTAAAAGATGCTATGAATGAAATTTCAATATTGAATAATGCTTTATGTTCTCATGAAGTTAAATATTGTTCCAATTGCAAATTAAAAGGAAAAACTTCATGTGAAAATTATCTTGATCTGTCCAATAAACTTGATAACATGCATAGGACATTAGATCGGTTTTGTAATGGGAATAAGAACATAAACTTGCTGCTAAATTCTTCCAAGTCTTGCAACGATAAAATTGGTTTAGGTTTTGATTCTCATGCTCATGTTAAGGCACATCCACCTAAAATTGCAAAGTCATTAGGAAGTGGCTTGATTCAAACAATTCCTAAACAAAAAGATGTAGTTTTCAAATCTGCAGGAGTGTTGTCTCATTCGGTTTCAAATAAAAATATTGCTTGCTCATCTAGACATGAACACAAAGTTAAATTTCATTGTACCTACTGTGGTAGAGATGGTCATGTCATAGATTTTTGTTATAGACTAGCTAAACAACAGAAAAGGGAAAGAATGATTGCTAGATCTCATAACTTTCATGCAAATTTTGCTGCACATATTAAACCGAATGCCAGGAACATGCAACCTGCTGTTATGAGTCAAAAACATTCAAAGTTTACCTCTAGACCTTCTGTTTTTGCCTCCGGAGCTACTGATTTTTGTGCTACACAAGTAACACCTTATAGGTCAGTAGTTAAGGATAAAAAACCTCAAACCTTGACTCATAAACCTGATGTTTTATCTCAGCTTTCGCATGTTTTTCCTGCTGCACGTCGTGTGACTCAGTACTGGATACCTAAATGCCTTTTGACTAACCCAAGTATTGAGTCATCGACGTATTGTTCTTCTATATAGGTTACATGCTTGAGGAAGAAGAACATTTGGATTGTGGATTCAGGTTGCTCACGCCACATGACCGGTAACAAAGAATGGTTCTCCTCCCTCTCTTTTGTGTCACGTGTAGAGAATGTTACTTTCGCCGATAATTCTTCAACTCCTATAATTACTAAGGGTTCGGTTAGAGTAAATGATCACTACACTTTGAAGGATGTGGCACTTGTTAAAAAATTGAAATACAACTTGCTTTCTGTTTCACAACTGCTAGATGAAAATTTGGAAATTATTTTCACTAAAAATTGCAGCAAAGTGGTAAATTCAAATAGTGAGCTTATTTTTAACATGTCTCGGTTTGGAAGAGTTTTTTAAAGTTGATTTTGATATGTCTCCCTCCAAGCATAGGTGTCTAGATTCTAATGATTCAAAGGAATTATATTTTTGGCATCGTAGACTTAGTCACGTAGGCTTTGATCATCTAACACATGTTAGTGCTCTTGATCGCATACGTGGGCTGCCTAAGCTTAAAGGGGACAAAGAAATTGTGTGCTCTTCTTTTAGACATGCTAAGATGGTTGCAGGTTCACATACTTCTCTCACAATGATCATGACAACTGAACTGGGTCATGTTTTGCACCTTGACACCGTAGGACCTTCACGTGTTCAATCCTTCGGAGGTAAATGGTATGTTCTTGTTATTGTTGATGATTATTCTAGATACTCTTGGGTTTACTTTATGATGTCTATGAATGAAGACTTTAGTCACTTTAGAACTTTGTTTCTCAGATTATCAATTGATCACCCAGGATCTTTAAAAGCAATTAGAAGTGATAACGGAACTGAATTTAAAAATCAATCTTTTGATCACTTTTGTGCTGAAAATGGAATAGATCATCAATTCTCTTCACCTTATGTACCTCAACAAAACGGTGTTGTAGAAAGAAAGAACAGAACCTTAGTTGAGATGGCTAGGACTATGCTTGATGAATATCGAACTCCTAGGAAATTTTGGACTGATGCGATTGCAACCACTTGTTATGTCTCAAATCGTGTTTTCTTGCTCGCTAAGCTAGGTAAAACACCATATGAGCTCTGGTTTGTACATAGGCCTTGTGTTACGCACTTTCGGGTCTTTGGTTGCAAATGCTTTGTTAAGAAACATGGTAATCTTGATAAATTTGAACCTAGATCCATTGATGGCATGTTTCTTGGTTATCCATCTCATACTAGAGGCTACCGTGTGCTTTTACTTGACACTAACAAAATTGTGGAGACTTGTGAAGTGTCTTTTGATGAAGCTAGCCCAGGTACTAGCTCAAACATTGCAGGTCCAGATCCATATCCGCAGGGGGGGAGCATTTTCATTGAAGATGAGGAAGAGGTGGAGTTGCTGCCCAAAAATTCAGAAGCTAATGATATTGTTCGATCTCCTGATTTTTATTCACAGCTAGCACCAACGACCACCATTGCTGGTCCAGATCCTCCTCAAGTCACAAGCTCATCGATTTGTGATGAACATGAAGAAAAAGAAGCTTGTGAAGTGTCCACTCCCCTTCGGGTTCTCGAAATTCATCCTCCACAATAGATTATTGGAAGCTTGCACAAACGAGTTACACGGTCCAGGTTTTGCGATCCAAACTCTCATGCTCATTCTGCTTTTGTTGCTTCTTTTGAACCCAAAGATATATCACACGCACTCACTAATGAATCTTGGATTATTGCCATGCAAGAAGAGTTAGAAAATTTTGAAAGAAATAATGTTTGAAAACTTGTACCTCCACCTCAAGGTCACACTTTAATTGGAACTAAATGGGTGTTTAAAAATAAACAAAGTGGGGATGGGGTTGTGGTTAGGAATAAGGCTAGGTTGGTTGCTCAAGGTTTCACTCAAGTTGAAGGTCTAGATTTTGATGAAACTTTTGCTTCTGTTGCTAGATTAGAAGCCATAAGAATTTTGTTAGCTTTTGCTGCATCTAAAGGTTTTAAGCTATATCAAATGAATGTTAAAAGTGCTTTTCTTAATGGCTACATATATGAGGAGCTTTATGTCAAACAACCACCAGGTTTTGAAAATTCATATTTTCCTAATCATGTTTACAAACTGTCCAAAGCCTTGTACGGTCTCAAACAAGCCCCTAGAGCATGGTATGATAGGTTAAAAACATTCTTACTTGAAAAGGGGTTTACCATGGGCAAGGTTGATAAAACTCTTTTTGTGCTTAAGCATGGCAATGACTCATTATTTGTTCAAGTGTATGTGGACGATATTATCTTTGGTTGTGCTTCTCATGATCTTGTGTCCAAGTTCTCAGCTATGATGAGTTCAGAATTTGAGATGAGTATGATGGGAGAACTCACGTACTTTTTGGGGCTGCAAATCAAGCAAACCAAGGAGAGTACCCTTGTGCATCAAACGAAGTATACAAAAGACCTCCTAAGGCGCTTCAACATGAACAAAAGCAAGCCTCTTTGGACACCAATGGGAACAGCAACAACACCTGAACTTGATGAAGATGGTGAACCCGTGGATCAAAAAGAATACAGAATCATGATCGGATCACTTGTGTACCTCACGGCATCAAGACTGTACATACAATTCAGTGTATGTCTTTGTGCACGGTTTCAAGCCTCCCCACGTGCTTCACATCGTCAAGCCGTCAAAAGGATTCTCAGGTACTTACATGGAACTTAAGAATTTGGCATTTTTCTTCCTTCTTCCTCAACCTTTACTTTGAAAGCTTTTTCCGATGCTGATTTTGGAGGTTGTAGGATTGATAGGAAAAGTACTTCCGGTGCTTAACATTTTCTTGGTAATTCTCTTGTTGCTTGGTCCTCTAGAAAACAAAGTTCAGTTGCACCATCCACCGTCGAATCTGAATATGTAGCTACTGCTAGCGCTTGTTCACAAATTCTTTGGATTGTTCAAACACTTAAGGACTATGGGGTTGATCTAGATAGTGTTACACTGTTTTGTGACAACATTAGTACTATTTGCATTGCCAAAAACCCCGTGCAACATTCTAGAACTAAGAACATTGATATTAGGTATCATTTTCTCCGTGATAATGTTGAAAAAGGAAACATTGTGCTTCACCATGTAGATACCGAACAACAATTTGCTGATATTTTTATAGAACCTTTGGAATTCACTCGTTTTCATTCGTAGTGAAATAGGGGTTATGCATCCTCATGGCTTAAATTGAGGGGGAGTTTTCAAACTTGAGAAGTCTATGTGTGAATCTGAAATTAAAATAATATGAGCATAGTATTTCATACATGTATGACTTTGTGATTCCTTTTACATGCTGAAAGTTCTTACTACATTACTCGTGTTATACATTTTGTAGTTTTTGCCATGTCTAGTAATTGGAATAATTACTTACACTAAATCTGGTTGTGGTTGAACTTTCTTGCTGTTTTGAACTTTTTGCATGCTCACAAGTGTTTTTTAACCATAAAGAATTAATCAAGTAATCAACTCACATGTTGAGTTTTTGTGAACAAATATAAGTTGAGAAAAGATCAAGAGAATATGCATGCCTCGCACTTCTTCTTTTGAGATGGCTTATCATTGCACTTAGATATGAACTTGGAAGAAGTTGTGTATGACTAAAACCATGTCCTTAAGCTTCTGATTGTCAAATGACATAGGCTTGGCTTGGTTGGTTAGAATAAGGCAGATGTGCATATAATCTCTTGCAAATATCATATGATCTAAATATGTGCTTTGAAATAATAAAATGCAGCAACAAGTGTCATGCTTTCAGGTTTTGAAATAGTTAAGTTTGTGAGATCATGACCTGCTAAAATTGAAAATTACACTTGATCTCTAGCATGGCTTACACTACTTTATGTATCTCATTGATGTGATAGTGTAAGTTACTTGATAGTATGACTTGGATGAGCTTTGTTTTATATGTATATGTTATAATATGCTCATAACAATTAAAATTTGTCTTATAAACCTTGCTGAATACATTGTCAAAGGGGGAGAGATAATATGTGAATTTTAATTTAAAAAAATAAATATGCAAGGGGGAGACATTGATTACACATTGCACATATTCACAATTGTTTTTGGCACGATTCTTCTCAGGGGGAGAATTTCTTTTTCTCATTTTATTTCTATTTTACAAAGGGGGAGAAATTGTTTTCAAAACTTTTGATGTGAATAAGCCAATGTTCGGATTTTAAGTGGTGTTGCCAATGCATTCATCAAGGGGGAGATTGTGAGACCTATGTGTGCTGAATACATTGGCTTGTACTGAATACATTGGCTTTGATGATAAAAGTTCTGAAATTCTGCTAAAACATCTTTTCTAGCAAGGTCCAACTCTAGCTCCGAGCTTTTTCAAGGTCCGACGTAAGGTCAGATATGTTTTGCTAGGTCCGACTTATGTTGGTTAGCTCCGGCATGTCTTTGATAACTCCGACATGTCTTTGTTAACCTCTGATATGTTCTGCTAGGTCCGACTTATGTTGGTTAGCTCCGACATGTTTTTCTAGCTCCGACTTTTGGGATGACTAGTTCCGACTAGTTTTGGTTAGCTCCGGCACTAGGTCTGACTAGTTTTGGTAAGCTCTGGCGCTAGGTTGTACTAGCTTTGGTAAGCTCTGGCGCTAGGTTGTACTAGCTTTGGTAAGCTCCGGCTCAAGCTTCGGTTAGCTTTGGCAAGGTCCGGTGCTTGATCGCAATGTTCTGGCTTTTAATGTGAAATGTTTCGAACTTGCTTTATATTCTTAGAAAGATTGCTTAGTATTCATTTGCTAAGTTTTTGGTGCATTTTGGTTGATATGGCTGATATCGTTTTGATATGCTTTGCAACATGCTTATGTGAGGTGCTCACGTAAGGTGTTGTGTTCGAAACTGACTTGAGTCAAGTCACAGACTTGGGCTCATACGGATTGGTTGTTTGTTCATGTGCAGGTGTTGCTTGAGTTCAAGATATGGCTGGTGACAGGATCCATTGAACTAGTCTTAGGGAGAAGATGAGGTTCAACAACCAAGTTCGGGAGGAATTGTGGTTGAGTTGATCGGGAGGTTGCGCAACATGTTTGAATCAAGAACAATGCATATGAAGGTATCGTGGACGTCGTTGGAAGATGTTTGCACATGTGAAAGGAGTGCATGGACATGGCTGCATGGTTCCAAGGCGTGATGAAGAGATGTGGACGTAAAGAATTGGTCGGAAAGGTCCAACCGACTAGGTTATGGACTCAGGCTGCGGCTGAGTCGGGTTTGACTCAAATATGGAATGTTTTGAGTTGGTTATGATAGGATTTCGTGTGGGTCACAAATTTGAGTTGTTTAGGAATGTGGGATACGTTCCTAAGGTGTTTGTAAGTCTTAAGATAGCTTCTATCTGCGTATAGAAGAGTCCTAATCAGTTATGGAAAGTTTTGATTCGTGATCAAAGTAGGATTGGAGTCCTAGTTAAGATTGGGTTGGCCTAAGGGCTGGTTATATAAGCAAGGGATGCCAGAGCTCGTGGTCTACGACTTTGGGGCTGTTCCTTTTGTTTTCTATTGAATAAAATACGTAGTTTGAAGGAACTTTTGTGCCTTGTTCATCCGACTTGTTCCAAACAAGTTTTACTCATCGAGTTTCTGGACAGCACTACCTCCTGTCGGTGATTTTAACATAACTCGAGTTTTACAGATCCAATTGATGTGATTCTTTTTGTTTTGTCTTCAAAACTTGATTATCTATCATCTGTCAAAATTTCACGGTCATTGGATTTTTGGTTTATGATCTAAACAAGTTTCTTTGCAGCATTCCAGAACTGTTTTTCTCGGGTAGGACAGATTGACCTTTGTTTGATCTTTCGATCATAACTTGAGTTTCCCTCAACGGATTTGAGTTATTCTTTTTGTGCTTTCTTCGTGACTTGATTCTCTATGATATATATCACTTTTGTCACGGTGACACACGTTTATATTAGTTTCACACACGATTTCTCTAACATATCGTTTTTCTGCCAAAGGGGTTGGGATTTAATTGTTTCCGCTGCGTAAGATTTTTAAATCTACCATTCACCCCCCCTAGTAGATTTTTACGTGCTCTTCGATCCTACACTTATTATCATTATACTATAATCCTAAACACTATAAACCCCCATTATAGTCTAAGTAGTTATGATATGATCATGTTAATATGAATAACTTATGCTATGTCTCAACATTGGCTCAACGATGTTTAGGTTAGTCATTTGAATGTAGGCCTAGAGGGGGGGTGAATAGGCCTTTTGAATTTTTGTCGGATCCTGCAACACTCAACAACAAGTTCAATACCAGAGAAATCGGACTAGTCCGGTAAAGTGCGGACTAGTCCGGTGTTCAAGGAATAAGTTGATCAAGATTAATCGATTAGGTTGATTCTTCAATGTGTGTAGCAGAAATATAGAATCAAACAACAGTTTAATAGTTGTATATTGGATTGTATCACAATTAAGGCTTGTGTTCTACAATTTATTGTAAATTGAACAATGTGTATCAAACCCTAGAGTAAGTTGATCAATTTGAGCGATGAACAAAAAAAGGACAAGACACACGATTTATCCCGTGGTTCGGCTACCACGAAGGCAACCTACGTCGATGTTGAGGAGTCCACAAAAGGATCGGGTCTTCTCCAACCCTACCCTCATCGGATCGCCACGAAGGCCAACCCTCTTCCACTAATCACAAAGGGGTGAATAACCAAATTCAAGGGGCGTTCTCACAAGTTGAGAGCTCCCTTAGATTACAAATCACAATGCCACCAAAAACACACTCAGAAATTACAATTGAAACGCAGGAGTGTGTTAGAGATTCAAACCAAGAGCTCAATGATGTGTGCCAAGTGTCTCTCCAATGATCTAGAAGTAATCCTTAATGGATTGATCGATCTTGCACTTAATTTCGTGGAGAGAAGTGGTTTCTGAGTCTCTTGGGAGGTGTGACGATGCTAGGGTTCGAGAGAGTATAAAAGTGGGCCGTGCACCTCTATTTATATGGGGTTTCTAAAAGTGACCGTTAGGGTTCAGAAAAATCGGACTAGTCCGTGGTGGTCACCGGACTAGTCCAGTGTGCTGTGTGTAGCAAACCCTAAGTGTCCCGAAATATTGGACTAGTCCGGTCGAAAACGGACTTGTCCGATTTCACTACTGGAAATCTTCGGACTAGTTCGATAGCCATCGGACTTGTCCAGCCATGTAAAACCCTAAGTGTGTTGGATGACAAGTCCGCACTTGGAGGACTTGTCCAATTTAGATCAGTGGGTATTTCGGACTAGTCCGTGTAAACATCGGACTTGTCCGAAGTGGATCAGAAGGAATATCGGACTAGTCCGGTTAACAATGGACTTGTCCGATTTTGTGTGACTTGTGAAGTGTGTTGAGGACTAGTCCGCCCTGGGGAGACTAGTCCGACTCAAGTCGGAAAGATATCAGACTAGTCCGACAGATATCGGACTTGTCCGATCTGGTGCAGAAAGGATATCGGACTAGTCCGGTTGATATCGGACTAGTCTGGTCCTGTGTAACTTTGTGCAATGTGTGTGTGTGTGCTTAAATATGATTGAGCTCTTGGGTGTGTTTCCTTAACACACTCCATACACAATAATCTACTATTTCTTTTCCTTGAGCTCAAGTTCACTTTGCTCCTCATTATCCCTTCTTTTTGGTATTTTGCTCATTTTTCATTATTGGCCTGCATTCATCTCAACAAAAAGGTTAGGATCCCAATTTCTTGTCATAAATCATCTGAAACCCACAAGGGAGTCCTAGATGCACTTTCATCATTGCCTTAAGATGTCTTGTGCCATGCCTCCTAAGGTATTTACTTAATATGCTAGCATGGTGCTAGGATAGTTAAGTAGCATTGGATGTCTCGTAGACCCACAGATTGAAGAGGTAGGCAATAGGTGGTGACAGCCCTATCTGTCCTTTGTAATCTTCCACGTTCGGCTATGCAACAGACTCTTGACGGGAGTCCTCCTAGTATTGTTAGGGATAAACCTGTGTCGGATGTGTTGAACAACTTAGCATAAGGATCCACCATTGACATGCTCATTAATATCTAACCTAGGCTATGTATATGTATATTAGAAGCATTGTAGGAACAACTCTCCAACTCTTAGTCTAATCTCCATTAGGACCCATTTACCCTTAGAATAGATTGGTTAGGTGTGTATCACACTACCCCTATTATCATCCTACCCCTGTCTTGATAATTGATTAGTATCGCATAGCTTGATCACAGAGTAGTGTTTACTTTACTCCATTGCCTTCCTTTGGAATAAATATGATACCCTTGGGAATACTCTTGGGTGAAATGCTAAACGAGAGTTTTTGTGCGCTTGCGGACCTCATCTCTTTCGAGAGATGATCTGTGACGTTAGTAGCCGTCAACACCTACTAGGGATCTGGGAGCCGCGTGGTGGCCGCAGACCCCTTTGTGAATGTTGAGAAAGAGCTCTCTTCCTTGGCTGCTAGGGCTGCAACGTTCGAAGACACTTGAGGTGTTGCACTGAAAAAGCTCATCATTGATGATGGTGAATGCTTTAGCATGACGGGCTAGCCGTCGGCATTCAATCTTATTTGTTAGTAGTTTCTCGTGTTGAAGGTATTCGACAAAGGGATCCTGCCAGCCAAGCTCGATAACGAGCATGCGGGGTTGGAATTTTGACCGTTGCGCTCGAGCCGTCTTGGGGATTACGCCTAGGCTACGAGCTCAGGAAGACGTCTTTGGCTCAGGCCAATGGCTCATGGATGTCACTGATGAAGACTCCGTGAGGAGCAAGTTCTTGTCTTGAGGCAAGTTTAGCCAAAGCATCGGCTGCCTTGTTGTCCCACTAGGGGATGTGGCAGAGCTCGAGCCCTTCGATCCTCTCCTCCAGCTTTCTCACCTCTTGGTAGTAGGTGGTCATCTGTGGATCGTGGAAGCTAGATTCCTTCATCACCTGGTTAACCACCATCTCGAAATCCTTTCATACATAGAGTCATCGTATGCCAAGTTTGGCATTGATCCTTAACCCATTGAGGAGAGCTTCATATTTGGCAACATTGTTTGTGGCTTTAAAATGCAGCCGCAATGCATACTGAAGTTGATCCCACTTTTGTGGAGGTTAGTATCACGTTGCTTCCAATGCCATTCAAAGTGGGTGAGTCGTCGAAGTACATCGTCCAGTACTCGGGTTTGGTCAGGGTGGACAGCACCTATGTCTCCGTCCATCAGCGGTGAAGTCGGCGAGCATCTGGGATTTGATCACCTGTGTGGGGCATAGGATATGTCGAGCCCTATAAGCTCAAGGGCCCACTTGGCGATACTAACTGATACGTCTTGATTGTTAATGATGGTTCCCAGCCCATGCGAAGTGACAACCTATATTGGGTGGCTCTCGAAGTAGTGAAGCAGCTTGCACTTGGTTAGCAGTATGGCATATACGAGCTTCTCCACATGTGGGTAGCGTGTTTCACAATTCGACAATACTTTACTAGTGAAATAGACCAACCTTTGTACCATGTGGGCATTCACAGGCTCTTCCTGCTCTACTACCAGAGCAGTGCTGACAACCTGGTTGGTTGTCGCTATGTAGAGTTGCTCGTTTTGCTCGGGAGATGCAAGTATTGGTGGATTTGTGAAGAAAGCTTTTACCTTATCCACTTGGAGGGCTCAGCCTTCCTCAAGAGTACGTAGAGGGGCAGGCTCCGTTTCCGAAGTCGGGAAAGGAAATGGTTTAGCATCGCAAGGCACCCCATCATCCTCTATACTACCTGGACATCGTGGATGGGACCCATGTTGGTGATGGACACTAGCTTCTCGGGGTTGGCCTCAATGTCGCGCTATGATATGATGAATCCTAGTAACTTGCCTCTAGGCACGCCAAAGACGCATTTCTCTGGGTTTAGTTTCATGTTGTTGCTTCAAAGGCTGGCAAAGGTCTCTTCGATGTTAGAGATGAGGTTTGAGGCCTTATTAGATTTCACCATGATGTCGTCAACGTATACTTCCAGGTTCCATATGATTTGCTTCTGGGGGCACTTCTACATGCAGCGCTGAGTTCTTTCAACCCGAACAACATCCTTACATAGAAGTAGCAATCGAAGGGGGTGATGAACATGATGTCCAGTTGCTCCTCTTTGTGGAGGGCAGTCTGATGCTAGACCGAGTTGGCATCCTCAAAACTCAGGGATTCACTCCTGAAGGTCAGGTCGATGACATGATCAATTTGGCGTAGTGGAAAGGGAATATTTTTACATACCTTGTTAAGGCCCGTGTAGTCGGCGCACATCCTCTGATTCCTGCTTTTATTCCTAATGAGGACCAGGTTGGTCGGCCGGTCAGGATGTTGAACCTCTTTGATGAAGCCGACCACAAGGAGCTTGCTGATCTCGGCCCTCATAACATGACGCTTTTCTTCGTCGAACCACCATAATATTTCCTTCACGGGCCAGGGGCTCGATTTTATGTTCAAGTTGTGCTCTGCGACCTCCTTTGGGATGTAGGGCATGTCTGAGGGTTGCCAGATGAAGATATCTCGATTCGTGCGGTGGAAGTCGATGAGCGCTCTTTCCTATTTGTCGGGCAGCGAGGTGCCAACCCGCACCGTTTTTGTCGAGTCCCTGGGGTCGACCTAGATCACCTTGGTGTCCTCTACAGGTTTTAAGGCGCCAAATATTGAGGACTGGTAAGAGTCAGGCGGGCTCTCAGCGATGGCTTGGGCAAGCTCATCGAGTTCGGCCGAGACTACTGTTGTCGATGCCTACTTGTAGTTGTATTGTTCGCACAGCAAGGCCTATTGGAACTTCACCTCGAGGGTCTGGGATCTTCAGCTTCTGGTAAGTGTAGTTTGGAATGGCCACGACCTTTGCATAGCTCGGTGTTCCCACAATGGAGTGAAAGGATCCCTCGAAGTTGGCGACCTCGAATGTGAGGGTTACCGTGTAGAAATTTGACTTATCTTAGAATGTGATAGGGAGATCGATTTGTCCAAGCAGCATCGCTTGTTTCCCGGGTATGACATCATGGAAAGGGGCTCGAGTCAGATGGAGTTGAGAGCACGGGATCCCCATCGTGTCCAGGGTCCCAACATACAGGATGTTAAGGCCGCTTCCAATGTCGATGAGTATCCTAGTCAGCGCTTGGTTCCCATTATCGGGTCTACAACCCGGGGGAATCATCCGAGCCGCAGGGTGTATTTTGGGTGGTCCATCCTATTGAAGGTGGTAGTTGTCTCGGACGAACGTAGGTAGGTCAAGACCATCAATTCGAGGGTATTTACCTCCTGAGCTATCAGCTTCTGCCTGCGTTGGCTTTCGTCAGTGTAAGCACCTCCAAAGATCATGAGGCAGCCGTCTGGCTCGGGAAAAGCTCGCTCCTCTCGCTCGAGGCCTGAATGTCCGGGCTTCCCAGTCTCATCATGCCTTGATTCCCCGTTGAGGAAGCATTTGAGGAGGAGGCAGTCTTTGAGGGCGTGTGTAACCGGGTAGGCGTGGTTGGTACATGGTTTCTCGAGTGCTTTTTCAATGGACTCGACGGAAGGTTGGGCCTACCTCTTTCCCCCGCGATGAAGTTTACTTATGCCTCCCTTCCTTTTTTTGTTGTTGCGAGGTCGTTTCTTGCCCTTCTCGACTTCAGAGTCCTTTTGCTTTACCCTAACAATCATGGCCCCTACCGCCTCCTTGCTGAAGGCGTGGTTGGTGGCGACATCAATCAGCTCCTTGGTGCTATTAATCTTGACGCACCGTAGCTTGTGGACCAAAGATTTGCAGGTGGTTCCAGAGAGGAAAGCTCTGACAACGTCTGCGTCGTCTACGTCGAGGAGCTTGTTGCATTTTTTAGAAGTGTCTGATGTACTCTCAGAGGGTTTCACCAGATCTCTATCGGCATCCCTTTAGGTCTGATGATTTATCGAGGCGTATGTACGTGCCCTGGAAGTTGCCAATGGAGGTGGATTTGAGCTCGGTCCAACTTCAGATGGCATCGGCGGGCAGATATTCAGGCCACTCTCATGACATGTTTGCTAAGTAGATGGGCACGTATTTAATGATGAAATAGGTCCATGGCACCGCTGGCCCTACAAACCAGGTTGTAGTCCTCCAGCCAAATGTTGGGATTTGGCTGGGATGTTGGTTGGGGCACAAAAAGGGGGGGTGGTGGCTATCATGATTAACGTGCATCTATCTCCAAAGAAGCCCTGGGCCCCAGAGAATCGTGGCTCGGGCTTCGGCCTCCGTCATCATCACGAAGCGATCACGCTGGAAGGGGGTCGCGCTGCTGAGTTTTGGGATGGGGTCTCTGGAGTTCTCTCCGATCGCTGCATTTAGTTACGCAAGGGTGTCAAGGACGCAGACTTTGTAGAGCTCCTCTCTGGAACCACCTGGTGTAAATCCTCTTCGGTCCACCGCTACTCTCGTGCCATCCTTGGCTCTCGTTGTGGGATGATGCTTCAAGGTGCCAGGCGAGAGAGCTCTTTACTTATTGGATGGCGGCTAAATCTAGGAGGGAGCGGAGGTTTTGGTAGGTGGGTTGAGATCCCAGCTCGACGGGTTCAGGCACACCACGCAGTATTGGCGCAGTGGCTGCAATGTTTTGGCTTGGTCATTCAAAGCGTGGCGGCTTGTCATCCCCGGCGAAGGGAGTGGCTCGGACCGCTTGAAAATGTGCGGTGCTTGAGCTTGGAGGCGGGCCTGGTTTCATAAATAGGCCCTACCCATGACCAAGCGCTCTCGTTCGGCGTTGAGAGTGGTGTATTGCATTTTGAGCGAATCGGTCGGTTTGGCAATACGCGTCGACTCCTCGAGGACTGGGTGTCGTGCTTTGTGTTGCATAGGCATGAGCTGCAGAAGAGTGTTGGCGAGCGTCGTGTCTTGAACCTCATCGCTAGTTCCTGCAACATAACATTCACAATGGGGGTGGTTACTTACCTCGATACGGTGCCAGTGTGGGAATCGTGGCCGACGGCGTCCTTCAGGAGGTTGTGGAGGGACGATGATGCGTGGTCGACCACCCCTACGAAGGGATGTGGTTGATCCTCTGGAGGATGCCGCCGATGGGAGTCACTGAAGCCATCACAGAGCTGGTGAAGAACACATAACAAATTCCCCTACCTAGCGCGCCAACTGTCGACATTTTGAGTACTGACTAGTAATTGTTTTGTAACGTGTTTCTTTGTTAGCTATAAAGGCGTAGAGAAACGGGCTACAAGCGAGCCTTGCTCGTGTGATCCCCAAATTATCTAATGCGTATGTAAATCTAGTACGTCGTGAACTCGCACCCCCCCCCCCCCCTCGAAGGTGGCCTCGGGGCCTCTTTTAAAGAGGTTTGATGGGGGCCTATCTAACCGGCTCCACATAATGGGGTCGATTGTACAGTGTTCGTGTGTTAGTCCATCCGGGCTACCGGGGCTACGAAAGTTCTTCGTCTTAACTTTCATCTTGTCGCTCGGTCAGTGCCGCACGTGCGGTGTACTCATTCCTCTGTGATGGATGGAATAAAACTGGAGGATGTCAGGTTATCCTGCAAAGGGTCACATCGCGTGTTATCCTCTATATCGAAGTATTGGCGTCCACCATCCGTCTTAAATGCCTCAACTATCCACCTCTTTCGGGCTCGAGCTCGGGAGGAATCGTCCGCCTGACCTTAGAGATCGGGACTCGGGCATGCTACGTATCCTGACCTCGGTAGGTCGGTGCATTGGTGGCAGACCCCTCCTTGCGCTGGAGGGTGGATGCAGTTTTGTCGCAATATAGTGGTCGCGTACCGTTGTCGAGTGTCGCACTTCAGGTACCCAGCGTACAGAACCCCGTCAGTATTCGGTTAGTTCGGTTAATGAAAACTTCGGTTATGGAGAATTGATAACCGCACTTGATAGAGAAAAAGTGATAACCGCATAATCAGTTAGTTAATTCGGTTCGGTTTTGCGGTTAACCGCATTTTGTGTACAATATAAATTATTGAATAAAAATGATAATGTACACATAAAAAAATAAAAATAAACACATAAAAAGTTACATGTATGGCCCGATGGTGGGCCAGGATTATCAAGATTGGGTTGTGGTATCAGAAATATTTCGATGATGTTGGAGATTAGTAATATTGAACTTTGTCTTTATGAGTAGAGAACAAAATTTGTAAAGGAAATCCACACTTGGGAAAGGGGTGGGTTAAAATTTCAGGTAAATTGGTTGTTCAGTTAATACAACGTGATAACCGCAAAAAAAATTGATTAATCAAAATACATAAAAATGATAATCGCATTTGACCAAAAATTTCAGTTAATTATAACCTCATATTTCAGTTCGGTTGCGGTTAATTTGATTCGATTTTGCAGTTAACGGTTATTCATGCCCACCCCTAGAGCTCACAGGCACCCTCGACGACCGCTTCCAGGGCGTCGCCTCCTTCCTCGTGCTCGCCAAATCGCATTGTGCCACTGAAGCCCGCACGCAGCGTCGTTCACCACCCCCAAACCCTGCCTGCGCCGTTGGTTGCCCCTTTTTTCCTTTCCCCCACAAAGTTGTTGACGTACGATATATGGGGACTCAAGGAGGGAACGCATATTTGTGTTCCATTGGACCGTCCCCTGAAATTTGTGTCCCCTTTGGATAGTCCGTTTGAGGTTTTTATTTGACGCTACAGTGCAATCCTAACAAGAAGGATTCGCGACGCGGCAGCGCGGTCGGTGCGGAGGATTCATGGCGGGGGGGGGGGGGGGGGGGGGGGGGGGGATCCTCGTGGACCACGCAGGGAAGAAGGCGCGCAGAGGGTGTGGGAGGGGCCCGAGCGGAGGAAGAAGAAGTTGTCTGTTGATATGGCTATCACGTGGAGCATGAGTATATTTGGGACACCGGAGACCAGAAGTGCAAAATGAGGTTCCTGAATGGGGCACCTGTTGGAGGGAGTTTAGACTCACTCTCAAGAGCCAAATGGAAATCAGCTCCATATAGGGAGACCATTGGAGACAGCCTAACGGCCGATGCTGCCCCATGAGTTGAGTGTCATGTCGCTCGAGTGCTCTAGACCACTTGTGAGACGGAGTATAGCGGATTCGGCTTGTTCATGCTCATATGTGTGCTCCCGCTGATGTATTATCATCTTATTAGTTATAAAACTATGGTAGATAAATCGAGCATTATGTTGATTAAATGAGGAGGCTAATAAAATCATGGCACATTAGCGAGAACACGCATGGTAGCACATAATGAAAGTATAGAAGCCGCATCCTGAGTACAGCCGCCATCCATAGAGCGTCGACAGACTCCACGAATGGCACATGAGAGGCTTTGCATCTGCAAATTACAAACTGAGAGGCGGTAAGTTGGACCGTTTGATTTGGAGGGCAGTAAGTTGGACCGTGGGTGGATTTAGCAAAATGGGCACGGAAGCATAATTGGAGGGCAGTAAGTTGGACCGTTCTATTAGCTGAGTTACTGAGAAGCAATGTAGGTGGTACAACAGTTAAGCAATTACCGAGAGGAGTTATTGACAATCAATTTAGGTAGTACAATCGTTGGTAAACTTCATCCAACATAGAATCAGTACTCGTATAAAGAAGAATAAAAAAGGTTCACTGGACTGCAGTATGTAATTCAAAGCAAATGGTTTCCAAAAAAATGGCTCTAGTGGAATGTATTTTCATATTCCACTCAACCATTTACTTATGGAGATGCAAATACTTTTCTAGACAAGCTATAGGAGATAACTCCGCTGGTGATTTAAGGTGTTGTAGCTACAAATGAATTTTTTTCTTCTTCAAATACACAGAGCAGCATAACTGCAATCGACTCTAATTTGGTGTCCTACTTCTGAAAAGTCAACCAGAACAGCATGAGAATCGATCCAAAGCATCATCATCTTATCTACATTCTTGCAAGCATATCATCCTACAGAATAATTCATAGTTGTTCAGTGAATCATACGCCTGTATAAATTCAAGAGTAAAAGAAAAAAACATTGCTGAGGGTTTTGACTACCTGTATACGACGAATCCAAATCATAGTTACCATTCACCCTTGGATGGAAGGGAAAATAATGTTGGAAGACAAACATGTCAAGTGCAGACACAATTGTTTGCTGCATTGGAGCATTCACACGACCGTGGTGCATAGGTCGGTCACTGTAGGTTCCTCTTGAGAAGTTCACAACACGTTGTAAACTGGGATCAGTATACAGCAGCTTTGCAAGACTCCTATCAAGCATCCCCTTCTCTATCTCGAGGAAGACAAATCTGAAAATTCAAAAATAAATAGATCCGTTTGTTGTTGTTGTCAGAAAGTATAACGTAATACTCCCTCCGTTCTTTTTAATTTGACACTAGTTAGTTCATTTTTGAATTAACCAGTGTCAAATAAAAGAGAAACAGTGGGAGTATGGTCATTTTTAGCTCCAAATAAACATTCCGCACATGAAAGCTGTGTAAGTACTTTGATTCAGGAAAACTGTAGGCGTCTTTGGGATCCTCAACTTTCCAGCCAGGATACTTTCCAGGACATGTGCTATCAGCAGATAAAGATTGGAATGGTAATTTTACCTGCGTAATTGACTCATTTAGTTCTTTGTGTATTGACAATGGTAAATAAGAAACGGAAACATCATTAATTTTTTTGTCAAAGATGAAAAAACGCACCTCTATGCTCAAGGTATCAAATCCTCTATGGTCAAAAGAGACATGAAGGGCTGTGATATCAGAAAAGGGGATCTCAACCTTTCTGGACACCGTGCCCACGCGCATTTGGCACACGACTTTCTTCACTAAGTAGTAGAACCTAGCAAATATATCGCATTCGGCTGTACGAATCAACTGCATAGCAGTCGATCACCATGTAAAGATCATGTTATTACAATTGAGATGTGGTTATGGTAAACCTTTTCTGAATATTTACATACCTTTCTGCTCCCAACAGAAAGCATCAGAAGAGGCAGCTCTGCCGGCACTTCCTTGGAATTCCCGGGACTATTTGGTGCAGTTTTGAACTCCTCGTGCTTGCTCCGATCAGTATATTTGATTCGAGTTGAACTGTTCCTGTACCATGCCAGCATGAGCCTGATGGAGCTCAGAAACGAATCGCCGATTTCTAGTTTCAGATGTTGAGTTGGCCGCTCATCTTCCTCCCAAAAAGTGCCCAGTGCATTTTGCTCGCTCTACACAAATACACAATATCAAATGCAACAAGTGAGGTTTATTTTACTGGACGCTACTCGAAACAGCATGGTAATGAAAAATAAAGGCGTTAATGACCTCCATTAGTTGCATGTAATCGATGATGTCACCGTACTCCGAGATTTCCATTGAAAGGGGCTAGCTAGACAAGTTCAGCTTCACAGTCTGGACAATAGTCCTGCAGCAAAGTACGGCGAAGGTTAAATAAGCATGTGCGTTTAGAATTCGAAAAAAAAAAACAGTTGTACAGGGAGTATATGGATGGTCTTTACTCTTTATCTTCTCTCGAAAATAAGCAGTTCCGCACGATGCCTGAGAACCAGTTTCACATTATTGCAAGGGATGTGTTCGATTGATACCACGCACCTTGGCTTTAATTTCGTCTAGGTTACAGGTAAACTCAAAAAATCTCAAGTTCTTTTGCAGAACCCATGTGGTAATAGCTAGACGGCACGGACAATTAACGAACCAAAAGTAATATCTGGATCCGGTTGCTCAGGGGAACTACAGGGGGAGAAGCTGAACTTGCTTACCAAGAACCGATCGAAGAAGAAATCAGGTCGCATGCAGTCCGGTAGGGCAGCGGAGGAAGATCACCGGGGCGCCGCGGCTTGGTAATTGGCTTGGCTTCGGCGGCTCTCGGTCGGGTGGCCGCCGGTAAAGACGAAGGCAGGTCGTTCGTACCCCGTTAGGTCTGGAGTCTTTTATTACACGACGATATAGTTGCAGGTAAAGATACGTGTCGCATATGTGCCACTGTGCGTATCGTGGCGATGGAGAACGCCACCACCGTTGGCGATTGTTAGGGCATATCTCCAACGGTTTAGACGTAGCTGTCCGCAAGTTCTTTTATGATAGTAAAGTTCTGATTTTTACTTCCGAACATGTTATGGTCAATTTATTACAAACAGATATAAATGTAGACATTCACAACTTATTGCCTAAAATAATGCGATGATAACTGAATGGATAAGCACACGATTGTGGATCGGACTTTGTAGACGAATATTATGACACGTTCATCCCTTCACATTTTTCGTAAATGCACTTCAGATCCAACGTTCATAACTTCTTCTGACCTGCATTTAATACTGTAAAATTAAGTCTGAATTTGCTCTCACCGAGAATCGAACTCAGTATCTAAGTAGTGCTACTCAAAATAGTTAATCACTAGATTAAGCTCCTTTTCACACCGCAAGTCTTTTGATGTGGTGAATCACCAACGGTTTTTTAGACGGTAGTTGAACCTCGGCTTAGCCACATGGGTTTGCTGTGCGGCGGCCGGTGCAACTCGGTGCCCAGAAGGAGGCACGCCTCAAGCGCACGGGCGAAGCGGCACGGCGGACACCAGACGCGGGCTGCACGTCGCTTTCTCGACGGCGCCCACACGTACACTCGTAGACGAAGCCCTCGCTCAGCCTGGCTGCGGGCACGAGCCCAGCTACATGAGCAGCTCAACAGAAAACTAAGCAGATTCCAACGACGGCCGGAATCATCTTCTAAACATTATCGGGCTGAAAGCTACGTCTGGGCAGATACAAATCAAGATAACAATTCCATTCGTGTTGTTGAAAACACAGCACGAAGATTGCATGCAACCATGGCGACCACATGTTGGAATACCATGTACAACCGATATTAACATATGAAGATACCAGGCCTGATGCTGGCTCCCCTTGTATCGTAATACAAACTGGTACCTTCCAGCTCTCGGTAAAAAGCACATAATACTACATTATATAACCTTACACGATATCCAAAAAAGGTGACCACAAATGAAAGCGACATGGCTTATTAGCAGCGGGATAAAGTGGGAAAAAAAAAGAGAGTAAAACTACTACAAACAGAAGGTTGTGCCAAACATGTGGTGCATCTTGCTGAAAAACTTGAGAGGGTGGTGGTGCCCTTGGTGGTGTGCGCGAGGTGGCGACTGCGGCCTCTGCTTCTTCTTCCTTCTCAATTGGAAGAACTGCTGCATGATTTCTGAGCACTCTGATGAGAGGACACCACGCCTTACGGTTATCTTCGGATGGAAAGGGTGGATAGGCCCGGTAGTCTGGCTCTGATTTGCTGAATCCAAAGTGCTTGTCTGACCATCGCCTGGGAAAAGCCTGGAAATCAAGTATGCCAGTAGCTTTCAGTTTACCAATCCAACTGCAATACCATGTAGAGTCAACAAAAACATATGGTAAGATGAAAGCCCTTGGTACTAATGTACTTGCTAATTACTCAAGCAAGCCCAATATGGTGTCCATGTCTCTACTAAACTAAAAACTATGATGCCCGTTATTTTTCGAGGGAGCTACAGTAATATCAATGGCTGCTATACAAGTGGAAAACAAGTTTTACTCAATTCGTGTTGGTACCAATGAGTATCCAAGGGTTGGCCAAATAGCATCAGAAAAGATTCAGTGCTAAACTGTCTATAAGTGACTTTTGCATGCTACTTTTTTTTTCCTTTATTTTTTGAAACAACTCTTTGAGTGAGTTCCAAGTGCATAAAATCGCATATTATGTATAGCAACAACATTTTCATGAGAATGGCTAAGTATAGTTGTTGGCTCGCCAAGCCTATCACAATCTCTCCTCCTTTATCCGGACTTGGGACCGGCTATGTCATTACAACATAGGCGGAGTTTCTTTGAGTGACCAAGTGCTTAAATTTATAGAAAGAGGGAAAACTAGTTTTGGCAACCGAGTCACCATTGAAACTTGTATCTAAGGTGCAGCAGCATATTTAGTGATCAATAGCAGCAATGCCCACAATTCCCTAAATCTAGTTTCTGTAGGGACCAATCTACAGAACCAGTTTTCCCCAAGACATCTACCCAGAGCCTGCTCCCTACATTAGTGCATGATTGGTCGGACCAGTCCGAGTCTCCAAAATGAGATTTGTATGGCTTATGTTGATATATTGACCTGGGTGTAGGATACATGCACCAGTAACGATATAGCTAATGCAAGAACTTCAGGGATGAGTAATTGCTTCCTTTGTATTCTGATTCATTCGAAGTTTGATTCAAAACATCCAAGTAATCAACTCTCATCCATAGTTCTTAAGGCTTGGCGACTCAAGGCGACAGACCCCCTTTTTACCTTTTAAACGATAAGGCGTAAGACGAGACAATGCCATAGTAATATGTAAAAATAGGGAAATATAGGAATACAGTCTCAAATAGATAAGGATAATGGATTAAAAATTTAGAAATTGAGAAGTATATACCTATCTCTGTGTCCTGCTGAATTTACCTGGTCTACTTATGCTCTCCTCTCTATCATGGCCCACTTACAGCCCAGGCCAGCCCACCACAACCCCATGACTTTGGATCGGCAGGTCCCCAGAACGCTCCGATTGGCCCCTCCCCTTCCTCCAAGGCGGCCCCTCGGCCTCTCCCGGATCCCTCCGCCCGCCGCCGCCAGGACCTATGCCTTCCTCCTTCCCCCGCACCACCACCACAACGACGCCCCATCAACGCCTCAGCGACACCCCATCGACGCCTTGCTCTCAAACTCAAGGCGACAGGAACACCTTGCCATTCCGGACCGCTTAAACGTCGCCTTAATAACTATGTTCTCATGTATAAATAATAATTTTCCATTATTTGCATATTATAATTCAAGATATATTGATGTTCTCATGCTATGAAAATTTTCTTACCGTTTTCTATAAACTAACAAAATCTGAACTATTCTGATAACTTATCCATTCCATAAACGCTGGAACTGCCTAGGCCTATAACACAATGGTACTAGCATTGCTTCAAATTCTCTCCCAAATATCAGCATCCCTCTAAGCCTCATGAATGAAAACCTATAATCAAGGATAAAAAAAATTGCAAGACTACAAAATGGCTTCATACGAAATTTCACTCTGATATATGCTCTACCTGGCTAACCCAGCTGCCAAGTATTAAAAAATTACAAGACTAATGGTTTGATATGAATTAGAGGATAATGGGATAAGGGTTTCATTGATTGACAGTCTAGGGTACATATAGAGCCCACATGGGCTAGTTACATGGGCCTAGACCAATATACTCACACAATACAGTCCAACACCCCCCGCAGTCCCAACATCTAACCACGGCAGATGTTGAGACTCGACCGAAACTCAGAAAACAACGACGAAGGGAGACCCTTCGTGAAGATGTCGGCGAACTGCAACGTTGTAGGGACGTGGAGGACCCAGACCTCGCCACGGGCAACCCGCTCACGAACAAAGTGAAGATCAATCTCCACATGCTTTGTACGCTGATGCTGGATAGGGTTGGTTAAGGTAGACGGTGTTGACGTCGTCGCAGTAGACCAATGTGCTCTGGGCAACTGGGGAGTGGAGCTCCTGAAGCAGCTGCTGGAGCCAGGAGGTCTCAGCCACACCGTTGGCCACGACGCGGTACTCCGCCTCAGCACTCGAGCGTGACACCACAGGCTACCGCTTCGAGGACCAAGAGACGAGGTTGCCGCCCAGGAAGACAGCGTAGCCAGAGGTGGACCGACGAGTGTCCGGGCAGGCCGCCCAGTCAGCATTGGTGTAGACGACTAGCTCAGAAGCTGAGTCACCCCGAAGGAGGAGGCCGTAGTCGAGGGTGTCGCGCAGGTATCGAAGTATCCGCTTCACAGCGGTGAGATGTGGCTCCTTCAGATCATGCATGTGGAGGCACACATGCTGAACTGCTTAGGAGATATCTGGCCTGGTGAAGGTGAGGTACTGGAGAGCACCTGCAAGACTCCTGTAAACAGTAGGGTCAGCAACAGGGGCACCGTCAGCTGAGGGAACCTTTGCCTGGGAGTCTATCGGAGTGAAGCACGGCTTGCAGTCAGCCATGCCCGCTCGCTGGAGGACATCCAAGCAGTACTGTCGCTGGTGAAGGAACAAGTTGTCCGTCCGGTGCTCAACCGTCACGCCTAGGAAGTGGTGGAGCTGACCCAGGTCCTTCATCGCGAACTCCCGCTACAGGGCGGAGATCGTGCGCTGAAGGAGGGCCGGACTGGACTCCGTGAGGACGATGTCATCGACGTACAGGAGGAGGTACACTGTGTCCCCTCACAGCTGTAGACGAAGAGCGAGGTGTCCGACTTGGCCTCGACGAAGCTGAGCGAGGCCAGGAAGGAGGCAAACCGGTTGTACTAAGCTTGGGGCGCCTGCTTGAGGCCGTATAGGGACTTGTTCAGCCGGCAGACCATGTCCGGATGGGCTGAATCAACGAACCCTATCGGCTGACAGCAGTACACCGTCTCCGTCAGCGTGCCGTGGAGGAAGGCGTTCTTGACGTCCAACTGGTGGACAGGCCAAGAACGTAAGAGAGCCAGCGACAGAACGGTGCGAACAGTCGCCGGCTTCACCAGCGGGCTGAAGGTCTCGTCTTAGTCAACACCAGGGCGCTGAGTGAAGCCGCGAAGGACCCACCGAGCCTTGTACCTCTCCAGAGACCCATCCGCCTTCCGCTTATGCGTGAAAACCCACTTGCCCGTGACAACATTGCCACGACCACGACGGGGAACCAAGTCCCAAGTCCGGTTGGCAAGTAGGGCCGCATACTCTTCTTCCATAGCCCGACGCCAGTGAGGATCGGCGAGGGCGCTACGAACAAAAGAGGAGATAGGCGAGACAGCCGAAGAAGCAGGCGGTGGGTGGGTCGTCGAGGAGAGGACTACCCCGGAGAACCGCTCCATCGGTCTGAGAACCCCAGCCGCCCGTCGGGTCACCATCGGGTGTACATGACGGGGGTCTCGATGGAGCAGTGGAGGGTGGTACACCTGAGGTTCCGGACGGGAAGAAGTCGATGCACTAACCCACACTCGTCACTGATAGACAAGTGCAGGGTTGGCGTACCGCGACTTTGGGGCCGCGCGTGGCGCAGCTGGTGACGTCGGAGCTGGAGCCGCGCGGGGCGCAGCTGGCGACGTCGGGGACGTCGGTGCCGCGCGGGGCGCAGCTGGCAACGTCGGGGACGCCGGTGGCGCGCGGGGCGAAGTTGGCGACGTCGGGGACGCCGGTGGCGCGCGGGGCGAAGTTGGCGAAGTCGGGGACGACGGAGCCGCGCGGGGCGCAGCTGGCGACGTTGGGGACGCCGGAACCGCGTGGGGCGCAGCTGAGGACGTCGGGGACGCCAGAGCCGTGCGGTGTGCAGCTGGCGACGTCGGGGACGCCGGAGCCGCGCGGGGCACAGCTAGCGACGTCGGGGACGTCAGGGCTGCGTGTGGCGCAGTAGGCAACGTCAGGGACGTCGGGGCCACGCAAGGCCCAGCGGGCACTGTCGGGGCCACGCGCGGCGTAGCATGGGGGTAACCTGCAGAGGGTAAAACACAAGGTCGCTGTACAGGAGCGGCCTCAAGGTCAGTAGAAAAGAGAGAATCCAACTCATCAACAGAGTCAGAGGGTGAAGTAGAGAAGAGAAAGGTAGACTCATCGAAGACGACGTGACGAGAGATCAAGAGACAGCGGGTAGCAAGGTCAAGACACCGGTACCTCTTATGATCAGGGGAGTACCCAAGGAAGACACACCGAGTGGAGCGCGGCGCAAGCTTATGGGGGGTGGTGGCAGAGAGGTTAGGGTAGCAGGTGCACCCGAACACTCGAAAATGGTCGTAGAGAGGTGTGGTGCCGAAAAGAGCGAAGTGAGGGGTGGGGGCACTAATCGCCTTAGTAGGAAGGCGATTAATGAGAAAAGTGGCGGTGTGAAGTGCCTCTGCCCAATACCGAGCTGGAATGGAGGCCTGAAACATGAGGGGACGCATAACATCATTAGTGGTACGAATCATGCGTTCGGCCTTGCCATTCTGAGGAGAAGTGTACGGACAAGACATGCGTAATTGAACACCGCGAGAGAGAAGAAAGGCACAGAACGCAGAGTTGTCAAACTTGCGTCCATTATCGCACTAGATGGCTCAAATAGTGCGCCCAAACTGGGTGGACACCCAAGCGAAAAAGTGAGAAAGAGTGACGAAAGTGTCGGACTTCTGTCGCAAGGGAAAATTCCACGAATAGTGCGAAAAATCATCAAGTATAACCAAATAATATTTATAACCTGAAACACTGATAGCAGGAGAGGTCCAAAGATCACAGTGAATCAGATCAAAAATCCGCTCAACATGAGTAATAGAGTGCGGAAAGGGAAGCCGAACATGGCGACCAAGCTGACAACCATGACACACATACTCATGAGTACCCCTAGTACACGAAATCACTGAACTACTAGACAACTTAGACAGGACATCAACACCAGGATGGCCTAGCCGGCGATGCCAAGTCGTGGAAGAAGCTGTCGTAGCCAGAGCAAAAGGTGAAGTCGGAGCGGAAGCAGGAAGACAGAACATGTACAGGGGCCCGAACTCTCACAGCGGAAAAGAAGACGCCAGGCAGTAAGATCCTTCACAGACAAACCAAAAGGATCAAACTCAATAGAAACATGATTGTCAGTGGTAAATCGACGAACAGAAAGAAGATTATGAATGATGTCAGGAGCAACAAGAACATCTTTGAGTCGGAAAGAACCCGAAGAACCCAAGTCACCTATTGAGGTAACTGGAAGAACAGACCCATTCCCAACAACGATAGAGGAAGGATGAGAAGGGCGGGAAGAGTGGATAGAAGAGAGTATACCAGCATCAAGAGTGGTGTGGTACGAAGCGCCTGAATCAGCAACCCAATCAGCACCGGGTGGAGTGAGAGTCATTGTGCTGAAAGAGGAGGCCAGCTGCTGACGGTCCCACCCGTCAGGAGTGGAGTGCGGCGTCGAGGACTCAGTGTCCAAGCCCCAGTAACTGGAAGGTCTAGTGACAAGGTAGCTCGACCCACCAGTGGTCGGAGTCCACTGTCCACAACCATACGTGGGAGTAGTCACGTAGGCCGCCTGAGGTCGCACCGGGCGTGGTGGTGGGAGACCCGGAGACGGCCCAGGCCACATGGCGATCTGGCCAGTCCACGGGTTATAGGGTGTGGGCCAGGATGGCAGACCACTAGAACCAGTGCCACCACCGCCACCAGTGCTGTCACGACCACCGCGCTTCCGACCACCACCACGACGATTACCACCCCCGGGGTTGGCAGGAACCCCTGGGATGGTAGGTGGGCGCGCGAGCGGTCCTCCGGAGGCAGGGCGGGAGGGCTGCTCAGAGCCGTAGAAGGCCGTGGCAGTCGAGGAGACGACAGGGCCTGCAGAAGTGATCTCCTCGAGCTCGAGATCAGACCAGACCTTGTCGAAGGTCGGGAGTGGCTCCTCATGAAGAATCACTGTCCGAAGGTGGGAGTAGCGCTCGTTCAGGCCCTGCAGGACCTGAAGAACGAGAGAGGTCTCCGGGACAGGGTCACCAAGGTCGTGAAGGCCATCCGCCATACCCTTCATCTGGCGACAGTAGGCGGAGACCAACAGGTCCCCCTGAACAGCAGTTGCGAACCGCGCCTGGATGTGAAGAGCTCGGGTCGCACGGTTCCCCTAGAAGTGCTGCTCGATGATGAGCCACGCCTGACGAGCCGTGCCACCACCACGTCACCCCACAAGGTCCCGCATCTCATCGGAGAGAGAGCCAAGAACCCAGGCAAGAACCAAACTGTCCATGCCAATCCAGGAGTCGTCCAGCGGAGAGTCATCACGAAGGACGTGATCGTCAAGGCGAAAACGCCTCAACATGAGGAGAAGTATGTTACGCCATCGGGCGTAGGTGGTGGAGTCGGAGCTGAGGACAACCGGGACGAGCGCCCGGATGTTCTGGACACCGGCAGCTTGGGCATGGAGACCAGCAACAAGTGTCGCCGCGTAGGTACTGTAGACTGCTCCATCACCTGGGGAAGGCTCGCGGGAGGTACTCCACTGTGGGTGTGTGGCATCCTCGAGCTGGTGAGTGAGAGCCGCCATGGACGCTCGCTCCTGCTCCAAGGCAAGAGCAAGAGTCCGCTCACGCTCACGCGAGGCCGCCAGAGCAGCAGCAACACTGGACGCAGCCGCGGAAGGGTGTCCAGACGTACCCGACGATCTGCCAGATCAGTGAAGAGTACAGCCGACGACGCGGAGGAGCTGCGCGGAACAGTCCCAGGTGGAGGTGGTGGTGGTGGTGCGCCGGATCCAGCAACACCTACGGCAAGTGGGGACCACAACGGTGGACGTGATGGAATCGCCGGCAGTGGGGCCCGTGGGGGAGGAACAGTCCCGGTAGGAGTGACCCAAGGCGGTGGCGTCCAGGACGACGGCGCGGCGAATGGTGTTGGGCTGTTGGCAGTAGCAGGAGGAGGCTCCAGGCCGGCGACGGGCAGCACTGGACCGGCACCGGCGGCGGGCAGGGGTGCCAGGCCAGAGCCATGGGTGGGGGAGGCGGCGACAGACGTGCCAGAGGCGGCGATTGAGGTGCCAGGGCCGACGGAGACCGCACTAGGGCCAGCGGCGACCGTGCCAGGGGCGGCGGCGGCGGATCCGGGCCCGGCGATGCCGGATCCAAGTTCGGCAGTGGCGGCGGCGGTGGATCCGTGGCCGGGTAAGGCGGCGGCGGGGTGGGGAAGGCCCAGAGGATGGGGGGGGAGGTGGTGGGGGCCAGCCGACGGCGGCGGCGCGCGGGCGGCCAGAGGCGGCGGCCTATCCATTGTGGGAGAGAGAGGGGAGAGAGGTAGCCTGATACCAAATTAGAGGATAATGGGATAAGGGTTTCATTGATTGACAGTCTAGGGTACATATAGAGCCCACATGGGCTAGTTATATGCGCCTAGCCCAATATACTCACACAATACAGTCCAACAATATGAAATTTAACTTATACATCCCATACCTAACCCAGCTGCCATCGGCTCCAAGAAGCTTGTTTGGAGCACCCCATACCACTGTATCAATTCTAGCTTGAAGGATAGCACCAGCACACATGGCACAGGGTTCAAGAGTCACGTAAAGTGTTGTATCCTGCAATATTGTCGATTAGGACACCTCTAACATAGTGGGTTCATGCATACATACTCCAAATGTCAAAAAAAAAGTTTATTTCTGGGTTTGGTTAACTGTGTTTTCTTCTTGTTCTTGACCAATGATGTTATAAATTTGATCAACTTCAACAACATGCGAATTAATATGAAAATATTTCTCATGGTGAATCTAACAACAACAACCAAGCCTTTGTCCCAAGCAATTTGGGGTCGGCTAGAAATAAAACCCAACAATATTTGAAAAGAAGTGATAAAAAATAAGATGAGACTAAATACAAATAAAATAAGATTCTAAATTTTATTTATTTTGGAAATAGAATATTAAGAAAGAAGATAAGAGTAACAAAATACGAATAAATTAAGATTTTGGCACATGAATTGCTAATTTTCATGCAGTCCTATCATGGTGAATCTAAATAATTAAATTTAATGTTGTTAAAGTTGATCAATTTTATGAAAATCATTGGTCAAAGAACAGAAGAAAACACACTCAACAAACTCAGATAAACTCTTTTTCGAAGGAACAAGCAAATTAAGAATTAGAATACATATAATTGTGGTGCATTCTGAGATCAGAATGTTTTGGATTTCAAAATGGATATTTGTTTCAAAACATGAATAAGTATGGTGTGCAAGTATTCATATATTGTTAATTACACCGTTATCAATCTCAAATGCCATATCCAGTTTGATAATCATCAGGATGAACAAAGATATAATATCAAAATAAAAAGGAGATGATTTAATAGGACAAAATTATTTTCTCTTTTTAAATGTTTTCCAGGATTAAGTCAGCCAAACAGAAAGCTATGAGCTTGAAATAGTACCGCCAGGCGCCATGTCTTAAGTTTGTTCGAAGCTTCTCTTATACAAATAATTTCAGCATGGGCGGTTGAATCCCTGAGATCTTCAACCCTGAACACAGTAGGGCACAGAACAGTAAACAAAGAGGCTATTTCCAACTTAATTCAGAAAAATGGTATGCTATACAATATGATACGTTACTTACAGATTACAGCCACGAGCAATAATTTCTCCACGCTGTACTAGCACTGCTCCAACCGGTACCTCCCAAATATCTGCAGCTCTCTGGGCTTCAAGTAAAGCTTCCCTCATGAATAACTCGTCAGACTTTCTCAAGTCAGCATCATGCTTGTACGCTTCCTCCCATTCATCAAATGTCTCTTTCAATACCTGCTTATTTCTTTGAAACATTCTCCTCTTCAATTCAGCATCTTTTGCTTCTGCTCTAATAACTTCAGGAGCCTCTTGTACAACGTTCTTCTCTTCAAAGCTCATAGAACCACTACCAGGTAATGCTGGTGATTCTAGCATTGCAACTGAGGTACTATCATGTGGCATCACTAACTGCATTTGAGGATTCTGATGAGGAGTTATAGCACCTGAAGGACTATATTTCCAATCAGCTCCATCACCCTTGTGACCAGATTCTGTTGAACTAATGGTCGCAGAACAGGTGTCAGCCAGCATTCCTTTTCCAGTATTAACCTCACCCGATTTTTTTGTTGTGATCCTGGATGAAGTAGCAGCTTTAGGGTCAAGTTGATGTCCTTTTGTGACATCCACTGAAGTCCTCGTGCTATCCTCTATGCGACTTCCTCTGGGTGATTCACCCAGCACATATTGTTTTAACATCTCCCCTGATATATTGTGATCCGACTTCGAAGTTGTAGCTAACAAGTCTCCTTCAGATGTACCTACTCTAGGTACACTACCACCTCCTGATATCTGCAAACCCTGTGCACCTGCGTGCAAGTTTTCCTCCTTCGGCAATGAAACCACACTGGATTCTGGTTCTCCACTGTGCGATTTTATCAACTGTTGATCCTTTGCTTGGGTACTCCCGTATTTCTTCCTTATGCCATCATTATCATGTTCCTGACTCGAAAGACAACCCTCCGCACTCTGAGAATTACTGGATGAACTTTTCTTAACTGATTTATTACTAGAATCATGAGAGTCACCGTGCTGAATCCAACCAAGACGAATTATGTCAGCGACATAAGCCCAGAGTGACTTGTGAACTTTTTTAGCTAGTCCAGATTCATTTTTGGGTGTCTGCGAGGCCGAGTTGGTAGCTCCGTCTGCTGAGGAACCTTCCTCCTTGTCAGCCGTCTTGAAGGTCTCCTGAGAAGTTGTACTCTGGACATCCCACATTTCATCTGATGGCCCCTTCATCCGAGACCTCGATGAAGAACTAGTAATACCTTCCACCATAGATTTCTCATTTTTCTTTGTTGAAACAATATCTGCATCAGAAACTCCTTTTTGGAGTTCATCAACAAACTGCCCAACATGAAACGTGGATGATTTCTCTAACCGAGCAGCTGATTCTAACATGCTTTCCTTGACTGACTGTCTGGCATTAGAACCACTGGCCACACTACTCCCTGCAGTAGTTTCATTCCTTACTTCTTGCTCATTGCTTCTCACTGTTATTGCTTGCTGTGCCATATCTGCATTAACCATAGATGATCCATCTTTAGTGCTGTCTATCTGCAAACTAGTAATATCTTTGTCATGAGTGATTCCACTGGTGCCTGCCTGTTGCCAGATCAAATCCATGTTGTGCAGCATCAATCTGTCTGTATCTTCCAACCTTACCAGCTTCTCTCTGGACTCCTGAGAGGATTCAGCAAATTTTGTTCTTTGTTCGTCATTTCTTTGTGTAATAGAAACTTGAGCACTTTGCTGATCACTCATGACTTGGTGCTCCCTTAAACTATTTACTGCTGACATCCTATGGACTTGATTGCCATTTCCAGTGTCAAAACCTTGTGAACTGATACCAACACTACCATCAATATCATGGACCATAGCAAGATTGTGTTGTTCATTTACACTGCCGATTGTATTTACATGCATTGTCGACCAAAGTTGGTCATTGGTTCTTGTTTGGAGATGACTCTTTGAAGTGCTTGTCACAGCAGCATTATTAGTACGTGCCTTGGTAAGTTCAACTTGGTCATGACTCTCTTTCATGTTGTTGGAAATATTTGTTGATGACGTCGAATGAACCCGACCATGCACTCCAGCCTCCAGATGACTTTGTGGACCCCTGACCATTGTACTATCACTAGCATAGACCTTATTTTCATAGGCATGTTCTTCCTGGCCACTTGCATTGCCAATGGAATTCATACTGGAAGTCACATTCGCATCTAATCCAGATTTTGAATGATTTTGTGAACTCCTAGACATGGAGATATCACTAGCATGGATCTTGGAAACATCAACATGTGTGACATTCTGCACGTCTATGTCAGTTTCATGAAATACTTGCTGGTTTACAATCCTCTTCTTGTCCCTTGTAACATGAGTTATATTCTGTACGGAAGCAGATCTGTCATCAGTATCCGTCTGGTACACTTCATCATAATTTCTGCGGTGGTGAGAGGCACTGCTGACATTGTGACTACTATCTGTTGTAACATCTCTGAACTTTTCTGCAATTTTCCTTGACTCAGCAAGTGAGGCCGAGTGTTGATTGACCTCAGTGCGTTGATCATCTTGTCTCCTAGTATCACTAGCCATCTTCACAGAACTTTCAAGAGAAGATGTCCTATTTTCAATGTGGTTTCTCCTATCTTCCAGGTGATATGCTCTCATATCCTGTTCAATGCTATTGCCTCTGACTTCTGATATTTCCATTATATTTTGCGAGTTCCTTGATTCATCCTTACGTACTTCTGCTTTCTGATCAACATTGCTATTGTGCTTCAAAACTAATGTGTTATTTGAACCAGAAGCCAACCTGGTATCGTCCTCAGTTATAACCTTGACATCTTGGGTTCCTATCCTAGCATCTCGTACCCAGACCAATTGTGCTTCATCATAGTCATGCTTCTCTCTCTCATCATTTGACCAACCAACTGAATATCTCTGGCCTCTCACTTCAGATGTCCGTCGGTCTACATTATCATGCAACCTCACCCTTGAGGATGAATTTTCCTCATGTCTCACATGTCTTGAGTCAACTGTGGTCCTTGAACTTGAAGCCCTCTTTTCATCATCCCCGTGCAATTCAGATGCTCTTGCAGGCTTTTGAGATCTTCCCTCAGAGTAGTACCTCTGCTCAGTAAGACCTTGGTCATCATCATACCGACGACACGATCGCAGGAGTAAGTCGTCATCACCATCATCTACTCTCCTCTGGCGCCTCAAATTGTATCGCTGATCGTCATTGCTATGATGCCTCCCTCCTCTCCTCACATCAATCTCATCGTCAATCTCCAAATCCCTATTATCTGTTCTCCGATCAATTCTTCTGGCATCCTCAGCATACCTGCCAGCTCTCCTAACATCAACCACATCATCATAGTCAAAATTCCTACTTTCTCTTCGCCGGACATATTTGCTTCCATCATCACTACATTTTCTAGTCCCAATCCTCCTCGTGTCAACTGCATCATCGAATTCTATTTCTCTCCTATCCCTCCCTTCCCTACTATGCTTTCGCCTCCTCAAGTGAAGATCATCTTCGTCATCATGGTAATCCCTGTGCAGCCTCCGCCTCCGATCAGAATCTCCGGAACTGCCATGGTATTCATCCGCGTCCCTTGTCTCCCTCCGCCGGCCACAGTAAGCATCCCTACCGTTGTAGTAACTTTCCATACGTTTCCTCCAACCGCAGTCCCTACAACGTTGTTCGTCCCCATCAACATCATCTTCTTCATCCTCCCATCTCCCACTACTTGAATACAGGTCACCTGCAACCTCCCTTTGATGATGCACGCACTCTTCCTCTCCCTCCTCCCAATCACTGTGGCATTCCGTCAAACATCTTTTGTGCGGCCACTCCCCATCATACTCCCACACGTCTTGCCGCACTGCTCTCCGCACCAACCTCGGCCCATCCCGCCGTCCACAGCCAGCTCCAAGTAACCTCCCACCGCCGGAGCAGCTACAACAGCACCCGCGCCCCTCCAATCGCCGGCAAGCCGCTCCAAGATCCGACCTTGCAGCACCACGACCGCTGCACCCGCACCAGCAAGCCTGCGGTCTCCACGAGACGCACCCATGAGCCGGTCCCCTGCTGCCTACGTCGCAGCATCGAGCATCAGCTCTCCGGCGGCAGCATCGGGGCGGATGAGGTTGCGGCGGGGGCGGGGGCCGGAGCCGCGCGGAGAGGAGCAGGAGGTGGGTCGAGTGGCGGAGCAGGTACCCGTCGAGCAGGAAGCGAGGGTTGAGGTAAGGGCTCTGCCCGAGGATCTCGTGATGGTGGCGGTGGTGGCCGCCGGCATCGTCGTCGCGGTGGCAGTGGTGTGAGGGGAGGTAGGCGTAGGAGTAGGAGGAATGGGCGTGCAGGGACGGCTTCGAGGTCCTCAGAGCGAAGGCCACTGCGGAGTAGGAGCTGTACATGGCGGCAGCGACCGGAGGGTCGGTGCTCCGGTGGAGACCGCCGGATAACGATGCAAGGAGCGGTGGCGTGCTGCTGGAAGTGTGTCGTTTTGCCAGGTCTGCGGATTCGGATTGTCTGTGACGTGTGTTCTCTGTTCGCACGGCGGCGGCGAGCAGCACTCGTCCGATCCAAAAGTGTACAGCATAGTTCGTCACAACCGGTAACGGAAGTATGGATAGAATGCTGATGGGATGATCCGTGGGTGCTACAGTAGTAGGGGCTTATTTTTTTGTTAAATTAATAGACATTGTATTGAGCAAATAAAGTGCACGTTAAGGTTAGCACATAAATAGGAGCATGGAATAGTAGTATGAAAGTCATGTCTCCTTTTTATGGGGCGAAATTTCTAGTCTATATTTTCTGTATGACCCAGCTCAACAGACGTCGGAAGTAATATCATTAGCCCGTTCTCATCCGATAAAATTTGAGTCGAGCTTGACGGCGATGCCCTTCCTATAGTTTGGCATCATGCGTTGTCGCCCTTGCCTAGGAGTGGTAACAGGTCCAAAAATTTATCAGGTACCAGATCAAATAAGGACCGAGCCAAATTCTTATTCTTTTTAGCATAAGGAAATTTAAAGAGCGGTTCTAATTGTGAAAGAGTCTGTGGCCCGAGACCCATCATCAGGTCTACATGTGTCTGTGCTGCACGTGTGACACAACCGTGGACATGGCCCCTAGCTTGACGTCCTGTTCCTCGAAGCCATATAGAAGTCCAATCTGTGAGGTCATGTGAGCTCGAGCCGTCAGGCTAGACCTCAGCCATCGGATCCCATAGGGGAAGAGGTGTGGTAGAGCGGCGGGATTTGACGGGCAGGCGACGAGCTTCGACAGCGGGGCTGCCGCAGTGGCAGGCGACACAAAATTTTGAAATGGACAAAGACAAGCTAACGACGTTCAGTCCGGCGTCTGTTGAGTTGGGTCATACAGGAAACGTGGATCAATAAAAAATCACCACCTATGACGAGTATGTATAGAAGTAGGGTATGTGAGGAGAGAAACCGCCTCCATTACAGTATATGTTAAGAAATCTATTTGGATCAAGAAAATTAACTTTTTTAAGCAACAAGAAAATTAGATTTTTTTTTAAGAAACAAGGAAAATAGAAATAAATTAGGTTCGATCAGATTCAATCCAAAAGTTGTGATTTTATTCAAAGCACATACTTGCGAAAAAATAACTATCTAACCAAGTAGTTTCTAAGACTGACTACACTCGTTCTTCTAAAGAAATATTTTTCGTCCTTTACAGTCAGTATGGAATATTCCTTCATCTATATAGTTTTTTTGTGCTCGTTTTCTTTTATATCTCACTCTATACTATTAAAAAGGATATGGACCCACCTATCAACCACACAGCTACGCTTTAGAAGGATGAACAGTGTTATTCTCACTTTAGATGGATCTGTTCATCATTTTATTTTAGAGTAATATTTAAAGTAGCAGTACTGAACTTTTTTACTCTAAATATAGAGTAGAGTAACATATAAAGGAACGCTCTGTGGACAGTCTAAAACCTCCAACCAAAAGAGGCTTATAGAGTGTTGTGTGAACACTTTTGTGTCATGTAATCGAGCGTGATCGAGTTGATTTCATTTTATTGCATTATTAGTGCTTGTTTGGCAAGCTCAAACGATTTGGTTTTAAATCACTTTATAGATAAATAAATTTCTAAAATTATAACAATACACATGATAGGTAAATCAGGAACAAGTAAACATGAATTCAACCATATAAACAATAGAATTAGATCACAATAAGGAATAAAAATAAATTTGTTCGAGATGAAATAGAGAAAAGAGTTTAGAGAGGACTCAAATTTTTTTTGAAGGATTTATCCTTTGAATTCTGTTAGTAAAAATTAGTCATCTTGAGTCATGAGTATAAATGAAATTTGATTTTTCTTCTATAAAGAATTTAATGCAAGTCATAGTCGAATTTCTATCTACTTATATTATAGATAAAATTTTGAATCATTTTCTCGAGCCGTATGAGGGGAGAACCTCCTACACATTTGGGGGGGGGGCATTGTTTATCTACATCTATCCTAATAATATATCTATCGAATCGTTGCATGATTGAATGTAGGCCTAGAGGGGGGGGTGAATAGGCCTTTTGAATTTTTGTCGGATCCTGCAACACTCAACAAGAAGTTCAATACCAGAGAAATCGGACTAGTCCGGTAAAGTGCGGACTAGTCCGGTGTTCACGGACTAAGTTGATCAAGATTAATCGATTGGGTTGATTCTTTAATGTATGCAGCGGAAATATAGAATCAAACAACAGTTTAACAGTTATATATTGGATTGTATCACAATTAAGGCTTGTGTTTAACAATTTAATGTAAATTGAACAATGAGTATCAAACCCTAGAGTAAGTAGATCAATTTGAGTGATGAACACAAAAAGGACAAGAAACACGATTTATCCCGTGGTTCGGCTACCACGAAGGCAACCTACATCCACGTTTAGGAGCCCACAAAAGGACCGGGCCTTCTCCAACCCTACCCTCGTCGGATCGCCACGAAGGTCAACCCTCTTCCACTAATCACAAAGGGGTGAATAACCAAATTCAAGGGGCGTTCTCACAAGTTGAGAGCTCCCTTAGATTACAAATCACAATGCCACCAAAAACACACTCAGAAATTACAATTGAAACGCAGGAGTGTGTTAGAGATTCAAACCAAGAGCTCAATGATGTGTGCCAAATGTCTCTCCAATGATCTAGAAGTGATCCTCAAAGGATTGATCGATTTTGCACTTAATTTCGTGAAGAGAGGTAGTTCCTGAGTCTCTTGGGAGGTGTGACGGCGCTAGGGTTCGAGAGTTTGTAAAAGTGGGCCGTGCACCTCTATTTATATGGGGTTTCTAAAAGTGAACGTTAGGCTTCAGAAAGATCGGACTCGTCTGTGGTGGTCACTGGATTAGTCTGGTGTGCTGTGTGTAGCAAACCCTAAGTGTCCCAAAATATCGGACTAGTCCGGTCGAAAACGGACTTGTCCGATTTCACTACTAGAAATCTTCTGACTAGTCCGATAGCCATCGGACTTGTCTGGACATATGAAACCCTAAGTGTGTTGGATGACAAGTCCGCACTTGGAGGACTTGTCCGATTTAGATCAGTGGTTATTTCGGACTAGTCCGTGTAAACATCGGACTTGTCCGAAGTGGATCAGAATGAATATCAGACTAGTCCGGTTAACAACGGACTTGTACGATTTTGTGTGACTTGTGAAGTGTGTTGAGGACTAGTCCGCCCTGGGGAGGACTAGTCCGACTCAAGTCAGAAAGATATCGGACTAGTCCGACAGATATCGGACTTGTCTGATCTGGTCCAGAAAGGATATCGGACTAGTCCGGCCCTGTGTAACTTTGTGCAATATGTGTGTGTGCTTAAGTATGATTGAGCTCATGGGTGTGTTTCCTTAACACACTTCATACACAATAATCTACTATTTCTTTTCCTTGAGCTCAAGTTCACTTTGCTCCTCATTATCCCTTCTTTTTGGTATTTTGCTCATTTTTCCTTATTGGCCTGCATTCATCTCAACAAAAAGGTTAGTATCCCAATTGCTTGTCATAAATCATCCAAAACTCACAAGGGAGTCCTAGATGCACTTTCAATGATGTTTGACCTCGAAGAGAATGAAGAGATATTCAAAAAAGTTCCTACTTATAGTCTATCTCTTTCTATATATGGAAACTCAAGAAATTATCATCGAAACATCGATAAATTGTGCATATAGAAAACCCTAAAGAAAGAAAAAAGAGACCCATATAATGATTTTCAGATCTTTTCTACTTAGTATCTAAGTTTCTCGATGAGGATGATTAATTCGGTCATTGTCATCGGACTCTATTGTTGATTTCTGACCACATTCTACATAAGTACGTCTTAGAGCTTCTTTTTCCAACCTTGGGTTAGTGAAGAAGGAGATATTCACGACTACCGGTGGTTTCAATATGGGGCAGCTGATGATCTTCATATCGATCTATTATACACTTTTGCATCTATTCTTTCTTAGCTAAACTGGTGGAAGATCCATCAAATTACAGAGCACAGAAAGTGAGATGCATATAAAGCAGATTATATTTATCATATTCATACATAAGCAAACCATCTTCAGATATAGCAACGGGTACATCTATATCTTCATATTACTCTTAGCATAATGAATTTTTCTCCATGAGGGCAAGAAGCTCACGACATGGGATGGAAAACTAGTTCAGCGTGTTAATGCTATTTAGTCTCTTCTATATTACTTTAGTCCATCTTGATTTTTTATTTGTTTATTTTCTTATCTAAGTTATTTTTCTTTCTTTTTAGTTATAGACTAAAGATTGGTATGTACCTTTAAGATTCCACTATATACTTCTTTTGTTACTATTATATCCATTTTATATTTTGAGCAAATTAAATGCATATATGGAACTTTTTTCAATTGAAAATGAACTTTTTCTAGTGAAGCTAGACCAAATTGTTGTATGAAGCTTTTTTTCCTTATAAAATAGATATTTTTCTTAATTAGAGGTGAAATATTTTGTATCAGATATGGAACTCACCAGATATACACATGAAACTTTTCTCAATGGAAGAAGAAACTTTTTTAATTGAATAGGAAACTTTTAGTTACATTGTTAATTTTCTCTTGATTATTTTCCTTTTAAGATGGAACAACTTTTCAGGAAGGCCAAGCTCGTGAAAGCTCATACATTCTAGGGTTTATGACACAAAATGCGTCAACAAGACCTAGACTCTATCCCATTATGGAAAGTGAAGCTCGGGTGAAGATATTGTGTTAACTCCGTGTAGAAAAGAAGCAACTGTCTTAATATTTGAATGTTGCCTAGAGGGAGGGTTAATGGATAAAATCCTGAAATCACTTAATTAAAAGTTAATTAGCAACAACAGGGCGGAATGAAGTGCAACTATCTAGCAACCTAACTAATCAACTGCAAGTGATAGAAACAAGTTAGAAGCAAGATTATGAGGTTGGTCACAAATTGCAAGCGACAAATGTAAGAATCCTAAAAGTGATCTAGCGATGAACGGAAGTAAAATGAAGCAAGAGGCACACGGATTTATCACGAGGTTCAGTTCTACAGAGGAACCTATGTCCTCGTTGAGGAGTCCACGAAGGATCGGGTCTCTTTCAACCCTACCCTCACCAAGCCACCACAAAGGTCGACTTGATATCCACTAAATCAAAGTGTGAATATGACGATTCTTAGGTTAACTCACAACCTGAGGCTCCCACGACAACCTAGCTCAACTAGGGATCGAAAAACAATCAAACAAACTCATATCAACAACTAAATCGAGAGAATCAACCAAGAGTTCAAGAACGACCACACTTCTCTCTCTTCTCATAAATCCCACAAACCCTCAAGATTCACTCTTAGGGCTCAAAGATGTGAAGAGGAAGTCTTAAAGAGGATCTTGGAAGGCTATCACGGTGCTAGAGTTTGAGGGTGGGCAAAGGAAGCTCGGCGGATCCGTTTTTATAGGGGTCCCGACACTTAACCGTCGCCACCAACTAAAGTCTGAACTAGTCCGCACAAGCACCTCAGACTAGTCCGACCTGAGGGGACGACTGACGTCACAAATACCAACAAACTAAAGTCCCCGCCACCTTTTAAATTCAAACAGTCACATGACCTCGGACGAGTCCGTCCAAAAATGGACTACTCCGACCTCACTCAGAACCTTTTGTTCCGGGTGAGAACGGACAAGTATGGTCAAGGCAAACTAGTCTGACACTATGTAAGAAAGGCTCATCCGAGACGTGCCCTAACAAAGAAGGAAGACGAACAAACTGTGCGTCTCTGTCGTCGCGTCTCGCATTACATTATCATCAGAGACATTTTGGTGGCGCTTCGCCGATCATCCTAAGTGTGAGACATTCTTAAAGGAAGCACATCTCCTTTCTTTGTGTCATAACAGACAGTCTTTACGAGGTCATTGGAGACGCGGGTGGCACGTGTCGCCCATCAGCATACATGCGTGACAAGCCCTAACAAAGCACGTCGCAGATATATTGACTGATCAGAGATGATCTATATTGTAGCCCGTCGTAGATTTGTTTACTGATCTGGGACGGGCTTTATGGAAGCTTGTCTCCTTTATGTAGGTTATCCAAGACGTTCTCTGTTACAGCTCGTCGCGGATTGTTTACAGGCAGGATCTCCTATTAGGTGTCTCCCACCCCTAATTATCCTGATTGTCGGCTGCATCTTGGAGCTAGCCAAGATTTGGTAGCCGTATTACCGGTGTCAGCAACATACACATACATGAACATATGTATAGCCAAAAAGATCACACCTTAAATTATATTACCAATCAAATATTAACAAAGTGTCAATCATGGTTATCAAATATACTAATTACACAAAGAATGTTCGTCGTGATTATAATGTAACTAATTACACACATCATAATTGTTATCATCTAATTCTGTATACCGTAATGAAAATTATCCCGATCAATGACTTCATTAACGATGAGCCTTCATAGCCTCTAATGCTCCGACTGAGACATCCTCAAATTCAATAAAATCATCGAAATCATATAAAGCATTATCAAATTGCAGTACATTCGCTTAACCAGTCACATAAGGTAGCAAATATCTGTTAGTGAATGGAGAATCGAGCTTACTTGTAGCACAGGCAGTTGGTGAGCATCTGCAAAGCATCAGCAGAGAAATTGGTCTCATAGTAAAGGACATGGTAGTGAGCTGGTGTGTTTGTCCCCTTAAAAAACAAACAATTTACACTCCATCGATGCATTTATAGCCTGATATCAAAAACTCATAAGAGAAACACCAATTATTGCATAGGTACCTTGATTCCAGCATGGCTGCAGAGGTAGAAATCAAGCTCACTGGGATGTCAAATGCTAGTGTCAACCACAGTTCCTGTAGTTTCAAGAGTTTGCGAATCAGAATTCATTATATACATTGATAATCAAAACAAATACATTACTTCTGCATTGGACATTAACAAGGAAGATGAATCTATACTGTAATGAAAATTCTCCCTTTGGGTCAATGACTTCATTAACGATGAGCCTTCATTGGACATCCTAAAATTCAATAAAATCACTGGAAGGCACGCTCTGAGGGCAGGGTCAAGGTTGCGGCATGCTCTGGCGACAGGGGACGAGGCGGCGACGTGCTCCAGGATAAGGTGGCGGAGGCATCGGAGTGGCGGTTTCGTCAACTCTCTAATGACAGCAAGCTAGCGTGCTCTAGGGACTGGGAGAACATTTCCACTTATGTGAAGGTGACCGCGTGCTCATACCGATTACCGAGGTCGGGGTCGAGGCGACAGCATGCTCCGGGGACAGGGGATGAGGCAGCGTGCTCCAGCGTGCTCAACTCGCTAATGACAAAGGTCGGGGTTGACGGCAGGGTAGGGGTCGATGACGGCAGTGTGACAATGATGAAGAGCGAGTTGAGGGTGTGCTCTAGCGTGACAATGACGAGTCGGTGTGCTCTAGCGTGCTCAACTCTATGATGACGCAAAGGTCGGGGTGGACGGCAGTGTCGGGGTCGACGGTGGCAGCGCGACGTTGACGATGACGGGACGACATCGACGTGCTCAGGAGTTGCGGTTTCTAGGTTGAGAGAGCACGTGAGAGCTAAAAAATTCTGCCAAATGTTGGGAGAGAGCGCGTGATGGGTAAAAATAGAAAAACTCGTAGACGTGCCTATATAACACCCGTCTCTCATTTCAGCGTCCTTTGGTCAAGAGAGCACGAGAAAATTTTCACCATAGAGTGCGCGAGAGCTTAAAATAAACTCAGAGACGCACATATATAACGCACATCTCGCATTATTATCTCTTGCATCAGGGCATGTTCCCGCATGCAAAAGACGCGCCACAGTGTGCTGAAGCCGGGAACATCTTTTGCATGCGGGGACACACCTCTCTCTTCTCTAAAATCCCACAAACCCTCAAGATTCATTCTTAGGGATCAAAGATGTGAAGAGGAAGGCTTAGAGAGGCTCTTGGAAGGCTATGGCGAAGCTAGAGTTTGAGGGTGGGCAAAGGAAGGCCGAGGTATCCCTTTTTATAGGGGTCCTGACACTTAAACGTCGCCACCAACTAATGTCCGAACTAGTCCGCACAAGCACCTCGGACTAGTCCGGCCTGAGGGGACCACTGACGTCACAAAGCCCGACAAACTAAAGTTCCTGCCACCTTTTGAATTCAAACAATCACATGACCTCGAATGATTTCGTCCAAAAATGGACTTGTTCGAACTCACTCAGAATCTTTTGTTCCGGGTGAGAACGGACAAGTCCGGTCAAGGTAGACTAGTCCGATCGACCTCCTAGAGCGGACTAGTCCGGCCTGCCTAGACTTAGTCCATGTAGCCAACCAACTTCTCCCAATGGACTAGTCTGACTCACAATGTACTAGTCTGAACTCACACAATACCTCTTGGTCCGTGTGGAAACGGACAAATCTGCAGAGTGGACTAGTCTGCTCCCCCCCCCCCCCCCAAGGAAGACTAGTCCGTCCTTCCAGGACTTAGTCCCAGAAAGGCTCAAACACACTCACCATGGACTAGTCCGTCCCCAAACGGACAAGTTCGAACTCACATATAAACTCTTGATCCGCCTAACATTGAAACAGTCCGATGTCGCCAGACTAGTCCGGCCCCCAGGCTCGGACAAGTCTGGCCTTGTCCTTAAGGCTGCCTATACCTAACTCGCCAACTAAACCTAATCGGACTATGAGCTCTTAGGTGGTTCTCAACCACTTGACTTGTTGAAAACTCTCTACAACAAGGCTCAACTTGACACAAGAAAATTTAAACCCTAATTTCTACTCTTCGAGTTTTCGACACCTTTTTCACTCTTTTTCCTTTTTTGAGAGTCTCCATTTCCATTTCAACTTCGATCACATGTGCTTACACTCATGAAGCTCATTAGTCTCTAATTGTCATCATCAATCATCCAAAACCCACGGGAATTACCTAGATGCACTTTCAATCACCTCCGTTTTTGTGATTGATGACAACACATTGAGGTTTTTGATAAAATGATTGTAAAAAGGTTGTTTTCATAATACACAAGTGTATAAAGAGCTCCCCCTAGATGTGTGCATATATGACTTGCAATACAAACAATGCACATGAATGTAGTCTATGGTAGATATATACACGTGTGTGTTGTGGTGGGGTGCCTATGTATGATGTGAAATATTGAGATGTGTGAAATTTGAGTGAAGCATGCATCTCAAATAAATTTAAAGCAACATCCTACAAAGGTACAAAGTTGTGAGAATAATATGCATGATATTCAATTTAACCAACATAGAGTGCACAAAAAATCATCATAGAGTGCAACAAGATAGTTATAACACAACATAAACACAAGTCTTACATAACATAGCACAAGTACATGACACAATTGAGAAGACAAGTTTTTAAAATGATGCATAGTCCATGGATCATAGCTACTCCCCCTCAAGCTCTCCCCCTTGGCGTCAAGACACCAAAAAGGGAAAAGAGTGAGGGAGAAAGAAAAACCTATGACCTACTCCCCATCTCTCTCATCTTCTTCACTCCCATCCTTCTCACTAAGGGTTGCTTTGTCGTCCTCCTCTTCATTGTCTTCACTTTCCTCATTGTTGGAGTTGGCAGTGTCTTCATCCTCATCCTCGACCTCTTCAATGATGGGGGCGACACTAGAAGAGCCACCACCACCACCGAAAAGGGCGAGATTCGCCTCAGTGAGCTCGGGGAAGGGTGTGAGCTCCTCATCCTTGGACGTCGTCAGAGACATTGTGATCTCTGCCTTCTCACATAGTTGCTTCACATACTTTTCTGCCCTCCTTGAGTGCACTTCGACCTTGCAGCATGAAGTGTGTCAAAGTGTTAGAACGACACTTCCCTCAGACCTGCTTAGTCGCAGCCCCCGCAAAGGTTCTTTTTAGGAGGGGCTAGTCTCCGGTGAGGTCGCGCATTTGAGAGATTGTTGACATAGTGGTTTACGTGGTTCGGGCCACCGGAATGTAACACCCTACATCCATAGTGAGAGTTGTATTGCCCGAGTCTTGTGATCTACGGAAGCTTGTGAGGGTTTGAGTGAATGTCCCTAGAGTCGATGGCTACCCGATCCTTTTATAGTAAGGTCGGGCACCTTACAATTGGGGTCTGAGGCTCGACAGGTAACCCCAGGGCGATCTTATGCCAATACATGATCTAATGGCTTGCTACGTACACTGCCCCTGACTGTGGCTTGAAGACTTGCCGTCTTGTCGCGTCTGACGCCAGTAGCTAGGTGTAGTTATTGATGATGGCAGGAAATGTCCCATTCATCCTTTGTCGCAAGCTACTCAGTCAGTAGTGTGGGGTAGCCCTACAACGCCTTCCCGGTGATGCGATTGGGTGCAGCAGTACCTGACAGGAGCGTGCGCCGCGTCGTGCACATGGGAAGGCGCGTACATTCAATGCGCGACTTGGACAAGGAACGCCTCCCATTACTCCCGCAACCTACTGGTCAGGACAAGTTGAAGGACGCATGGCAGCACCAGAGCCCGCCTCTGCAGGGGAGACCAAGTCCTGCATTGCGGGTCACGTGGCAGGTCTGAAGCCTAACTCTAAGGAGAGTCGGGGGTCCGAGACTGCTAGACACGTGGTGGTTCTGGAGCCCGCCTCTGCTGGTGAGGCCAGCCCAGAGCTTCAGGCCACGTGGCAGCGCCGGAGCCCACTCTTTTGGAGGAGCGGGATGCCATCCTATTGGACACGTGGCAGCCTAGGAGTCCACCTCTTTGGTGGAGTCGGGTTGCGTGTCGAGGTCCATGTGGCAGTATCGGAGCCTGCCCGTGAGGAGGGACGCGGTCCGAGCCTGCTGGATACGTGACGCCACCGGACCCTGCCTCAGTGGGGAGGCAGGACACTTAGGTGTTTTCATCTTGTGCACGGGGGTATCTAGCTTGTTGGTTACTGACAAAGTGAAAATTGAATGGAGAAACTTAAGAATGGTGCTTGAGGAGTCACCGGAGGTGTAGGTGGAAGCGGATGAAGGGGGAGGTGCATTGGATGCACTCCTCCTAGAAGATCCACTTAGCTTCGGAAGAGGAGTTGGGATTTTAGGATATAGCTTCCGATACTTCACATCCTTCACAAACTCCAATCCGATAACCTTCTCAATCATGCACATAATAAAGGGTGCATATCCACATGAGCGGTTTGGAGTGTGTGAAATGTTGAAGATGTCATTGTAGATGTAATCAAACAAGTTGAACTTTTCTTCCTCACAACGAAGCTTCATCAGGTGCCTCAAGTTGCCTTGGATCATTCCCGCATCTCCATCTTTGGGTGCTAAAGTTTTCCTCAAGAGCCAGTTAAGAACACCAAAGAAGGGAAGAATGTACTTGGTGGTTGGTGGGAGGAAGGGGAATCCTTTTGCATACATAAACTTCATTTCTTCTAGATCCATGGCTTTAAGGTTGTGCACCACAATCTCATGGCTCAAATGTTCTTCCAATCCACGGATTCTAGCAAACTCATCAAAGAGCACCGAGTATTGCACACCCTCGATCAAACAAGTGATTTTCCTATCTCCATAAGTAGAGAAGTGGCATGTATTATAGAATTGAGCTATCACTTCGGTATCCCAATTGTATTGGAAGCTCATGATCTCCTTCAATTCATGGTGCTCAACAACTTGGATAATTGCATTGAAAGCTTGATGGTTTTTCTTTGCCATATAGTCCCAATCAACTCATTAAGCATCTACTACCGGAGTCTTCATCCTCAAGTAAACAAGCCAATAGTAATCTTAATGAAAATCACACCAAAAGCGGTAATCCTCTGTTGCTTTTTCATATTTGTAAACATCTTGATTCCAAAACTTTTTATCTTTCTCTGCTCCTTTTTTTTGGAATATGTTGCTTGGAAGGTCCGCCCGACGGTTGGGGTCATAGGCGGGAGGAGTCATCACCAAAGGCCCAACAGGACCTTGAGGTGGAACATTAGATCCAATAGGCGTGTCATTAATGACAAGGTTTCTATTGGCCAAGGCTTTCTTCCTCGAAGGAGCCTTGGTGGCCTTCTTTGCCGATGCTTGTCCTTTACTATTCTCTGACATAGGGACTATTCCTTTCCCCTTGTTTCCCTCTGATTCACCAACCTTTCCCTTCCTTTATCGGCCACTTGGGCCCTCTCTTTATGGCCCATTGTCATAAGTCTTTTTTTCCTCCTTATTGATTGTTCGGTGGCTAGGGCTTGAGCAACGTCTCTGTCATGATGCTTCTTCATGCGATCCTCGCGCCTCACCAACTCGCGAGCCACCTCAGCCGCTTCCTCATCCTGCTTCCGATAGACGGCTTGGCGAGCTACTGCGACCACGGGGTCGGAGAGAGGAGAGTCGTTGCCTCCCGACATGTTGTTGACAAGATAAAGAAAAGATATGAGGAAGGAAGTGGGAGTATTGCATTTGAAACATAGCAAACTCACAAAGTTAGGGACTAAATTTGTGTTAGACCGGACTTGTCCAGTCACTAGCCGTACTAGTCTAGTCAGCAACGGACTTGTCTGCCCTTGGTCAGGACTAGTCTGGACCTGATAGTCTTAAACCCTAACTTTTGAAGTTTACCACAGATCACAACTAATGGATGCAATACCAGGAAAATAGGATCACAAGGTGTTAAGGAAGCAATATAGACCCTAAGTTACGAAAAGCATAACCTAGAATCAAAGGAATCGAGAGTTTTGAGAAACTATGTCAAAATACCTTGAGAATTAGAAAAATTGATGAAATCCGTGAATCGGAGGAGCGGAGTAGTCCGAGATTGAGCTCTCGGGACTCCAATGAAGTGGAATCATGGAAAGTTTGAGGATTTGAGTGGTTGGATTGAACAATCGCCAATGGAGGGCGATTTTGGTGTGAGCCGTGGTGGAGATGTATTTGTGCGGAAGTGAGGGGTCAAGATCGAGCTTGGGGTTTAAGTCCCCAAGTGCCAGAGTAGTCTGGTAAGGGGTCCAGACTAGTCCGGTACGTTGGACCAGATCCCGACAACTCCTTAGTCCGGACAAGTCCGGTGAACGGGGCGGACTAGTTTTATGTGCACTTGTCTACGCCAGTGTGGACAAGTCTAGGTGGACGGACTTGTCTGGCAATGGGCAGACTAGTCCGGTCCTAAACATCAAATTCTCATTATATTGAGAGATTTGCATAGATTGATCCACATGGACTAGTTTTCACAAATATTCTCAATGAATATGGCCAGTAAAGCACACAAACAATCATACTATGATCATGATTGAAGTAGACAATAAGCAAAAATAATTCAAAAGAAAATGAGGGAGACAAGTTTTCGCAAGCATTCATAATCTTGAAGAACCTACACTACTAACAAACAGATGTGCAACATCTCAAGTCACATTTCAAGAATCTAGGATATTTTGTTTATTCCTATGCTCGAAAAAGCGTTTTTCATCTAGTAGCTTGGTAAAGATGTCAGCTAGTTTTTTTTCGATTCTAATATGGGAAATGACTATGTCCCCCTTGATTGAATGGTCTCTCAAGAAGTGGTGTCGGATGTCTATGTGTTTGGTCCTAGAGTGTTCAATGGGGTTACGGGCAATCTTAATGGCACTCTCATTGTCGCATAAGAGTGAAATATGGTTCATATTGAGACCATAGTCCCTTAGAGTTTGTCGCGTCCAACAAAGTTGCACACAAAAACTTCCGGCTGCGACATATTCCACTTTGGTTGTGGATAGGACAATGGAGTTTTGTTTCTTAGGTGACCATGACACTAGGGACCTATCCAAGAATTGGCATGTCCCGAAGGTACTCTTCCTATCAACCTTACATCAGGCATAATCCACATCGAAATAACCAATAAAATTAGATTTTGACCCTTTTGGATAACATAGCCCAAGGTTTGTGTATGAACTAAATAGTGCAAGATTTCTTAACGGCGGTCAAATGGCACTCCTTAGGTGCGGCTTGAAATCTTGCACACATACACAACTGTCGAAGTGTTTGATACGGCACTTCCCCCGGACCTGCTGAGAAGCAGCCCACGGAGGTTCTTTTGTGGTTGGGGCACGCAGAGATCAAGATCAAGATGGTGACTTCAGAGATTTACGTGGTTCGGGCCGGTTGAGTGTAACACCCTACTCCACGGGGTTTGTGTTTTTGTATTGCACGAGTATGTTTGCTGGGATCAGGTCGAATCAGATCGTCCCTTGAGTTCGTACGACACAACCCTTTTATAGTTCTAAGGAATGACCGTTACAAAGCTTGCCTGGCCCAACATGTGGCCCTGGCGTATTTAATGACCTAATACACTATCTAAAGAGTATTAAGTACAATTAGTTGTGTGATAACGTGCCTTAATGGTTGCGTTACCCCTGTTAACAATGCACCAATCGTGTGTCATTAATACAACATTAATGACACATTATCAGGCCTTGTAACTGCCGCTTTAACCGTCCTTGAATGTTTGTAATGGACGTGATCTGCTTGTATTTCTGTGGGTGATGAAGGTCCGAAGGCTCCACACGTGGTAGATTCAGAGCTTTCCCTCTTGGGAAGGTAGGTCCGAGGTTGCTGTATATGTGTCGGCACCGGAGCTCCTCTCTGACGGGGGCTATGTCCGGGGCTGTTGTACACGTGTTGTCGCTGGAGCTTCCCTTGGTTGGAAGTTTAGTTCCGGTCTTCTTTTATGCATGTTAACCCGGGAGCCAGCCATGTGAGGAGAGCGGGTCCAGTGCAATGTGACATGTGGGACCTGCATGGGCCTTCGACTCTGACGGGTGGAACTTTCTTGCACCTTTTGCGGTATTGCGGGGTACCCGATATGTAGGGTATCGACAGTGGCCCCCGAGACCACCTCTGGGAGAAACCCTTTGGGTTAAGTTATTCTGCCGGAGGTGGGGCCATTCTCGATTCCCGCGCTTCGATTTTCAAAAGTCCTCTGATGCGCTGATAGAGTGACGGTCCGGGAGTGAACCTTCGATGCGTGGCTTGTTATGAATACGACAGATGAGATCTTTGAGTGCAAATCTCACGCAATTGAAGGTCGCCAGTTCCCAATACGAAAACTGTATCGGTTCCGCGCACCCTGTCAGAGCACCGACTTTGGGTTTCCCACCGCTCATCATGACAACAGTTCGCCTTGGGTAAGGACCTCGATCTCTTCGTCGAGGTGGCCCCAGGCCCACTCGTCATTGATGTGGTAGATTTTTGAAGAGTGCCTTCGATCTCACTGCGATTTTCATCCAAGCGTTGCGGAGGCTTACTTAAGAAGGAAAGTGTGCATGGTTTGAGGACTCTTTACATTTGATCATCTTTGTGCTCAGAGCCTCCCAAACTCCGCATAAGTTCCCTACCTTTGCTCCACTTTGCTACGATGGAGTTGGGTCTCCCCAAGATCCGACTCAAGAGCGATGAAGACTTGAAGAAGGTCCGGACCTACATGGGGTGGTCCAGCGACTCCTTCAACCATTTGGTCCGCGCCGGCAAGCTCCCGTTCAAGAAGGAGCGCAATGGCGATATGGTGTACTTTACAGTGTACGCCATGGTGGGATTCATTTCACCTTTCTCTTCTTTCCTCTTGATGCTGCTAGACTTTTATGGTCTGCAGCTATATCACCTTGGCCCCCATTCCCTTCTTCCCGTGGCGACATTCGTCCACTTTTGTGAGATGTGGGTGGGTATTCCCCCCTGCATCGAGCTTTTCCACACCTTCTTCACCATCCACACCACCGGCAAGGGGTCCGAGTTTCTTGGCTTCTACTATTTTGTGAAGCGCAAGAACTCCCCCTACAAATATTTGAAGTCGTTTCCTTCCGACAAGTGGGACGATTGGAAGAAGGATTGGATCATCGTTACGGTGGAGGAGCACGAGAAATTGGAGCTACCCGAAGGTCTCCCCAATGTTGACACTGATGCTTGGAGTGTGGTTCCGGTGCTTCTGATGCCTTCAACCCTGTTTTGAGCAGGATCCGCGAGTGCGTGGAAGGTGGAGTGACCCCCAAATGGTCTTCTGCAACTTCCTAGTCAACGGGTGGGCTCAGCTGAAAAAGAGGGAGAAGCTCGTGTGGGCCCTCAACAGCGTGATGGATGACGACCGGATTGAAATCGGTCTGAAATCCAACTTGGATGATGAATCCTTGGAGTTTCATTTGAAGAAATTCCAACATGGGATTAACGTCAATGGCGACGACTTGGCTCTGCTAGTAGCCTTCCTCCCCCTGAACATGGAGGCGCAGTTCAGTAGGGAGCTCCGGAGGAGTATGCCGGTGCTTGACGACCTTGGCAAGGTAGAGAGGCGTTCAACCACCAGATTGGTGATCCCCGGAGCTTCCGAGGGTGGTCCTGCCTCCGCCCCAAGCTGAGAGACTGAAGACACTGGCAAGGGCAAGGGCAAAGAACTAGCTGAGCCCTCCAGTCGGAAGAGGAAGTTGAAGCACGCTGACGGGAGGTCTGTCAGACCTGCCCCTTCCACGAAGGATGCTTCTCCCCGGTGGGGGAGGTCTTCCGTAGTTACCCCTGCTCTGGTGCAAGGGTCTTCAAGAGGCATAAGCTCCGGACAGGCGACCCCGACCTCAGTGCCGACTAGAAGTTCCAGGTTCGGGGGTTCTTCCCGGTGAAGAGAAGCTCTGGCTGAAAGGACTCCAGCGGCTGCGAGCGTTCCTTAACTGAGGTCCAAAGCAGTTGTCTCACCAGATTTGGTGGGCTCTAGCTCCAGGCCTCAGAAGAAGAGGTTCCGAGGTGACTGGGGTGGTAGCATCCCGAAGTAAGCATTGATTGCTCACCCTAAAATGCTAGTCTTGTTTTTGATATGTTCTTAATCTTCTCACCCCTTTATTTCTAGGGTGTCAAAGAAGGGGCCGGGAGCTTCAGCGCCCGTTGCAGCGGCCAAGGCTACACCTGCCGAAGCTCCAGCTTCAAGCGCTGAGCCTCCTCGTCAAGCGAAGGCAAAAGTCGCGACAGCTCCGGCGCTAGCTGTCGTGAGCTTGGACTCAAAGTCCTCACCCGAAGCTCCTGTGGTAGAGCCAGACCACAGGAGAGAAGTTGAAGATGTACCCCTGGCGGCGGAGGCTGATACTCCAGCACCGGCTGTTGGTGTTTGGAACTGGCAGATCTCCCGACACTACTTTTGGTAGATCGAGGAGTTGTAGTTCGGTAATGGGCACGCGGAGATTCAAGAAGGTGAAAGACACGTGTACACAGGGATTTACATGGTTCAGGCCGCCTGAGCGTAATACCCTACTCCACGGGGTGTGTTGGTGTTGTATTAAGCTCAGGAGTCTAGAAGAAGCTCCAGAAGAAGAAGCTCGTCTAGCTCAGAGTGTTCAACGGTGGTCTGGAACCATCCCTTGTGTATCGTCAACCAGTCCTTTTATAGTATAAGGACTGGTCGTTACAACGTCAACCTGACCCGATAGGTGGCCCCGGCGGTCACACACGCTTGATACACAATAAATGGGGTTAATTACCCTTAATAGCCTTGTAATGGGCCTTAACAGTGCCGTTACTAGTATTAAGGGTCATCCGATCATGTGTCATTAATATGGTATTAATGACACTTAATCGGGTCTTGAAGTCCTTGATTGATCCTTGAAGGTCCAGAGCCATTGGGGGGTCCACCGACCTGATAGTTGAAGTTGAAGGTCTGACGGTTGGCACGTGGCAGCACTGGAGCTCATCGTCGTGGACGGGTAGGTCTGGTGCTGTTGGACACGTGTCAGTACCAGAGCTTCTCTCTGTCTGGGGTTAGGTCCGGTGGTGCCATATTGGTATTCTGACCGGAGCCCCCCAGGTGTGGGTGATAGCTCCGGTCTTGTGATAGACGTGGCGGCCCCAGGACTAACCATGTCGGGGGAGCAAGTCCGACTACACCTGATATGTGGGGCCTTTGGAGGTCTTGAAATATGGTATATGAAGTTTCCTTGTGATCTTTGCAATCCCAAGGGGTATCTGGTACGGAGGGTACCGACAGTGGCCCCCTGGACTCACCTCCGGGAGAGACCTTTTGTATCAAGTCATTCCGCCGGAGGTGGGTCCATTCTTCGGTTTCTAAACTGTGTCTTCAATGGTCTTTGGTTATGCCGTTGGCGGTAGTTCACAGTTAAACTTCCGTCGCGTGGCGTATCTTGAAGGCGGCAGGTGATATCTTAGCGTGCGGATCTCACGCAATTGAAGGTCGCCGGTTCCCGATATGAAAATCGTATCGGTTCTGCTTGCCCTATCAGGCCGCCGACTTCGGATTTCCCGCCTTTCATGATGACAACCGTTCGCCTTGGGTAAGAACCTCGACTTGATCGTCGGGGTGGCCCCGGGCCCCCTTGTCATTGGCGAGGTGAAATCTTTGACTGGTATTGTCAGCTCCTCTGCGGTTTCCATCTAGGCGTTGCGGGGGCTTACTTAAGAAGGAAAGCACGCACCGTTTGGGGTTCTTTACGCCTTTAAATCGATCTTGCGCTCAAACCTTCCAAACTTTTGCTTGCCTTTCCTCTCTTGCATCGCTGTGCCGCGATGGAGTTGGGTCTCCGCCAAAGCCGACTGAAGACTGATGATGATTTGAAGAAGGTCCGGGCCCTCATGGGATGGTCCCCTGACTTCTTCAACCACCTGGTCCGCGTCAGCAAGCTTCCGTTCGAGAAGAAGCACGCCAGTGACATGGTGTACTTCTCCGCGTACGCCATGGTGGGACTGATCCCACCTTTATCCTCCTTCTTCTTGATGGTGCTAGACTTCTATGGTCTGCAGCTTTACCACCTTGGCCCCCACTCCATTTTGTTGGTGTCCATGTTTGTCCACTTTTGCAAGATGTGGGTGGGCATTCCCCCCTGCATGGAGCTCTTCCGCACCTTCTTCACTATCCAAACCACAGGTCGGAGCGACGAGTACCTTGGCTTCTACTATTTTATGAAGCGCAAGAAGTGCCCGTACAAGTACTTGCGATCGTTCCCTTCTAGGAAATGGGGCGACTAGAAGAAGGATTGGATTGTAATCAGGGTGGAGGAGCACGAGAAGCTGGAGCTGCCGGAAGGCCTCCCCAACATTGACACTGCAGTTTGGAGTGAAGCTTTGGTGCTGTCAGATGCCTTCGATCCTGTAACACCCTAAATTTTTGCATCATGCATTGCATACATGGTCATGCATTAAACACTAGTAGAATAAAAGAAAAATAATAAAACATATACATATACAAATATGTGTAGCAAAAGAAGAAAAAGAAAACAATAATTATAGCCTAAAACTTGTAATAGGGAATAAGTATTAAAATAATAATAATAATATATATATAAATATATATATATATAAATAATATATATAACAATATATAAAAATAGAAAAATATTAATAATATATGTTATAAAAATAATAAATAATAAATAATAAATATATAATATTAATAATATATATAAAAAAAATTACATATATATAATAAATTATAAAAAAAAGGAAAAAAAAGAAAAAGGGCCACCCGGCGGCCAGGCCAAGCGGCCCAGCCAGCCGAGCCGGCCCCGCTCCGCCCCAGCGCCCGAGGCGCGCGCGCCCGAGGCCGCAGCGGTCTCCCGCCCCGACGCGCGAGCCGCCTGGGCCCCGCCTCCGCGGCCTCCCGCCCCGCCCGACACTCCCGCGCCGTCCCGCTCGCGACCGGCGCGCCTCGCGCAGCCCGGCCGCCGTACGCATCCCGCCTCCCCCGCCGTATCGCACTCGCCCCCGTGTCCGACTCTCCCGATCCCAGCGCTCGCCCGCCCTCCCGCGAATCCCGCGTCGGGCCGGTACCGAGTCGGTACCAAGCCGCGCCCGTCGCGCCTATAAAAGGCCCCGAAGGGCTCACGATCCCAACGCCAATACCCAGGTAGAAACCTAGCCACCGGAAGAAAAATACCAGGGACCAGAAGGCTGCGCCCAGGGAGGAAAAAAAGAGAAAAAGAAGGGGAAGAAGAGGGAGAAAAAGAGGAGGGCACCACCGTTCGCCGGAGATCGTCGCCGACATCGCGCCACCGTCGTCGTGCCGCCGAAGGACTGCTGCACCATCTATTTCGTCTATGCGTCGCATTTGTTCCGCGACCGTCAAGCCGTTAGATCTACGGTAGGATTCGTTCCCGATGCGAATTTTAGCGACCGTATTGAATCTAATAGGCGTAAATTAAATTTAGTTGCACCATGATTTTATTTTCAGCAGCATTAATCCACCCTAAAACCCCCGTAAACTCATATGAACACGTATGAACTAGTCGCATGTAATTAATAAACGACCGTAGTAAATTAATTATTAAATTGTGCATGCATGCATGTCATGGCATGTTGATTATTTTGTGTGCATTATGTTGAATTGTATAGGTTTTCTTGTATGTATGATCACGCGTAGAGGAACGTGCTCAAGAGGCCGCATACGAGGATTTCCAAAACCAAGACTTCGAAGCGCTTGAGCAACCCCATCCGCCGGAGCAAGGCAAGTGTCCTTGAAGCATATTGATCCTATTTTAAATTAAATGTTTTGTTTGCGAACTTGCATGCTTGTGTCAAATTGATGGGAATCCTATGGTAGGAAGTTTACTAGTTTTGTTTGACCACCCTTGTCACCTGGAGTTTATGGTAGAGAGTCGGGAAGGGTTTTTACCTTTTTGCTCCGCTTAATTAATTGGGATGGCAAACAACACTACACATTTAATCATGCATCAATGATATTCTGGTTAATGTGAATTGGTCAATACGATGGGTGATCTAAGCAAGCATGGTTTTGTGGATGGGTTGGACGTCATGGTGGTTTGCTTGCCTTAGATCTAAGGACCGGTTCATGCGAGAATATGCCAGGTCAACAGTGCCACCACAAGGCCAAGTATGGGTGCGGCGTAGCTGAATAATTAGGAGCGCTGAATAATTAGGAGCGCTGCTAGTATTGTATGGACCATTGGATGGCGCGGGGAATGGGAGTCGAGGAGGACTGCCCTGGGATCCGCATGGCACACGAGGGGACCCGTGGGTGGGAGGATAGAGATTCAAGCCTGCCGGTGAAACCTTAGTGGGCCCGTACATACTAGTAGTCCCTTTTGAAAGGCTATTTTGTGATCTCTTGGCCACACACCTACGGAAGTGTGAGATGGCACAATGGAGGTTTCTTAGTCATCGAAAGGTGATAAAATCACAAACATGTGGGTAAAGTGGTACAACCTCTGCAGAGTGTTTAAAAACTATCATGATAGCCGTGCTCCCGGTTATGAGCGCCTGGATGACCTACATGATTAGAGTTGGAATTGGGATTTGGGATGGTTATGGTTGGTTTATGGTTATGGTCTGGTAATGGTTATGATTTATGCATTATGGACATGGATAATGGTAATGTTGGCAATAATTGGATATGGTTTATATTTTGTTAATATGATGGTTATGATGGGATTGTTTCACATAGACATAGTACAAGGCTTTTCAAATGTTTTACTGTACTTTTCAGCACTTAGCCATTATTACATTCATCGTTTGGATAAGCCACATGTCATACTTTCCACACTTGCTGAGTACGACATGTACTCACTCTTGCAATCCCCCCAACAGCTACTGGAGACAATTGGGAGTACCCTGAGGATCACGTGGAGTACTAGGTTGCGTACCGCCGTCAATTGCCTGTGGATTGGAGTCGTGCTGTTTAGTTTATTTTCCGCTGCAATTATTTAGAGTTTTATTATTCGTGAACTATTGGATTATTGTAATAAAGTACTTATTTATTAATTAAGACGTGGTTAAATTCTGTTTATCATTTGTGAATCATTCGTGTATGTGTGTTGAACATCCTGGGCACACATATGCGTTACGCTTGGTTCATATTCGGAACCGGGTGCCACAAATTGGTATCAGAGCCGCGTTGACCGTAGGACGCAAGCCTAGGTAGAATGGACACTCTAGAGCACTTAGGAACCCTCTTCTAATATGCTATTTTCGAAATTTTTTGCTGCTGTTTTGTTTCCTTTATTTTCAGCCGCAAAAAGGTACTGATCGCTGCTGCGTTTTGATAAAAATTTTCAGAAGTGAGCAATATTAAGTGCTGCTGTTTTGCTGTATAAATTTTCGCGAAAACGGTGTGTTTTGCTGCTATTATGTGTGGGTAAAATTATTGTGTTGGTTGCTGTAATTTTTCTCTTTATTTTTCGTTCTTTTGGAACTGCTGCACCGCTCTTTGTCCGCCGTTTTAGCTGCTGAAATTTTCAGATTTGTTTTTCATTATTTTTCTAATGCATTCTTGTTTCCTGTAGATGGCCCGCACCAAGACAACCCCCCGTAAGTCGACCGGTGGACTTGTGCCCCCGCGTAGGTTGGCCAGTCGCTCTCCGGCCGTCGACCCCCGTCACCCCGTGGTGATCCGTTCTGACGGCAGAGCCGCAGGACAACTGCGTCACCGTCTCCGTGCCCTACTCCGTGAGGCTGGCTACCGCCACCACAGTCTCTCGCTCTCCTACCACACCACTGGAGTGCAGCGCCCCGGCAGGAAGGAGTGGAGCTGCAAAATCTATATCTACTACGGTGACGAGTTGGTGAAGACCCACAGCAGCCCTGCTTGGAGGAGCTCCCGCCGATCTGCAGAGCAGGATGCTAGCTGGGAAGCAGCCACTTTTTGGAGCCACGCCCGCCGTTTCCGTCTGGAGGACACGGTTCACGCCTTCGTCCCGCAGCGTCCCAGTGGCACTGCGCGCTTCGTCTCCAGGCACGTGGAGGGACCCCTGGACCTCCCGTAGTCTCGTCAGACTGTTGACGACGTGGCCCAGCTCAGTGCCCGACTTCAGAGGGCGCAGTAGGAGATTCAGGATGGACGTGACCTCGCCCAGCGCCACGAGGCGATAATCAGGAGGTATCGTCGGATCACCGACGAGGACCCGGACGACTACGCGTCCGACACCCCGATGTGGACCCCAGACACTCCAGACCGTCGCAACGGTCAGCGTGAGTCATCCTCTGAGGAGTCCTCTGACGAGGAGCCTTCCAGTGTGGCGTCTACCGCACCACCGCCGCCTGCTGCCTCACCACCTCAGGACCCACAGCACCCCGAGGACCCCGAGACGACGACGACGACGACGAGGACCCGGATGAGTTCCTGCTCGACGACGTGTAGTCCTCGACCTATGCCACGACTCAAGGATAGGCACACCCCCATTAGTAAATAAGAGCGATGTAGATATACTTGTGTGAACTTGAGTTGTGTTACTTCTTTTAGGATCCTTGTAAATTCTATTTGGTGCTTGTTTGAGTGCTGTATGCTTAGTAGAGAGTTGTGGGATGCTTCGGCAATTGTCCACATCCTCATAATATAGGTCTATATTAATAAAGGATTATTTAGTGTCACATACCTTGATGCATATAGTTGGGACGTTTCTTTCCAAATTCTAAATCCTTCTGTCCCCACCTCTCTTTCGCCAACAGATGGTGAGAACTCGTAACCAGAGGGATGCCAACGATGAGGAGGAGCGCAATGAAGTACCTCAGAACAACCAGGGACATGCTCATGGAGCCATCAATATTGAACAACTGTTAGCTATGCAGAACCAGCTCATGCAGACCATGATACAGACCATGGGACAGCTGCAAGCTGGCAACAACAATCAGCCCCACCTGCCTCCACCACCACCCCCGCCACATCACAACCGTTTGGGAGAGTTCATGAGGACCAGACCGCCTACCTTTGCACAAGCCACAGACCCAATGGAAGCTGATGATTGGCTGAAGTCTGTTGAGAAGAAACTTGCTATTGTCCAGTGCACTGACAGGGAGAAGGTTCTCTTTGCATCACATCAACTAGTTGGAGCAGCCGCTGACTGGTGGGAAGCTCTTTGCAACGCTCATGATAATCAGGAGACAATCACTTGGGCTGAGTTTAAACAGAGTTTCCGTTCCCACTATGTACCTGAAGGAGTTATGATACTGAGAAGACAAGATTTTGAAAACCTCAGGCAAGGAAGGATGAGTGTGAGTGAGTATCTCAACAAATTCACTCAATTATCAAGATATGCTCCAGAAGACATCAAAACTGATAGTAGGAAGCAATATCTATTTATGAGGGGTCTCAACAATGAAATTCAAGTCCAGTTACTCAATACTGATTATCCAAACTTCCAAAAGCTGGTTGACAAGGCTATTGTGGTTGAGAACAAGATTCGTGAGATGGAGCAGGACAACAAGAGGAAGATGTCACATCATGGACTGCAACAAGGAAGCAATGTTCACCCCCGCTATGCACCACCTACTGCACCACAATACAACCCCTCTACTCCTGCATACCGCACTGCTTATCCGCCCCGCCCAAATCAGCCACCGCAGCAACGCCCCGCCATGCAAGCGCCTCACAATCCTGTTCCACCTGCGCCGCGTCCTAACATGGCGGCAAATGCTCAAAACCAGTTGCGCCCAAACTTCCCTAATGCTACGGGTGGTAAGACATGCTATGCGTGTGGAGAACCCGGACACTTTGCAAGTCAATGCCCCAAGAGAAACAATGGTTCTATGAACAATGCACCAAGGCCAAATCATCCGCGACCAAATGGAGGAGCACCACAAGGCAACCGTGGACAGCAGAATTTTGCTCGTGGCAATGTCAATCATATCTCTACTGAGGAAGCCCAGCAAGCTGATGACGTCGTGATTGGTATGTTTCTTGCCAACTCCAACCCCGCGACTGTTTTATTTGATTCAGGAGCATCTCATTCATTCATCTCGTCAAAGTATGTTGCCAAGTACAATTTGCCTATATCTCATATGAAGCAAACTATGCTAGTAAGTTCTCCTGGCGGAGAGATGAGGACAAATATAGTATGTCCGAAAGTAAGCATTAAAATAAGGGGGGTAGACTTTCTCGCAAACCTCATAGTCTTGGACTCCCAAGGAATAGACATAATACTTGGAATGGACTGGTTGAGCAAGTATAATGGAGTCATTCAATGCGCCGAGAGGATTGTGCAGTTGACAAGTGAACATGGTACACGCATTGAAGTTGAAGCAGCCCAACCTGCAAGAGGGAAAGCGACGCTGAATCACGTGGAAGAAGTGACATTGGAAAGCATTCCGATCGTTCGCGAGTACCCGGACGTGTTCCCAGATGAGTTGCCAGGTATGCCACCTGATCGTGACATAGAATTCGCCATTGAGTTGATACCCGGAACTGCACCTATAGCTAAGAGGCCGTATAGGATGCCTCCTATGGAATTAGCAGAGCCCAAGAAGCAAATTCAAGAGCAGCTAGAGAAGGGTTTTATACGCCCAAGTTCATCCCCGTGGGGAGCCCCAGTGCTCTTCGTAGATAAGAAGGATGGAACCCAGAGGATGTGTGTGGACTATAGGTCTCTCAATGAAGTGACAATTAAGAACAAGTACTCACTGCCCCGTATAGAGGATTTGTTCGACCAAATGAAGGGTGCCTGTATCTTCTCCAAGATCGACTTGCGGTCAGGATACTTCCAAATGAAGATTAGACCATCGGATATACCCAAGGCTGCATTTTGGACACGATATGGATCTTATGAGTACACCGTCATGTCATTTGGATTAACGAACGCGCCTGCGTACTTTATGTATCTCATGAATAAGGTCTTCATGGAATATCTGGATAAGTTCGTTGTAGTGTTCATCGATGATATTATGATCTACTCGAAGGATGAGAAGGAACACGAGGAACACTTGAGGCTTACACTGCAGAAATTGAGGGAGCATCAATTGTATGCCAAGTTCAGTAAATGTCAATTTTGGTTACGAGAAGTTTCTTTCTTAGGACATACTATATCTGGAGGAGGAGTATCAGTTGACCCAGGGAAGGTGAGAGATGTGCTTAAATGGGAACCACCACAGAATGTCAAGGAAATTCGGAGTTTCCTTGGAATGGCTGGATACTACCGCCGATTCATTAAAGATTTCTCCAAAATAGCCAAGCCTATGACCGAATTACTCATGAAGGGAAAGGCATTCCGATGGACTCAAGATTGTCAGGATAGCTTTGAAGAGTTAAAGAAAAGGTTGACAACCGCCCCAGTGTTAGTATTACCGGACGTGAGCAAGAGTTTTGATATATACTGTGATGCATCAAGACAAGGATTAGGATGTGTGCTCATGCAAGAAGGCCAAGTGGTAGCTTATGCATCGAGGCAACTAAAGAAACATGAGTTGAATTATCCTACACACGACCTTGAACTCGCAGCCGTGGTACATGCCTTGAAGATATGGAGACACTATGTTTTTGGTCACCGATGTGAGATTTATACAGATCACAAGAGTCTCAAGTACATATTTACGCAAACGGATCTGAATCTGAGGCAACGCCGATGGTTGGAGCTCATCAAGGATTATGACGTGGGAATCAACTATCACCCAGGGAAGGCCAACGTAGTGGCCGATGCCTTGAGCCGAAAAGGAGTAAGTCATCAACTCACAGTTCAAGAACTGCCATCCGAGTTATGTAAGGAGTTTGAACGGTTGAACCTTGGATTCATAAATGAGATGGGAACGATGGAAGTCAACCCAACAATAGAGCAGGAAATACGGGAAGGACAAACAAAGGATAAGGAAATACAAGAAATCAAGGAAAGGACCCAAGAAGGAAAGGAATTCAGATTTGATGAGGACGAACAGGGTACCTTATGGCTTGGAAAGAGGATCGTGGTACCTAATGTCAGGCATATTCGTGAAACAATATTGAAGGAGGCACATGAATCGCCTTACTCAATTCATCCCGGCTGTACAAAGATGTACAAGGACTTAAAGACATGCTACTGGTGGGCCAGCATGAAAAAGGACATAGCCGAATATGTTGCACTTTGTGATGTGTGCCAACGAGTTAAAGCTGAACATCAAAGGCAGCCGGATTGCTACAACCATTGAAGATCCCGGAGTGGAAGTGGGAAGAGATTGGTATGGACTTTATAGTTGGATTACCGCGAACTCAGTCTGGCTATGATTCAATATGGGTTATTGTGGATCGATTGACAAAATCCGCTCATTTCATCCCTGTCAAGACCACATATACCACCGCGAAGCTAGCAGAATTGTATATGGAACATATTGTGTGCCGACACGGAGTACCGAAGAAGATAGTCTCGGATAGAGGTTCTCAATTCACCTCCAGATTTTGGCAGAAATTGCATGAAGCAATGGGAACAAGGCTGAACTTTAGTTCGGCGTATCACCCTCAAACAGATGGACAAACCGAGAGGACCAACCAAATTTTGGAAGACATGTTAAGAGCATGTGCTTTAAAGCATAGGAAAAGTTGGGATAAAAGTTTGCCGTATGCTGAATTCTCGTACAACAATAGTTACCAAGCAAGTTTGAAAATGTCACCCTATGAAGCATTATACGGAAGGAAATGTAGGACTCCCTTGTTTTGGAATGAAACCGGAGAGAATCAAGTGTTTGGTCCCGACGTGTTACAAGAAGCTGAAAGGCAAGTCCAAATAATACGGGAAAACTTAAAGGCTGCCCAGTCTCGACAGAAAGGTTATGCTGATAATAGGCGAAGGAGTTTGACTTTTGAAGTTGGAGACTTTGTATACCTCAAAGTGTCACCTATCAGAGGTCAACGACAGTTTAACGTCAAAGAAAAACTGGCACCACGTTACATCGAACCATTCAAGATTCTGGACAAGCGAGGAGAGGTAGCTTATCGACTTGAGCTGCCGACGTATCTCTCCGATGTACACGACGTATTTCACGTCTCTCAACTCAAGAAGTGTCTCAGGGTACCGGAAGAACAAGTGCCGATGGACGAGTTAGAACTTCAGGAGGATTTGTCCTATGTCGAGCAACCTATCAAAATATTGGATATGAAGGAAAGGGTCACGAGAAATAAGAGGATCCGTTGGTGCAAAGTGCAATGGAGACACCATACAGAAGCCGAAGCTACATGGGAACGTGAAGAAGACCTAAAGACAGAATTCCCTCACCTTTTCTCCACGCTATCGAATCTCGAGGGCGAGATTCACTTTAAGGGGGGTAGGTTTGTAACACCCTAAATTTTCGCATCATGCATTGCATACATGGTCATGCATTAAACACTAGTAGAATAAAAGAAAAATAATAAAACATATACATATACAAATATGTGTAGCAAAATAAGAAAAAGAAAACAATAATTATAGCCTAAAACTTGTAATAGGGAATAAGTATTAAAATAATAATAATAAAAAATATATATAAATAATATATATAACAATATATAAAAATAGAAAAAAAATATTAATAATATATGTTATAAAAATAATAAATAATAAATAATAAATATATAATATTAATAATATATATAAAAAAATTACATATATATAATAAATTATAAAAAAAAGGAAAAAAAAAGAAAAAGGGCCACCCGGCGGCCAGGCCAAGCGGCCCAGCCAGCCGAGCCGGCCCCGCTCCGCCCCAGCGCCCGAGGCGCGCGCGCCCGAGGTCGCAGCGGTCTCTCGCCCCGACGCCCGAGCCGCCTGGGCCCCGCCTCCGCGGCCTCCCGCCCCGCCCGACACTCCCGCGCCGTCCCGCGCACGACCGGCGCCCTCGCGCAGCCCTGCTGCCGTACGCGTCCCGCCTCCCCCGCCGTATCGCACTCGCCCCCGTGTCCGACTCTCCCAATCCCAGCGCTCGCCCGCCCTCCCGCGAATCCCGCGTCGGGCCGGTACCGAGTCGGTACCAAGCCGCGCCCGTCGCGCCTATAAAAGGCCCCAAAGGGCTCACGATTCCGATGCCAATACCCAGGTAAAAATCTAGCCGCCGGAAGAAAAATACCAGGGACCAGAAGGCTGCGCCCAGGGAGGAAAAAAAGAGAAAAAGAAGGGGAAGAAGAGGGAGAAAAAGAGGAGGGCACCACCGTTCGCCGGAGATCGTCGCCGACATCGCGCCGCCGTCGTCGTGCCGCCGTAGGACTGCTGCACCATCTATTTCGTCTACGCGTCGCATTTGTTCCGCGACCGTCAAGCCGTCAGATCTACGGTAGGATTCATTCCCGATGCGAATTTTAGCGACCGTATTGAATCTAATAGGCGTAAATTAAATTTAGTTGCACCATGATTTTATTTTCAGCAGCATTAATCCACCCTAAAACCCCCGTAAACTCATATGAACACGTATGAACTAGTCGCATGTAATTAATAAACGACCGTAGTAAATTAATTAATAAATTGTGCATGCATGCATGTCATGGCATGTTGATTATTTTGTGTGCATTATGTTGAATTGTATATGTTTTCTTGTATGTATGATCACGCGTAGAGGAACGTGCTCAAGAGGCCGCATACGAGGATTTCCAAAACCAAGACTTCGAAGCGCTTGAGCAACCCCATCCGCCGAAGCAAGGCAAGTGTCCTTGAAGCATATTGATCCTATTTTAAATTAAATGTTTTGTTTGCGAACTTGCATGCTTGTGTCAAATTGATGGGAATCCTATGGTAGGAAGTTTACTAGTTTTGTTTGACCACCCTTGTCACCTGGAGTTTATGGTAGAGAGTCGGGAAGGGTTTTTACCTTTTTGCTCCGCTTAATTAATTGGGATGGCAAACAACACTACACATTTAATCATGCATCAATGATATTCTGGTTAATGTGAATTGGTCAATACGATGGGTGATCTAAGCAAGCATGGTTTTGTGGATGGGTTGGACGTCATGGTGGTTTGCTTGCCTTAGATCTAAGGACCGGTTCATGCGAGAATATGCCAGGTCAACAGTGCCACCACAAGGCCAAGTATGGGTGCGGCGTAGCTGAATAATTAGGAGCGCTGCTAGTATTGTATGGACCATTGGATGGCGCGGGGAATGGGAGTCGAGGAGGACTGCCCTGGGATCCGCATGGCACACGAGGGGACCCGTGGGTGGGAGGATAGAGATTCAAGCCTGTCGGTGAAACCTTAGTGGGCCTGTACATACTAGTAGTCCCTTTTGAAAGGCTATTTTGTGATCTCTTGGCCACACACCTACGGAAGTGTGAGATGGCACAATGGAGGTTTCTTAGTCATCGAAAGGTGATAAAATCACAAACATGTGGGTAAAGTGGTACAACCTCTGCAGAGTGTTTAAAAACTATCATGATAGCCGTGCTCCCGGTTATGAGCGCCTGGATGACCTACATGATTAGAGTTGGAATTGGGATTTGGGATGGTTATGGTTGGTTTATGGTTATGGTCTGGTAATGGTTATGGTTTATGCATTATGGACATGGATAATGGTAATGTTGTCAATAATTGGATATGGTTTATATTTTGTTAATATGATGGTTATGATGGGATTGTTTCACATAGACATAGTACAAGGCTTTTCAAATGTTTTACTGTACTTTTCAGCACTTAGCCATTATTACATTCGTCGTTTGGATAAGCCACATGTCATACTTTCCACACTTGCTGAGTACGACATGTACTCACTCTTGCAATCCCCCCAACAGCTACTGGAGACAATTGAGAGTACCCTGAGGATCACGTGGAGTACTAGGTTGCGTACCGCCGTCAATTGCCTGTGGATTGGAGTCGTGCTGTTTAGTTTATTTTCCGCTGCAATTATTTAGAGTTTTATTATTCGTGAACTATTGGATTATTGTAATAAAGTACTTATTTATTAATTAAGACGTGGTTAAATTCTGTTTATCATTTGTGAATCATTCGTGTATGTGTGTTGAACATCCTGGGCACACATATGCGTTACGCTTGGTTCATATTCGGAACCGGGTGCCACAAATTGGTATCAGAGCCGCGTTGACCGTAGGACGCAAGCCTAGGTAGAATGGACACTCTAGAGCACTTAGGAACCCTCTTCTAATATGCTATTTTCGAAAATTTTTGCTGCTGTTTTGTTTCCTTTATTTTCAGCCGCAAAAAGGTACTGATCGCTGCTGCGTTTTGATAAAAATTTTCAGAAGTGAGCAATATTAAGTGCTGCTGTTTTGCTGTATAAATTTTCGCGAAAACGGTGTGTTTTGCTGCTATTATGTGTGGGTAAAATTATTGTGTTGGTTGCTGCAATTTTTCTCTTTATTTTTCGTTCTTTTGGAACCGCTGCACCGCTCTTTGTCCGCCGTTTTAGCTGCTGAAATTTTCAGATTTGTTTTTCATTATTTTTCTAATGTATTCTTGTTTCCTGTAGATGGCCCGCACCAAGACAACCCCCCGTAAGTCGACCGGTGGACTTGTGCCCCCGCGTAGGTTGGCCAGTCGCTCTCCGGCCGTCGACCCCCGTCACCCTGTGGTGATCCGTTCTGACGGCAGAGCCGCAGGACAACTGCGTCACCGTCTCCGTGCCCTACTCCGTGAGGCTGGCTACCGCCACCACAGTCTCTCGCTCTCCTACCACACCACTGGAGTGCAGCGCCCCGGCAGGAAGGAGTAGAGCTGCAAAATCTATATCTACTACGGTGACGAGTTGGTGAAGACCCACAGCAGCCCTGCTTGGAGGAGCTCCCGCCGATCTGCAGAGCAGGATGCTAGCTGGGAAGCAGTCACTTTTTGGAGCCACGCCCGCCGTTTCCGTCTGGAGGACACGGTTCACGCCTTCGTCCCGCAGCGTCCTAGTGGCACTGCGCGCTTCGTCTCCAGGCACGTGGAGGGACCCCTGGACCTCCCGCAGTCTCGTCAGACTGTTGACGACGTGGCCCAGCTCAGTGCCCGACTTCAGAGGGCGCAACAGGAGATTCAGGATGGACGTGACCTCGCCCAACGCCACGAGGCGATAATCAGGAGGTATCGTCGGATCACCGACGAGGACCCGGACGACTATGCGTCCGACACCCCGATGTGGACCCCAGACTCTCCAGACCGTCGCAACGGTCAGCGTGAGTCATCCTCTGAGGAGTCCTCTGACGAGGAGCCTTCCAGTGTGGCGTCTACCGCACCACCGCCGCCTGCCGCCTCACCACCCCAGGACCCACAGCACCCCGAGGACCCCGACGACGACGACGACGACGACGAGGACCCGGATGAGTTCCCGCTCGACGACGAGTAGTCCTCGACCTATGCCACGACTCAAGGATAGGCACACCCCCATTAGTAAATAAGAGTGATGTAGATATACTTGTGTGACCTTGAGTTGTGTTACTTCTTTTAGGATCCTTGTAAATTCTATTTGGTGCTTGTTTGAGTGCTGTGTGCTTAGTAGAGAGTTGTGGGATGCTTCAGCAATTGTCCACATCCTCATAATATAGGTCTATATTAATAAAGGATTATTTAGTGTCACATACCTTGATGCATATAGTTGGGACGTTTCTTTCCAAATTCTAAATCCTTCTGTCCCCACCTCTCTTTCGCCAACAGATGGTGAGAACTCGTAACCAGAGGGATGCCAACGATGAGGAGGAGCGCAATGAAGTACCTCAGAACAACCAGGGACATGCTCATGGAGCCATCAATATTGAACAACTGTTAGCTATGCAGAACCAGCTCATGCAGACCATGATACAGACCATGGGACAGCTGCAAGCTGGCAACAACAATCAGCCCCACCTGCCTCCACCACCACCCCCGTCACATCACAACCGTTTGGGAGAGTTCATGAGGACCAGACCACCTACCTTTGCACAAGCCACAGACCCAATGGAAGCTGATGATTGGCTGAAGTCTGTTGAGAAGAAACTTGCTATTGTCCAGTGCACTGACAGGGAGAAGGTTCTCTTTGCATCACATCAACTAGTTGGAGCAGCCGATGACTGGTGGGAAGCTCTTTGCAACGCTCATGATAATCAGGAGACAATCACTTGGGCTGAGTTTAAACATTTAATAAAACAGGATCAATATGATCAAGGACACTTGCCTCGCTCCGACGGATGGGGTTGCTCAAGCGCTTCAAAGTCTTGATTTTGGAAATCCTCGTATGCGGCCTCTTGAACACGTTCCTCTACGCGCGATCATACATACAAGAAAATACATACAATTCAATATGATGCACACAAAATAATCAACATGCAATGACATGCATGCATGCACAATTCAATAATTAATTAACTATGGTTTTTTATTAATTAGATGCAACTAGTTCATACGCGTTCGTATGAGTTTACGGGGGTTTTAGCGAGAATTAATGCTGCTGAAAATAAAAAGACGGTGCGACTACGATCAAACTACGCCTATTAGGTTCAATATGGTCGCTAAAATTCGCATCGGAAAAGGTGGCCTACCGTAGATACGATGGCTTCGATGATCGCGGGATGGGGACGATGCGTAGACGAAGTAGATGCGCAAGGTCCTCCGGCGGCACGACGACGGCGACGCGATGGCGACGACGGTCTCCGACGAACGGTGGCGCCCTCCTCTTTTTCTTCCTCTCCTTCCCCTCTTTTTCCCTGGCGGCGCAGCTCTCTGATGCCCTTTTTTTCTGTTGCTAGCGGCGGGGCTTTTCTTTTCTAGGCGGCGGCGTTTTCTGCGCTCGTGAAAAAAACCCTACGGAAGCCACGGTGTTTTATAGGCGCGGACGCGGTCGATCCAGGGCCGAGTCGGTTCGGGGCATCGCGCGTCGGGGTCGGGCGCGGTTTGGCGCGAGGCCCAGGGCGCAGGCGGATCGGGGCGGGGCGCTGCGCGCTCGGGGCAGGAGGCGGGATCGCGCGCGAGTCGGGCCATTCGCGCGGTGAGGTCCAGCGGGCGGGGCCGGGGCGCTCGGCGCGGACCGGGCGGGGTGGGGCCCGGCGGCGCGTGCGCGCGGGACGCCCGAGGGCGCGCGCGGGAGGGCGGCGGGGTGGGGCCCGGCGGCGCGTGCGCTCGGGACGCGCGAGGGCGCGCGCGGGAGGCGCGGGAGCCGGGGCGGCTCGGCCGCTGGGCCGCGGCTGCTTCGTTTTCCTTTTTTTATTTTTTATATTATTATATTATTATTTATATTTTATTTATTTTATTTATCTTATTCACTTCATTTATTTATTATTTATTTTATTATATATATATATTTATTATTATATATAATTTATTTATATATATTTCTTTATTATTATTATTTTTATATTTATTCCCAAATACATGTTTTAGGCTATAATTATTATTTTGTATTTCTTCTTTTTGCTACACCATATATGTATATATGCTCCATCTTTTATTCCTTTCTTTTATTCTATTAATATTATATGCATGAACATGTATGCAATGCATGATGCGAAAATTTAGGGTGTTACACTTGGTGTCGTTGAGAGGCGATCGACCACCGGGTTGGCAATCTCTGAAGCTCCGGAGGGTGGCTCCTAAGCCAAGAACTGAAGTCATCGGCAAGGGCAAGGAGTTGGCCGAGCCCTCGAGCCGTAAGAGGAAGCATGCCGACAGGAGGGCCAAGCATTCTTCTTCCGCAGCGGACCCTTCTCCCCGGAGGGGAAGGTCTTCAACGGCGGCGTCTACTCCAATTGCGGCATCTTCCTAGGGTGCTAGCTCCGGCCAAGTGACTCCGGTCCCAGGGCCAGCTGAGGGCTCCGGGTCCGGAGGTCCTTCCCGGTCAAGGGGGGCCTCGACCAAAGAAACACCGACAACAGTAGCAAGCTCCGGGGGGCTCTCCGGGACTACCACGCCAGTGTCGGCTGGGGCCAGTCCGGAGCGTCCGGGGAAGAGGTTCCGGGGGGACTGGTGCGGAAGCCTTCCGAGGTAATTTCTGATTTTTTACCTCAGTCAACTATTTTATTGTTAACTGTATTTTGAGTCTCTTCGTCCTTCATTCACAGCGTGCCCAAGAAAAGGGCTAAAGCTCCAGCCCCTGCAACAGCAGTTGAGGCTGTGCAGGCTGAAGCTCCAACTCCGATTCCAGCGCCGCCCCAAGAGGTGGTAGAGGCTGCAGCAGCCCCAGCGCCGGCTGTCGTGGTATTGGACGACTCATCCCCAGAAGCTCCCGTGGTAGCACTGGACCACGGGACTGAAGATGTACCAGCAGTGCCAGCCTCGAAGGTTGAAGCTCCGGGCTTGGATGATGTGATGTTGGACGCTTCGGCCGCAGAGCCAGAGGAAGCTGCGATTCCAGCCCTAGAGCCGGATGTTTTTGAAGCCCCGGCAGTCGAGCCGGTGGTTGAGGAGGTCCCGACAGTAGAGTCGGGTGTTGATGAAGCTCCAGCACTTGAGCTGGCCGTCGAGGAAGCTCCGGCGGCAGAGCCGGTTGCTACGGGAGTTCCGGCTATGGAGCCGACTGTTGAAGAGGTTCCGGCGTCCGAGCCAGTTGCTGCGGAGGCGACGACACCTGAGTCTATGGCGGTTGAAGCACCAGCGCCGGAGCCCATGATGGCTGAAGCGCCAGCACCCGAACTAGAGGCGGAGGAAGCGCCTGTGCTGGAGCCAGAAGTAGCTTCTGCTCCGGCCGAACCTTCAATGCCCGTTCCGGAAGTAGTGATTTCGGAGGTGCCCGTTGCCGAGCCAGAGTGCTGGGATGAAGCTACTGGCCCCCCGCCGGAGGGAACAATTGTTGATGACCTGGCGGCTGGGCCTTCAGAACCAATTCCGGAGGTCGGTACTTCTGCTGCAAGCACTTCCTCAGCGGCGCCCGAGGCTATCCCGGAGGACGGCCCTAGTGTCGTGGAAGCTCAGGGTACCGCTCTTGTAGAGTGGGACCCAATTTTTGTTGCTGAAGATCTGCTGGAGCCAGCAGAGATGACTCCGGTAGGTCCGGACCCGATCCCCCTATCATTTTCTATCGACAACGCCCGCTCCAGCCTTCGCCAGGTTCAAATGGCCTTCTACCACGATAGCAAGGCCCTCGAGGAGGAGCGCCAAACCCATAGGAGGTGGCGCAACTGACTCCATTTTGAGACCAAGCTGGCACAGTCGAGGCTGGCTGACGACAAGGAGTGGGTGAGAAGGGAGAAAGTCCGCCTGGAGTACTGGGGTAAGTTGTTGGATGAGAGGGAAAGCATGACGCAGACCCTCGACAACCAATCCCGGGCCATATATGATCAGGCCAAGGATACGAATAGCGCGGCGGATGATCGCCAGGAAAGGCTCACCACCATCCACGATAGTCTCGTCAAGTGCTGGGAGGCTCTTGAAGCTCGGGAAAAACGGCTCGAAGATGAAGAGCAGAAATTCCTGGAGCTGCGAGACGACCTCGTGAAGAGGGAGGAGGAGCTTGTCCAAAAGACAGCTCTGGCTGACAAGAGCCTTGAAGAACGCACCAAGAAATTGGATGAGCGTTGCAAGGAGGAGGAGAAGAAAGCCTAGGAGCGAGGGCAGGAACTTGAGAATGCCATCGCCGCCCGGGAGAAGAAAGTGCGGGGCCAGGAGAGAGATTTGGTCAAATGCCGGAACGAGATCCAACTTCGGGAGGAAGAGCTCATCAAGCTCGAAAGGCTAGTTGCTGAAATGATTCAGCAGAATGCCAAAGAGGTGGAGCGTCTTGCTCGGGAGAGTTCGGAGCTGGCGGCAGCCAAAAGATCCTTGGCGGAGATGCATGGTGCAAGGGCTGTGGAGTCCCAAGAAGTTTGGGACTTCCTGGGCAAGGCCAACGATGCGCTGACGCCAATGGGCTTCAGTCCCGTGCATCCGGATGATCCGGAGCCGAAGCTGGACCAAGCATTGGAGGCGCTGGGTTCAGCAGGCAACAAACTCTCCAAGGTGGGCGATGTCATCACAGACCAATTGGAAACGGAGGGTCAGTCTTTGGCGAAGAATGTCGCAGAGTATGTGCTGACGTGCTACACCAGCCGGGACCCTCAATTCCCGATGGACCCAGTACTTGAAGGTCCCATCGAAGGAGAGGGTGAAGCTATCCGAGCCAACGTGTCGGAGGTGGCCCAGTTCTTCCATAGGGTATAGGATCGTCTCCCTGTATCTCCCACTTGTACGCTCTCTTCTTCTTCTCCAATTTTGTAATCTCTTGTCTCCAAATGAATGAAATCTAAATTTTTGTGAATTCGAATTTCATTTTTGTCTTCAACACCTTTGTATCGCTTGGCCCCCTGGTAGATGTACACAATTTGATTGTGAACATGTACCAAGAGGATGTAATAGTTGTTAAAGACTTGCGTGCTTCGAACTTGTAGAATGTAAGTCCGAAGTCTTCGATAGTGTAGGCCCCCTGAGGCTGTCGGAGCTTGGTGGCTCCAGCATTGACCATCGCCGGAGCTTAGTAGCTCCGGAGCATCGATGGTTAGTCCTCCGGGGTGTCAGAGCTCTGGCAGCTCCGGTAGTGACCTCCATCAACACATGTTGTGTTAACGTTAGACTCCACTTTAGAGTCTTTCCACCATATTTACGTTTAACGACTCACTTTACTGGAACTGAGTAGCTCCAGAGATGCTCGATGTCAATGTTTGAACATTGACCACAAACCGCCTAGAGGGTGTCATAGCTTATTTATTTTTCCTGCACACTGAAGTCAAGAAAAATAGTAAAATCCGTTTCCTATCTACAACTTCATTGCGGCTTACTGTTCCCGAGAAATTTTTAGGTCGAGCACAATCCTAAATACAATCAAGAGCACCATCTTGCTCCCTTCGGGTCCGACTGTCTCTGGACTTGCCTTACTTTGGCCTGCCGGGGTATAGGTAGAGTGGCGTACTTAGGGTGCAGGACCAGGCTAAGTCGATAGCACACTCCAGCCCTAGATTGGCTTGGCGACATTCAGCCAAGTAGGACAGAAAATGCAACTCGAATTGTACATGAACTGGTCGAGCTAAAGTTTCTTAAGAATTGCACAACTTTGTTATAGACAAGAAAGAGAAAAATAAAAAATATTGAGCCTATACAAAGTAAATGCACGTGGAGTCTGTTTTCACACAATGATGTCTTTCATTATAGGTCCGGGGTACAGGGGAAACAAGCACACTCTTAGGGTACGAAACCAGGCTAAGTGTATTTTGTTTCTCGTTTGACCCAAGGTAGCTAGCTACACTTTTAGTTCTGAGACTGTGACAAGTGTTGCATGGGCGTTGCGGACCTTACAAGGTATGTCCGGCTGCCCTCCCGGAGGAGCTATCCGACTCTGTACAATGACTCTATAACATACACCATATGTAATTACAGACTCACCTCCGTGATACTAAGCGTAGAACTTACGGAGGTGCTCAATGTTCCAAGGATTTGGGAGAGGTGTCCCATCCTCGGTTGCCAAGCGAACGCATTCGGGACGGGATACTTTGATCACTCGGAAGGGTCCCTCCCAGCTGAGGGAGGGTTTGTTTAACCATTCTCTGGATTGTATTCTCCGTAGCACTAGATCGCCTTCCTCAAGTTGTCGGCTGTGAACATGCCGTTGGTGATAGCGCCGAAGAGCTTGGTGGTATCGGGCATTCTGAACAGCTGCTCGACACCTTCCCTCTTCAAGGAGGTCAAGGTCTTCACGCCGGAGCTGGTCCTGCGTGGCTTCATCGGAGGTCCGGACCCGGAACGACCCCAAGGTGATTTCCGGAGGAAGGACTGCTTCAGCTCCGTACACTAGGAAGAAGGGTGTCTCTCCAGTTGACCGGTTTGGAGTAGTCCTGTTGGTCCATAAAGTGGGTGGAAGCTCTTCAATCCAGTTGGCTCCATGCGCTCATATGTGCGCGTCTTGAGTCCTTTCAGGATTTCTGCATTTGCCCTCTCGGCTTGGCCATTGCTTGCCGGATGAGCTACAGAGGCGTAGCTGACTTGGATGCCGAGGTCTTCACAGTATCCTTGGAAAGCAGAGCTTGTGAATTGGGTCCCATTATCTGTTATGATTTTGTTCGGGACTCCAAATATGTATACTATGGACTGCAAGAAATTGATAGCTGATTGCTTGTTTATTGTCACAACTGGAGTTTCTTGCGGCCATTTGGTAAACTTGTCGATGGCAACATACAGGAACTTGTAACCTCCGACAGCTCTTGGGAAAGGTCCCAAGATGTCCATCCCCCACACGGCGAAAGGCCATGTAGGAGGTATCATTTGTAGAGGCTGAGCTGGTGTATGAATTTGTTTTGCATGGAACTGGCATGCTTTGCATTTCTTCACCAGCTCAGTTGCATCCTGGAGCGCTGTAGGCCAGTAGAAGCCATGCCGGAAGGCTTTACCGACCTGCATGCGAGAAGACGCGTGGTTCCCACACTCGCCTCCATGAATTTCTGTGAGGAGCTCACAACCTTCTTCCCTTGTGATGCACCACATTAGGACGCCGTTGGCACCGCGTCGGTAGAGATCGCCTTCTACCAATGTGTATCTTTTATCCAATCTAACTATCCGGTCAGCGGATACATCATCGTCAGGAAGGATATTGTCTTTCAAGTAGCTCCGGATCTCCGAGATCTGTGCATCGGAGCTTGCTTGAGCATTTGAGTCTTGCGTGCTGGGTTGCTCAGAGCTTCCTGCAGCACCTACGACCCTTGATGGCTGCCATGGTAACAGGGCCATCGGGACCGCCAGCTTCGGGATGCTGGTCTCGCCCCCTTCGCTTAGTTCGGCAGGCTGAGGTGTGGGTTTTGACAACCTCCGGACAAAGGTTTCGTCAGGAGCCGGAGCTCCGGTTGACACTTTCGTCGAGAGTTCGTCAGGTTCAGCGTTATGGACACACTGGACATGGTGGAGATCCAAGACTTCGAAGTCCTTCTGAAGCCTCTGGACTTCAAGGAGATAAGCAGCTAATTGAGGATTGTTACAGGAGCATTCACCCTTCACCTGTTTAATGATGAGCTGTGAATCTCCCTTGACCAACAGCTGCTTGACACCGTATGATAGTGCCACCTTTAATCCATAAATGAGTGCTTCATACTCCGCCATGTTGTTGGTCGCCTTGAAGTCAAGGTGGACCATGTATTTTACCTTCTCCCCGGTTGGAGCGAGGAGAAGGACTCCAGCTCCGGCCCCCTGCTTTTGCATGGATCCGTCGAAGTAGAGGGTCCAATGAGGTTCAGTGAAGACCGGAGCCTTTTGTTCCGACTTCTGCTCACTAGGGCCCCCAGGGTTTGGAGGAGAGGGGGTCCATTCTGCCACAAAATCTGCCAATGCTTGACTCTTGGTTGCTTGCCTTGGGGCGAATTCAAGATCGAATTCGGCCAATTCCACTGCCCACTTTGCAATGTTCCCAGTAGAGTTGGGACTATACAAGATCGCACGCAATGGGTAAGAGGTCACCACTGATATCTTGTGAGCTTGGAAGTAGTGGCGAAGCTTCCTGGAGGCGATGAGAACTGCATAGAGCAGCTTGTGTACCTCTAGGTATCGAGTCTTGGCATCATGTAGTACTTCACTAATGAAGTACACTGGGCGTTGGACTGTCCGTACCCTCCCGGAGGGGCCCGGAGTTTCCTCCACATCGACCCGGACCCTCCCGTAGGGGTCCAGACCTGCTTCGGGGACCTCTGGGTTCCTGCTAGAGGAACTCGGAGCTTCTGTTGGAGTGACCCGGGTCCTCCCGGAAGGGTCCAAGTCTTCTGGGATAACTCCCTGTTGATCCAAGTCTGGGGGATGGGACCCAGACTCTCCTTCAGGAGCCTCCGGACCCTCCCGAAGGAGTTTGGATTCCTGAGCTTGTGATGGTTCTGGTCTCTCCGCGACCAGGACCATGCTGATAACCTCGTCAGTTGCTGAAATGTAAAGCACTAAGGGCTCACCAGGTTTCAGAGCTACCAGGGTTGGTAGAGTGGTGAGAAGGTGCTTTAGCTCTTGGAACGCCTTTTTCTGCTTCTTCAGACCATTGAAATGGTCCAGACTTCCTCAATAGCTTGAAGAAGGGTAGCGCCCGTTCCGCCAGTCTTGAGATGAACCGGCTGAGGGCGGCTAGACATCCAGTCAGTTTCTGGACATCTTTGATGCGGGCTGGTGGCCGCATCTCCTCTATAGCCTTAATCTTCGCCTGATTTGCCTCTATGCCCTGGTGGTTTACCCAGAAACCGAGAAGCTTTCCGGAGCTAACCCCGAAGACGCACTTGTCTGGGTTCAGCTTCGTGCGGGTGACCCGCAGCTTGTCGAAGACAGCTTGCAAGGTGCCAAGGAGTGACTCCTTGTACTTGATCTTGACTACGATGTCATCAACATACACTTCTACTATGTCTCTGATGAGCTCTCCAAAGGTTTTGTACATAGCTCGTACAAATGTTGAAGCTGCATTCTTGAGACCAAATGGCATGACTGTATAACAGTACAATCCATCTACTGTGATAAAAGAAGTATGTTCTTCATCTTCCCTGGACATTCTGATTTGATGGTACCCAGAATATGCATATAGGAAACACAGTAATTCACACCCGGAGGTGGAATCCACTATTCGATCTATTCTAGGTAGTGGGAATGGATCTTTTGGGCATGCCTTATTTAGTGTTGTGTAGTCAATACACATCCGAAGCTTCCCGCTGGCCTTGGGTACAACGACTGGGTTTGCCAGCCATTTTGGATGGAAGACTTCTCGTTTGAATCCAGCTTCGAGCAACTTCTTCACTTCTTATCGTATGAAGTTCTGTCGCTCTATGAATTGCTTCTGAGGCTTCTGATGTACGGGCCAAGCGTCGGGATAGATCTTTAGATTATGCTCGATCACTTCCCTAGGGATCCCAGGCATTTGTGACGGTTGCCAGGCAAACATGTCGACGTTAGCCCGAAGGAAAGTGATGAGTGCGAGTTCCTATTTGTCATTTAGACCTCTCGATATACGAGTGGTCTGAGCAGCATCGGAACCAATTTGGACGACTTTGACGGGGATGTCGGCGTCGGCGCTTGGTTGCACGCGAGGTGCAGAGGTTGAGCCTCGCTGACAAATGCTCGGGGGTTTTGGAGCTTGCTCCTGCCTGGATTCTTCCTCCTGTGCTGTAGCAAGCGCATGGAGTTCCTTCAGAGCAGTCACTCCAGCAGTACGGTCTCCGCAGATCCGGAGAACGCCAACTGGTGTCGGCATCTTCAACACCAGGTAGCCATAATGAGCAGTAGCCATGAATTTGTACAAGGCAAGCCTGCCCAGAATGGCGTTGAAGGGCAAGTTGATCTGAGCGACGTCAAAGATCAACTTCTCAGTGCGATAATTCTCCCGAGTCCCGAAGGTCACAGGGAGAGTAATGGCACCGAGCGGTGTTACGGCCCCGGACCTACTCTGGAGAAAGGTTGGGAAGGGCGAAGGTCGGAAGGTCAGAGCTGAAGCTTGACAAAAGCCTCGAAGCTTATGAGGTTTAGCCCCGAACCTCCGTCCACCATTACATGGTGGAGTTGAATGTTATTTATGGTAGGTGATACTGTCGGTACCCCGCAGACCGAGTACCCCCGCGCACAAGGAGAGAATGGCTAAGGACTCGACCTCTACTTGGAGGCAGAGCCCAAGGCTGCCACGTCGTGGAGGGAAGGACCAGATCCTACCTCCCCGCCAGAGCGGGCTCCCGGGCTGCCACGTGGCTGGCAGGACCCGACCCTCGCCTCCCCGCCGAGGCAGGCTCCGGGGCTGCCACGTGGCCGGCAGGACCCGACCCTCGCCTCCCCGCCGAGGCAGGCTCCGGGGCTGCCACGTGGCCGGCAGGACCAGACTCTCGCCTCCCCGCCGAGGCGGGCTCCGGGGCTACCACGTAGCCATTGGAACCCCCGGGACCAGGCCCGTCTCCCAGCAAGGAAGGGCTCCTGAACTATCACGTGGCCCGTAGGGCTGAGCCTCCGCCCTTCCATGGAGGTGGGCTCCAGAGGCGCCATGTGGCCTGTACAGCCGGGCGCTCAACTCCCCGCAGGGGCAGGCTCTGGTGTGACCACGTGGCGGTGGACCAACTCAATGCGGTAGGAGGCCGCAGTAAAAGAAAGAGTGTGCTGCTCAGACAGGCATTAAGTATGCGTGCCCTCCCTAGGAGAAGCGGAGTCGCGCATGCGAAAGTCAAGGCTCCAGTGTCCTGTCTTGTCCAAGTAGCCGGTACAGACCCACTGCATAAGGCGGACGAGTGAGCCGCGGGGACAAGACAGCGGGACGTGCCTTGCCATCATAAACAACTATGTGTAGCCCTGGCGCACGACGCGGCGGGACGGAATATTGAAGCCCCTGACAAAGGGAAGTAGATAGCATTTAATCCTAGATCTTGTATAGGATTTGGCTCTCCCTGGGACCACCTGTCAGGCCCCAGGGCCCACCTTGTGACTGCAGAGTCCTTGGACTATTAAAGGACTCGGCAGGCGACCTTCACAGGGATCGATCAATCAAAACTCATACACGCTCAAGCAAGGCAATACACAAACACTCCCGTGGACGTAGGGTGTTATGCTCCGGCGGCCCGAACCACGTAAACCCTCTGTGTTCATCATCTCACTGCGCTGAATCTCCTGGGACTAGCCCCCGTGAATCCAAAGAACCTCCGTGGGCTGCTCTCTAAGCAGGTCCGGGGGAAGCGTCGTTTAACACCTTCGACATTTGGCGCACCAGGTAGGGGGCTTTTTCCCCGTGAATATTTCCACCAGCAGCAATGGTGAACGGCCATTCCAACGCTGGTACATCCAGGCCGCAGTCACAACGACAGGTAGTAGCTGAGGACCAGGCATCATCTCGCTCTAGAGCGAGATCCCGCTGTAGGGCAGCAAGGTCGGCACCTTCACGCCGCCCTGCTGTCACCTCGCCGGCTGCAGGTCGGCACGCCACACCACGACATACTCCAGCCGTGACGGCAGCTACGGCACCGCCGGCAGCGAGCCCAGAGAGTGCGCTCGCAGCAGCACGCACGCTACTCCACAATCCACCAACTGGAGATGCTCCTCGAGGAGCAGCTCAGCAAAGGATCAACGACGTCGACCACCTCGTCACCGCTGCACTCAACGCACCTCCACCAAGGGAGACACATGCCCAGCCGATGCATGTGTCATTGTCACGGACTCCAACAGTTGACCGATGGACGGCAGACTCGCGCTCGACCAGGATCTCGACAACAGACTTGAGAACCGGGCTGTAGCGCCGCAGGTCGGGAGTAGACTGTCGAGTCACCATCGAGCGATAGAGGGAGCGGCAGTGCAACCTCGAGGCATATTATGGTGCGCCGGGCCATGAGCCCCAGGCTCGCGCCGTGCCTCCACCTCCACAGGCGTATGCTGCACCACCCCAGCCTCAGGTGTACGCATGCCCACCTGCTCACCAGGGGTATGCAGTGCCACGACCGGCGCCAGCCAGCCCCACCCAAGGGTGTGCAGCTCTGGCACCTCACCTCCGTTTTGTGGTCCGGCCACGAAGGTTCCGGCCACACATGACGGAGAGGTACGACGGGAGCGTCAACCCGAGCGAGTTCCTGCAGAAATACTCCACCACGATACTAGCTGCAGGAGGCGACGAGGCCATCCTGGCTAACTACTTCCCCATCGTCCTAACCAGCCCAGCCCGATCATGGCTCATGAACCTGCCCTAGGGGTCCATAACCTCCTAGGATGAGCTGTGCCGACTGTTCATGGCGAACTTCGGCAGTTCCTACAAGCGTCCCGGCACAGAGCTTGACCTCCACGCCGTTAGACAACGCGCTGGAGAGTCGCTGTGATCGTTCATCCAGCGGTTCTCTGAGGTACGGAACACCATCCCTCATGTCGCTAGCGCATCAGTTATTGTTGCGTTCAGGCAGGGTGTGAGGGACAAGAAGATGCTTGAGAAGCTAGCCACGCACGAAGTATGTGATGTCTCTGAGCTGTTCGCTCTAGCAGACAGATGTGCTAGGGCAGCTGAGGGACACAACTGACACTCCCAACCTTCCTCAGAGGCAAGGGAGGCCACGCCGACTGAGGAAGGAGCCTCTGCAAGGAGCAGCGGGAAGAAGAAGAAGAAGGGCAATGGCAAGAACAAGCCAAAGCCCGGAGCCCATGCGGTGGTGGCTGCGGCACCCGACGGAGCCCGGCCGCCGCGCCGAGACAAGCGCCCTCAGCAGTCACCAGAGCCCGAGGAGCCTGACTTCAAGTGCCCGGTGCACCGCACAAATAGCCATAGCACTAGCGAGTGCCAGGAAATGAAGAAGTTCGCAGAGCGCTTCCGCGAGTAGAAGCAGAAGCAACAGCGCCAGGAGGGCGCGCCTTCCCGCTAAAGGGAGGGCAAACAGAAGGTCGATCCTGAAAAGGAGGATGACAGCGAGATGGGGTTCCAGGAACCCCAGAGGGCGGTGAAGGCCGTCTTCGAGGGTGGCGACTCCGACTCCAGCAGCGATAAGGAACGCCGCAAGACTCTCCACATCATATACGGGGGAGCCACATACCCACGTCCCGAAATGCAGTGAAGACTTTGCGGCGGGCAGTGGCCGCAGTGGCGCCCGCTCCAAGCCCGGCTCCCCACCACAAGTGGATGAGCACTGCAATCAGCTTCGACGCCTCTGACTGCCCGAAGAACATGGTGGAAGCAGGCGTACTCCCGCTGCTGGTGTCCCCGACCATCGCCAACGTGAAGGTCTTTCACGTGCTGATTGATGGTGGGGCAGGCCTCAACCTCATCTCCACGGCGGCCTTCCGGAAGCTACAACTGCTGATGTCCCGGCTCACACCTTCGAGCCCATTCTCAGGTGTCGAACCGGGGCAAATCCTCCCGTACGGTAACATTCACTTCCCGGTGACCTTTGGGACCCCGGAGAATTACCGTACGTAGAGCGTTTTGTTCGATGTGGCGGATGTCGACCTCCCCTTCAATGCAATCATCGGGAGACCGGCGCTCTACAGGTTCATGGCCGTAGCCCACTACGGCTACCTCGTCCTGAAGATGCCAACGCCTTCTGGTGTCCTCAGGGTTAGAGGGGACCACTCAGCTGCAGTATCCGCCTTGGAGCAGCTCGAGGCACTCACTGCAGGGAGGGCTCCGGCTCTAGGGGGCGCGAAGGAGAGCCGACCAGAACAGGGTCCGACGTAGCGGGCCTCCACTTCTGCACCCTGCGTGCGACCAGTCAACGACGACGTTCTGGTAAAGGTCGTCAGGATTGGCTCCGAGGCTGCCCAGAAAACCCGCATCGCGGGGAATCTGGACAACAAATAGGAACTCGTGCTCGTCACCTTCCTCCGGGACAACGTTGATGTGTTTGCATGGCAACCATCACAAATGCCCGGGATCCCCAGGGAGGTGATTGAGCACCATCTGAAGATCTACCCCGACGCCCGACCGGTACAACAAAAGCCCAGGAAACAGTCCATTGAGCGACAGAACTTCATTCGTGAAGAAATCAAGAAGCTGCTCGATGCTGGTTTCATCCGGGGGGTCCACCACCCAAGGTGGTTGGCCAACCCTGTTGTCACCCCCAAGGCTAGCGGGAAACTCCGGATGTGCATCGACTACACTAACCTCAATAAGGCATGCCCAAAGGATCCATCCCCTCTTCCTAGGATAGATCAAATAGTAGACTCAACATCAGGCTGTGATCTTCTATGTTTCCTAGATGCATATTATGGTTTCCACCAAATACCGATGTCTAGGGAATATGAGGAACACACTGCTTTCATAATAGTAGATGGCCTGTTTTGTTATGTTTCCATGCCTTATGGACTTAAGAATGCTCTCCCCACCTTTGTACGTGCAATGCATAAGACATTTGGGGACCTCATTAGAGATCTGGTAGAGGTGTATGTCAATGACATCGTGGTAAAGATTAGAGCCCGCACATCCTTATTAGACAACCTAGCCCAAGTCTTCAGCAAGCTGCACACGACACGCACGATGCTGAACCCCGACAAGTGCGTCTTTGGGGTTTCTGCAGGGAAGCTCCCTGGTTTCTTGGTCTCGCACCTAGGAATTGAAGCTAACCCAGAGAAGATTAAGGCAATAGAACTGATGCGGCCACCTTCCTGCATCAAGGATGTGCAGAAGCTTGCAGGGTGTTTGGCAGCCCTCAGCCGGTTCATCTCAAGACTGGCTGAGCGAGCGCTGACCTTCTTCAAGATTCTACGGAAGTCGGGTCCCTTTGTGTGGACCGAGGAAGCAGAAGTGGCGTTCCAGGAGCTCAAGAAGCACCTGACGACGCTACCTATCATGGTGGCACCAGAACCTGGCGAACCACTCCTGCTGTACATCACCGCAACAACGAAGGTGGTCAGCATGGTCTTGGTTGCAGAGCGGCCGGAGCTACTGCCGCAACAAGCACCCGAGGGAGCCCCAGAGGAGGAAGCTGAGCTTCAAGGCCCGAACCCAGCAGAGGACCCCCTCGCTGTGTGCTCCAGTGACCAAGTGCCCTCCGGGTCCCAGCCCCCGGAGGTCCGACTAGATCCTGGGGGCCACATTCCCCAAGATGCACACACATTGCAAGGAGCTCCGGACCCCCCAGGGAGGGTTCGGACCTCCCAACGGCCAGTCTACTACATCAATGAGTTCCTCCATGAAGCAAAAACAAGATATCTGGAGGTACACAAACTGTTGTATGCAGTGCTCATAGAGTCGAGGAAGCTCCGACATTACTTCTAGGCCCACCGAGTTTCAATGGTCACCTCTTTCCCACTAAAGACCATTCTCCACAGCCCCAACTCAACTGGCAACGTCACAAAGTGGGCAGCAGAGCTGGTGGAGTTCAAGCTAGAGTTCTTACCTCGACATGCAGTCAAGAGCCAAGCACTAGCGGACTTCTTGGCAGAATGGACTCCATCGCCAAGCAACCCAGGGGGCCCGGACAACGGAGAAACGGTGCCCAAGGCCCCAGTTTTCACTGAAACCCCCTGGACGCTCTACTTCGACGGCTCCTCATGGAAGCAGGGGGCCGGGGCCGGGGTTCGGCTCCTCACCCTGACTGGGGAGCAGTTCAAGTACATGGTGCGCCTCGACTTCAAGGCGACTAACAACATGGCGGAATACGAGGCCCTAATCTTTGGGCTGAAAATTGCCCTGACTCTCAATGTTCGTCAGCTTCTGGCTAAATGTGATTCTCAGCTAATCATCAAGCAAGCCAAAGGGGAGTGCAGCTGCAACGACCCTCAGCTGGCAGCATACTTGCTGCATGTCCGGAAGCTGGAGAAGGACTTTGAAGTCTTGGACCTGTGCCATGTACCCCGAGCCGACAACTCAATCGCAGACGACTAGTCAACGAAGGCCTCCACAGGGGCCCCCGTGCCCAAGGGAGTCTTTGCAAGGACGTTACCGCGACCAATCGCCTGGGCAGCCGAACCGGGCGAAGGGGGCGAGCCCAGCACCTCGAAGCAGGCAATCCCGGCGGCCCTGCTACCATGGAGTCCGCCAAGGATCGTATGCGCCACTGGGGGCTTCGAGCTACCGGGCGCCCAAGATCCAGAGGCTCAAGCAAGTCCCGATGCATGGATCTCGGAGGTCCGGGACTACTTGAAAGACAACATCCTTCCCGAAGAACATGCCCTGGCAGAAAGGATAGTCCGCATGGCTAAGAGGTACGCGTTGGTGGAAGGGGATCTCTACCGGCGTGGTGCCAACGACATCCTGCTGCGATGCATTACCCAGGAGGAGGGCTGCGACTTGCTCGCAGAGATCCATGGAGGCGAGTGTGAGAACCACACGTCATCCCGCACGCTGGTCGGTAAAGCCTTTCGGCATGGCTTTTACTGGCTGACAGCACTCCAGGATGCCGCCGAGATGGTCAAGAGATGCAAGGCGTGCCAGTTCCATGCCAAGCAGATCCACACACTGGCTCAGGCGCTGCAGATGATCCCTCCCTCATGGCTGTTCGCTGTATGGGGATTGGATATCCTGGGACCCTTTCGCAGAGCCGTCGGAGGATTCTGGCACCTCTACCTCGCCGTAGACAAGTTCACCAAGTGGCTGGAAGCTACCCTAGTTGTCACCATCAACAAGCAGTCAGCAGTCAAATTCATCAAGTCGATCATCTGCTGGTTCGGCATCCCGAACAGAATCATCACTGATAACGGGACCCAGTTCACAAGTGCAGCGTTCCAGGAATACTGCGAGGACCTTGGGATCCAAGTCTGCTATGCATCTAGTGCTCATCCAGAGAGCAATGGACAAGTCGAGAGGGCCAATGCAGAGATCCTAAAGGGCCTCAAGGCTCGCACATTCTCACACCTTGAGAAGCATGGTGCAAATTGGGTAGATGAGATTCTATGTGCACTGTGGGCTAGCCGAACATCAACCAGCCGGGCCACAAGGGAAACACCTTTCTTCCTGGTGTATGGGGCAGAGGTTGTCCCCCCCCCCCCCCCCCCCAGAAATTACCAGGGGCTCCCCGCGTGTCTGGGTGTACGACGAAGCCGCGCAGGACCAGATCCGGTGTGAAGACATGGACCTCGTCGACGAGGGACGAGTGAGAGCGGCTCTCCGAAATGCACGGTACAGGCAGGAACTCGGGCGCTACCACTGGAGGACCGTACGAAGTAGGGAGATAAAGGTAGATGACCTGGTGCTACATCGCATACTCTCCCAGGAAGGGGCTAACAAACTCTCCCCCAAATGGGAGGGCACCTTCCGGGTTACGGAGGTATGTCGCCCAGGGTGCGTCCGCCTAGCTACGGAGGATGGAGAGCGACTGCCCAACCCCTGGAACATCGAGCACCTCCATAAGTTCTACCCCTAGACCAGTGTTAGGAGAATTTTCTTCCATTGTAAAAGGTACATGGTGCCTAGGAACTGTACTTAGGGTAACTAAGGCTACGGAGATGAGGCTCCGAGTGCACATTTCACTTAGCCTGGTCCAGAAACCTAAGTAGGTGCACTGGACTCCCTTTGTCACCCGGGCCGGGTCGTTCCCCTTGTAAAGTCTGTCCCATCTTATGGGAAACCACAATGAAAGAATGTTGTCCTGCCCTGTATAGGGTTTGTCATTCAAAAAATTATCTTTAATTTTTTATGATATTGCTGAACGTTCGCCGTAGCTCGTGATCTATCATGGGCGCTGTCATTTTTTCCTGCTTTAGCAATAGTGGGAGCCTTGCTATCTGGTTGCAGGTGGAGTTGCTTGAGGTACCTGCAATGTGCCTGGGGCCTCAGATGCTTCCATACTTGGGGGTCTGTGTCTCCAGACGGTCTCCCCCGGGAAAGGCTTACGCTGAGCGGAAGGTCCAGGGGCACAACCTGCTTAGCCTGGTCCTGTACCCTAAGCCTGTGTGCCCTGCCTCCCCAGCGCTGCAGCTGAGTACTGGGGGACAGATGGACCACCCTCAAGTAGTATTGATAGCGAGCCCTAGGTGCAGATGCACTGAATTACCCAAGCCCCATGAGTCAGCCCAAGATTGTAAGTCAAGCAACACTAAAAAAGAGCAGGGAAGCAATGACCAGCGGACAAAATTACTTCTCCTATTTTTTGATCTATACGCAGGTCTTGAAGGAGTTATCCCGACAGTAACCGTTAGAGTACCCACGAAGATGGCGGGCACCGCCGGACCGAGGCTCCAGTGGCACCTCCAGGGGGCCCGCCTTCGACCTTTCACCGGAGATGGTGGGCACCGCCGGACCAAAGCTTCGGTGGCACCCCCAGGGGGCCCGCCGTCGACGTTTCACCAAAGATGGTGGGCACCGCCGGACTGAGGCTCCGGTGGCACCCCCAGGGGGACCGCCGTCGACATTTCACAGAAGATGGTGGGCACCACCGGACCGAAGCTCCGGTGGCACCCCCAAGGGGCCTGCCATTGACGTTTCACCAAAGATGGTGGGCACCGCCGGACCGAGGCTCCGGTGGCACCCCCAGGGGGCCCGCCGTTGACGTTCCACATAAGATGGTGGGCACCACCGGACCGAAGCTCCGGTGGCACCCCCAGGGGGCCCGCCGTCGACGTTTCACCAAAGATGGTGGGCACCGCCGGACCAAGGCTCCGGTGGCACCCCCAGGGGGCCCGCTGTCGACGTTCCACAGAAGATGGTGGGCACCACCGGACCGAAGCTCCGGTGGCACCCCCAGGGGGCCTGCCATCAACGTTTCACCAAAGATGGTGGGCACCGCCGGACCGAGGCTCCGGCGGCACCCCTAGGGGGCCAGTCGTCGACGTCCCTGCATACTCAGTTACAGCAATGCTACCTACGCATCCTAAGCTCCCCTGGAACCGTCGGCCCTAACTTCTAGGTATCTGACAGGTGCGCCCATAACAACTGGCCACACCTGCCAGGGGGCCACACTCCGGGGGACGGCAGGTCCTGGAAGCTAAGAAACAACAAGCAACTAGAAGATATTGGTGAAAAGTAAAACATGCTAAGTATGAGGGGCACTCCAAGAATATTTTTTATTCTAAAATAAAGGTCTATCATCACAAACAACTACAAAGAAAAACTAAAAGAAATACAAGATACAAGCAGCGCATAGGGAACCCTCACCCGCTCTGCTGGAACCTCGAGGTGATGAGCGCCATGGCATCTGAGACTTCAGACTTGGCGGCCTCCTCCCTCTCGGAAATGGGCCCTTCAAGGATCGGCTGAAGAGGGACATCAGGGTACCAGCTCCGGTAGCAGGACAGGATGTGCGTCGCCACCTCCTTCACTAGCATCCTCCCTTCTGCCTCCAGCTGGTTGTCGATGATGGCTCCCAGCGAATGAATACTCGAGCTGGTGGAGTCAAGGGCTGGGAACACCTGACTCACCTCCTGCACTGGTTCCCCCACGCGCACCGGGCTAAAGCTGAGCGGCACCAGAGCTGAGTTGGCGCCGCCCAGGAACTCCTAGACCTTCCGGGCCTCAGCAGAACGCGACGCCCGAAGGTCCTGCACCTCATGCAGCTCAAGACTAGCCAGCGCCCGTGGACAGCCGTCCAGGAACCGCTCCTCCTTGGCTGCCAGGGCCCTCTCGCGCTCGCTGACCTCCCTCTCGCGGCGGCTCAAGTCACCCTCCTTGAGGGTTACGTTGAACTCGCGGTCCAGGAGATCCTGGCGCTCAACGAACTGGGCTTGCTCCACCTCAGCCAGGGCAGCATCCTGGCGGTCTAGCTCGGCGGCGCGGACTCTTGCCCCTTCCTGCTGGAGGATGAGCCGGCGGGAGGTCGCTTCCACCTCAGCCTGCTTCGCCGCCAACTCCTGCTCCCGTTCGGCAAGAGCAGCCTCCCGGTGAGATAGCAGCTGCTGGAGCTCCTCGCAGGACTGGAGGCGGGAGCTGGCCCCAGCATGGATCGCCGCGGCGTCTGCCTTCAGCTTCTGGGTGACGGCGTCCAGGCGAGCGATAAGCTCGCGCTCCTGGTCGAGGATTTTCATCTCCTCCCGGATGACCGCCTCCCGCCGCGCCACTCGACTCTTCGCCAACCGAGTCCGGGCTTCCAGGGTCCTCGCCCATTCCCAGAGCCGGTCCTCCTCATCCTCAAGCCTCCCCCTCTCCCGGTCGAGGGCCGCCCGAGCCTGCCAAAAGCTGGAGTAGGCTACGTCCATGGCTTTAGACAGGGGGAGGGGCTCCACCGTAACCACGGGTCCCTGCCTCCCCACCTCTTCAATATCATCCTCCATTTGGGGGACCACCGGGGAGATGAGGACCAGAGCTCCCCCAATCAGAGAAGGCGGGGGGGGGGGGAACCGCCCCTAGGAGCAGGCGCGTCATCTCCAGGGGCCCCCTCCCCAGTGGAGGCTCCAGCACTGCTGCCGATGGCTCCTAAGCCGGCTCCGGGAGCTCCACCCAGGGCGGTGGCTCCAGCCGACGTAGTAGTGTCAGTCGGTGCGGTAGCATCGGCTGGTGCAGAGTAGCCGGTGGATGCGGAGTCATTGGCGGGCACGACACCAGACGCCGGCGCGCGCTGTGGACCCTCAGCAGCTGCTGTAGGCGCCTCGGGCACGAAGGCCCGGGGCACCTCAGCAGCAGCAGCCCGGTGCGCCCGAGGAGGGTCCGAGGCTACAGAGGAGCCCCGTGAGCTGGCTGGAGCAGCATGCCCACCAGCGAAAGGGTGCGCGGGCGGAGGAGTAGCGGCGGTTGCGCTGAAAGCAAACAAACCCGAATCATAAGAATATTACAGGGTGAGCACACAGCAAAGAACACCCAAGATGAAATTTAAGCAGACTTACCGGGGAACGTTGAAGCTCCACCGCTTCTCAAAAGGGTTGGGGGGGTCCGGACCCCCAAAACCCCCGGCGGGGGCCGCTGCGTGTGCTGGGGGCCCCTGAGATGGGGGAGTCGGCAGCATCCCCAAAGTCTGGCGCTCCTCTGAACGGCGAGGGAACGCTGGGGTCCCATCGGCGTTGAGGAGCCTCCCCTTCTTGCGCGTCGAGGACTCGGGCGGCAAAGAGGCATCGCTCTCACCCTCTGACGCTGAGTACAGCGACGATCGGGCGCGCTTCTTGGGGGTTGGGTCCGACACCAACACTGGTGCTTTCCCTTTCCCCATATCAGCAGAGGAGCCGACGCCTCCCCGCTGACGGAGCTGGGGCCCACTCGAGGGATCTTAATCGCTTGAGGGATCTCCGCCTCCCTCATCTTCGTCGGCAATGTCGACCCCCTCGGCATCGTCGGCAATCTCGACCCCTGAAACGGGTCTCCAATCTGGCGCTGCGCCAGCCCAGACTCATCGAGCGTCGGCATCGCCTTCAGCAGCCGCCTCTTCAGCTCGAAGTCTGAGCACAAGGGGCGGCAGGCCGCCGGAAGGGCCAGTCCCTCAGGGGAAACGTCGTCGGGGCAGACCCGGACCAGCATATCGTGCAGCAACTGCTCGTCTGGGTTGGAGTCAGAGCCGGTCTCGAGCCGGGTGCAGTCCATTGGACCGGTGTACATCCATGCCGAGCGGACGCGACGCTGGAGCGGAGCCATGCGTCAGGACATGAAGTCCCTCAACACCATCGCAGACGTCAGCCCGTGGTCCGCCAGCATCTGGATCCTCTCCAACACCGGGTCGAACGCCCTCTCCAGCTCTGGGCACTCCTCCCAGAATGACCGCTCAGAGTAGGGGCTCCCGGTGGGGAGGCACATCCGGTCGTGAGCCTCGACCTTGACGATCATCCAATATTCGCGCCATTGCTCCCACCGTGCAGAGCTGAAGGAAGCAATGTACCTAGAAGGGACCTTGGTTCGGTGCTGGAAGTAGTTGGCGCCGAGCTGATCCTTCGAGCTTTTGCCGGTGGCCCTCAGTACAAAGAAGTACCTGAAGAGCTTCACCGACGGCATCACCCCCACGAACATCTCACAGAGGTGAGCAAAGACCGCCAGCAAGGCGATCGAGTTCGGCGGGAGGTGGTGAAGTTGGAGCCCGAAGGTCTCTAGAAGCATTACCAGGAAGGCGGATGCTGGCGGAATGAAGCCAGCCAGCACATATGACGAGAACAACACCATCTCCCCATCAGTGAGGTTCAGTGGGATCTCCCCGCGATGGAGCCACTCCTCCTGTTCAGTGGCTTGCCAGTCGAGAAGCCGGTGCATGGGGGCCAGATCGGCAGACCTAGACAGCTGGGACCTGGGCAGGATGCTCGCCATGAGGTTGAAGGAGGAAGCTCCGGAAGGGGAGATCAGGAGCTAGAGCGCAAGAACTGGGCTTGGGGCAAGAGGCACGAGTGCAAGGATGCAGAAGCGGAAGAAAGGACCCTTAGGGGGAAATGTCTCTTTTTATTTACATCCGCCAGCCAACAGACACGGCGTGTGAATCGCCACAGCCTCGGTAGAAGAGCAACAGACCCACATAGTCAGTGACATGAGGGCCCGAGTCGCTCGACAAAGAAGGCGAGCCGGGTGGCCAACTATGCGGGAGGTAACTTGGCGGTTTTTGAAAAGGCAAAAGCAGTAGAAGTGCAGGAGCCACCTTGGGAACCACCGCAGTTAAAGCACGATTGAAAGCAGGCGTCATGTCGCATGGCGCACATCCCGCGCCTCCGCTTACCAAAGGGAGATGCGTCACCACGATGACAGGGACGTGCCGCCTGGGGAACTGCCCCGAATTGGAATCGAAAGAGTTGTGCGGGAAGATAAGGAAGAAGACCCCACCTGCGGTATTGATGACTCTCCCGAGGTGGGCTCGGGGGCCACTGTCGGTACCCCGCAGACCGGGTACCCCCGCGCACAAGGAGAGAACGTCTAAGGACTCAGCCTCTACTTGGAGGCAGAGCCCGAGGTTGCCACGTCGTGGAGGGAAGGACCAGATCCTACCTCCCCGTTCTCACATTTTATAATGCTTTTGAGAATCTAGTAGAGATGAGTGCCAACTCCTCTTCTGGAAATTCTTCGATCTGCTCCAGGGTTAGTGAGGACAATAAAGCAAGAGTATTGCAAGATGATGATTGGCCGGAGCTAGACATATCACGTTGTGAAACAAATGCAATAGACTTATTTGGGTTCTTACGTGCTAGGATGTAAATTTCATGAGTTTTTAGTTTAGAATAAAGTACATCTAATGTAAGAGAACTCATGACAGTTGATTCACGAATAGATGTTACTTTCATCTCCCAAATTGACATGTCTAACGCACTAAGAAGTTGCCTAGCATTCTCAGCATCAAAAAATTTACATTGACACTACGTAAGTTGCTGAGAATTTTATTGAAACCAGCAAAAAGGTCATCGATAGACTCACCTGGTTGCATCTCAAAACGTATATATTCCTTTTTGAACATATCTTGTTTTACCTCCTTGATTGTGTTGGAGCCTTCATGGTAATCATAGAGAGCTCTCCAAACATCGTATGCTGATCGGAGGTGCGCGACACGATCAAAGTCGCTTTGAGTGAGTCCTTGGATGATCAAGTTTCGGGCTTTGTTGTTGTTGTCGACGTCCCGTAGGTTTGTGGCCGTGACTTGATCATTGGGTGGCACTTCATAAGGCTTATACACCTTCTCCCATATTGCAAAGCCTTGTGCCTGGATGAAAGCCTCCATGCGTGCCTTCCAAACCTGGAAATCAATACCAGCAAACACACAAGGTTTGGCAGAGTACTTCTCCATGATGATTAGTCAATAACACGTGCAAATCTCAAAGATTAGAGCACTGTGGCTATGATACCAATTGTAGGATCGAAGAGCACGTGAAAAGCTACCAGAGGGGAGTGAATGGTAGATTTAAAAATCTTACGCAGCGGAAATGATTAAACCCGAACCCCTTCGGCAGAAAATCGATCTCTTAAAGAAATCATGTGTGAGACTAATCTAAATGTGTTTCACCGTGACAAAAATGATTTATATCAGAGAGAATCTTGTCACGAATACAACACAAAAAGAATCACTCAAATCCGTCGAGAAAAACTCAAGTTATGATCAAAAGATCAAACAAAGGTCAATCTGACCTACTCGAGAAAAAACAGTTCTGGAACGCTGCAAAGAAACTCGTGTAGATCAAAAACCACAAATCCAATGACCGTGAAATTTTGACAGATGATAGATAATCAAGTTTTGAAGACAACCCAAAAGGAATCACGTCAATTGGATTAGTAAAACTTGAGTTATGATAAAAACCACCGACGAAAGATAGTGCTGTCCAGAAACTCGACGAGTAAAATTTGTCTGGAACAAGTCGGACGAACAAGGCACAAAAGTTCCTTCAAACTACGAATTTTATTCAATAGAACACAAGAGGAACAGCCCCAAAGTCGTCTACCACGAGCTCTGGGCTCCCTTGCTTATATAACCAGCCCTTAGGCCAACCCAATATCAACTAGGACTCCAATCCTACTCAGATCACGAATCGTAACTTTCCATAACTGCTCAAGATTCTTCTATACGCAGATAGAAGCAATCTTAAGACTTCCAAACACCTTAGGAACGTATCCCACATTCCTAAACAACTCAAATTCGTGACACATACGAAATCCTAACATAACCAACTCGATACTTTCCATACCAAGCCATAACCGACTCCGCCGCAGCCAAAGTCATCAACCGGTACGATCCGATTCTTCCAACCAGATCTTTCCTTCCTTATCCCATCTTCGGAACCATGTTGCCACCACATGCATACGTGCGAACACCTTCCTTCGACGTTCAGTGACCTTCATATGCACTGCCCTTGATTCAATCATCCTGCGCGACCTCCTGATCAGCTCAACCACAGTTCCTCCGAACTTGGTTGTTGGAACCTCATCTCCTCCCTGAGACTAGTCCAATGGATCCTGTCACCAGCCATGACTTGAACTCAAGCAACACCTACACATGAATAAACAACCAATCCATACGAGCCCAAGTCCTCGACTTGACTCACGTTAGTTCCGAACACAACACCTTATGTGAGCACCTCACATAAGCATGTTGCAAAACCACAATAACATAATATTATACATATCAACCAAAACGCACCAAAAACTTAGCAAATTAATACTAAGCAATCTTTCCAACAATGTAAAGCAAGTACGAAACATTGCAAATGAAAAGCAGAAGCACTTCGGTCAAGTTCTGGACCTTGCTAGAGCATCCCGGAGCTTGAGCCGGAGCTAACAAAAGCTAGTAGAACCTAGCACCGGAGCTTACCAAAACTAGTACAACCAAGCTCCCGCCGGAGCTTACCAAAACTAGTAGATCCTAGCACTGGAGCTTACCAAAAACTAGTCAAAACTAGTCAACCCAAAACCGGAGCTAGACAAAGTACATCGGAGCTTAGCAAAAGCATGCCGAAGCTATCAAATATATGCCGGAGCTATCAAAGACATGCCGGAGCTAAAGATAAAGCTCGCCGGAGCTAACCAAAGCTAGTTGGACCTTACCAAGAAGCCGAACCTAGCATCTAACGTAGCCGGAGCTACCCAAAACAAGTCGGACCTATGGTCGGACCTTGCTATAGGTCGGAGCTAGAGTCGGACCTTGATAAAAAGGTGTTTTGGTGATATTTAAAACTTTTATCATCAAAGCCAAGTGTATTCACTACAAGCCAATGTATTCAGCACACATAGGTCTTACAATCTCCCCCTTGATGAATGCATTGGCAACACCACTTAAAATCTGAAGATTGGCTTATTCACATAAAAGTTTTGAAAGCAATTTCTCCCCCTTTGTAAATCAAAAGTAAAATGAGAAGAAAAATTATCCCATATTATCTCTCCCCCTTTATTATCTCTCCTTATGCACATATTATCTTTCTCTTCATGCTTATCTGTCCCCCTTTGACAATGTCTTCAGCAAGTCATATTCTCTCTCCAACTTTAGTTGTTATGAGCATATTATAACATATACATATAAACAAAAGCTCATCCAAGTCATACTATCAAGTAACTTACATTATCACATCAATGAAATACATAAAGTAGTGTAAGCCATGCTAGAGATCAAATGTAATTTTCAATTTAAGCAAGTCATGATCTCACAAACTTAACTATTTCAAAACCTGAAAGCATGACACTAGTTGCTGCATTTTATTATTTTTCAAAGCATAAATTTAGATCATATGATATTTGCAAGAGATTATATGTGCATCTGCCTTATTCTAACCAACCAAGCCAAGCCTATGTCATTTGACAATCAGAAGCTTAAGGACATGGTTTTAGTCATACACAACTTCTTCCAAGTTCATATCTAAGTGCAATGACAAGCCATCTCAAAAGAAGAAGTGCGATGCAAGCATATTCTCTTGATCTTTTCTCAATTTATATTTGTTCATAAAAACTCAACATGTGAGTTGATTACTTGATGAATTATTAATGATTAAAAGCACTTGTGAACATGTAACAAGTTTAAAACAGCAAGAAAGTTCGACCATGACCAGTTTTAGTGTAAGTAATTATTCCAATTACTAGACATGGCAAAAACTACAAAATGTATAACACGAGTAATGTAGTGAGAACTTTCAGCATGTAAAAGGAATCACAAAGTCATATATGTATGAAATACTATGCTCATATTATTTTTATTTCAGATCCACACATAGACTTCCCAAGTTTCAAAAACTCCCCCTCAATTTAAGCCATGAGGATGCATAACCCCTATTTCATTACGAATGTAACAAAACTGAGTGAAATCCAAAGGTTTTGTAAAAATATCAGCCAATTGATGTTCGGTATCTACATGGTGAAGCACAATGTTTCCTTTTTCAACATTATCTCGGAGAAAGTGATACCTAATATCAATGTGCTTAGTTCTAGAATGTTGCACAGGGTTTTTGGCAATGCAAATAGCACTAGTGTTATCACAAAACAGTGGAACACTATCTAGATCAACCCCATAGTCCTTAAGTGTTTGAACAATCCAAAGAATTTGTGAGCAAGCACTAGCAGCAGCTACATATTCAGATTCGGCTGTGGATTGAGCAACTGAATTTTGTTTTCTAGAGGACCAAGCAACAAGAGAATTACCAAGAAAATGACAAGCACCGGAAGTACTTTTCCTATCAATCCTACAACCCCCAAAATCAGCATCCGAAAAAGCTTTCAAAGTAACGGTTGAGGAAGAAGGAAGAAAAAATGCCAAATTCTTGGGTTCCATGTAAGTACCTGAGAATCCTTTTGACGGCTTGACGATGTGAAACATGTGGGGAAGCTTGAAACCGTTCACAAAGACATACGCTGAATTGTATGTCCGGTCTTGATGCCGTGAGGTACAAAAGTGATCCGATCATGCTTCTATATTCTTTTTGATCCACGGATTCACCATCTTCATCAAGTTCAAGTGTTGTTGCTGTTCCCATTGGTGTCCGAAGAGGCTTGCTTTTGTCCATGTTGAAGCACCTTAGGAGGTCTTTGGTATACTTCGTTTGATGCACAAAGGTACCCTCCTTGGTTTGCTTGATTTGCAGCCCCAAAAAGTAAGTGAGTTCACCCATCATACTCATTTCACATTCGGAACTCATCACTGCTGAAAACTTGGACACAAGATCATGAGAAGCACAACCAAAGATAATATCATCCACATACACTTGAACAAATAATGAGTCATTGCCATGCTTAAGCACAAAAAGAATTTTATCAACCTTCCCATGGTAAACCCCTTTTCAAGTAAGAACGTTTTTAACCTATCATACCATGCTCTAGGGGCTTGTTTGAGACCGTATAAGGCTTTGGACAGTTTGTAAACATGATTAGGAAAATCAGGATTTTCAAAACCTGGTGGTTGTTTGACATAAACCTCCTCATCTATGTAGCCATTAAGAAAAGCACTTTTAACATCCATTTGAAATAGCTTAAAACTTTTAGATGCTGCAAAAGCTAACAAAATTCTTATGGCTTCTAATCTAACGACAGGAGCAAAAGTTTCATCAAAATCTAGACCTTCAATTTGAGTGAAACCTTGAGCAACCAACCTAGCCTTATTCCTAACCACAACCCCATCCTCACTTTGTTTATTTTTATATACCCATTTAGTTCCAATTAAAGTGTGACCTTGAGGTGGAGATACAAGTTTCCAAACATTATTTCTTTCAAAATTTTCTAACTCTTCTTGCATGGCAATAATCCAAGATTCATTAGTGAGTGCGTGTGATATATCTTTGGATTCAAAAGAAGCAACAAAAGCAGAATGAGCATAAGAGTTTGGATCGCAAAACCTAGACCGTGTGACTCGTTCGTGCAACCTTCCAATCATCTGTTGTGGGGGATGACCTTTGTAAAAACGTAGGGGAATAGATGTCTCACAAGCTTCTTCCTCATTAGATTCATCGTAGATTGATGAGCTTGTGACTTGTGGACGATCAGGACCAGCATAGGTGATAGCCGGAGGTTGTTCAATGTCCGGAGCTGGACACGTGTCAGCTTCGGAACTACCAGGCAGTATCACTGGCTCTTCTTCATCTTCGAAAATACTCTCCCCCTGAGGATACGGATCTGGTCCTGCAACACCGGAGCTAGTACCTGGGCTAGCTTCATCAAAAGACACTTCACAAGTCTCCACAATTTTGTTAGTGTCAAGTAAAAGCACACGGTAGCCTCTGGTATGAGATGGATAATCAAGAAACATGCCATCAATGGATCTAGGTTCAAATTTATCAAGGTTACCATGTTTCTTAACAAAGCATTTGCAACCAAAGACCCGAAAGTGTGTAACACTAGGCCTATGTCCAAACCGAAGCTCATATGATGTTTTACCTAGCTTAGGACGCAAGAAAACACGATTTGAGACATAACAAGCGGTTGCTAATGCATCAGCCCAAAATTTCCTAGGAGTTTGATATTCATCAAGCATAGTCCTAGCCATCTCAACTAAGGTTCTATTCTTTCTTTCTACAACACCATTTTGTTGAGGTACATATGGTGAAGAGAATTGATGATCTATTCTATTTTCAGCACAAAAGTGATCAAAAGATTGATTTTTAAATTCAGTTCCATTATCACTTCTAATTGCTTTTAATGATCCTGGGTGATCAATTGATAATCTAAGAAATAAAGTCCTAAAGTGACTAAAAGCTTCTTTCTTAGACGCCATAAAGTAAACCCAAGAGTATCTAGAATAATCATCAACAATAACAAGAACATACCATTTACCTCCGAAGGATTGAACACGTGAAGGTCCTACGGTGTCAAGATGCAAAAGTTGACATGGTTCAGTTGTCATGATCATTGTGAGAGGAGTATGTGAACCTGCAACCATGTTATCATGTCTACAAGAAGAGCACACAATTTCTTTGTCCCCTTTAAGCTTAGGCAGCCCACGTATGCGATCAAGAGCACTAACACGCGTTAGGTGATCAAAGCCTACGTGACCAAGTCTACGATGCCAAAAATATAAGTCCTTTGAATCATTAGCAACTAGACACCTATGCTTAGAGGAAGACATATCCAAATCAGCTTTAAAAACTCTTCCAAACCGAGACATGTTAAAAATAAGCTCACTATTTGAACCTACAACTTTGCAGCAGTTTTTATTGAAAATAATTTCTAGATTTTCATCTAGCAATTGTGAAACAGAAAGCAAGTTGTATTTCAAATTTTTGACAAGTGCCACATCCTTCAAAGTGTAGTGATCATTTACTCTAACCGAACCCTTAGCAATTATAGGAGTTGAAGAATTATCGGCAAAAGTAACATTCTCTACACGTGACACAAAAGAGAGGGAGGAGAACCAATCTTTGTTACCGGTCATGTGGCGTGAGCAACCTGAATCCACAATCCAAATGTTCTCCTTCCTCAAACGTGTAACCTACATAGAAGCACAATACGTCGATGACTCAATACCGGGGTTAGTCAAAAGGCACTTAGGTATCGAGTACTGAGTCACACGACGTGCAATAGGAAAAACATGCGAAAGCTGAGATAAAACAACAGGTTTATGAGTCGAAGTTTGAGGTTTTCTAATCTTAACTCTTTTAGCACAAAAACCAGTAGCTCCGGCGGTAAAAGCCGCAGTTCCAAAAGACAAGGCTGAAGCTCCGGAAACAAAAGCTGAAGTTCCGAAGGAAACAACAGAAGGTCCGGGAGCTCTCGGAGCTATCGGAACTATCGGAGCTGCTTTTGCAGATTTCTTACCAGAAGGTCCGGAAGCTACCTTTTCAAATTTCTGACTCACTAAAGCAGGTTGTGTTTTTCTAATTGCATGAAAGTTATAGGATCTAGCAATTTTTCTTTCCTTTTTCTGTTGTTTAGCTAGTCTATAACAAAAATCTATGACATGACCATCTCTACCACAGAAGGTACAATGAAATTTAACTTTGTGTTCATGTCTAGATGAGCAAGCAATATTTTTATTTGAAACTGAATGAGGCAACACTCCTGCAGATTTGAAAACCACTCCTTTTTGTTTAGGAACTATTTGAATCAAACCACTTCCTAATGACTTTACAATTTTAGGTGGATGTGCCTTAGCATGAGCATGAGAATCAAAACCTAAACCAGTTTTATCATTGCAATACTTGGAAGAATTCAGCAGCAAGTTTAGGTTCTTATTCTTGTCGAGTTTATTGGACAGATCAAGGCAATTTTTATATGAAGTTTTTCCTTTTAGTTTGCAATTTGAACAAAATTTAACTTCATGAGAACGTAAAGCATTGTGCAATATAGAAATTTCATTCATAGCATCTTGCAATTTTTTATTAAGATCATCACAACTAGAACAATGCAAATCAGTTGTAGAACAAGAAGCATCTTTTAAGTTTCCAATATTAAGTGCAGCAAGCTTTTTGTTCTTTTCAATTTCTTCATCAAGTCTATCTAGAGTGGAGGAGTGTGCACTTCTTAATGTGGACAATTGTTCATAGATTAAGTCACATGAGGGACATGCATCATCACTAGGAATCAATGTTTTTAAACGGTTAATTTCAGATTCTAGTGATTCAATTTTAGCAGCATTATCCCTAAGCTTTTTGTCCTTTTTCTTGACAATAATAGTTGCACGAGAAATAACATCACACATTTCATTGCAGGTAGAACATACCTCATCGTCTTCACTGTTGTGTTCTGCATCCTCCTGACTTGATCTTGATCTTGTTTTGCCCGCCATGAAGCATAAGTTGGCCATATCGTCATCATCTTCATCACTTTCAAAGTCTACATCACTTGAACTATGTTCTTGAAGTGCGGTGATGAAGCTGTTAATCATCTTGCGTCCTATGGTACCCTTCTTTTTCTTTTTGTTGGAATTTCCAGAGGAGGTACGGACCTTGCTTTGTTTTTCTTCCCGGGTGGTCGGACCTGAAAGGTTAGGGCATTCTGTACGAAAGTGTCCTGTTTTACCACATTCAAAACAGCGTTGAGGTCCGGAGCTTCCTCTCCTTCTAGTTCTCACATTTTGCAATGCTTTTGAGAATCTAGTAGAGATGAGTGCCAACTCCTCTTCTAGAAATTCTTCGATCTGCTCCAGGGTTAGTGAGGACAATAAAGCAAGAGTATTGCAAGATGATGATTGGCCGGAGCTAGACATATCACGTTGTGAAACATATGCAATAGACTTATTTGGGTTCTTACGTGCTAGGATGTCAATTTCATGAGTTTTTAGTTTAGAATAAAGTACATCTAATGTAAGAGAACTCATGACAGTTGATTCACGAATAGATGTTACATTCATCTCCCAAATTGACATGTCTAACGCACTAAGAAGTTGCCTAGCATTCTCAGCATCAGAAAAAATTACATTGACACTACGTAAGTTGCTGAGAATTTTATTGAAACGAGCAAAAAGGTCATCGATAGAATCACCTGGTTGCATCTCAAAACGCATATATTCCTTTTTGAACATATCTTGTTTTACCTCCTTGATTGTGTTGGAGCCTTCATGGTAATCACAGAGAGCTCTCCAAACATCGTATGCTGATCGGAGGTGCGCGACACGATCAAAGTCGCTTTGAGTGAGTCCTTGGATGATCAAGTTTCGGGCTTTGTTGTTGTTGCCGACGTCCCGTAGGTTTGTGGCCGTGACTTGATCATTGGGTGGCACTTCATAAGGCTTATACACCTTCTCCCATATTGCAAAGCCTTGTGCCTGGATGAAAGCCTCCATGCGTGCCTTCCAAACCTGGAAATCAATACCAGCAAACACATAAGGTTTGGCGGAGTACTTCTCCATGATGATTAGTCAATAACACGTGCAAATCTCAAAGATTAGAGCACCGTGGCTCTGATACCAATTGTAGGATCGAAGAGCATGTGAAAAGCTACCAGAGGGGGGTGAATGGTAGATTTAAAAATCTTACGCAGCGGAAACGATTAAACCCCAACCCCTTCGGTAGAAAATCGATCTCTTAAAGAAATCGTGTGTGAGACTAATCTAAATGTGTTTCACCGTGACAAAAATGATTTATATCATAGAGAATCTAGTCACGAAGATAACACAAAAGAATCACTCAAATCCGTCGAGAAAAACTCAAGTTATGATCGAAAGATCAAACAAAGGTCAATCTGACCTACTCGAGAAAAAACAGTTCTGGAACGCTGAGAAGAAACTCGTGTAGATCAAAAACCACAAATCCAATGACCGTGAAATTTTGAAAGATGATAGATAATCAAGTTGTGAAGACAACCCAAAAGGAATCACGTCAATTGGATCAGTAAAACTTGAGTTATGATAAAAACCACCGATGAAAGATAGTGCTGTCCAGAAACTCGACGAGTAAAACTTGTCTAGAACAAGTCGGACGAACAAGGCACAAAGGTTCCTTCAAACTACGAATTTTATTCAATAGAACACAAGAGGAACAGCCCAAAGTCTTCTACCACAAGCTCTGGGCTCCCTTGCTTATATAACCAGCCCTTAGGCCAACCCAATATCAACTAGGACTCCAATCCTACTCAGATCACGAATCGTAACTTTCCATAACTGCTCAAGATTCTTCTATACGCAGATAGAAGCAATATTAAGACTTCCAAACACCTTAGGAACATATCCCACATTCCTAAACAACTCAAATTCGTGACACATACGAAATCCTAACATAACCAACTCGATACTTTCCATACCGAGCCATAACCGACTCCACCGCAGCCAAAGTCATCAAACGGTACGATCCAATTCTTCCAACCAGATCTTTCCTTCCTTATCCCATCTTCGGAACCATGTTGCCACTTCATGCACCACATGCATACGTGCGAACACCTTCCTTCAACGTTCAGTGACCATGCACTGCCCTTGATTCAATCATCCTGCGCGACCTCCTGATCAGCTCAACCACAGTTCCTCAAAACTTGGTTGTTGGAACCTCATCTCCTCCCTGAGACTAGTCCAATGGATCCTGTCACCAGCCATGACTTGAACTCAAGCAACACCTGCAGATGAATAAACAACCAATCCATACGAGCCCAAGTCCTCGACTTGACTCACGTTAGTTTCGAACACAACACCTTATGTGAGCACCTCACATAAGCATGTTGCAAAACCACAGTAACATAATATTACCCATATCAAACAAAACGCACCAAAAACTTAGCAAATGAATACTAAGCAATCTTTCCAACAATGTAAAGCAAGTACGAAACATTGCAAATGAAAAGCAGAAGCACTTCGGTCAAGTTCCGGACCTTGCCAGAGCATCCCGGAGCTTGAGCCGGAGCTAACAAAAGCTAGTAGAACCTAGCACCGGAGCTTACCAAAACTAGTACAACCAAGATCCCGCCGGAGCTTACCAAAACTAGTAGATCCTAGCACCGGAGCTTACCAAAAATTAGTCAAAACTAGTCAACCCAAAACCGGAGCTAGACAAAGTACATCGGAGCTTAGCAAAAGCATGCCGGAGCTATCAAATATATGCCGGAGCTATCAAAGACATGCCGGAGCTAAAGATAAAGCTCACCGGAGCTAACCAAAGCTAGTCGGACCTTACCAAGAAGCCGGACCTAGCATCTAACGTAGCCGGAGCTACCAAAAACAAGTCGGACCTATGGTCGGACCTTGCTATAGCTCGGAGCTAGAGTCGGACCTTGATAAAAAGGTGTTTTGGTGATATTTAAAACTTTTATCATCAAAGCCATGTGTATTCACTACAAGCCAATGTATTCAACACACATAGGTCTTACACAAGGCAATACACTAACACTCCCGTGGACGTAGGGTGTAACGCTCCGGCGGCCCGAACCACATAAACCCTCTGTGTTCATCATCTCGCTGCGCTGAATATCCTGGGACTAGCCCTCATGAATCCAAAGAACCTCCGCGGGCTGCTCTCTAAGGAGGTCCGGGGGAAGTGTCATTTAATAACTTCGACCGATACCATCAGAGGTAGCTGGCCAGCTCTGATCATGTTTTGAGGGCAGTACGAAGCATCAAAAGTGATGGTAGTGTCCATCCACTTCCGATGAGGTTCCGCCCTGGCTGTAGGAGCTATTGAGGCCATGTCTCGCCGCATGGTCTTGAGGATACGACGGGAGGTGATGTCCCATGAACCACCAAAGATGGTGTTCATGGTATTTCGACGCTCATTGTCAGAGACGTCGGAGTCGTCGTCGACGGAGGTGTATACAGCCTTCAGGACCTTTTTAGGGTCCTGGAAGCCCAACCCCTCTTCAGCTGGAGCTTCGTCGACTTTCTGCTTTCCTTCCCTCTGACGGAAAGGAACTTCTTTGGTAGCGCTCAGCAAGGTTTCGGACCTCCCGACAGTCCTCCAAGTTGTGGCTGTTCGACTTGTGGATAGGACACCACATTTTGGAGTTGCCACCGTCTTCAGGGGATGGCCGAGGTCGTTTCTCAGGGCATGGCCCCCGGCCACCAAGAGCTGCAGCAGCTGCAGCGGTGGATGTGTCGGCTGACGACTTCTTTTTGCCGTTGGACTTTTTCTTCTTTTTGCCACTCCCGGGGGTAGTGGCTTCGCCTTTGGAGGATTTTTTTCCATCCTCCAGAGGTGGTTTGGTGTGCATCTCACGGCCCTCCGCAGCTTTGGCACACTTGTCTGCCATGCTGAAGAGCTCCGTGACGCTAGTGATCTCCTTGACCGCCAGCTTCTCCAACATCTTCTTATCTCGCACGCCCTGTCTAAATGCCACGATGACAGAAGCGCTAGAGATAGAATGAATGGTGTTTCGTACCCGGGAGAACCTCTGGATGAATGAGCGCAGGGATTCTCCCCCTTTTGCACCACTGCAAAAAGGTCCAGTTTGGTGCCTGGTCGGGTGTATGAACTCCCGAAATTGGCGGTGAACTATTAGCACAATTCCTCCCAACTATTGATAGAGTTGTGAGGAAGGCTCATGAACCAGGACCTAGCGGTCCCAGTCAAAGCTACTGGGAAGTAGTTGGCCATTACACCCTCGTTACCTCTGGCCGCAAGGATTGCGGTGGTGTAAATTTGGAGAAACTCGGCGGGATTAACAGTACCGTCAAACTTCTCCGGCAGGTGTGGCCAGAACTTTTGTGGCCATCTGACCATGTGTAGGTGCATGGCCAGTGCAGTACAGCCTCCTCCTACTCCCTCGGGAGCAGGGCTATCTCGAGCTTCTCGCCTTTCGTGAGCGCACTCGATATGGACGCGGCCATCCTGTTGACGGTAACGGCGATCAAGCTCCACCTGGAGGTCATGAGATGACATCCTAGTTACTGTATGAGTACGTCGCGCCCCAAAGGGTAGCGACGTAACTTGATGTGACACAGCACACCTCCTATTCTAGGAAGCATGCGAACCAAGTCTGCCAGACACAGTCCGGCGCTGCGATGGGGCCCGCCCCAAAGGAGGAGGACCTTGATTGCTGATGCGATCAGCTGCTGCTGCAACCAGATGTTCCACATCTGCTCTCCACTGCTCCATTGCACTCTGGGATGGACCTGGAGGTGGTGGACGTTGGAGAAGAGCACGTGCTGCATGAAGCGTGTGTTCATGGTTGTTGTTGTTTGCCGATGCAGTGACTGACGTCGATGCACCGTCACGTTGCTCAGCTTGACGTGATGGTGCAGGCGGTGGTGGTGAAGGCATGACTCCTGCTGGAGCCACATCACCTGCTGGTTGCTGCATGTTGGAGGGATTGCCTCCAACGGATTGAACGGCAGGGTTGCCATATGATGATCCAGCAGCTGAGTTCACCATACTCAAAATCTCGGGCCCCCCCCCCTACCTGGCACGCCAACTGTCAGTGTTTGGAACCGGCAGATCTCCCAACACTACTTTTGGTAGATCGTGGAGTTGTGGTTCAGTAATGGGCGTGCAAAGATTCAAGAAGGTGAAAGACACGTGTACATAGGGATTTACGTGGTTCGGGCCGCTTGAGCGTAATACCCTACTCCACGGGGTGTGTTGGTGTTGTATTAAGCTCAGGAGTCTAGAAGAAGCTCCAGAAGAAGAAGCTCGTCTAGCTCAAAGTGTTCAGCGGTGGTCTGGAACCGTCCCTTGTGTATCATCGACCAGTCCTTTTATAGTACAAGGACTGGTCGTTACAACGTCAACCTGGCCTGACAGGTGGCCCCAGCGGTTACACACGCTTGATACACAATAAATGGGGTTAATTACCCTTAATAGCCTGGTAATGGGCCTTAACAGTGCTGTTACCAGTATTAAGGGCCATCCGATCGTGTGTCATTAATATGGTATTAATGACACTTAATCGGGTCTTGAAGTCCTTGATTGATCCTTGAAGGTCTGGAGCCGTTGGGGGGTCCACCAGCCTGATAGTTGAAGTTGAAGGTCTGGCGGTTGCCACGTGGCAGCACTGGAGCTCATCGTCGTGGACGGGTAGGTCCAGTGTTGTTGGACACGTGTCAGTACCGAAGCTTCCCTCTGTCTGGGGTTAGGTCCGGTGGTGCCATATTGGTATTCTGTCTAGAGCTTCCGAGGTGTGGGTCATAGCTCCGGTCTTGTGATACACGTGGCGGCCCCAGGACTAACCATGTCGGGGGAGCAGGTCCGACTACACCTGACATGTGGGGCCTTCTGAGGTCTTCAAATCTGGTATATGGAGTTTCCTTGTGATCTTTGCAATCCCAAGGGGTATTCGGTACGGAGGGTACCAACACCAGCGATGCCAGAAGTTCCAGCTTTCGAGCTGGAAGTTGCCGAAGCCCTGGCTGCTGAGCCAAAAGTAGCTGAAGCCCCGACCATTGAGCCGGAAATTACCCAAGCTCCAGCCCTTGTGCCAGAAATGGTTGAAGGTCCGGCGGCTGAGTCGGAAGTGGTAGAAGGTCTGGCGGCTGATCTGGAGGTGGTTAACCCAGAAGTAGTCGATGTGCCAAAGCCTAAGCCAGCGGTGGTTGAGGACCCAGTCAAAGCTCCGACTACTATTCCAGAGGTGGTGGTCCCGGAGGCACCTGGGCCGGAGCCAGAGCAGCCTAAAGAACTGGCGACAGGTCCTCCAACTTTGGAGACGTCAACTGAAGACCCTGAAGCGGTGCTTTCAACTGCTCCGGAGGTGGAAGTTCCCCCATTGGGTTCTTCTACCGCCGCTAAAGGGTTCCAGGAGAGCGGCCCTAGTGCTGCAAGAGTACAGGGGACCACTATTGTAGAGTGGGACCCAATTTTTGTGATGGAAAACCCTTTTGAGCCTGCGTAAATGGTCCCTGCAGGCCCAGAACCTATCCCTCTGGCGTTGTCCATAGACAACGCCTGCTCGAGTCTCCGACAGGTCCTGCTTGCCTTCGATCATGGGAGAGCAAAGCCTTGGAGGAGGAGCGCAACACCTTGAGGCGTTGGCGCAACAGACTCCATTTTGAGACCCGGCTTGCTCAGACGAGGCTGGCTGACTAGAAGGAATGGATCAAGGGGGAGAAAGCATAGATAGAGTACTGTAATAAGCTAATGGAGGAGAAGGAAGCCGCCATCCGAGCGCTCGACGCTAACTCTAGGGAAATCTTGGAGCAAGCCAAGGAGAGGCGTGACTCTGCTGATGAGCGTTACAAGAAATTCACTGAACTAAATGAGGTTCTCCTGAAGCACTGGGCGGACCTGGAGGCAAGAGAGGAAAAACTCCTAGAGCAGCAGGAGGATGTGGTGAGGAGAGAGGTGGATGTCACCCAGAAGTTGACTCTGGGTGAGAAAAATTTGATGGATCGTAGCAAAAAGCTGGATCTATGGAATGAGGAAGAGAGGAAGAAGAACTGGAAGGTGGGGCAATAACTCTCAAAAAAAGAGTCCGACATTGTCGCTAGGGAGGAGAGAGTTCAATGCACGGAGAAAGACGTTGCTAAAAGGCGGAACTGCATCCACCTCCGGGAGACAGAGCTGGTCGACCGGGAAAAGCAAGTTGCTGAGAGCATGCAACAACATGCTAAGTTGTCTGAGCGCCTTGCCCGTGAAGGTTCGGAGCTTGCGAATGCCCAAAAGTCGCTGGAGGAGCTGCGGAGCCTGAGGGAGACTGAAGCCATTCAAGTGTGGGACTTCTTAGGGCGGGTGAATGATGCGCTGACACCGCTGGGCTTCAGTCTTGTACGTCCGGACAACCTGGAACTGGACTTGGACAGAGCGCTGTTGGCTCTCAACGGTGCTGGCGGGAAACTTGACGCAATGGGCGACGTCATCGCAGATCAGCAGGAGATAGAGGGGAAGTCTTTGGCTACAAACGTTGCATAATACATGCTGATGTCCAATTCCCACCAGACCCGGTGCTCGAAGGTCCCATCACTGAAGAGGAAGACGCCGCCAAAGCTAGCGTCCAAGAAGTTTCCCAAAAAGTAGCTTCATTCTTCCGCAGGTCTTTGGTTCTCCAGTAGCTTAGGACTTTCTTTCTTTTGCCTTCTGTTGTACTCTCCCCATTTTGTAATCTAGTATCTCAAATTAATGGAATCCTCCTTTCTGCCTTCAATTTCACTTTGTCTTCAATATACTGTGCCGTATCTTGTTGGCCCCCTGGTACATGTGTACAGTTGTAGTGTGTACATATACCAAAGGTTGTAGCAGTATGTTGACAACTTGAATGCTTCACACTTGTAGATTTTAGGTCTGAAGTCTTAAATTTTGAGGCAATGAAAATAGGCCCTCGAGATGGTCGGAGCTTGGTAGCTCCGGCGTCTTCTACTGTCAACGTATTAGACGTTGACGGCGGACCCCTCTCAGAGGATGTCGGAGCTTAGTAGCTCCAGCGTCATCCACCATCGCTATGAATTTTTGCTTTTCCTGCACATTAAATGCAATAGAAAAAATAAAATTCGTCCTCTTGTCTATAAATTGGTTGTGACTTATCGTTCTTATTTGGACTTTAGATCCGAAGAAACTCAACATGATACAAGCATTTTGATATAATATTTCTAGATATGCATGCCTTTTTAGTACTCACCCTACTGAGGCCTGCCGGGTTGTAGGTAGAGTGGCGTACTTAGGGTGCAGGACCAGGCTAAGCCGATAGCACACTCCGGACCTATGTTGGCTTGGCGTTCAGGAAAGTAGACTATGTAGCAATGTTAAGATCCAAAAAGACTATCAATAAGGCTTGTAATGCATGTGAATTACTTGGAACAACGCTCAAAAAGATATGCACAACTTCATTATAGACAAGTGGGGTAAAAATAACATGATATATTGAGCCTTGCACAAAAAGTAAATGCACGTGGATTCTGTTTTCACACAACAATGCCTTTCGTTATAGGTCCGGATTACAGGGAGACAAGGACACACTTAGGGTGCTGGACCATGCTAAATGTGCTATACATCTTGTACTAGCCTAGAGCAAGTAGTTACACTTTTAGTGCTGTGACCGTCTCAAGTGTTACTTGAACTTCTCGGACCCTCCCGGAGGGGTCCGGATGTTCTCCCGGAGGACTTGCTCGTCTCTATATAATGACTCTACAACATGCATTGTGTGTAATTACAGACTCACCTCCGTGATTGTAAACATAAAAATTACGGAGGTGCTCGATGTTCCAAGGATTGGGAAGCAGGGTCCCATCCTCTGTTGCCAAGCGAACGCATCCTGGTCGGGATACTTTAATTACTCAGAAGGGACCCTCCCAGCTGGGGGAAAGTTTGTTCATCCCTTCACGGCTTAGCATCTTCTGAAGCACTAGGTCGCCTTATTCAAGCTGTCGATCGCGTACATGCCTTTGATGTTGGCACCGGAGCGCTTGGCAATAAAGTGCATTTCGAACATCTACTTGGCCCCTTCCCTCGTCGACGAGGTCAAGGTCTTCACGCCGGAGCTGGTCCTGCGTGGCTTTGTCGAAGGTTCGGACCCGTAAGGACCCCAAGGTGATCTCCGGAGGAAGGACTGCTTCAGCTCCGTACACCAGGAAGAATGGAGTCTCCCCAGTTGACCAGTTGGGTGTAGTCCTGTTCGCCCATAATGTGGACGGAAGCTCCTCAATCTAGTTAGCTCCGTGCTTCTTCAAGCGCTCATATGTGCGCGTCTTGGGTCTTTTTAAGATTTCTGCATTTGCTCTCTCAGCTTGGCCATTGCTTGCTGGATGAGCTACTGAGGCGTAGCTAAGTTGAATGCTGAGGTCTTCGCAATATTCTTGGAATGCAACACTTGTAAATTGAGTTCCGTTGTCATTTATGACTTTGTTTGGAACTCCAAATCTTCATATAATGGACTTCAAGAACTTGATTGCTGATTGTTTGTTGATTGTTACTACTGGAGTTGCTTCCGGCCACTTGGTGAACTTGTCGATGGCGACATACAAGAACATGTAACCTCCGACGGCTTTTGGGAAAGGTCCCAAGATGTCCATGCCCCACACAGCAACTGGCCATGTAGGAGGTATCATTTGTAGTGATTGAGCCGGTGTGTGAATCTGTTTGGCGTGGAACTGACACGCTTCACATTTCTTCACTAGCTCAACCGCATCTTGAAGTGCTGTAGGCCAGTAAAAGCCATGCCAGAAGGCTTTACCAACCAGTGTGCGAGAAGATGCGTGGTTCCCGCACTCGCCTCCATGGATTTCCACGAGGAGCTCACGACCTTCTTCCCTTGCAATGCACCGCGTTAGGATGCCATTGGCACCGCGTCGGTAGAGATCCCCTTCTACCAACATGTATCTTTTAGCCAATCTGACAATCTGGTCAACAGATACAATGTCTTCAGGAAGAATATTATCTTTCAAGTAGCTCTGAATCTTCGATATCCATGCATTGGAACTAACTTGAGCTTCTGAGTCTTGCGTGCTGGGTTGCTCGGAGCCTCCGACAGCACCTACGACCTTGGTGGACGCCATGGTAGCAGGGCCATCGGTACTGCCAGCTTCGAGGTGCTGGTCTCGCCCCCTTCGCTCAGTTCGGCAGGCTGAGCTATTGGTTTTGAAAACCTCCGGACGAAGATTTCGTCAGGAGCCGGAGCTCCGGTTGAGGATTTCGTCGAGAGTTCGTCGGCTTCAGAGTTGTGAAGACGCAGAACATGATGGAGATCCAAGACTTTGAAGTCCTTTTGAAGGCTCTGGACTTCAAGGAGATAAGCAGCTAATTGAGGGTTGTTGCAGGAACATTCACCTTTCACTTGTTTGATGATGAGTTGCAAATCTCCCTTTACCAACAGCTATTTGACACCATATGATAATGCCACCTTGAGTCCATAGATGAGAGCTTCATACTCCGCTATATTGTTGGTTGCCTTGAAATCAAGGTGTACCATGTACTTGATCTTTTCTCCGGTCGGAGCCAGGAGAAGGATTCCAGCTCCGGCCCCCTGCTTCTGCACGGAGCCGAAGTATAGGGTCCAGTGAGGCTCTGTGAATATCGGAACTTTGAGTTCTGGTTTCTGCTCACTATGGCCCCCAGGATTTGATGGAGAGGGGGTCCACTCCGCCACAAAGTCAGCCAAGGCTTGACTTTTAATTACTTGTCTTGACACGAATTCTAGATCAAATTCAGCGAGTCCCGCTGCCCACTTTGCAATGTTCCCAGTAGAATTAGGGTTATGCAAAATTGCACGTAGTGGAAAAGAAGTTACCACTGATATTTTGTGGGCTTGGAAGTAGTGACGAAGCTTCCTTGAGGCAATAAGAACCACATAAAGCAGTTTATGCACCTCAATGTATCTTGCTTGGCATCGTGGAGTACTTCACTGATGAAGTACACAGGGCGTTGGATGGTCTGGACCCTTTCGGAAGGACCCGAAGCTTCCTCTCCTTCAACCCGGACCCTGCTGGAAGGCCCCGGACCTTCTGGTTGTGCTTCTTGGACCCTCCCGGAGGGGTCCAAAACTTCTTCTTGTTCAACCTGGATCTCACTAGGAGGATCCAGATTATCTTGATTATCCAGGTGAACCTCTTCAGACGAAAGAGATTGATCTCCTAACACTTCGTTTTCAGGTTCCATGTCTGGGAGCTGAGACCCAATCACGTTTCCAGGTGATTTTGGACCCTCCCGGAGGGGTCCAGACCTTTGAATTGGATATGGCTCTAGTCTTTCTGCAACTAGGACCATACTGACGACTTCAACAGTTGCTAAAATGTAAAGCAGTAAAGGCTCACTAGGATTCGGAGCTACCAATATTGGTAGTGTGGTGAGGAGTTGTTTAAGCTCTTAAAACGCCTTTTCTGCTTCTTCGAACCAAATAAATGGTCCGGACTTCCTCAAGAGTTTGAAGAAGGGTAGCACCCGTTCTCCCAGTCTTGATATAAACCGGCTGAGCGCAGCTAGACATCCAGTCAACTTTTGGACATCTTTAATACGAGCTGGGGGCCACATTTCTTCTATAGCCTTGATCTTCGCCAGATTTGCTTCGATTCCTCAGTGTGTCACCAAGAACCCCAGAAGTTTCCCAGAGCTAACCCCAAAGACACACTTGTCCGGGTTCAGCTTGGTGCGCGTGGTGCGCAGCTTGTCGAAGACGGCTTGTAAGTTGTCAAGGAGTGACTCCTTGTTTTTGATCTTCACAACAATGTCATCAACATACACCTCCAGCAAGTCTCTAATTAGCTCTCCAAATGTTTTGTAGATAGCTCGCACAAATGTTGAAGTAGCATTTTTAAGACCAAATGGTATGGCAGTATAATAATACAATCCATCTACTGTTATGAAGGCAGTATGCTCTTCATATTACTTAAACATTTGGATTTGATGATATCCAGAATATGCATCTAAGAAACACAGTAGTTCACACCGGGAGGTGGAGTCCACTATATGGTCTATTCTAGGTAGTGGAAATGGATCCTTTGGACATGCCTTATTTAAATGGTGTAGTCGATACACATCCGAAACTTCCCACCAGCCTTGGGTACAACAACTGGGTTTGCCAGCCATTTTGGAGGGAAGACTTCTCGGATGAATCCAGCTTCAAGCAACTTCTTGATTTCCTATCGGATAAAGTTTTGTCGCTCAATCGATTGCTTTCGGGGCTTCTGGTGTACAGGACGAGCATCTGGATAAATCTTCAGATTGTGCTCAAGCACCTCCCTAGGGATCCCAGACATTTGTGAGGGTTGCCAGGCAAACACGTCAACATTAGCCCGAGGAAAGTGATGAGTGCGAGTTCCTATTTGTTGTTCAGACCTCCCGATATATGGGCAGTCTGAGCTGCATTGGAACCAATTTGGATGACTTTGACGGGTATGTTGGCGTCGCCGCTTAGTTGAACACGAGGTGTAGAAGTGGAACCTTTGTGACGAATGCTTGGAGGATTCGGAGCTGGCTCCTTACCAGATGCTTCCTCTTGCGTTGTGGTAAGCGCATAGAGTTCTTCCAGCGCAGTAACTCCTGCGGTACAATCTCTGTGGATCCGGAGAACACCTGTGGGTGTTGGCATCTTCATCACCAGGTAACCATAATGGGCAGCAACCACAAACTTGTATAAAGTCGGTCTACCCAAAATGGCATTGAAAGGCAGACTGATCTACGCAACGTCGAAAACCAGCTTCTCGGTTCTGTAGTTCTCCCGGGTCCCTAAGGTCACTGGGAGTGTAATGGAACCAATAGGAGTAATGGTTCCCCGACCTACTCCAGAGAAAGGTCGGGATGGGTGAAGGTCCGAAGGCCGGAGCTAAAGCTTAACGAAAGCTTCGAAGCTTATGAGGTTTAGCCCGGAACCTTCGTCCACCATTACATGGTGGATTTGGATATTGTTAATGGTGGGTGACACCATCATCGGGAGTTGGCTAGCCCCGATCATATTTTGGGGGCAGTCTGAAGCATCAAAAATGATGGGTGTATCCATCCACTTCTGATGTGGTTCCGCCTTAGCAGCGGGAGCTACCATGGCCATGTCCCGCCGCATTATCTTGAGGATGCGGTGAGAGGTGATGTCCCAAGAACCACTATAGATGGTGTTCAAGGTCTTCCAACGTTCATTATCAAAGACGTCGGAGTCATCGTCGACAGTGTTGTAAACGGCTTTCAAGACCTTTTTGGGGTCCTGGAAACCTAGCTCCTCTTCAGTAGGAGCTTTGTCGACTTTTTGTTTTCCTTCCCTTTGATGGAAAGGAGCTTCTTCCCGACACTAGTTATAGCGCTCGACAAGGTTCTAAACCTCCCGACATTCTTCCAAGCTGTGTCGGTTCGTCTTGTGAATCGGACACCATGCTTTGGAACTGTTGACGTCTTCTGATGAAGGATGAGGACGCTTCTCAGGGCGTGGCCCCCGACTTCCAGGACCCGCAGCAGCAGCAGCTGGAGCACCGGCTGACGGCTTCTTTTTATCGTTGGAATTCTTTTTATTCTTGCCACTACCGGAGGTAGCAGCTTCAGTTTTGGAGGACTTCTGGTTGGCCTCCGAAGCTGGCTTGGAGTGCATTTCACTGCCCTCCGTGGCTCTAGCATATTTGTCGGCTAGGCTAAAGAGTTCCGTGATGCTGGTAACTTCTTTAATGGCCAGCTTCTATAGCATCTTCTTATATCGAACACCGTGTCTGAATGCAACGATAACTGAAGAGCTCGAGATTGAAGGAATGGTATTTCGTACCTGAGAGAACCGCTGGATGAAAGACTGTAGTGATTCTCCTGATGTTTGTTTTATGGCAAACAGGTCCAATTCAGTGTCGAGCCAGGTGTAGGAGCTCTCGAAGTTGGCAGTGAATTGTTGGCATAGCTCCGCCCAACTATTAATGGAGTCGGGTGGAAGACTCATGAACCAGGACCTTGCAGTCCCAGTTAAAGCCACCGGGAAGTAATTGGCCATTACAACCTCATCACCCCCTGCTGCTAGTATGGAAGTAGAGTAGATTTGAAGAAATTCAGCGAGGTTGACAATCTCATCGAATTTCTTCAGTAAGTGGGGCTGAAACTTCTGTGGCCACCTGACCATACGTAATTGCATGGCCAGGGCAGAACAACCTCCTCCTACTCCCTAAGGAGTAGGGTTGTCCCGAGCTTCTCGCCTCTCACGAGCGCACTCAATGTGGACACGACCATCCTGCTGCCTGTAACGGCTATCCAGTTCCGACCGCAGGTCATGAGTTAGAATCCTAGTAATTGTGTGGGTGTGTCGTGCCTCGGGAGGCAACAAAGTCACCTGCTGGGAGGCAACACATCTCCTTTGTTGAGAGGCTTGTGGACCAAGCCGGCCGGACAAGCTCCGTCGTTGTGAAGGTGCTTTCCTCGAAGTGGGAGGACCTTGGTTGCTGATGCCTGCAGCCGTAGCTGCGACCAGATGGTCGACATCAGCCCTCCACTGCTCCATAGCTCCCTGGGGTGCACCTGGAGGCGGTGGGCGTTGTAGAAGAGCTCGCGCAACAATGAGCGCATGCTCGAGGTTGTTTTTTGTCGATGCAGTGATCGACGCAGATGCTCCATCTTGTTGATTAGCATTGTTTGCTGGAACAGATGGTGGCTGTGGTGCCACAGCACCTGCTGGAACAATGGCACCTGCTGGTTGTTGGACATTGGGGGGATTGCCTCTAGTAGGTTGTCCAACGTGGTTTCCATTGGAGGATCCAGCAGCTGAATTCACCATATTGTGGTCTCGGGGTTGCGCTCCCCTTCCTGGCGCGCCAAGTGTCAAAGTGTTTGATACGACACTTCCCCCAGAACCGCTGAGAAGCATGCTGCAGAGGTTCTTTTGTGGTTGGGGCACGCAGAGTTCAAGATCAAGATGGTGACCTCAGAGATTTACGTGGTTTAGGCCGCTTGAGCGTAACACCCTACTCCACGGGGTTTGTGTTTTTGTATTGCACGAGTACGTTCGTTGGGATCAGGTCGAATCAGATCGTCCCCTGAGTTCGTACGGTACAACCCTTTTATAGTTCTAAGGACTGACCGTTACAAAGCTTGCCTAGCCCGACATGTGGCCCTGAAATATTTAATGACCTAATACACTGTCTATAGAGTATTAAGTATAATTAGTTGTGTGATAATGTGCCTTAATGTCTGCGTTGCCCCTGTTAACAATGCACCAATCGTGTGTCATTAATACGACATTAATGACACATTATCAGGCCCTGTAACTGCCACTTTAACCGTCCTTGAATGTTTGTAATGGACGTGATCTGCTTGTATTTCTGTGGGCGATGAAGGTCCAGAGGCTCCACACGTGGCAGATCCAGAGCTTTCCCTTGCGGGATGGTAGGTCCAGGGTCGCTGTATACGTGTCGGCACCGGAGCTCCTCTCTGACGGGGGATAGGTCCAGGGCTGTTGTACACATGTAGTCGCCGGAGCTTCCCTTGGTTGGGAGTTTAGTTCTGTTCTTCTTTTACACATGTTAACCCGGGAGCCAGCCATGTGAGGGGAGCAGGTCCCGTGCAACATGATATGTGGGACCTGCAAGGGCCTTCGACTCTGATGGGTGAAACTTTTTTGCACTTTTTGCGATATCGCGGGGTACGCGGTATGTAGGGTACTGACACACGCTAAGCATAATATCAGGCCTAGATGCATAAAAGTAAAGCAAAGATCCAATCATGGAGTGATATTGCTTTTGATCCATGCTAGGGGCATCTTCAATGAGGTCGAGGTATCTATTTGTCGCTATGGGCGTCTTGATGGGTTTGGCCTTCTCCATGTAAGACTTTTTGAGGATATCTTGTTGTGAGACCTATGTGTGCTGAATACATTGGCAATTTAAAAAAAGGCAAGGGTTCACATGCAAAGTTTTGAATATTGCTGAAAAGCCACTTCAAATTGTCTGAACTTGCGGGAATCCATTTTGCACTATCCGAACTCAACGTCACGTGAGCAGCTCGTGTTTTTCACTTGGGACTATCCAAACTTTTGAATGTGTTTTTAGGAGTAACATAACTCTCGATAGTTTTGGACTGTTCGAACTTTCCTAATGCATATCGAGAGTAACAGTTACTGTGCAAAATTTTCATATTGAGTTCGGTTGCTCTGTTTTGCTCTGTTTTAACTCGCAATGTTTCAAACTTGCTTTTGACTTACAGTAAAGTTTGCTTAGTATTCATTTGCTAAGTTTTTGGTATATTTTGGTGGTTAAGGCTGGTATTATCTTACAATAGTTTGCAACATGCTTATGTGAGGTGCTCACGTGAGGTGTTGTGGTTTTCCGTCTAACGTGAGTCAAGTCGCGGACTTGTGCTCGGAAGTTTGGTTGTTTGTTCATGTGCAAGTTTTGTTTTAGGTCAAGACATGGCTGATGACAGGATCCATTGAACTAGTCTTAGGGAGAAGATGAGGTTCAACAACCAAGTTCAGGAGGAATTGTGGTTGAGTTGATCGGGAAGGTCACACAACTTGTTTGGGTCAAGAACAATGCATATGAAGGTATCATGAACGTTATTGGAAAGTGTTTGCACGTATGCAAGGAGTGCATAGACGTGGATACATTATTACAAGACGTGGTGAAGAGATATGGACGTGAAAATATGGCCGAAAAGGTCCAACCAGCTGGTTTATGCCTCACGCTGCGGCTGAGTTGGTTATGGTTTGTTTATGGAAGGTCTAAAGTTTGTTTTGGTTAGATTTCATGGTAAGCACGAAATTGAGTTTTTTTAAGAATGTTTGGTATTTTTCTAAGGTCTTTGGAAGTCTTAAGATTGCTTCTATCTGCATATGGAAGAGTCTTAAGCAGTTATGGAAAGTTTCGGTTGAAACTGAGTAGGAGTAGGAGCCCTAGTTAGGATTGGGTTGCCCTAAAGGCCGATTATAAGCAAGGGAGGCCAGAGCTCGTTGAAGATGACTTTGGGTTGTTCCTCTTGTGTTCTATTGAATAAATATCGTAGTTTTAGAGGATCTTTTATGCCTTTTCGTCCGACTTGTTCCAGATAAGTTTTTCTCGTCGAGTTTCTAGATAGACCGATGTTGCTTTGATATTACTAAAATAACTCGCGTTTTACAGATCCAGTTGTCGTGATTCTTTTTGGGTTGTATTCACAACTTTATTCTCTAATATCTGTGAAAATTTCAAGGTCATTGGGTTTGTGGTTTTTTATCTACACGTGTTTTTTTGCAACTTTACTGATCTGTTTTTAAATCGGATAGAACAGATTGATCTTCGTCTAGTCTTTTGATCATATTTCATGTTCTACTTAGTGTTTTCACATGATTCTTGTTGCATTAGTTCCGTGACTTGATTCTTTACAATTTACACTTATTGTTTCACAGTTGGACACCTTGAAAATAGATTACACACACGATTTCTTAACAGATTGATTTTCTGCCGAGGTGTATTCTTTGCTTTCACTGAAAAGTTTAAATTTACCATTCACCTCCCCCCTCTGGTAGCTTTTTACGTGCTCTTCGATCCTACAATTGGTATCAGCGCCACGGTGCTTTAATCTTTGTGATTTGCATGTGTTTTGACTAATTGACATGGAGAAATACTCCGCAAAACCTTGGGTGTTTGATGGCGTTGATTTTCAGGTTTAGAAGGCTCGTATGGAGGCCTACATACAAGCGCAAAGCTTTGATATATGGGAAAAGGTCGACAAGTTTTTCGACCAAACGATCATGTTACGGCTGTGAACATGAGATATGTTGACAACAATAACAAGGCTCGCAACTTGATCATACAAGGATTGACTCAAAGCGACTTCGATGTGTTGCACACCTCCGATCAACGTACGATGTGTGAAAGGAACTTTGCGACTACCACGAAGGATCAAGGAGGTAAGACAAGATATGTTCAAGAAAGAATATATGTGCTTTGAGAAGGAGGTAAGGCAAGATATGTTCAAGAAAGAATATATGTGCTTTGAGATGCAACCAGGTGAGTCCATCGACAATTTATTTGCTCGCTTTAATAAAATTCTCAGCAACTTGCATAGTGTCAATGTTAAATTTTCAGATGCTGAAAATGCTAGGAAATTGTTAAGTGAATTAGACACGTCGATTCGGGAGATGAAAGTTACATCTATTCATGAATCTGCTATCATGAGTATACTTACTTTAGATGTTCTATATTCTAAATTGAAAACTCATGAACTTGACATAATATCATGTAAGAACCCTAACAAGTATATTGCATTTGTTTCACAACGTGACATGTGTAGCCCTAGCCAATCTTCATCATGTGCTACACTTGCTTTGCTGTCCTCTCTAACCCTTGAACAAATTGAAGAGTTTGCAGAGGAGGAACTAGCACTTCTTTGTACTCGATTCTCAAAAACATTGCAAAATGTGAAAACTCGAAGAAGAGGAAGTGCTGGTTCTTAATGGTGCTTCGAATGCGGTGAGTTTGAACATTTTCGTACAACTTGCCAGAACCTTTCAGGTTCTACTCCCCATAATGAGAAGCAAACAAAATTCAAGTCCTCCTGTGCAAACAACAGTAAGAAAAGGAAGGGTTTTATAGGTCGCCAATTGGTAAACAGTTTTGTCTGCGCACTTTAAGAACTTTGCTCGAGCGATGTGGACATCAGAAATGATGAAGATGAAGAGAATTTGACAAATATGCGCTTCATGGTGGGCATCTCAAGATGAAGTATGGAGGAGGTAAAACACGACAGCGACGATAAAGAGGTATGTTCCACTTGCGAAGAAATGTGTGATGCTATTTCTCGTGCCGCTGTTATAGTTAAGAAATAGGACAAAAAACCTAAGGACAATGCCATTAAAGTTGAATCACTAGAATCTGAAATTAATGGTTTAAAAACTTTGATTCCTAGTGATGATTCTTATTCCTCATGTGAGCTTATATATGAACAATTGTCCTCTTTAAGAAGTGCGCACACCTCCACACTTGATAAACATGAACTTGAAATTGAAATTGAAAAGAACAAAAACCTTGCTGCACTTAATGATAAATACATGAAAGATGCTAGTTGTTCTACAATTGATTTGCATTGTTCTAGTTGTGATAATTTTAACAAGAAACTACATGATGCTATGAATGAGATTTCTGTTGTGAACAATGCTTTATGTGTTCATGAAGTTAAATGTTGTGTTAATTGCAAATTAAAATGAAAAACTTCATGTGAAAATTACCTTGATCTGTCCAATAAACTTGATGACATGCATAGGACACTAGATAGGTTTTGTGATGCAAATAAGAACCTAAACTTGCTGCTGAATTCCTCTAAGACCTGCAATGATAAATCTGGTTTAGGTTTTAATTCTCATGCTCATGCTAAGGCACATACACCTAAGGTTGTTAACTCACTAGTAAGTGGTTTGATTAAAATAGTTGCTAAACAAAAAGAAGTAATTTTCAAATCTGCAGTAGTGTTCTCTCATTCGTTTTTTAATAAACATGTTGCTTGCTCATCTAGACATGAATATAAGGTTAAATTCTATTGTACCTACTGTGGTAGAGATGGTCATGTTATAGATTTTTGTTATAGACTAGCTAAACAACAGAAGAAAAGGAAAGAATGCTAGCTGGATCTCATAACAATCATGCAAAGTTTGCTGCACATGCTGAACCGAATGTTAAGAACTTGCAACCTGCTTTGATGAGTCAAAAACATATAAAGTTTGCTCCCAAAACTACTGTTTTTTGTGCTACACATGTAGCACCTTGTAGGTTAGTAGTTGGATACAAGAACTCTCAAACTTTAGCTCATGAATCTGTTGTTTTATCTCAGCTTTCACGTGTTATTTTTGCTGAACGTCTTGTGACTCAGTACTGGATTCCTAAATGACTTTTTACTAATCCCAGTATTGAGTCTTTGATGTATTGTGCTTCTATGTAGGTTACACACTTGAGGAAGGAGAACATTTGGCTTGTGGATTCAGGTTGCTCACACCACATGACCGGTAGCAAAGAAAGGTTCTTCTCCCTCTCTTTTGTTTCACGTGTAGAGATAGTTACTTTTGCAGATAATTTTTCAACCCCTATAATTGCCAAGGGTTCGTTTAGAGTAAATAATCACTACACTTTGAAATATGTGGCACTTGTCAAAAAATTGAAATACAACTTGCTTTCTGTTTCACAATTGCTAGATGAAAATATGGAAATTATTTTCACTAAAAATTGCTGCAAGGTTGTAGATTCTAATGGTGAGCTTATATTTAACATGTCTCATTTTGGAAGAGTTTTTGAAGCTGGTTTTGATATGTCATCCTCTAAGCATAGGTGTCTAGTTGTTAATGATTCAAAAGATTTATATTTTTGGCATAGTAGACTTGGTCACGTAGGCTCTGATCATCTCACACGTGTTAGTGCTCTTGATCGCATACGTGGGTTGCCTAAGCTCAAAGGGGACAATTATATTGTGTTCTCTTCTTGTAGACATGTAAGATGGTTGCAGGTTCACATGTTCCTCGCACAATGACACCGTAGGTCCTTCACGTGTTCAATCTTTTGGAGGTAAATGGTATGTGCTTGTGATTGTTGATGATTATTCTAGATACTCTTGGGTTTGCTTTATGGCATCTAAGAATGAAAATTTTAGTCACTTTAGAACTTTATTGTAAATTATCAATTGACAATACAAGATGTTTAAAAGCAATTAGAAGTGATAATGGAAATGAATTTAAAAACCAAACATTTGATCACTTTTGTGCTGAAAATAGAATAGATCATCAATTTTCTTCACTCTATGTACCTCAACAAAATGGTGTCGTAGAGAGAAAGAACAGAACATTAGTTGAGATGGCTAGGACTATGCTTGATGAATATCAAACTCTTAGGAAATTTTGGGCTGATGCAATTGCAACCGCTTGTTATGTCACAAATCGAGTTTTCTTGCGTGCTAAGCTAGGAAAGACCCCATATGAGCTTCGGTTTGGACATAGGCCTAGTGTTACACACTTTAGGGTCTTTGGTTGCAAATGCTTTGTTAAGAAACATGGTAATCTTGACAAATTTGAACCTAGATCTGTTGATGGCATATTTCTTGGTTATCCATCTCATACTAGAGGCTACCGTGTGCTTTTACTTGGCACTAACAAAATTGCGGAGACTTGTGAGGTTTCTTTTGATAAATCTAGCCCTGGTACTAGCTCTACTATTGCGGGTCAAGATGCATATCCGCAGGGGGAGAGTATTTTCACTAAAGATGAAGGAGTGGAGCTGCTGCCCAGAATTTCAGATGTAAACAATGACGTTCCAGCTCTTGATCTCGCTCAACAACCAGCACCAGCAACCACCACTGCTGGTCAAGATCCTCCTCAAGCCACAACCTCTTCAATTTTTTTATGAACGTGAATAAGAAGAAGCTTTTCAAGTGTCTACTCCCCTCCAAATCCTCAAAAGTCATTCTCCACAACAAACTATTGGAAGCTCACAGGAACGGGTCACACGGTCTAGGTTTTTTGATGCAAACTCTCATGCTCATTCTGCTTTTGTTGCTTCTTTTAAACCCAGAGATATATCACACACACTCACTAATGAATTTTAGATTATTGTCATGCAAGAAGAGTTAGAAAATTTTGAAAGAAACAATGTTTGGAAACTTGTACCTCCACCTCAAGGTCACGCATTAATTGGTACTAAATGGGTGTTTAAAATAAACAAGGTGAGGAACGGGTTGTGATTAGGAACAAGGCTAGGTTGGTTGCTCAAGATTTCACACAAGTTGAAGGTCTAGATTTTGATGAAACTTTTACTCCCGTTGCTAGATTAGAAGCCATTAGAATTTTATTATCATTTGTTTCATAAAAGTTTCAAGTTATGTCAAATGAATTTTGAGACCTATGTGTGCTGAATAAATTGGCTATTTCAATAAAAGTTTTGAATATTGTTAAAACACCCTTCTCATCGAGGTCCGACTCTAGGTCCGAGCTCTGGCAAGGTCCGACAATAGGTCCGACATGCTTTGGGTAGCTCTGGCTAGGTCCGACGTGAGGTCCGACAAACTTTGTCAAGGTCCGGCGCAAGGTCCAGTTAGCTTTGGCAAGGTCCGACACAAGGTCCGGTGCAAGATCGCAATGGTTCTGCTTTTAACTTGTAATGTTTCAAACTTGCTTTATGCTTATGGTATGGTTTGCTTAGTATTCATTTGCTAAGTTTTTGGTGTGTTTTGGTGGTTAAGGCTGTCATTATCTTGCTATGTTTGCAACATGCTTATGTGAGTTGCTCACGCAAGGTGTTGTGGTTTTTGAACTAACGAGAGTCAAGTCAAGGACTTGTGCTCGGAAGAATTGGTTGTTTGTTCATGTGCAGGTGTTGCTTGAGGTCTGTAGGATCGAAGAGCATGTGAAAAGCTACCAGAGGGGGGGGGGGAGGTGAATGGTAGATTAAAAAAATCTTATGCAGCGGAAACAATTAAATCCCAACCCCTTCGGCAGAAAAATGTTCCGTTAAAGAAATCGTGTGTGAGACTAATATAAACGTGTTTCACCGTGACACAAGTGATAGATATCAGAGAGAATAAAGTCACAAAGACGACACAACAAGAATCACTCAAATCCGTTGAGATAAACTCAAGTTACGATCGAAAGATCGAACAAAGGTCAATCTGTTATACCGAGTAAAAACAGATTTGTAATACTGCAAGGAAACTCGTGTAGATCAAAAACAACAAATCCAATGACTGTGAATATTTGACAGATGATATACAATCAAGTTGTGAATACAACCCAAAAATAATCACATCAATTGGTTCTGTAAAACTCGAGTTATGATAAAACCACCAAAGAAAGATAGTGCTGTACAGAAACTCGACGAGAAAGACTTGTCTGGAACAAGTCGGACGAACAAGGCACAAAAGTTCCTTTCAACTACGAATTTTATTCAGTAGAACACAAGAGGAACATCCCTCAAAGTCTTCTATCACGAGCTCTGGCCTCCCTTGCTTATATAACCAGCCCTTAGGCCAACTCAATCTCAACTAGGACTCTAATCCTACTCAATTCATGAATCGAAACTTTCCATAACTGCTCAAGACTCTTCTATACGCAGATAGAAACAATCTTAAGAATTCCAAACACCTTAGGAACATATCCCACATTCCTAAAACAACTAAAATTCGTGACCCACACGAAATCCTATCATAACCAACTCAAATATTTCCATATTTGAGTCAAACCCGACTCAGCCGCAGCCTGAGTCCCTAACCTAGTCGGTTGGACCTTTCTGACCAATTCTTTACGTCCACATCTCTTTATCACGCCTCGGAACCATGTAGACACGTACATGCACTCCTTGCATACGTGAAAACATCTTCCAACGACGTTCACGATACCTTCATATGCATTGTTCTTGATTCAAACATGTTGCACAACCTCCCGATCAACTCAACCACAATTCCTCCCGAACTTGGTTGTTGAACCTCATCTTCCCCCTAAGAATAGTTCAATGGATCCCGTCACCAGCCATGTCTTGAACTCAAGCAACACCTGCGCATGAATAAACAACCAATACTTCCGAGCACAAGTCCTCGACTTGACTCTCGTTAGTTCCGAAACTACAACATCTTATGTGAGCACCTCACATAAGCATGTTGCAAACCATAGCAAAATGATATTAGCCTTAACCACCAAAACACACCAAAAACATAGTAAAAGAATACTAAGAAACCTTTCCATAAGTGTAAAGCAAGTTCTAAACATTGCAAGATAAAAGCAAAAACACTGCGGTCAAGCACCAGACCTTGCCAAAGCTAACCGGAGCTTGAGCCGGAGCTTACCAAAGCTAGTACAAGCTAGCAAAAACTCAGACCTAGAGTCGGATCTTGCTAAAAAAGTGTTTTGGCAATATTCAGAACTTTTATCATCAAAGCCAATGTATTCAGCACAAGCCAATATATTCAGCAGTCATAGGTCTCACAATCTCCCCCTTGATGAATGCATTGGCACCACCATTTAAAATCCGAACATTGGCTTATTCACATTAAAAGTTTTGAAAACAATTTCTCCCCCTTTGTAAAACAGAAATAAAATGGGAAGAAAAACAAATTCTCCCCCTAAGAAGAATCGTGCCAAAACAATTGTGAATATGTGATGTGTAATCAATTTCTCCCCCTTGCATACTTATATTTTTTTTAAAAAAATTCACATATTGTCTCTCCCCCCTTTAACAATGTATTCAACAAGGTACAAAAGAGAAATTTTAATTGTTATGAGCATATTATAACATGTACATATAAAACAAAGCTCATCCAAGTCATACTATCAAGTAACTTACACTATCGGAAAAGCAAATGTGTCAATGGCTCGCTCCCGCTCCTGCTTCGCTGCACACCGCGCCTCCGCCTCCTTCACCGCCAACCCTTGCTCGCCGCCATGGCCGCGCTGGTAACGTCGAGCGCCGCTGTGGTTTGGTCGTATCGCTCAACATGGGCGAGGATAGACCCTTACCAGTCAGGGATGATTGGGATCTTCGCCCTGACAAGATATCTCAAGCGGAGGTCCACCACAAGTTTCACTGCACGGTTCATCATCTAGGTTCCTCGCCCAAGGGCTCCTTCTTCATGATCGCAGCCTTTCGAAGGTACAAATTTCATCTATCGGAGAGTGTAGTTGCTTGGGCTCTTTGTTCGGTGCTGGGTGGATCACCTCTAGATTTCCATGTTCAACAACTACAAGAGCGTTCGTTTTGCTTCTTGGTGGCCAGCAAACAAGTGGGGCTGCTGATCAATGCCAAGAGGAGGATCACCACATCAACCTTTGATGTGTACTTCCACCTCTGGCGCACGGGAGGGCCAGACTGGATCTCCGAGTACAGGAAGTGGGAGCAGGAACAGAGGGAAAGCTGGACACCGGTTTCAAGAAAGAAGTCAGTAAACATGAGGGTTTCCTTCGCCTCCCCAATCCAGCAACATTCTCCCGCGAAAAAGGCAACCCCAACGGTAAAAGGGTTGTGGCTCAGAAAAATTTTCTGTGATCTTCATCAAGCTCCAAGAAGTGCCACCGGACTCTGCTTTCTGGCTAATCAGAAGCTCGCCAGAGCTAATCGACTGGCCACCGCGAAGGGAGGTACGTGGCACAACAATAAATACAACATTTTGAATTCTCGGGTGGACGATGGGAAGTCTGGTCCCACACCATTCATGCCTCACTGGCCTCCGACGCCATGGAGCATGAACAATCCGGCACATGCCCCTGATGCGATTGCGCTGAGCAGTAGCAACCCTAGACTTAGCCCTACTACGAGGGAGGTCGGCGAGTGTTCCCGTCCAAAGGGGGGTAGAGCCCTTCTAGTCTCAGTCTCGCAAGGTCCCGAGGGAACTCGGCGTGGACAAGACAGCAAGCAAGAGATGGAGCCGAGGCGGCCAAGCGATCATGATGCTCTGTCGCCGGATGTGAAACGCTGCTATAAATGCCTCAGTCCCTTCCATCTGAAACTCCAATGCCGCAATAAGATTTGCTGTAATCTTTGCTTTGGATACGGGCATATTAGAAAAAAACTGTTTTTCGGCCTCCAGAGAAACCCGGATGTGGCGCAAGAAAAGCACACCCCTCATTAAGGCCAGTGGCCTCTCTCTGGAACCGTCCTCCGCCATGGTCACCCACAAACTCAACTGCCCCCTCAACTTCTCCCCAGTCGCTCCATCTTCCTGGCTCCTTCGCATATTGCACTCCACCTCCATCTCCATTGCTCTCTCGCCGGCCAACTCCCTTGGTCTCATGGCGAACTTCCCGATTGATCCCACCAGGTTCTTGGCCAACCAGCACTTCGACTTCCTGGATGGAGGGCCGGACAGGCTACCAAGGGTGGTGGTCCACCTGCCCGGGCATCATCACCCGGCACACGAGGAGTTTGCAGTGACAATGGACGTCGAACATGTTCTGGCAGAAGACCAGTACGACGACTTCAGGCTCAGGATCCGGAACTTCCTCATGCAAGATATGGGTATCACTGTCACTTTCTCTTGTCTCACTCCTCTGGGCATAACTTTGTTTGCGTTTCAGACAAACCTGTTTCGGGATCTTCTAGTGATGAGAGAGCCAATCATTGTGGAAGGGGTCCGTGTGTCTTTCATCAGGCACGATTTTGGAAGGAACTGTCGGACGCATGAGTTTGGTTGTGTCGGATGGTTCATGATCTTGGGGTATCCGTTAGACTACAGAGCAGTGGAAGCCATTGAATTGGCGGTTTCCGGATTTGGCAAGTTACTTCAATGGCACACAAGCCCGAGGGCGCTAGGGTTCATTCTTGTTAAGTGTCTTTACACCCATGATAGACTGGTCCCCAGAAGCCTAGTCCTGCATCAAGGTACCAGGGATGGTGTCGGCTGCTCTTGGCCCTGTCCGGTTTACATACTTAACTGGATAAGCCCGCATGGCTTTGGAGAAATTCATTAGGGCATCCCCCCGGAAGATGACTTGCTAGAGGATGGAAACCCCACACCCCCTTCAAGAACTAGCACCAGAGGAGGAGCACCAGCAAGAGGACGACCCCGAGGCAGACGCAAACTGGGCAGTGCACAATGACCAGCAGCAAGACAATGATGGATGGGAACCCTGGGGGTCGCCACCGCCCCCTCCGCACCATGAGATGGCCATCCCCTCCGATGCTCCTACTTAGGATGACTCTTCCAGTGTTGCTAACACTGTACAAACCACTGTAAGAGCATCGTGGACTGAATAACAACCTTACTCTCTGGCCAACCCTGCTGATGTCACACAGCAGCCAGACTGGATTCGGCCCCTAGATTCCGTGGGGTTGAGAAGAATGCTCCAGGTGGCTTTCCCCAACTCCCCGTTGGCATAGTGGAACGTGTAGTTCAGTGAGCCCAATGGACAAGGGGGGTTCAGTAAGGTCATCACCATGTCCCTCACCAACACCGCTGATCAGCAGAGCACTCATCAGAGCAAGGACCAGAGCTCATGCCAATCTTCTGTGGTCATCAAGGACATCACCTTAGAGCCAACTGCTGGCACGGATAGGAAGAAGGGTAAACAACTAGTGAAGTCGTACCCCACTCGCAGCAAGTCTCTGAAGCCATCAGTGGTCGACATAATAGGCCCCTCCTACCCCAACAGGACACCAGAAGCTAGCAAGCCAAGGAGGAGCCCGCAGCTGCAACTGATCAGACAAGGACACCGGTCGACACCCCCACCTGCTCAGGAGGACGATTCTAGTGCTGGCACACCTGCTGATACTCCTCTGCTCAATCTATTCCCAGGTCCAGTCAAATTCCCCAGCCTTGACTCTATTGACTCTATCTGTCCCTACCCTGAGCTCCCCATCGCTTTGCTGCAGGCGACGGCGGTGAAAGACTGTGGCGTTCCACCTGAGGTGGCGCGCCAGATGATGTCCCTCTCGGAGCTGGATGATGATGTCGGCCAACAACCTTAATCTACTGAGAGTGGAGGGCGCAGGGGACACTGGGAGCTGTTTGGCTGTTCTTCAAACTACTGGTTATTCTATCTTATGGGGTGTTGATGTTCTAGACATGGGTGTAGTTGTGATGATCATCACTTGTTATTTTGCTATGCTTTCAATTAAGCACAGTAACAGTTGTGAGCACCTGCTCATTTGGACCGGTTGGTGGCATGAAACTAAGGCCATGTCAGTTATTCCTTTCTGGAGTCTTTTGGCTATGATCTGTTACATTGTTGCCTGGCCTAATTACCTGATACGTGCTGCCTGTTGGATTAGTTACTGGTTTCTGCATTCTTGCCTTTGGGGGCTGGCCACCCAATGGATGCTGCCTTGGGTGTACGTTGATTCGCGTTTGTACAGGCCCCAGCCTCTCCATTCTGGCCGGGATTACATCCTGGTCTGCCCCTTTACCTACTACGGTTATCTTTGGCGCACAATTTAAACCGTAACTAGAATGTTTCTAACTGGAACATCCGTGGTCTCAACAGTACTGATAAACAGCAGGCAGTCAAAGCCAAAATAGAGGAGGTTCATGAATGTAACATCTTCTGTGTTCAAGAGACTAAAAAAGAACATATTGATATATGTTTCCTTAAGCGAGTGGCGCCCAGAAGATTCAACAAATTCGCTTTTGCACCATCCAGGGGTGCCTCAGGAGGTATACTAGTTGGCTGGAATGACAATCTGCTTCATGGGGAGTCTCTAGAAATTAGGGACTTTGCCATTTCCATGTGGTTCACATCTCGACAGAATGGGGTCGTTTGGCACCTGGTCTGAGTTTATGGACCCTGTCAAGGTCCTCGCCGGCAAGAATTCATTGAGTGGTTATGGAACCTAGATTTGCAACCGCAAGAGTTATGGATGATACTGGGGGATTTCAACTTCTATCGTCACGCTAGTGACCGTAACCGCTCCGGAGCGAATGCAGGTGACATGCAGGCTTTCAATAGTGTCATCCTACACTTGGGACTTATTGAAATCCCTTTACAAGGAAGGACACTTGGAGCAACATGCAACAGTCTCCCCTGCTTGAACAACTAGATTGGTGCTTTAATTCAGCGCAGTGGTCTCTATCATTCTCAAACTCTACACTTTGGCCGCAAGCCAGGGATACATCAGACCATGTTCCGCTAGTGGCCCAGATCAGCACTACCATACCCAAAGCAAAATGCTTCAGATTCGAGAACTACTGGCTCAGACATCCCCAATTTTTCTCCATTATTAAAGACTCGTGGGATCAGCCCCTAGCCACAGTTGGAGGTGCCAAGAGAGTATCTGCTAAAATAAAGCGATTGAGATACAAGCTAAACAAGTGGAGCAGAACACTGGGTGGCCTGAATAAACTGCTCAAGCGATGCAATGAAGTCATTCTGATCATGGACACAATGGAAGAACAAAGGGCACTATTTCCGCAATAAAGCAGCTTCAGAAACATGATCAAACACCAACTTGCTCAGCTTATCAAGCAACAAAATGATTACTGGAGACAACGCTACACAGAGCGATGGGCCATGTTTGGAGATGAGCCAACAAAATTCTTCCTAGCCGCGACAACGGAAACATATAGGAGAAACACCATCCCAGTCATTCAGGACGACCAAGGAGTAGAGCTCATGGACCATGGGCACAAAGCTTCCGCTCTCTGGAAGGAATTCAAGGAAAGGTTAGGGCAATCTGACCCGACTCATCAATGGCCACAAATTCAGCAATGGGTTCTGCCCAGGCAACACATACAAACCCTATACAACCCAGTCACCAGAGAGGAAGTTGACGCCACAATCAAGAATATGCCAAGTGATAAAGCTCCAGGTCCAGATGGGTTCAACACAAAATTCTTTCAAGCATGTTGGCATATCATTAAGGAAGATATATATCTGCTCTGCTCGGATTTCTTCAATAACAACATCAGTATCCAGCCACTGAATAGCTCTTTAATCACTCTCATCCCAAAGATCAACAATCCCAACAGGGCCACAGACTACAGGCCCGTATCACTACTGAACACCACTGTCAAACTGATCACTAAAATACTCTCAGTCCGATTGCAGGAAGTCATCACAACCATCATCCACAAAAACCAATATGGCTTCATCAAGAAAGGAACCATCCAGGACTGCATGGCATGGGTTTTTGAATACCTCTATCAATGTAAAAAAAACCAACATAGGTATCATAGTACTCAAACCGGACTTTGAAAAAGCCTTTGACAAGGTGGAACATGACTTCATCTTACACATGTTGCGAGTTTTGGGTTTTCCTGAACAGTGGATCAAATGGATAACAGACATCCTATCAACTGCTATTTCTTCAGTGCTTCTCAATGGAGTACCAGGCAAGACGTTCCATTGCAGAAGAGGTGTTCAGCAGGGGGACCCCCCTGTCCCCCCTTCTATTTGTATTGGCAACCGATCTCCTACAAATCTCAATCAACAAAGCAGTGGAGTTGGGGCTTCTGACATTGCCATTGCACCAAGGAACAAATGTGGAATTCCCGGTGGTCCAATATGCAGACGACACTATCCTAGCTCTCAAAGCTAATCAGAGAGAGCTCTTCTTTCTGAAAAACCTATTGCAATCTTTCGGAGGAGTGACAGGTCTAAAAGTGAATTGGGGAAAATCAAGCTTAATTCCAATCAACATTGATGAAGAGGAGACCACAATACTTGCAGCCACACTGGGCTGCACCATTGGCTCATTTCCATTTACATACTTGGGATTGCCTATGAGCCTTGACAGACTAAAAGCAGACGCCTTTGAAGGGCTCGTCGCACGAGTACAGAAGACGCTCACCGGAGCAGCAACATGGTTATCAATGGCTGGCCGATGCACACTCATTAACAACATCATATCCGCTATACCTATTTTATGCCATGTGCACTATCAAGCTGAGAAATCCAGTCATTCAAGCAATTGACAAAGCCAGGAAGCAATGCTTGTGGAGAGGCTCGGATATCATTGGCAACGGCCGGCCCCTGGTGGCCTGGCATCAAGTGACAACACCAAAGGAAAATGGGGGCCTAGGTCTCAAAAACCTCACTACAATGAATGAAGCCCTGCTCATGAAATTTCTTTGGAAAATCTATAACAAAGCTGACATCCCCTGGGTTCATCTTATCCATCAACGTTATTGCAACAATGGTAAGCCACCGCATGGCACAACAGGAAAAGGATCCTTCTGGTGGAGGGACGTAGTGAGCCTATCTGACTCATTTCTCAAGAACTTTGAAGTCAAATCTGGAAAAGGGGACACAATTCGGCTCTGGCAGGATCAGTGGGAAGGTCACTTGCTCAGAAGGGACATGCCTCGCCTGCACTCCTTCGCAAAAAAACCCAGCATCTCAGTGGCCCAATATCTCATCAGGCCAGATCATCTCAGCCATTTCTTCCAACCGATGTCAGACAAAGCCTTGCTGGAATTGGTCAACATGGAAGCGCTGCTGGATGAGGTTTCTCACAGGGACCCCTCGCAAGACGTATGGAGTCCGGCAGGGGGAGTAAGGATATTCAGCTCCAAGAATATCTACAACAACTGCTACAACCACATCAAGCCACCAGCACCCTTTAGCTGGATTTGGGCTTCAAGGGTGGTAAAGAAAATAAAGATCTTCACGTGGCTTATGTTTCGGGACTGGCTCAACTCACGCAACCTCCTGAAGAGAAAGAACATAGCCATTGATGGGAATGACTACACATGCGTGCTCTGTGTAGAAAATGTGGAGGAACTCACTTACCATCTCTTCTTTAGCTGCTCCTTCAGCATGACATGTTGGAACGTACTTGGGGTTCATTGGGATCATGACATCCCTTTCTTCGACACTCTGCAGAAGGCCAATCACAGCTGGAGTCGTCGAGCCTTCATGGAAATCTTCTCTATAGCGGCCTGGGAGATTTGGATTGTTCGTAACAACTTCATTTTTAGAAACTCCCCCTACTGTAAATGCCCGGAAAAGATCCTTCATTGCATCTACAAGGCTTCAAGCTTGTCGCTTTAAGCTTGAGGATAGGGACTGTGTGCTCCCGTGGCTACAGAGCTTGTAAGGGATGTTCCTCTCTCTGGAACACCTAGCCAAGTGCTGCTGTGCCTTTGTAACTTAACTCTATCCCACTTTTTAATATTATTTCATAGCTGCCGGGGTTCTCCCTTGCAGTTTTTTATTGGTCAAAAAAAAAACTTACACTATTGCAACAATGAGATACATAAAGTAGTGTAAGCCATGCTAGAGATCAAATGTAATTTTCAATTTAAGCAAGTCATGATCTCACAAACTTAACTATTTCAAGACCTGAAAGCATGACACTTGTTGCTGCATTTTATTATTTTTCAAAGCACAAATTTTGATCATATGATATTTGCAAGAGATTATAAGCCCATCTGCCTTATTCTAACCAACCAAGCCAAGCCTATGTCATTTGATAATCAGAAGCTTAAGGACATGATTTTAGTCATACACAACTTCTTCCAAGTTCATATCTAAGTGCAATGATAAGCCATCTCAAAAGAAGAAGTGCGATGCATGCATATTCTCTTGATCATTTCTCAATTTATATTTGTTCATACTCAACATGTGAGTTGATCACTTGATTAATTCTTTATGATTAAAAGCACTTGTGAGCATGCAACAAGTTCAAAACAGCAAGAAAGTTCGACCATGACCAGATTTAGTGTAAGTAATTATTCCAATTACTAGACATGGCAAAAACTACAAAATGTATAACACGAGTAATGTAGTAAGAACTTTCAGCATGTAAAAGGAATCACAAAGTCATATATGTATGAAATACTTTGTCATATTATTTTAATTTCAGTTTCACACATAGACTTCTCAAGTTTGAAAACTCCCCCTCAATTGAAGCAATGAGAATGCATAACCCCTATTTCACTATGAATGTAATAAAAACGAGTGAAGTCCAAAGGTTTTGTAAAATGTCAACCAATTGTTGTTCGGTATCTACATGGTGAAGCACAATGTTTTCTTTTTTCAACATTATCACGGAGAAAGTGATACCTAATGTGTAACACCCTCATTTTCATGCATATCACCTTGCATACATTCATATACATGTTTAACATTAACCCATAACAAGAGGAACAAGTTTAAAATTGATTTGGAGCAAAACCGCACTTAAAAATGTAGAAAAGTGCGGACTACTCCGGTTTTGCTGAGGACTAGTCCGATTTCTCTCTGTCTAAAAACGGACTTGTCCGTTTTTGCTGCGGATTAGTCCGATATTTGCTTCTGGACAACTTCGGACTTGTCCGATCTTGTGCGGACTAGTCCGGTATTCCATGAATCCTTGAAAATTTGTTAAGTCCCTGGACTTGTCCGGACTAGTCCGGTGTTCCAGCGGACTTGTCCGTTTTCCTTTCTGATCAAATTCGGACTTGTCCGATGTTTGGCCAGACTTGTCCGATTTTCTCTCTGGACGACTTCGGACTAGTCCGGTCCTGTCCGGACTTGTTCGATATTTCGTGACTCCGAGTTGATCTTTTTTTTTTACGACTTGTTTCTTGGGTTTCACGTTAAGTGGGCCTAGGTACGTCGTGCCTAACTCTTTTAGAGCCCATGTGGGACTCTAAACCGGCCTCTACTCATCCCAAAACTCGAAATCCATCTAACCCTAGCCTCCACCTCTATATAAACAGCTCCACCCCTTGGTTTGACATCTATTTGCCACTTTTCCACCCACCCAAACCCTAGTTCGTGGGGAGCCACCATCAAGGAGGGAGGAGAAGATCCCAAGCAAGAGGAAGAAGAGGAGGAAACGAAGGAGGATCAAGATCTCCACCAAGTTTCGTCCTTCGCCAACAATTCATCCCCAAGTTCATCACCAACCCTAGATCATCAAGATCCAAGTGCTACCTCCAAGTTTCTTGGTTCATTGGAGTTCTAAACACCTGGTATACCTTCTATTCTATTTTCCTTACGAGAATTCAACCCCTAATCTCCGAATTCACGTCGATCTAGAAAACCCTAATCTGCCGATCTCGTCAAGTGCGGACTTGTCCGGTCCCTAGCGGACTTGTCCGATCTTCCTGGTTAAATTGTGTTGAATTAATTCTAAAATTTGATCTAATCAACTCCAAACCTGTATAAACTTGTTAAAAGCTATTAGAACTAGTTAGTGATCATTAAAAGCAATCTAGTAACAAGTTCTACCTTGCATTTGCATCGATCATGCATGTCATGTCATATTGAGTAAAATTTGTGCACTCTTTGATTGTGTTTCTTGTCTTGTATGTTTATTGTGTGGATTAGACGAATTTGCGCTAGAAAGTGCCGCGGAGGATCTACAGCACCAGGAGTTTGAAGGCTTTGACCCTAATCAACAGCAAGAGCAAGGCCAGTGTCCTTGAAGCATATTGATCCTATTTTAAAATAAATGTTTTGTTTGCAAAACTGCATGCTTGTGTCAAATTGATGGGAAACCCTATGGTAGGAAGTTTACTAGTTTTGTTTGACCATCCTTGTCACCTGGAATTTATGGTAGAGAGTCGGGAAGGTTTTTTTTTTTTACTTTTTGCTTCGCTTAATCAACTGGGATGGAAAACAACTATACCAATCAACTTATTTATGCATGGATGAGATTATGGATAAATGAACTGGTTAATATGGTATTGTAATGGGTGATCTAAGCAAGCCTGGTATGTGGATGGGTTGGATGTTATGGTGGTTTGCTTGCTTTAGATCTAAGGACCGGTTCATGCGAGAATAAGCCAGGACTACAGTGCCACCACGAGGCCAAGTATGGGTGCGGCATAGCTGATTAATTAGGGCTTTGCTAGTGCTGTTTGGACCATTGTGGATGCTCGGGGAAGGGGTAGTCGGATTGGGTTTGTTGATGATTGTTGGGACTACCCTGGGATCCGAATGGCTCAAGAGGGGGCCCTATGTTGAAGATGTGCTCAGTTGGAGGCATCGCCACCGGTGAAACCTCAGTGGGGTCTGAATAGGCTAGTAATCCCTTTGTAAAGGCTATTTTGTGATCTCTTGGCCATACACCAAAGGAAGTGTAATTGGCATAAGGGAGGTTCTTTAGTCGCTGACGGGTGATGAAATCACAAACACGTGGGTAAAGAGGTACAAACTCTGCAAAGTCTAAATGAACTATCATGATAGCGGTGCTCCCGGTTATGAGCACCTGGATGACCTACATGATTAGAGAGTATTTGGTATTGGTAATGGTTATGGATGGTTATGGATTAATTTCTGGCGTTGAATATGGTTATTAACGATGGTGAAATCTGGACTTATTGATGATGGTAATGAATTCAGTTTGGTATTATGGTATTACTTATGATTATGATGGGTTTATTTCACATATATGTAATATATTGCTTTTCAAATGTTTTTATGTACTTTTCAGCACTCTGCCATTATTATTGTCGTCATTTGAATCAGCCACATGTCATACTTTCCACACTTGCTGAGTACGACATGTACTCACTCTTGCAATCCCCCACCCCCCCAACAGTTGCAGGTCAGGATTGGGAGTTTAATGGTGATAATGCGGAGATCTAGGCCGTGTCTACCGTCGGCTTTGCCTGTGGTGTTGATTGGAGCTGCGCATACATACCCTGTCGCTTATGCTGCATAGTTGCTTAGTTTGCTTAATTAGTTTATTTCTGCTGCATTAGTTGAACTTGTCATTAATATTCATTGGAGCTTGTATTCGAGGATAATCTGGTTTGTGTACTAAAATTTGGTTAATTAATCTTGTCTTGTGGTAATTTTCCGTATACTCTTTTGTGATTGCACTCGTGTATGTGTGATGAACATCCTGGGCACACATATACGTTAGCTTGGTTCATTTTTCGGAACCGGGCGTCACAGATTGGTATCAGAGCCACAGGTTGACCGTAGGACGCAGCCTAGATAGAATGGACACTTTATAGCACATAGGAGCACTCAGGAATCGTTGTGTTTTTGCTTAGGTGTGTTGTTTGCTATATATATTGCTTGCTTGTGTGCTTAATAGAGGATTTTGGGATGCTTTAGCATTGCCATGTCCACCTAGGCTAGTATAGCTAGTTAGTTAGCTTCATATCCCTTGATGCATATAGTTGGGGACGTTTTCTAATTCTTACCTACTGCTTTTCTTCAGATGGTGAGGACTCGCAACCAGAGGGATGGCAATGATGAAGAGGAGAACAATGGAGTGCCTCAGAACAACAATGGGCAAGGATCTACTCAGGGAGGTATCAACATCGAGCAGCTATTGGCCATGCAAAACCAGCTCATGCAGACCATGATACAGACTATGGGACAGCTGCAGGCTGGCAATATCAACAATCAGCCACACATGCCTCCACCGCCACCCCCGCCTCCTCATAACCGATTGGGAGAGTTTATGAGGACTAGGCCGCCGACCTTTGCTCAAGCTGCCGACCCTATGGATGCGGACGATTGGCTCAAGTCCGTGGAGAAGAAGCTAGCTATTGTCCAATGTAGTGACCGGGAGAAGGTCTTGTTTGCTTCTCATCAACTAGTTGGAGCAGCTGCGGATAGGTGGGATTCTTATTGCAATGCTCATGAGAATCAAGAGAGAATTACTTGGGCCGAATTCAAGGAAAATTTTCATTCTCATTATGTTCCCCAGGGAGTTATGATCTTGAAGAGGCAAGAATTTGAGAATTTAAGGCAAGGAAGATCAAGTGTGAGTGAATATCTCAATAAATTCACTCAACTCTCAAGGTACGCGCCTGAGGATGTTAGTCGGGACAGCCGGAAGCAATACTTGTTCATGAGGGGCTTTAACAATGAGATCCAATTACAATTGCTCAATTTTGACTATGCAAATTTCAAGAAGCTTGTGGACAAAGCAATTGTGGTTGAGAACAAGATCCGTGAGATGGAGCAAGAAATCAAGAGGAAGGCGCCATATCAAGGACAGCAACAAGGAAGTAATGTGCGCCCTCGCTTTGCGCCACCCAATGCGCCCTATTACAACTCCTCTATTCCTGCTCAGCGCCCTGGTTATGCACCACGCCCAACTCAGTTTGTGCAGCAGCGCCCTGTTATGCAAGCACCTAGGCCTCCGATGCCTTATGCACCTCGTGCTGATTTTCCTGGAGCCAATGTTCAAAACCAAGCTCGTCCCAATAATTCTGGTGGAGTTAAGAAGTGTTATACTTGTGGAGAAGCTGGACACTTTGCGCACCAATGTCCTAAGTCAGGTCTTGGTCAAGGAAGCAATGCACCGAGGCAAAACCCAAGATCCAATGGAGGACAGCCACAAGGGAACCGTGGGCAGCAGAATTTTGCTCGTGGCAACGTGAACCATGTATCTACGGAGGATGCTCAACAAGCGGATGACGTGGTCATTGGTATGTTTCTCGCCAACTCCAACCCCGCGACTATGTTATTTGATTCTAGAGCATCGCATTCATTCATTGCATCAAAGTATGTTGCCAAGTATAGTTTGCCTATCTCTCATATGAAGTTTACTCTATTGGTTAAGTCTCCTGGAGGAGAGATGAGGACAAATATAGTATGTCCAAAAGTAGGCCTTAGAATAAGGGGGGTAGACTTCTCCGCCAACCTCATTGTTTTGGATTCCCAAGGGTTAGACATTATACTTGGTATGGACTGGTTAAGGAAGCACAAAGGAGTTATTGAGTGTGCCACAAAGACGGTGAAGTTGACCAATGAAGAAGGGATCACCATAGAATTTGAAGCATCTCAAACCGCACCGAAGCAATTGGAATTGAATCATATGGACGGTGCCACAATTGAGGAGATTCCGGTGGTGTGTGAATTTTTGGATGTTTTTCTGGACGAGTTGCCAGGTATGCCACCCGATCGGGACATTGAGTTTGTTATTGATTTAATACCTGGAACTGCACCTATAACTAAGAGGCCGTATAGGATGCCTCCTATGGAATTAGCGGAGCTCAAGAAGCAAATTCAAGAGCAATTAGAGAAGGGTTTTATTTCGCCCTAGTTCTTCACCTTGAGGAGCGCCTGTGCTGTTTGTGGACAAGAAGGATGGATCCCAAAGGATGTGCGTGGATTACCGAGCTCTCAACGAGGTGACCATCAAGAACAAGTACACCTTGCCCCGTATAGAGGACTTGTTTGATCATATGAAAGGTGCCTGTGTATTTTCCAAAATTGATTTGCGGTCGGGATACTTTCAAATGAAGATTAGACCATTGGACATACCCAAGACAGCTTTTAGGACATAGTATGGATCTTATGAGTACACCGTGATGTCTTTTGGATTGACAAATGCACCTGCCTACTTTATGTACCTCATGAATAAGGTCTTCATGGAGTACTTAGATAAGTTCGTTGTGGTGTTTATTGATGATATTATGATCTACTCGAAGGATGAGAAGGAACATGAGGAACACTTGAGGCTTACGTTGCAGAAATTGAGGGAGCATCAGTTGTATGCCAAGTTCAACAAGTGTCAGTTTTAGTTGAAAGAGGTGCCATTTTTGGGTCATATCATCTCAGGAGGAGGAGTATCGGTTGACCCTGGTAAAGTGAGGGACGTGTTGAAGTGGGAACCGCCGCAAGATGTCAAGGAAATAAGGAGTTTTCTTGGGATGGCTGGATATTACCGTAGATTCATCAAGGATTTTTCCAAGATAGCCAAGCCTATGACGGAGTTGCTAATGAAGGGAAAGACATTCCAATGGACTGAAGCTTGTCAAAACAGTTTTGAGGAGTTGAAGAAGAGGTTGACAACAGCCCCAGTTTTGGTATTGCCGGATGTAAGCAAGAGTTTTGATATTTATTGTGACGCATCAAGACAAGGGCTTGGATGTGTATTGATGCAAGAAGGTCAAGTGGTCGCCTATGCATCAAGACAATTGAAGAAACATGAGCAGAATTACCCCACGCACGATTTGGAACTCGCGGCCGTGGTACATGCATTGAAGATTTGGAGACACTATATTCTTGGACATAGGTGTGAAATTTATATGGATCGTAAGAGTTTGAAGTATATTTTCACACAAACGGATCTGAACTTGAGGCAACGAAGATGGTTGGAGCTCATCAAAGATTATGATTTGGGAATCAACTATCATCCGGGAAAAGCCAATGTAGTGGCCGATGCCTTGAGTCAGAAAGGAGTAGGTCATCAACTAATAGTTCGAAAGTTACCATCCGAGTTATGCAAGGAGTTTGAACGGTTGAACCTCGGATTTGTAAATGAGATGGGGACAATGGAATTAAATCCAACCTTGGAGCGAGAAATTCGAGAGGCACAAACCACAGATGAGGAGATCAAGGAAATCAAGGAAAGAACCGAAGAAGGGAGAGAATTCAGATTTGATGAGGATGAACATGGTACCTTATGGCTTGGAAAGAGGATCGTTGTGCCTAATGTAAAGCATATTCGGGAGACAATATTAAAGGAGGCACATGACTCACCTTACTCGATTCACCCAGGTTGTACGAAGATGTACAAAGACTTAAAGACTTGCTATTGGTGGGATAGCATGAAGAAGGACATAGCCGAATATGTTGCATTGTGTGACGTGTGCCAACGAGTCAAGGCGGAACATCAAAGGCCAGCAGGGTATTGCAGCCATTGAAGATTCCAGAGTGGAAGTGGGAAGAGATTGGTATGGACTTTATAGTTGGATTACCGCGAACCCAGTATGGCTATGATTCAATATGGGTCATTGTAGATTGGCTGACAAAATCAGCTCACTTCATTCCTGTCAAGACCACATATACCACCGCGAAGCTAGCAGAATTGTATATGGAGCATATTGTGTGCCGACATGGAGTACCGAAGAAGATAGTCTCGGATAGAGGTTCTCAATTTACTTCTAGGTTTTGGCAAAAGTTGCATGAATCTTTGGGAACGAGGTTGAATTTTAGTTCAGCATATCATCCTCAAACGGATGGACAAACCGAGAGGACCAATCAGATTTTGGAGGACATGTTAAGAGCTTGTGCTTTAAAGCATGGGAAAAGCTGGGACAAAAGCTTGCCATACGCGGAATTTTCATACAATAATAGTTACCAAGCAAGTTTGAAGATGTCACCATATGAAGCGCTTTATGGGAGGAAGTGTAGGACACCTTTATTCTAGAATGAGGCAGGAGAAACTCAAGTATTTGGTCCGTATGTGTTGCAAGAAGCCGAAAAGCAAGTCCAAATAATTCATGAAAACTTGAGGGCTGCCCAATCAAGATAAAAAGGCTATGCGGACAATAGGAGAAGGAAATTAGCCTTTGAAATAGGAGATTTTGTTTACCTCAAGGTGTCACCAATGAGAGGTCATAAGAGGTTTAACATAAGGGGTAAGCTCGCACCTCGCTATATTGGATCATTCAAGATTTTGGACAAAAGAGGAGAAGCAGAGTATAAGTTGGAGATGCCACCTCATCTTTCGGATGTACATGATGTCTTTCATGTTTCCCAGCTCAAGAAGTGTTTAAGAGTACCAGAAGAACAAGTGCCAATGGAAGCATTGGAACTAGAGGAAGATTTGACGTATGCCGAGCAACCGGTCAGAATCTTGGAAACTAAGGAGAGGGTCACAAGGAACAAGGTCATTAGATGGTGTAAAGTTCAATGGAAGCACCACACCGAAAAAGAAGCAACGTGGGAATTGGAGGATGATCTCAAGAAGGAATTTCCCTATCTCTTTTCTTCCGCGTCGAATCTCGAGGGCGAGATTCATTTTAAGGGGGGTAGGTTTGTAACACCCTCATTTTCATGCATCACGCCTTGCATACATTCATATACATGTTTAACATTAACCCATAACAAGAGGAACAAGTTTAAAATTGATTTGGAGCAAAACCGCACTTAAAAATGTAGGAAAGTGCGGACTAGTCCGGTTTTGCTGAGGACTAGTCTGATTTCTCTCTGTCTAAAAATGGACTTGTCCGTTTTTGCTGCGGATTAGTCCGATATTTGCTTCTGGACAACTTCAGACTTGTCCGATCTTGTGCGGACTAGTCCGGTATTCCATGAATCCTTGAAAATTTGTTAAGTCCCTGGACTTGTCTGGACTAGTCCGGTGTTCCAGCGGACTTGTCTGTTTTCCTTTCTGATCAAATTCGGACTTGTCCGATGTTTGGCCAGACTTGTCCGATTTTCTCTCTGGACGACTTCGGACTAGTCCGGTCCAGTCCGGACTTGTCCGATATTTCGCGACTCCGAGTTGATCTTTTGTTTTACGACTTGTTTCTTGGGTTTCACGTTAAGTGGGCCTAGGTACGTCATGCCTAACTCTTTTAGAGCCCATGTGGGACTCTAAACCGGCCTCTACTCATCCCAAAACTCGAAATCCATCTAACCCTAGCCTCCACCTCTATATAAACAGCTCCACCCCTTGGTTTGACATCTATTTGCCACTTTTCCACCCACCCAAACCCTAGTTCATGGGGAGCCACCATCAAGGAGGGAGGAGAAGATCCCAAGCAAGAGGAAGAAGAGGAGGAAACGAAGGAGGATCAAGATCTCCACCAAGTTTCGTCCTTCACCACCAATTCATCCCCAAGTTCATCACCAACCCTAGATCATCAAGATCCAAGTGCTACCTCCAAGTTTCTTGGTTCATTGGAGTTCTAAACACCTGGTATACCTTCTATTCTCTTTTCCTTACGAGAATTCAACCCCTAATCTCCGAATTTACATCAATCTAGAAAACCCTAATATGCTGATCTCGTCAAGTGCGGTCTTGTCCGGTCCCTAGCGGACTAGTCCGATCTTCCTGGTTAAATTGTGTTGAATTAATTCTAAAATTTGATCTAATCAACTCCAAACCTGTATAAACTTGTTAAAAGCTATTAGAACTAGTTAGTGATCATTAAAAGCAATCTAGTAACAAGTTCTACCTTGCATTTGCATCGATTATGCATGTCATGTCATATTGAGTAAAATTTGTGCACTCTTTGATTGTGTTTCTTGTCTTGTATGTTTATTGTGTGGATTAGACGGATTTGCGATAGAAAGAGCCGCGGAGGATCTACAGCACCAGGAGTTTGAAGGCTTTGACCCTAATCAACAGCAAGAGCAAGGCAAGTGTCCTTGAAACATATTTATCCTATTTTAAAATAAATGTTTTGTTTGCAAAACTGCATGCTTGTGTCAAATTGATGGGAAACCCTATGGTAGGAAGTTTACTAGTGTTGTTTGACCACCCTTGTCACCTGGAATTTATGGTAGAGAGTCGGGAAGTTTTTTTTTTACTTTTTGCTTCGCTTAATCAACTGGGATGGAAAACAACTATACCAATCAACTTATTTATGCATGGATGAGATTATGGATAAATGAACTGGTTAATATGGCATTGTAATGGGTGATCTAAGCAAGCCTGGTATGTCGATGGGTTGGATGTTATGGTGGTTTGCTTGCTTTAGATCTAAGGACCGGTTCATGCGAGAATAAGCCAGGACTACAGTGCTACCACGAGGCCAAGTATGGGTGCGGCGTAGCTGATTAATTAGGGCTTTGCTAGTGCTGTTTGGACCATTGTGGATGCTCGGGGAAGGGGTAGTCGGATTGGGTTTGTTGATGATTGTTGGGACTACCCTGGGATCCAAATGGCTCAAGAGGGGGCCCTTGGTTGAAGATGTGCTCAGTTGGAGGCATCGCCACCGGTGAAACCTCAGTGGGGTCTGAATAGGCTAGTAATCCCTTTGTAAAGGCTATTTTGTGATCTCTTGGCCATACACGAAAGGAAGTGTAATTGGCATAAGGGAGGTTCTTTAGTCGCCGACGGGTGATGAAATCACAAACACGTGGGTAAAAAGGTACAAATTTTGCAGAGTCTAAATGAACTATCATGATAGCCGTGCTCCCGGTTATGAGCGCCTGGATGACCTACATGATTAGAGGGTATTTGGTATTGGTAATGGTTATGGACGGTTATGGATTAATTTCTGGCGTTGAATATGGTTATTAACGATGGTGAAATCTTGACTTATTGATGATGGTAATGAATTCAGTTTGGTATTATGGTATTACTTATGATTATGATGGGTTTATTTCACATACATGTAATATATTGCTTTTCAAATGTTTTTATGTACTTTTCAGCGCTCTGCCATTATTATTGTCGTCATTTGAATCAGCCACATGTCATACTTTCCACACTTGCTGAGTACGACATGTACTCACTCTTGCAATCCCCCCCCCCAACAGTTGCAGGTCAGGATTGGGAGTTTAATGGTGATAATGCGGAGATCTAGGCCGTGTCTACCGTCAGCTTTGCCTGTGGTGTTGATTGGAGCTGCGCATACATACCCTGTCGCTTATGCTGCATAGTTGCTTAGTTTGCTTAATTAGTTTATTTCCGCTGCATTAGTTGAACTTGTCATTAATATTCATTGGAGCTTGTATTCGAGGATAATCTGGTTTGTGTACTAAAATTTGGTTAATTAATCTTGTCTTGTGGTAATTTTCCGTATACTCTTTTGTGATTGCACTCGTGTATGTGTGATGAACATCCTGGGCACACATATACGCTAGCTTGGTTCATTTTTCGGAACCGGGCGTCACATAATGTCAATGTGCTTAGTTCTAGAATGTTGCACGGGGTTTTTAGCAATGCAAATGGCACTAGTGTTATCACAAAATAGTGGAACACTATCTAGATAAACCCCATAGTCCTCAAGTGTTTGAACAATCCAAAGAATTTAATGAGTAAGCACTAGCAGCAGCTACATATTCAGATTCAGCTGTGGATTGTGCAACTGAGTTTTGTTTTCTAGAGGACCAAGCAACAAGTGAATTTCCAAGAAAATGAAAAGCACCAGAAGTACTTTTCCTATCAATCCTACAACCCCCAAAATCAGCATCCGAAAAAGCTTTCAAAGTAATGGTTGAGGAAGAAGGAAGAAAAATGCCAAATTCTTGAGTTCCATGTAAGTACCTGAGAATCCTTTTGACGGCTTGACCATGTGAAGCACGTGGGGAGACTTGAAACCTTGCACAAAGACATACGCTGAATTGAATGTCCGGTCTTGATGCCGTGAGGTACAAAAGTGATCCGATCATGCTTCTATATTCTTTTTGATCCACGGGTTCACCATCTTCATCAAGTTCAAGTGTTGTTGCTGTTCCCATTGGTGTTCGAAGAGGCTTGCTTTTGTCCATGTTGATGCGCCTTAGGAGGTATTTTGTATACTTCGTTTGATGCACAAAGGTACCCTCCTTGGTTTGCTTGATTTGTAGCCCCAAAAAGTATGTGAGTTCTCCCATCATACTCATCTCAAATTCTGAACTCATCATAGCTGAAAACTTGGACACAAGATCATGAGAAGCACAACCAAAGATAATATCATCCACATACACTTGAACGAATAATGAGTCATTGCCATGCTTAAGCACAAAAAGTGTTTTATCAACCTTTCCCATGGTAAACCCCTTTTCAAGTAAGAATGTTTTTAACCTATCATACCATGCTCTAGGGGCTTGTTTGAGACCGTACAAGGCTTTGGACAGTTTGTAAACATGATTAGGAAAATCTGAATTTTCAAAACCCGGTGGTTGTTTGACATAAACCTCCTCATCTATTTAGCCATTAAGAAAAGCACTTTTAACATCCATTTGATAAAGCTTAAAACCTTTAGATGCAGCAAAAGCTAACGAAATTCTTGTGGCTTCTAATCTAGCAACAGGAGCAAAAGTTTCATCAAAATCTAGACCTTCAACTTGAGTGAGACCTTGAGCAACCAACCTAGCCTTATTCCTAACCACAACCCCATCCTCACTTCGTTTATTTTTAAACACCCATTTAGTTCCAATTAAAGTGTGACCTTGAGGTGGAGGTACAAGTTTCCAAACATTATTTCTTTCAAAATTTTCTAACTCTTCTTGCATGGCAATAATCCAAGATTCATTAGTGAGTGCGTGTGATATATCTTTGGGTTCAAAAGAAGCAACAAAAGCATAATGATAATGAGAGTTTGGATCGCAAAACCTGGATCGTGTGACTCGTTCATGGAAGCTTCCAATAATTTGTTGTGGAGGATGACTTTTGAGAACCCGGAGGGGAGTGGACACTTCACAAGCTTCTTCTTCTTCATGTTCATTACAAATCAATGAGCTTGTGACTTGAGGAGGATCTGGACTAGCAATGGTGGTCATCGGTGCTTTCTGTGAATCAAAATCAAGAGCTGGAACAATGTCATTAGCTGCTGATTTTTCGGGCAGCAACACCACTTCTTCCTCATCTTCAACGAAAATGCTCCCCCCCTGCGGATATGGATCGGTACCTGCAATGTTTGAGCTAGTACCTGTCCTAGATTCTTCAAAAGACACCTCACAAGTCTCCACAATATTGTTAGTGTCAAGTAAATGCACACGGTAGCCTCTAGTATGAGATGGATAACCAAGAAACATGCCATCAATGGAGCTAGGTTCAAATTTATCAAGATTATCATGTTTCTTAACAAAGCATTTGCAACCAAAGACCTGAAAGTGTGTAACACAAGGCCTATGTCCAAATCGGAGCTCATATGTCGTTTTACCTAGCTTAGTGCGCAAGAAAACACAATTTGAGACATAACAGGCAGTTGCAATCGCATTAGCCCAAAATTTCCTAAGAGTTTGATATTCATCAAGCATAGTCCTAGCCATCTCAACTAAGGTTCATTTCTTTCTTTTTACAACACCATTTTGTTGAGGCACATATGGTGAAGAAAATTGATGATCTATTCCATTTTCATCACAATAGTGATCAAAAGATTGATTTTTAAATTCTGTTCCATTATCACTTCTAATTGCTTTTAAAGATCATAGGTGATCAATTGATAATCTAAGAAATAAAGTTCTAAAGTGACTAAAAGCTTCATTCTTAGATGCCATATATTAAACCCAAGAGTATCTGGAATAATCATCAACAATCACAAGAACATACCATTTACCTTCGAAGGATTGAACACGTGAAGGTCCTACGATGTCAAGGTGCAAAAGTTGACAAGGTTCAGTTGTCATGATCATTGTGAGAGGAGTATGTGAACCTGCAACCATCTTAGCATGTCTACAAGAAGAGCACACAATTTGTTTGTCCCCTTTAAGCTTAGGCAGCCCACGTATGCGATCCAGAGCACTAACACACGTTAGATGATTAAAGCCTACGTGACCAAGTCTACGATGCCAAAAATATAAGTCCTTTGAATCATTAGCAACTAGACACCTATGCTTAGAGGAAGACATATCAAAATAAGCTTTAAAAACTCTTCCAAACCGAGACATGTTAAAAATAAGCTCACTATTTGAACCTACAACTTTGCAGCAGTTTTTATTGAAAATAATTTCCAGATTTTCATCTAGCAACTATGAAACAGAAAGCAAGTTGTATTTCAAATTTTTGACAAGTGCCACATCCTTTAAAGTGTAGTGATCATTTACTCTAACCGAACCCTTAGCAATTATGGGAGTTGAAGAGTTATTGGCAAAAGTAACATTCTCTACACGTGACACAAAAGAGATAGAGGAGAACCATTCTTTGTTACCGGTCATGTGGCGTGAGCAACCTGAATCCACAATCCAAATGTTCTCCTTCCTAAAGCGTGTAACCTACAGAGAAGCACAATACATCGATGACTCAATACTGGGGTTAGTCAAAAGGCATTTAGAAATCCAGTACTAAGTCATACGACGTCCAGCAGGAATAACACGCGAAAGTTGAGATAGAACAACAGGTTTATGAGCCAAAGTTTGAGGATTTTTGTACCCAACTATTGACTTATCAGATGTTACATGTGTAGCATGAAACAAAGTCGGTTTGGAAGCAAACTTTGCATGTTTTCGACTCATTACAGCAGGTTGCATGTTCCTATCATTCGCTTTAACATGTGCAGCAAATTTTGCATGAAAGTTATGAGATCTAGCAATCATTCTTTCTTTTTTCCTGTTGTTTAGCTAGTCTATAACAAAAATCTATGACATGACCATCTCTACCACAGTAGGTACAATGAAATTTAACTTTGTGTTCATGTCTAGATGAGCAAGCAACATTTTTATTTGAAACCGAATGAGACAACACTCCTGCAGATTTGAAAACCACTTCTTTTTGTTTTGGAACTCTTTGAATCAAACCAATTCCTAATGACTTTAAAATTTTAGGTGGATGTGCCTTAGCATGAGCATGAGACTCAAAACCTAAACCAGTTTTATCATTGCAAAACTTGGAATAATTCAGCAGCAAATTTAGGTTCTTATTCCCATTACAAAACCGATCTAATGTCCTATGCATGTCATCAAGTTTATTGGACATATCAAGGCAATTTTCACATGAAGTTTTTCTTTTTAATTTGCAATTGGAACAATATTTAACTTCATGAGAACGTAAAGCATTGTTCAATATCATTCATAGCATCTTGTAGTTTCTTATCAAGATCACCACAAGTAGAACAATGCAAATCAATTGTAGAACAGCTAGCATCTTTCAAGTTTTTATCATTAAGTGCAGCAAGATCTCTGTTCTTTTCAATTTCTGACTCAAGTTTATCAAGTGTGGAGGTGTGCGCACTTCTTAATGAGGACAATTGTTCATATATTAAATCACATGAGGAACAAGAATCATCACTAGGAATCAAGGATTTCAAATGATTAATTTTAAGATTCTAGTGACTTAATTTTAACAGCATTGTCCCTAAGCTTTTTGTCCTTTTTCTTTAACTATAACAGTGGCACGAGAAATAGCATCACACATTTCTTCGCAAGTAGGACATACCTCTTCATTGTCGCTGTTGTGTTCTGCATCCTCCATACTTGATCTTGATTTGCCCGCCATGAAGCACAAGTTTGCCAAATCATCTTCATCTTCATCACTTCCAATGTCCACATCGCTTGAGCCAAGTTCTTGAAGTGCGGTGATAAAGCTGTTTATCATCTTGTGTCCTATAGTACCCTTCTTTTTCTTATTGGAGTTTCCAGAGGTGGTCTTGACCTTGTTCTTCTTTTCCTCACGGGTAGAAGGACCTGAAATATTAGGGCATTCTGTATGAAAGTGTCCTATCTTACCACATTCAAAACAACGCTAAGATCCGGAGCTTCCTCTCCTTCTAGTTCTCACATTTTGCAATGCTTTTGAGAATTTAGTAGAGATGAGTGCTGACTCCTCTTATGGAAATTCCTCGATCTGCTCCAGGGTTAGTGAGGACAACAAAGCAAGTGTATCACATGATGAATATTGGCCGGAGCTAGGCATATCATGTTGAGAAACAAAAGCAAGAGACTTGTTGGGGTTCTTACGTGATATTGTGTCAATTTCATGAGTTTTTAACTTGGAATATAGCACATCTAAAGTAAGTGTACTCATGACAGTAGATTCACGAAAATATGTGACTTTCATCTCCCAAATTGACATATCTAATGCACTTAACAATTGCCTAGCATTTTCAGCATCTGAAAAATTAACATTGACACTACGCAAGTTGCTAAGAATTTTATTAAAGCGGGCAAAAAGATCATCAATAGACTCATCAGGCTGCATCTCAAAGCACATGTATTCTTTCTTGAAAATGTCTTGCCTTACCTCCTTGATCGTGTTGGATCCTTTGTGGTAGTCACAAAGTACTTTCCACACATCATATGCAGATCGGAGGTGTGCAACACGGTCGAAGTCGCCTTGAGTTAATCCTTGTATGATCAAGTTCCGAGCCTTGTTGTTGTTGTTGTCAACATCTCTCAGATTTGTAGCTGTAACTTGATCGTTTGACGGCACTTCATAAGGCTTGTATACCTTCTCCCATATTGTGAAGCCTTGAGCCTGGATGAAGGCTTCCATACGTGCCTTCCAAACCTGAAAAATAATACCACTAAAGACACAAGGTTTTGCAGAGTATTTCTCCATGATGATTAGTCAAAACACGTGCAAATCACAAAGATTAGAGCACCGTGGCTCTGATACCAATTGTAGGATCGAAGAGAACATGAAAAGCTACCAGAGGGGGGGTGAATGGTAGATTAAAACTTTTTCAGCAGAAGCAATGAAATCCCAACCCCTTCAGTAGAAAAACGATCTGTTAAAGAAATCGTGTGTGAGACTAATATAAACGTGTTTCACCATGAAAAAAGTGATAGATATCAGGGAGAATCAAGTCACAAAGACGACACAACAAGAATCACTCAAATCCATCGAGAGAAACTCAAGTTACGATCGAAAGATCAAACAAAGGTCAATCTGTTCTACCGAGTAAAAAACAGATCTGTAATACTGCAAAGAAACTCGTGTAGATCAAAAACCACAAATCCAATGACTGTGAAACTTTGGAAAATGATAGATAATCAAGTTGTGAAGACAACCCAAAAAGAATAACGTCAATTGGATCTGTAAAACTCGAGTTATGATAAAACCACCAAAGAAAGATAGCGCTATGCAGAAACTCGACAAGAAAGACTTGTCTGGAACAAGTCGGACGAACAAGGCACAAAATTTCCTTTCAACTACGAATTTTATTTAATAGAACACAAGAGAAACAGCCCCCAAAGTCATCTATCATGAGCTCTGGCCTCCCTTGCTTATATAACTAGCCCTTAGGCCAACCCAATCTCAACTAGGACTCTAATCCTACTCAATTCACGAATTGAAACTTTCTATAACCGCTCAAGACTCTTCTATATGCAGATAGAAGCAATATTAAGACTTCCAAACACTTTAGGAACATATCACACATTCCTAAAACAACTAAAATTCGTGACCCACATGAAATCCTATCATAACCAACTCAAATCTTTCCATATTTGAGTCAAACCCGACTCAGCTGCAGCCTGAGTCTGTAACCTAGTCGGTTGGACCTTTCCGACCAATTCTTTACGTCCACATCTCTTCATCACGCCTCAGAACCATGTATCCACGTTCACGATACCTTCATATGCATTGTTCTTGATTCAAACATGCTGCACAACCTCCCAATCAACTCAACCACAATTCCTCCTGAACTTGGTTGCTGAACCTCATCTTCTCCCTTAGACTAGTTCAATGGATCCCATCACCAACCATGTCTTGAACTCAAGCAACACCTGTACATGAGTAAACAACCAATACTTCCGAGCACAAGTCCTCAACTTTACTCTCGTTAGTTCCAAAACAACAACATCTTACGTGAGCACCTCACATAAGCATGTTGCAAACCATAGCAAAATGATATCAGCCTTAACCACCAAAACACACCAAAAACTTAGTAAAAGAATGCTAAGCAACCTTTCCATAAGTGTAAAGCAAGTTTGAAACATTGCAAGATAAAAGCAGAAACACTGCGATCAAGCACCGGACCTTACCAAAGCTAACCGGAGCTTGAGCTGGAGCTTACCGAAGCTAGTACAACCTAGCAAAAACTCGGAACTAGAGTCGGACCTTGCTAAAAAGGTGTTTTGGCAATATTTAGAACTTTTATCATCAAAACCAATGTATTAAGCACAAGAAAATTTATTCAACACTCATAGGTCTCACAAGATCAAGACATGGCTGGTGACAGGATCCATTGAACTAGTCTTAGGGAGAAGATGAAGTTCAACAACCAAGTTCTGGAGGAATTGTGGTTGAGTTGATCGGGAGGTCACGCAGCATGTTTGGATCAAGAACAATGCATATGAAGGTATCGTAGACATTTTTGGAAGGTGTTTGCACTTTTGCAAGGAGTGCATGGATGTGGCAACATGGTTACAAGGTGTTATAAAGAGAAAATGACGTAAAGAATTGGTCAAAAAGATTCAACCGACTGGATTATGCCTCAGGCTACGACTGAGGTAGTTATGGTTCGTTTATGGAAAGTTTCGAGTTTGTCTTGGTTATATTTCGTGTGGGTCACGGAGTTGAGTTGTTTTATGAATGTGGTATACATTCATAAGTTGTTTGGAAGTCTTAAAATTGCTTCTATCTGCGTATGGAAGAGTCTTGAGCAGTGATGGAAAGTTTCGGTTGAAACTGAGTAGGATTAGAGTCCTAGTTTGGATTGGGTTGGCCTTAGGGCTGGTTATATAAGCAAGAGAGGCCAGAGCTCGTGGTAAAACGACTTTGGGTTGTTACTCTTTTTTTTTTTATCAATAAAATTCGTAGCTTAGAGGAGCTTTTGTGCCTTGTTCGTCTGACTTGTTTCAGATAAGTTTTTCTCATCGAATTTCTGCACAGCACTACGTCGCGTCAGGTTTTTTATCATAACTCGAGTTTTATAGATCCAATTGACGTGATTATTTTTGGGTTGTCTTCAAAACTTGATTTTCTATCATCTATGAAAATTTCATGGTCATTGGATTTTTGGTTTTTGATCTACACGAGTTTCTTTGCAGTATTGCAGATCTGTTTTTACTCGGGTAGAACAGATTGACTTTTGTTCGATCTTTCGATCAGAACTTTAGTTTTTCTCAACGTTTTCCGTGATTATTGTTGTCGTGTCTTCGTGACTTGATTATATATAATACCTACTACTTTTATCATGGTCGAACATGTTCAGATCAGTTGCACACACGGTTTCTTGACAGATTGATTTTCTATCAAGGGGTTTTTGTTGCTTCCGCTAAAATAGTTTTAATCTACCATTCACCCCCCTTCTAGTAGATTTTCACGTGCTCTTCGATCCTACAATTGGTATCAGAGATACGACACTCTAATATTTGTGTTTTGCACTTATTTTTGACTAGTCATCATGGAGAAATACTCCACAAAACCTTGTGTGTTTAGTGACATTGATTTTCATGTTTGGAAGGCACGTATGAAGGCTTTCATCCAGGCGCAAGGCTTCACAATATGGGAAAAGGTGTAAAAGCCTTACGGCGTGCCGCCAAATGATCAAGTCACGGCTACAAACATGAGAGGAGTCAACAACAACAACAAGGCGCGTAATTTAATCATACAAGGATTGACTCAAAGAAACTTCGATCGTGTTGCACACCTCCGATCAGCGTACGATGTGTGGAAGCCACTTTGCGACTACCACGAAGGATCCAACACGATCAAGGAGGTATGACAAGACGTGTTCAAGAAAGAATACAAACGCTTCGAGATGCAACCTGGTGAGTCCATCGATGATCTCTTTGCCCGCTTTAACAAAATTCTCAGCAATTTGCGTAGTGTCAACGTTAATTTTTCAGATGCTGAAAATGCTAGACAATTACTAAGTGCATTAGACATGTAAATTTGGATGATGAAAGTTACATCTATTTGTGAGTTCACTGTCATGAGTACACTTACATTAGATGTGCTATATTCCAAGTTAAAAACTCATGAAATTGACATAATCTCACGTAAGAACCCCAACAAGTATATTGCATTTGTTTCACAACGTGACATGCCTGGCTCTAGTCAATCTTCATCATGTGGTACACTTGCTTTCGTGTCCTCTCTAACCCTTGAAAAGATTGAAGAGTTTCCATAGAAGAAGCTAGCACTTCTCTCTACTCAGTTCTCAAAAGCATTGCAAAATGTGAGAACTAGAAGGAGAGGAAGTGCCAGTTCTCAACGATGCTTCAAATGTGGTAAGACAGGACATTTTTGTATGGATTGACCTAACCTTTTAGGTCCTACTTCCCGTGATGAAAAGGAAACAAGGACGAAACACTCCTCTACAAACAATAAGAAGAAGAAGAAGAAGAAGGGTTTTATAGGTCGCCAGCTGGTGAACAGTTTTATCTCCGCACTTCAAGAACAAGGCTCGAGCGATGTGGACATCGAAAGTGATGAATATGAAAAGAATTTGGCAAATATGTGCTTCATGGAGGGAAACTGAAGATCAAGTATGGAGGAGGCAGAACACAACAACGACGAAAAAGAGGTATGTCCCACTTGCAAAGAAATATGTGATGCTATTTCTCGTGCCACTGTTATAGTTAAGAAAAAGGTCAAAAAACTTAGGGATAATGTTGTTAAAATTGAATCACCAGAATATGAAATTAATCGTTTAAAATCCATGAATCCTCATGATGATTCTTGTTCTTCATGTGAGCTGATATATGAACAATTGTCCTCTTTAAGAAGTGCGCACACCTCCACACTTGATAAACTTGAACTTGAAATTGAAATTGAAAAGAACAAAAACCTTGCTGCACTTAATGGTAAAAACAGGAAAGATGCTAGTTGTTCTACAATTGATTTGCATTGTTCTAGTTGTGATGATTTTAACAAGAAACTACATGATGCTATGAATGAGATTTCTGTTGTGAACAATGCTTTACGTGTTCATGAAGTTGAATGTTGTGTTAATTGCAAATTAAAAGGAAAAACTTTATGTGAAAATTACCTTGATCTGTCCAATAAACTTGATGACATGCATAGGACACTAGATAGGTTATGTGATGCAAATAAGAACCTAAACTTGCTGCTGAATTCTTCTAAGACTTGCAATGATAAATCATGTTTAGGTTTTAATTCTCATGCTCATGCTAAGGAACATACACCTAAGGTTGTTAACTCACTAGGAAGTGGTTTGATTAAAACAGCTGCTAAACAAAAAGAAGTAATTTTCAAATCTGCAGTAGTGTTCTCTCATTCGTTTTTTAATAAACATGTTGCTTGCTCATCTAGACATGAATATAAGGTTAAATTCTATTATACCTGCTGTGGTAGAGATGGTCATGTTATAGATTTTTGTTATAGACTAGCTAAACAACAGAAAAAAGGAAAGAATGCTAGTTGGATCTCATAACAATCATGCAAAATTTGCTGCACATGCTGAACCGAATGTTAAGAACTTGCACCCTGCTTTGATGAGTCAAAAACATACAAAGTTTGCTCCCAAACCTACTGTTTTTCGTGCTACACATGTAACACCTCATAGGTCAATAGTTGGATACAAGAACTCTCAAACATTAGCTCATGAATCTGTTGTTTTATCTCAGCTTTTGCCTTTTATTTCCGCCGAACATCTTGTGACTCAGTACTGGATTCCTAAATGACTTTTGACTAACCCCAGTATTGAGTCTTCGATGTATTGTGCTTCTATGTAGGTTACACACTTGAGGAAGGAGAACATTTGGCTTGTGGATTCAGGTTGCTCACGCCACATGACCGGTAACAAAGAAAGGTTTTTCTCCCTCTCTTTTGTTTCACGTGTAGAGATAGTTACTTTTCCAGATAATTTTTCAACTCCTATAATTGTCAAGGGTTCAGTTAGAGAAAATAATCACTAACTTTGAAAGATGTGGCACTTGTCAAAAAAATTGAAATACAACTTGCTTTCTGTTTCACAATTGCTAGATGAAAATATGGAAATTATTTTCACTAAAAATTGCTGCAAGGTTGTAGATTCTAATGGTGAGCATATATTTAACATGTCTCGTTTTGGAAGAGTTTTTGAAGCTGGTTTTGATATGTCATCCTCTAAGCATAGGTGTCTAGTTGTTAATGATTCAAAAGATTTATATTTTTTGCATAGTAGACTTGGTCACGTAGGCTTTGATCATCTCACGCGTGTTAGTGCTCTTGATCGCATACATGGGTTGCCTAAGCTCAAAGGGGACAATGATATTGTGTGCTCTTCTTGTAGACATGTAAGATGGTTGCGGGTTCACATTTTACTCTCACAATGACCCTGACAAATGAATCGGGACAACTTTTACACCTTGACACCGTAGGTCCTTCACGTGTTCAATCTTTTGGATGAAAATGGTATGTGCTTGTGATTGTTGATGATTATTCTAGATACTCTTGGGTTTGCTTTATGGCATCTAAGAATGAACATTTTAGTCACTTTAGAATTTTATTTCTTAGTTTATCAATTGATCACCAAGGATCTTTAAAAGCAATTAGAAGTGATAACAGGATCGAATTTAAAAATCAACCGTTTGATTACTTTTGTTCTGAAAATGGAATAGATCATAAATTTTCTTCACCATATGTACCTCCACAAAACGGTGTTGTAGAGATAAAGAACATAACCTTAGTTAAGATGTCTAGGACTATGCTTGATGAATATCAAACTCCTAGAAAATTTTGGGCAGATGCAATTGCAAGCGCTTGTTTTGTCTAAAATCGTGTTTTCTTGCGTGCTAAGCTAGGTAAAACAACATATGAACTTTAGTTTGGACATAGGCCTTGTGTCACACACTTTCGAATCTTTGGTTGCAAATGCTTTGTTAAGAAACATTGTAATCTTGATAAATTTGAACCTAGATATGTTGATGGCATCTTTCTTGGTTATTCATCTCATACTAGAGGCTATCGTGTGCTTTACTTGATACTAACAAAATTGTGGAGACTTGTGAGGTTTCTTTTGATGAAGCTAGCTAAAGTACTAGCTCTAATATTGCATGTCCAGATCCATATCCGCAGGAGGAATGTATTTTCATCGATGATGATGAAGAAGTGGTGTTGCTGCCCAAAAATCCAGAAGCAAATGACGTTGATCACACTGCTGATTTTGCACCACTACTAGTAGCAACAACTACTGCAGCTGGTACAGATCGTCCTCAAGTCACAAGTTCTTCAATCTGTGATGAACATGAAGAAGAAGAAGCTTGTCAAGTGTCTACTCCCCTCCGCGTCCTCAAGAGTCATCCTCCACAACAAATCATTGGAAGCTTGCACGAACGAGTTACACGGTCCAGGTTTTGTGATCCAAACTCCCACACCCATTCCGCTTTTGTTGCTTCTTTTGAACCCAAATATATATCACATGCACTCATTAATGAATCTTGGATTAATGCCATGCAAGAAGGGTTAGAAAATTTTGAAAGAAATAATGTTTAGAAACTTGTACCTCCACCTCAAGGTCACACTCTAATTGGAACTAAATAGGTGTTTAAAAATAAACAAAGTGAGGATGGGGTTGTGGTTAGGAATAAGGCTAGGTTGGTTGCTCAAGGTTTCACACAAGTTGAAGGTCTAGATTTTGATGAAACGTTTGCTCTTGCAGCTACATTAGAAGCCATAAGAATTTTTTTAGCTTTTGGTGCATCAAAAGGTTTTAAGCTTTATCAAATAGATGTTAAAAGTGCTTTTCTTAATAGCTACATAGATGAGGAGGTTTATGTCAAGCAACCACCAGGTTTTGAAAATCCAGATTTTCCTAATCATGTTTACAAACTGTCCAAAGCCTTGTATTATCTCAAACAAGCCCCTAAAGCATGGTATGATAGGTTAAAAACATTCTTACTTGAAAAGGGGTTTACCATGGGCAAGGTTGATAAAACTCTTTTTGTGCTTAAGCATGTCAATAACTCATTATTCGTTCAAGTGTATGTGGATGATATTATCTTTGGTTGTGCTTCTCATGATCTTGTGTCCAAGTTTTCAGCTATGATTAGTTCAGAATTTGAGATGAGTAAGATGGGAGAACTCACATACGTTTTGGAGCTGCAAATCAAGCAAACCAAGGAGGGTACTTTTGTGCATCAAACAAAGTATACAAGATACCTTCATAAGTGCTTCAACATGGACAAAAGCAAGCCTCTTCGGACACCAATGGTAATATTTACAACACTTGAACTTGATGAAGATGGTGACCTGATCGATCAAAAAGAATATAGAAGTATGATTATATCACTTTTGTATCTCACGACATCAAGACCGGACATACAATACAACATGTCTTTGTGCACGGTCTCAAGCTTCCCCACGTGCTTCACATCGTCAAGCTGTCCAAAGAATTCTTAGGTACTTACATGGAACTCAAGAATTTAACATTTTTCTTCCTTTTTTGTCAACTGTTACTTTGAAAGCTTTTTTGGATGATGATTTTGGGGGTTGTAGGATTTATAGGAAAAGTACTTTGGCTGCTTGTTATTTTCTTGGTAATTCACTTGTTGCTTGGTCCTCTAGAAAACAAAATTCAGTTGCACAATCCACAACTGAATCTGAATATGTAGCTGCTGCTAGAGCTTGCTCACAAATTTTTTGGATTGTTCAAACACTTAAGGACTATGGGGTTGATCTAGATAGTTGTCGGTACCCTGCGTACCGGGTGCCCCTTGGTACCATAAACAAAGTCGTAGAGTTCCTATGTCCAAGTGGAAGACGTCCGAAGGGGATACGCATCCTGCGGAACCGGACCTACCTCCCTCATTTGTGGTAGCTCCGGTGCTACCACATGTCCTATAGAGCTGGACTGCCTCCCTTCTAGGAAAGCTCTGGCATTGCCACGTGTCCAATGACTCCGAACCTATCCCCAGTAGAGGGGAGCTCCAAAGCTGCCACGTGGCAATGCCCGGACCTAAGTCTGCAACGGGAAGACATCGGGATCTCCAACGGCGCGAACATTCAAGGGCTATCAATTAGCCGTTACAAGACCTGGTTAACATGTCATTAATGCTATATTAATAACGCATGATCAGAGGACTATCAAGGATGGTAACGCTTTCATTAAGGCAGGTTATCAAGTTATTAACCATGCTTATCACCATAGAACGTGTATAGGGCAGTGATTATAGTCAGGGCCACCTGTCAGGCCAGACACGTACTGTAACAACCAATCCTTGGCAAATAAAGGGGTTGTGCTGCACGGTAGAGGACTCAACTAATCTGATACACACTCAATCTCAAGCTGACATATGCCCATACAATACACAAACCCCCGTGGCGTAGAGTATTACGCTCAGGCAGCACGAACCACGTAAAACTCTCGGTGTTCACCTCTTGTCTCGATCTTGACTCGTGCCCCAACTGAATACGAACCTCTGCAGACTACTTCTTAGTAGTACCATGGCAAGTGTACTAGTCCACACTTTGACATTCAGTGTGCCAGGAAGGGGCGCTTTCAAGATTTCAAGATGGTGAACTCCACCGCTGCTTCATCCAACAGATCGGCTATGCATCCTATTGGAGGAAATCCCTGCAATGTGCAGCAGTCGACCAACGTTGTTGTTCCAGCGGGCATCGCAACACTCCTACCACCTGCTCTAGCAGCCAACGCTGGACAACAGGACAGTGAGTTCGCATCGGTCACTGCATCGACGAACAACCTGGAGAACGCCTAAACGCAGCATGAACTCTACTTCATCATACACCACCGCCGGGAGCTCCTCTCGCTGCGCTAGAATAGTGGCGCGCTGATGTTGAACATCTGGTTGCAGCTGCTGCCGATGCGATCAGCAACAAAGGTCTGCCCCATGCAGGATAGGCACTTTCATGGAACAGGACCTTGTCTGGTAGACTTGGTCCTCAGGCGTTGCAACACAGAAGATGTGCGCCGTCGATACCCTGCAGGCGGGGTACCCTCGCACACAGGTTGAAGACACTGAGGCGCGTCTGATGGTGCCACGTGTCCCAAAGGTACCAACACCTCAGTCTCCCTCAAAGATCAAGCTCCAGCACGGCCACGAGAGCCTTGAAGATGGGACTCGGCCCCTCTAGGGAGACGGGCCGAAGACGCCACGTGTAGGGGCAAGACCTCCCCCAACCTTGGGGGAGAGCTCCGATGCATCCATGTGGCTCAGAGCGCCAGGTTCAGCACCCCCCACGGGAAAGGGCCCGAAGCTGCCACATCCCTTGGAGAGCCCCAGAGCTACCACGTGTCACGAAGGACCGGGGCTGGCCTCCTCAGCAGGAGTCAGCCCCGATGTTGCCACGTATCCTGCAACTTGCTTTGGATGGTAAGATACGGGAGTTAAGGGATGGTGCGCCCTGCCCAAGTCAAGCATTAAAGACGCGCACCCACCTTCGATGCACAATGCGGAGCACGCCAACAGTTAGAGACCACTATGACCAATCGCATCAAAGTGAAGGCGCTGCAAGCCTATCCCACTCAGCTAAGTGGGTAGCTTGCGGCAACAAGACAGGCTGATGGGACACCTTCTACCATTGTCAGCAACGGCGCGTGGGCTACTGACAAGAGAGGCGGAAAGACGGAGAGTCTTCACTACCATGGTTAGAGGAAGCTTATGCGAGAAGCATAGATCTTTTGGATAAGATCGCCCCAAGACCACCTGTCGGGTTCTAGACCCCACTTGTAAGGCATCTGACCTTGTCTATAAAAGGACCAGATCGCCACCATTACCAAGAACCCAACATCGAATCCCCGACACACACACACACACACAAACACACCCACCAGCACTACAATCCACTGTGGAGTAGGGTGTTATGCTCCTTGCGTCCCGAACCAGGTAAAATCCATCGCCTCATACTCTCACACGCGCGCGTACACTTGATTGAGGCCTAAGCCCCACCGAACAAGAACCTCCGCAGGCTGCTCCTTAGCAGATCCAAGGGAAGTGTCGCATAAACACTTTGACATTTGGCACGCCAGGAAAGGGCTTTTTCCCTCAACAAAGTGGTAGCACTTTCGCCATCATGGTGTTCATCAAGTCTTCGAGTAGCGGCAAGATCAAGCCGCAAAAGGTCGACCAGTGTGTCGACGAAGACGTGGAGAAGGAGTTCTAGAGGACGGAACACGCCGTGGAAACGGTTCACCAGGCCATGAACTTCGACCTCAATAGTGACCACAAGCGTCACAAAGCACTCCACATTATCTGTGGAGGATCTTGGGAACCCGCATCCAGGAATGCGGTCAAGACCCTACGCTGGGCAATGGCTTCAACAACCTCTACTCATGCCCTGGTTCCGTATCACAGATAGATGGAGACGCCGATCAGCTTCGACGCCTCCGACTGCCCCGAGAATATGGCGGGAGCCGGGCTTCTGCCCCTCCTCGTCACCCCACCATCACCAACGTGAAGTTCCACCACGTCCTGGTAGATGGTGGAGCCAGGCTCGACCTCATCAACCGTGTAGCCTTCGACAAGCTGAAGATCCCCGTGTCCAGGCTCGCCCCATTGAGACCATTCTCGGGGGTAGGGCCAGGGAGTATTATCCTGTATGTCAGCATCCACCTCTGGGTGACCCTCGAGACACCCGAGAACTTCAGGACGGAAAATATCCTATTCGACGTTGTGGAGGTTAGCCTCCCCTACCACGCCATCATCGGCAGGTCCGACCTGTACCTGTTCATGGCTGTAGCTCACTACGACTACCTCGGCCTCAAGATGCCGACTCCCTCCAGCGTCCTCAAGATCTGCAGAGATCGGGCCGCCACGGTGACGGCTTTTGAGAAGCCCCGAGAATTGGCAGCAGCCCCAACACTTACCCCAAACAATGCTGAGTTAAGTCAGCCTTCGCCAGGCTCACACGCATGTGCGATCATGCCGCTGCACCACAGGTGCAGCCCTCCGACGACGATAACGATGATGTGCCCATCAAGACAGTCCAGATTGGCTATGATGCTGCTCAGACCACACGTATCGTGGGGAGTCTAGACAACGAGCAGGAATCAGCGCTCACCGCTTTCCTGTGAGCTAACGTCAATGTCTTCACCTGACAACCATTGCAGATGCCAGGCATCCCCAAGGAAGTGATCGAGCACCGCCTAAAGATCTACCCCGGCGCCCGGCCACAACAACAGAGGCCTCGTAAGCAGTCAATCGAGCGGCAGAACTTCATCCGCGAAGAGTTCAAGATGCTGGCTTCATACAGGAGGTTCACCATCTTGGATGGCTGGCCAATCCTGTTGTTGTGCCCAAGGCCGACGGTAGGCTCCTGATGTGCATCGACTACACCAACCTCAACAAGGTATGTCCTAAAGATCCTTTCCCTCTCCCTAGAATAGATCAAATTGTAGATTCAACCTCGGGATGCAATATGCTATGCGTTATAGATGCCTAATCAGGGTTTCACCAAATCCCAATGTCTAGAGAGGACGAAGAACAAACTGCATATATAACCGTAGATGCCATTTAATGACACACGATCAGTGCACTGTTAATAGGGGTAACGCTGCCATGAAGGCACGTTACCACACTATTGATTGTACTTAATACTCTTTAGACAGTGTATTAGGTCATTAAGCACACCGGGCCACATGTCAGGCCAGGCTAGCTCTGTAACGGTCAGTCCATAGAACTATAAAAGGGTTGTACCGCACGAACATGGGGACATTCTGATCTAGGCTATTGCGACCTGACCCTAGTGAACGCACTCGCTCAATACAATAACACAAACCTCGTGGAGTAGGGTGTTACGCTCAGACAGCCCGAACCACGTAAATCTCTGAGGTCACCATCTTGATATTGATCTGTGCGTGCCCCAACCACAAAATAACCTCTGCGGGCTGCTTCTCAGCGGGTCCGGGGGAAGTGTCGTATTCAACACTTGGACATTTGGCACGCCAGGAAGGGGCACAAGCAATCCCGATATCACAAGATGGTGAATTCAGTTGCTGGATCATCCAACACCAATCATGTTGAACAACCTGCTGGAGGCAACCGCTCCAGCGTTCAGCAACCAGCAGGTGCCAACGCTCCGGTAGGCACTATAGCACCATCTATTCTGGCAAACAATGCCAATCAACGAGATGGGGCATTTGCGTCGATCACTGCATCGGCAAACAACAACCCTGAGCACGCGCTCATTGCTGCGCGAGCTCTTCTGCAACATCCACCACCTCAAGGTGCACCCCAGGGTGCCATGGAGCAGTGGAGGGCTGATGTTAACCATCTGGTCGTAGCGGCGGCTGCAGGCATCAGTAACTAAGGTCCTCCCCTTCAGGGCGAGCACCTTCACAATGACGGACTTTGTCCGACAGACTTGGGCCACAAGCCTCTCAACAAAGGAGACGTGCTGCCTTCCAACAGGTGACTTCGTTGCCCCCCGGGGTGTGACGCACGCATACCATCACCAGGATTCTGACTCATGATCTGCGGTCGGAACTGGATCACCGTTACCGGCAACAGGACGACCGAGTCCATATCGAGCGTGCTCGTGAAAGGCGAGATGCTTGGGACAACCCTGCTCCTCAGGGAGTAAGAGGAGGTTGTTCTGCCCTGGCCATGCACTTACGTATGGTCAGGTGGCCACAGAAGTTTCAGCCTCACTTGCCGGAAATATTCGACGGGACAGTCAACCCCGCCGAATTTCTTCAAATCTACTCAACCGCCATATTAGCAGTGGGAGGTGATGAGGCTGTAATGGCCAATTACTTCCCGGTGGCTTTAACTAGGACTGCAAGGTCCTGGTTCATGAGTCTTCTACGCAACTCCAGGCCATTAAAGAAGTCACCAGCGTCACAGAACTCTTCAGCTTAGCCGACAAATGCGCTAGAGCTGCGGAGGGCCGTGAAATGCACTCCAGGCCAGCTCCGGAGGCCAACCAGAAGTTCCCCAAAACTGAAGCCGCTACTTCTGGTAGTGGTAAGAAGAAGAAGAGGCCCAACGGCAAAAAGAAGCTGTCGGCCAGCGCTCCAACTGCTGCTGCTGTAGACCCTAGAAGCCAGGGCCCACGCCATAAGAAGCGACCTCGTCCTTCATCAGAGGACGGCAACAGTTCCAAAGCATGGTGTCCGATTCACAAGACGAATTGGCATAGCTTGGAAGTGTGTCAGGAGGTACAGAACCTTGTCGAGCGCTACAACAAGCGCCGGGAAGAAGCTCCTTTCCATCAAAGGGAAGGAAAATCAAAAGTCGACGAAGCTCCGACTTAAGAGAAGCTAGGTTTCTATGACCCTAAAAAGGTCTTGAAGGCCATCTACAAGACTGTCGACGACGACTCCGACGCCTCCGACAATGAACGTTGGAAAACCCTGAACACCATCTATGGTGGTTCTCGGGACATCACCTCTCGTCGCATCCTCAAGACAATGCGGTGGGACATGGCCATGGTAGCTCCTGCTGCTAAGGCAGAACCACATCGGAAGTGGATGGACACACCCATCATTTTCGATGCTTCGGACTGCCCCCGAAACATGATCGGGGCTGGTCAACTCCCGTTGTTGGTGTCACCCAACATTAATAATATCCAAATCCACCATGTAATGGTGGACGAAGGTTTCAGGCTAAACCTCATAATCTTTGAAGCTTTCGTTAAGCTTTAGCTCCTGCCTTCGGACCTTCGCCCATCCCAACCTTTCTCCAGAGTAGGTCGGGGAACCATTACTCCTCTTGGTTCCATTACACTCCCAGTGACCTTCGGGACTCGGGAGAACTACAGAACCGAGAAATTGATCTCCGATGTAGGGCAGATCAGTCTGCCTTTCAATGACATTCTGGGCAGGCCAGCTTTATACAAGTTTATGGATGCTACCCATTATGGTTATTTGGTGTTGAAGATGCCAACACCTACAGGCATTCTCCAGATCCGCGGAGATCGTACCGCAGGAGTCACTACACTGGAAGAACTCTATGCGCTTACCACAATGCAAGAGGAAGCACCCGGTAAGGAGCCAGCTGTGAATCCTCAAAGAATTCATCACAAAGGCTCTACCTCCACACCTCGTGTGCAACCAAGCAAAAACGCCGACATTCCTATCAATGTCGTTCAAATCGGTTCCGATGCTGCTCAGACTACCCTATATCGGGTGGTCTGAACAACAAATATGAACTCGCGCTCATCACTTTCCTCCGGCTAATGTCGTCGTGTTTGCCTGGCAACCGTCACAAATGCCTGGGATCCCTAGGGAGGTGATTGAGCACAATCTGAAGATTTACCCAGATGAGCGACATGTACACCAAAAGCCTCAGAAGCAATCAATCGAGCGGCAAAACTTCATCCGTCAGGAAATCAAGAAGTTGCTCGAAGCTGGATTCATCCGGGAAGTCTTCCATCCAAAATGGCTGGCAAACCCAATTGTTGTACCCAAGGCCCAGTGGGAAGCTTCAGATGTGTATCGACTACACCACCTTAAATAAGGCATGTCCAAAAGATCCATTTCCACTACCTAGAATAAATCAGATAGTGGACTCCACCTCTGGGTGTGAACTACTGTGTTTCTTAGATGCATATTCTGGATATCATCAAATCCAAATGTCTAAGGAAGATGAAGAGCATATTGCCTTCATAATAGTAGATGGATTGTATTGTTATCCTGCCATGCCATTTGGTCTTAAAAATGTTGCTTCAACATTTGTGCGAGCCATGTACAAAACATTTGGAGAGCTAATTAGAGACTTGGTGGAGGTGTATGTTGATGACATCGTCGTGAAGATCAAAAACAAGGAGTCACTCCTTGACAACTTACAAGCCGTCTTCAACAACCTGCGCACTACGCGCACCAAGCTGAACCCGGACAAATGTGTCTTTGGGGTTAGCTCTGGAAAGCTTTTGGGGTTCATGGTGACTCATCGAGGAATCAAGAGCTGAAGTAGCTCCTCACCACACTACCAATCCTAGTAGCTCCGAACCCTGGTGAGCCTTTACTGCTTTACATTTCGGCAACTACATAGGTTGTCAGTATGGTTCTGGTCACGGAACGACCGGAGCCATCTCTAATTCAGGAGTCTAGACCCCTCTGGGAGGGTCCGGAGCTACCTGAAGGCAAGTCTGGGTATCAACCCTCAGGCATGAATCCTCAAGGAGAGATGCTAGAGGATCAACCTCCTTCAAACGAAGGAGTAACTGCTACTAAACAAGAAGATCCAAACCCCTCTGCGAGGTCTGGGTCACTCTAGAAGAAGCTCCGGGTTCCTTCGGCAGGGACCAGGAAATTCTAAAAGAAGGTCCGGACCCCTCCGGGAGGGCCCAGACAGTCCAACGCCCTGTGTACTTCATCAGTGAAGTACTCCACGATGCAAGACAAGATACATTGAGGTGCATAAACTGCTTTACGCAGTCCTTATCGCCTCAAGAAAGCTTCATCACTATTTCCAAGCCCACAAAATATCAGTGGTAACTTCTTTTCCACTACGTGCAATTTTGCATAACCCTAATTCTACTTGGAATATTGCAAAGTGGGCAGCAAAGCTGGCAGAATTCGATCTAGAATTCGTGTCGAGACAAGCAATTAAAAGTCAAGCCTTGGCTGACTTTGTGGCGGAATGGACTCCCTCTCCATCAAACCCTGGGTGCCACAGTGAGTAGAAACCAGATCTCAAAGTTTCGGTATTCACTGAGCCTCACTGGACCCTCTACTTTGATGGCTCCATGCAGAAGCAGGGGGCCAGAGCTGGAATCCTTCTCCTGGCTCCGACCGGAGAGAAGGTCAAGTACATGGTACACCTTGATTTCAAGGCAACCAACATTATGGCGGAGTATGAAGCCCTCATCTATGGACTCAAGGTAGCAATATCTTATGGTGTAAAACAGCTGTTGGTGAAGGGAGATTCACAACTCATCATCAAACAAGTGAAAGGTGAATGCTCCTGCAACAATTTTCAATTAGCTTCTTATCTCCTTGAAGTCCAGAGGTTTCAGAAGGACTTCGAAGTCCTGGATCTCCATCATATTCAATGCCTTCATAACTCCGAAGCCGATGAACTCTCGACGAAAGCCTCAACCGAAGCTCCGGCTCCTAACAAAATGTTCGTCCGGAGGTTATCAAAACCAACAGCTCAGCCTGCCGAACTGAGCGAAGGGGGCGAGACCAGCACCTCGAAGCTGGTGGTTCTGGTGGCCCTGTTACCATGGTGCTCACTAAGGGTTGTAGGTGCTGTTGGCAGCTCCGAGCAACCCATCACGCAAGACTCAGAAGCTCAAGTTAGCTCCGATGCATGGATCTCGGAGATCCGAAGCTACTTGAAAGACAATATCCTTCCTGAAGATAGTGTATCCGCTGACCGGATTGTCAGATTGGCTTGGTAGAAGGGGATCTCTATCGACGCGGCGCTAATGGCATCCTAATGCGATGCATTGCAAGGGAAGAAGGCCGTTATTTCCTCGCGGAAATCCATGGAGGCGAGTGCAGGAACCACGCATCTTCTCGCACGCTGGTCGGTAAAGCCTTCTGGCATGGCTTTTATTGGCCTACAGCACTCCAGGATGCGGTTGAGCTAGTGAAGAAATGTGAAGCATGTCAGTTCCATGCAAAACGGATTCACACACCAGCTCAATCACTACAAATGATACCTCCTACATGGCCATTCGCTGTGTGGGGCATGGACATCTTGGGACCTTTCCCAAAAGCCGTCAGAGGTTACAAGTTCATATGTCGCCATCGACAAGTTCACCAAGTGGCTGAAAGCAACTCCAGTAGTAACAATAAATAAACAATCAGCAATAAAGTTCTTGAAATCCATTATATGCAGATTTGGAGTTCCAAACAAAGTCATAACTGACAACGGAGCTCAATTCACAAGTGCTGCATTCCAAGAATATTGTGAAGACCTCGATATTTAGCTTAGCTACACTTCAGTAGCTCATCCAGCAAGCAATGACCAAGCCGAGAGAGCAAATGCATAAATATTAAAAGGACTCAAGACGCGCACATATGAGCGTCTGAAAAAAACACGGAGCTAACTGGATTAAAGAGCTTTTGTCCACATTATGGGCGAATAGGACGACACCTAATCGGTCAACTGGGGAGACTCCATTCTTCCTGGTGTACGGAGCTAAATCAGCCCTTCCTCCGGAGATCACCTTGGGGTCCCTCCAGGTCTGGACCTTCGACAAAGCCACGCAGGACAAGCTTCGGCGTGAAGACCTTGACCTCGTCGACGAGGGAAGGTGCCAAGCAGCTGTTCGGAATGCACGTTATCGCCAAGCGCTCCAGTGCTACCATCAAAGGCATGTGTGTGACCGACAACATGAAGAAGGTGACCTGGTGCTCCAGAAGATACTAACTCTTGAAGGGATGAACAAACTTTCCCCCAGCTGGGCGGGTCCCTTTCGAGTCATTAAAGTATCCCGACCACAGTGCGTTCGCTTGGCAACCGAGGATGGGATCCCACTTCCCAATCCTCGGAACATCGAGCACCTCCGTAAGTTTTGTGCTTAGAATCACAGAGGTGAGTCTGTAATTACACACAAGGCATGTTGTAGTGCCATTATACAGAGACGAGCAAGTCCTCCGGGAGAACATCTGGACCCCTCCGGGAGGGTCCGGAAAGTTCAAGTAACACTTGACACAGTCACAACACTAAAAGTGTAACTACTTGCTCTGGGCTAGTACAATATGTATAGCACATTTAGCAGGGTCCATCACCCTAAGTGTGTCCTTGTCTCCCCTGTAATTCGGACCTATAATGAAAGGCATTGTTGTGTGAAAACAGACTCCACGTGCACTTACTTTTTGTACAAGGCTCAATATATCAAATTATTTTTACCCTACTTGTCTATAATGAAGTTGTGCAAATCTTTTTGAGCTTTGTTCCAAGTAATTCACATGCGTTACAAGTCTTATTGATAATCTTTTTGGATCTTAACATTGCTACATAGTCTACTTTCCTGAACGCCAAGCCAACATATGTCCGGAGTGCGCTATCGACTTAGCCTGGTCCTGCACCCTAAGTATGCTGCTCTACCTACACCTCGGCGGGCCTGAGTAGGGTGAGTACTAAAGGCATTTAGATCTAGGAAGATTCTAACAAAACACTTGTTATCGTGATGAGTTTCTTCGGGTCTTAAGTCCAAATAAGAATAATAAGTCACAACCAATTTATAGACAAGAGGACAAATTTTAATTTCTCTCTTGCCTTTAATGTGTAGGAAAAGCAAAAATTCACAGCGATGGTGGACGACACCGGAGCTACTAAGCTCCGACATCTTCCAAGACAGGTCCGTCGTCAACATCTAATATGTTGACGCCGGAGCTACCAAGCTCCAACCACTCCTGGGGGCCTGTCTTCGATGCTTCAAAATTGAAGACTTCAACATACTATCATAACCTTTGGTACATGTACACACCTCAACTGTACACATGTACCAGGGGGCCAACAAGACAAGACACAATATATTGAAGAAAAAGTGAAATTCAAGGCAAAAAGGAGGATTTCATTAATCAAAAGAACCGGATTACAAAATTGAGATTACAAGGGATAAAGGGAGAAAAATCCTAGCTACTGGAGGATCTAGGTCCTGTGGAAAAATGAAGCAACCTTCTCAGCAGCTTCTTGGACACTAGCCCTGGCGACATCCTCCTCCTTCGCGATGATTCCTTCAAAGACCGGATCAAGGGATAACTGGGGGTCTCGGCTTTGGTAACTTGCCAAGACATACTCGGCGATGTTTTTTGGCCAAGTATTTACCCTCTGTCTCCAGTGGATCGGTGATGAAATCACCCATTGCGTCGAGTTTGCTGCCAGCAGAGCCAAGTGTTGCCAGCGTCTGGTCCAGCTCCTGCGCCGGGTTCTCTGGGCGTATTGGACTAAAACTAAGAGGCATGAGGGCCCTATCCGCACGCCCCAGGAAGTCCCATACCATCAAGGACTCAGTCGCCTTCGAGCTCTGCAGCTTCTCCAGTGACCTCCGGGCGGCCAAAAGCTCTGAACCTTCACAGGAAAGTCGCTCAGCCAACTTAGCATGCTGCTGCATGATCTCAGCATCCTGCTTCTCCTGGTTGGCCAGCTCTGTCTCTCGGAGGTGGATGCGATTCCACCTATCAGGTAGGTCCTTTTCCCTACCCTTGACTCTCTCCTCCCTATCGGCAATGTCAGACTCTCTTATTGAGAGCTCTTGCCCCACTTTCTAGTTCTTCTTCCTCTCTTCCTCCTTCCATAGATCTAGCTTTTTGCTGCAATCCGCCAAATTTTTCTCACCCAGAGTCAACTTCTGGGTGACCACCTCCTCTCTCCTCACCACATCCTCCTGCTGCCCCAGGAGTTTTTCTTCCCTCACCTCCAGGTCCGCTCGATGCTTCAGGAGAGTTTCATTCAACTCCGCGAGCTTTTCGTAACGCTCATCAGCATCGTCACGTCTCTCCTTGGCTTGCTCCAAGATTTCCCTAGAGTTAGCATCGAGTGCCCGGATGGTGGCCTCCTTCTTTTCCATCAACTTATCCCAGTAATCTAACCGGGCCTTCTCCCCTTTGATCCATTCCTTCTGGTCAGCTAGCCTCGTCTGAGGAAGCTTGGTCTAAAAATGGAGTCTGTTGCGCCAACGCCTCAAGGTGTTGCGCTCCTACTCCAAGGCTTTGTTCTCATGTTCGAAGGCAAGCTGGACCTGCCGAAGGCTTGAGCAGGCATTGTCTATGGACAACGCCAGGGGGATAGGTTCTGGGCCTACCGAGACCATTTCCGTAGGCTCAAACGGGTTCTCTATCACAAAAATTGGGTCCCACTCTACAATAGTGGTCCCCTGTACTCCCGCAGCTCTAGGGCCGCTCTCCTATAGTGCTTCAGTGGCAGCAGAAGAACCCACGGGGAGAACTTCCACCTCTAGAGCAGTTGAAGGCACCACTTCCGGGTCTTAAGTTGACGGCTCCGAAGTTGAGGGACCTGTCACCAGTCCTGCAAGCTGCTCTGGCTCCGGCCTTGGTACCTCCGGGACCAGCACTTCTAGAGCAACAGCTGGAGCTGCAACTGGGGCCTCAACTGCCACTGGCTGGGGCTTTGGCGCGACGACCATCTTCGGCACAATCGCCGGACCAGCAACCACCTCCGCCTCAGCCGATGGACCCTCTACCACCTCCGGCTTAGCCGCTGGATCTTCAACCGTTTCTAGCACAAGGGCCGGAGCTTGGGTGATCTCCGGCTCAATAGCCTGGGCTTTAGCAACCTCTGGCTCAGCAGCCAGGGCTTCGGCAACTTCCGGCTTGGAAGCCAGAACTTGTGGCACCGCCGATGCAGGAGCATCAGCCTCTGCCCCCAAGGGCACATCTTCAACTTCCCTCCTGCGATCCGGCGCTACCGCAGGAGCTTCGGGTGAGGACTCCGAGTTCAAGCTCATGACAGCTGGCTCCGGAGCTGCCGCGACTTCTGCCTCCGCTTGACGAGGAGGCTCAACAATCGAAGCTAGAGCTTCGGCAGGTGCATTCCCAGCCGTTGCAACAGGCGTTGAAGCTCCGGATCCTTTCTTCGACACCCTGGAAGCAAAGGGAAAAGAAGATTAAGAACACATCAAAAACAAGACTAGCATTTTAGGGTGAGCAATCAATGCTTACCACGGGATGCTACCATCCCAGTCACCTCGGAACCTCTTCTTCTGAGGCCCGGAGCTAGAGCCCACCAAATCCGGTGAGAAAATTGCTTCGGACCTCAGTTGAGGAACATTCGTAGCCGTCGGAGTTCTTTCGGCCAGAGCTTCCCTTCGCCGGGAAGAACTCCCGGACTTGGAGCTTCTAGCCAACACAGAAGCCGGGGTCGACTTCCCGGAGCTTACGCCTCTTGAAGACGTTTGCACCGGAACAGGAGTAGCTACAGAAGACCTCCCCCTCCGGGGAGAAGCAACCGTCGTGGAAGGAGCAGGCCTGACAGACCTCCCGTCAGCGTGCTTCAACTTCCTCTTCTGGTTGGAAGGCTCAGCTGGTTCTTTGCCCTTGCCCTTGCCGACGTCTTCAGTCTTTTGGCATGGGGTGGAGGCAGTACCACCCTCGGAAGCTCCAGGGATCGCCAATCTGGTGGTCGGAAGCCTTTCCACCTCACCAAGGTCGTCAAGTGCCGGCATACTCCTCCGGAGCTCCCTGCTGAACTGCGCCTCCATGTTCAGAGGGAGGAAAGCCGCCGGCAGAGTTAAGTCGTCGCCTTCAACGTAAATTCCATGCTTGAACTTCTTGAGACGAAGCTCCAAAGCTGCACCATCCAAGTTGGATCTCAGGATGGTTTCAATCCGGTCGTCATCCATCACGCTGTTGAGGGCCCATGTGACCTTCTCCCTCTTCTTCAGCGGAGCCCACCTGTTGACCAGGAAGTTGTAGAAGATCATCTGGGGGGTCACTCCACCTTCCACGCATTCGCGGATCCTAGTCAAGACAGGGTTGAAGGCCTCTGACAACACCGGAACAATACTCCATGCGTCAGTGTCAACATTAGGGAGACCTTCGGGCAGCTCCAATTTCTCGTGCTCCTCTACCGTGATGATGATCCAATCCTTCTTCTAGTCGTCCCACTTGCTGGAAGGAAATGACCTCAAGTATTTGTAGGGGCATTTCTTGAGCTTCACAAAATAGTAGAAGCCAAGAAACTCGGACCCCTTGCTGGTGGTGTGGATGGTGAAGAAGGTGCAGAAAAGCTCGACGCAGGAGGGAATACCCACCCACATCTCGTAGAAGTGGACGAATGTCGCCACAAGACGAAGAGAATGGGGGCCAAGGTAGTATAGATGTAGACCATAGAAGTCCAGCAACATCAAAAGGAAAGTCGAGAAAGGCGGGATCAGCCCCACCATAGCGTACGCTGAGAAGTACACCATGTCGCCGTCGCGCTCCTTCTTGAACGGGAGCTTGTCGGCGCAGACCAGATGGTTGAAGGAGTCACTGGACCACCCCATGTAGGTCTGAACCTTCTTCAGATCATCATCGCTCTTGAGGCGGCTCTTGGGGAGACCCAACTCCATCACGGCAAAGTGGAGCAAAGGATGGAAAGTTAGGTAGAGTTTGGGAGGCTCTGAGCAGAAAGATGAATGAAGGCATAAAGAGTCATCAACTCGTGCACACTTTCCTTCTTAAGTAAGCCTCTGCGACACTTGGATGGAAACCGCAATGAGATCAAGGGTGCTTTTAAAAAATCTACCCCGTCTATGACGAGTGGGCCTGGGGCCACCTCGACGAAGAGATCGAGGTCCTTACCCAAGGCCAACTGTTGCCATGATGAGCGGCAGGAAACCCAATGTCGGTGCTCTAATAGGGCACGCGGAACAGATACGGTTTCATATTGGGAACTAGCGACCTTCAATTGCGTGAGATCTGCACTCAAAGATCTCATCTGCCGTATTCATAACAAGCCACGCGTCGAAGGTTCACTCCTGGACTGTCACTCTATCGGCGCATCAGAGGACTTTTGAAAATTGAAGAACAAAAATCGAGAATGGCCCACTTCTGGCAGAACAACTTAACCAAGGGGTTTCTCCCAGAGGTGGGCCCGGGAGCCACTGTCGGTACCCTATGTACCGGGTACCCCACGATACCGCAAGAAGTGCAAGAAAGTTCCACCCGTTAGAATCGAAGGCTTTCGCAGGTCCCACATGGCACGTTGCACTGGACCCACTCCCATCACATGGCTGGCTCCCGGGTTAACACGTGTAAAGTAAGACCGGAACAAAACTCTCAACCAAGGGAAGCTTTGGCTACTACAAGTGTACAACAGCCCCAGACCTAGTCCCCGTCAGAGAGGAGCTCCGGTACCGACACATGTACAACAACCCCGGACCTACCCTCCCGCAAGGGAAAGCTCTAGATCTGCCACGTGTGGAGCCCCCGAATCTTCGTCATCAACAGAAATACAAGCCGATCATAACAATTAAAGACATTGAAGGATAGTTAAAGCAGCAGTTACAAGGTCTGATAATGTGTCATTAATGCCATATTAATGACACACGATTAGTGCACTATTAATAGGGGTAATGCTGCCATGAAGGCATGTTACCACACTATTAATTGTACTCAATACTCTTTAGACAGTGAATTAGGTCATTAAGCACGCCAGGGCCACATGTTGGGCTAGGCCAGCTTTGTAACGGTCAGTCCTTAGAACTATAAAAGGGATGTACCGCATGAACATGGGGACATTCTGATCCAGGCTATTGCGACCTGACCCTAGTGAACGCACTCGCTCAATACAATTAAACAAACCCCGTGGAGTAGGGTGTTATGCTCAGGCGGCCCGAACCACGTAAATCTCTGAGGTCACCATCTTGATATTGATCTCTGCATGCCCCAACCACAAAAGAACATCCGCGGGCTGCTTCTCAGCAGGTCCAGGGGATGTGTCGTATTCAACACTTCGACAAATGCCCTCCCCACCTTTGTATGTGCCATGCATGAAACGTTTGGGGACCTTATTCGGGACCTAGTAGAGGTGTATGTAGATGATATTGTAGTAAAAATCCAGACACATACATCATTGCTAGAGAACCTCGCCCTAGTCTTTGACAGACTGCGGACCACACGCACAAAGCTCAATCCCGACAAGTGCGTATTCGGGGTCACAGCTGGGAACTCCTCGATTTCTTGGTCTTACACCGAGGATTGAGGCCAACCCAGCGAAGATCAAGGTAGTGGAGCTGATGCAGCCTCCAGCCCGCATCAAGGACGTACAAAAGCTTGCAGCTTGCTTGGCAACGCTAAGCCGGTTTATATCTAGGCTGTCTGAGTGGGCCCTCCCGTTCTTCAAACTCCCGCGTCAGTTCAGACCATTCGTTTGGACCAAGGAGGCAGAGTGGGCGTTTCGCGAGCTTAAGCAGCAACTGATGTCGTTGCCCATAATGGTGCCACTGGAGCCCAGGGAGCTCCTGTACCTCTACATCGCCGCCACAACAGAGGTAGTAAGCATGGTTTTGGTTGCAGAACGGGTCGGTCCCCAATAGCCCCGATAGGGGGAAGGGGCCCCTGCCGCTGATTCTGAGCCCCAAGGCTTGAAGCTCGCAGGGGGCCCCGACAACAGAGAAGCCTCTGGGTCCCAACCCCCATAGGATGTCCGGGTCCGCCTAGGGGGCCCCAGAGAGCAAGAAGCCTCTGGGTCCCAACCCGCAGAGGATGTCCGAGTCCCCCTAGGGGGCCCCAGAGTGAAAGATGGGTCCCAGCCCTCAGAGGATGTCCGAGTCCCCCTAGGCGGCCCCAGAGAGCAAGAAGTCTCTAGGTCCCAGCCCCTAGATGATGTCCAGGCCCCCTAGGGGGCCCTGCAGAGCAAAAAGCCTCTAGTTCCCAGTCCCCAGAGGATGTACAAGTCCCCCTAGGAACCCCAGAGAGCAAGGGGCCTCTGAGTCCGAGCTCCTAGAGGATGTCCGAGTCCCCTTAGGGTGCCCCAGAGATCAAGGAGCCTTTGGGTCCCAGCCCCAAAAGGATGCATCGGGCCTTGGGGACATGGAGTCTTTGGGCCCAGAGCAAATGGAAGAGGATGCACTGCTTTCTCCAAGGAGACTCCGGACCATCCAACGCCCGATCTACTTCATCAGCGAAGTCCTACATGAAGCAAAAACAAGGTACCTTGAGGTGCACAAGCTGCTCTATGCGGTACTAATTGCATCGAGGAAGCTTTGCCATTACTTTCAGGCACACAGAGTTTCAGTGGCGACTTCGTGCCCACTGGGTGCGATGTTGCACAGCCCCAATGCAACATGCAATATTGCCAAATGTGCGGCCGAACTGGCGGAGTTCGATCTCTTCATACCGCGACATGCAATCCAGGGGGCCGAGAAATCAGGGAACCGGAGCCCAGAGCACCGGTGCTTATCGGATCTCACTGGACACTCTTCTTCGACGAATCCTCGCGGAAGCAAGGGGCTGGAGCCGGTGTACTGCTCACCTCTCCAATAGGGGAGTAGTTCAAGTGAGCGATGAACCTCGACTTCAAGGCAACCAATGACATGGCAGAGTATGAAGCCCTCATCTTCGGACTCACTACAACGCAGAGTCTTGGCGTCCAGCAAATGCTGGTCAAGGCAGACTCCCAACTGATCATCAAGCAGGTCTCGGGAGAGTGCTGCTGGAATGACCCCCAGCTCGCGGTGTACCTACTGCATTTCAAGAAGTTTGAAGCATTTTTTGAGGCCTTGGACCTCTGCCATGTGCCACGCGCCGGCAACTCCATCGCTGACGCCTTGCCAACCATGGCGTCCACAGGAGCCCCTGTCCATGAAGGGGTCTTTGGCAGGAGGTTGGTGCGGCCAGCTGCTAGGCCTGCGGGACCTAACGAAGAAGGCGAGCCCAGCACCACAGAGCCGGCAATCACAATAGCCCTGCAACCATGGGGCCCGCCGAGGTTCTTGTGCGTCGCCGGTGACCCGAGATCACCCGACGTCCAAGATCCACAGGCTCAGCAGAGTCCCGATGCGTGGATCACGGAGATCCGAGACTATCTGAAGGACAACATCCTCTCGGAGGATCCAATATCCGCTAAGAGGATCGTGAGGATGGCGAAATGCTACATGCTGGTAGAAGGTGACCTCTGCCGGCGTGGCGCCAACAGTGTGATGCTACGGTGCATAACTCAAGAAAAAGCCTGTGACTTGGTCGCATAGATCCACGAAGGAGAGTGCAGGAATCACGCAGCTTCCAACAAACTGGTTGGCAAAGCCTTCTGGCATGGCTTCTACTGGCCAACATCACTACAAGACGCTGTCAAGCTGGCCAAGAGATGCAAGGCGTGCCAGTTAAACACTAAGAAAATTCACACTCCGGCGCAGACGTTGCAGATGATCCCGCACTCTTGGCCTTTTGTGATCTGGGGCTGGATATCCTGGGACTCTTCCCCAGGGCAGTCGGAGGGTACCGGTTCCTCTACATCCCGGTAGACAAGTGCACCAAGTGGCTGGAGGCAGCCCCAGTGATCAACATGAACAAGGAGTGTGCAGTCAAGTTCACCAAGTCGATTGTCTGCAGGTTTGGGGTCCCGAATAGGATCATCACCGACAACAGGACCCAATTCACCAGTGCAGCTTTCCAGGACTACTGCGAAGACCTCGGCGTCCAAGTTTGTTTTGCATCTATGGCTCATCCAAAGAGCAATGGTCAAGTCGAAAGGGCCAATGCTGAGATCCTCAAGGGCCTCAAGACACGCACGTATAACAACTTGGATAAGCATGGTGCCAAGTGGGTCGACAAACTCCCCTACGCACTATGGGCAAGCCGGACATCACCCATCCGCTGCACTGGAGAAACACCTTTCTTCCTGGTGTATGGGGCCGAGGCTGTCCTCCCCCAAGAGATCACAGTGGGCTCACTACGAGTCTGAGCGTTCGATGAAGCCTCACAGGACCAACTTCGACGAGAAGATGTCGACCTCTTCGACAAAGCAAGGTGGCATGCCACCATCCGAAATGCACGCTACCGACAGGCGCTCAGGCGCTACAGGAGCGGTTTGTGCGGAGTAGAGAGATCCATACAGGTGACCTGGTGTTGTGGCGTATACTTTCTCGAGAAGGGTCGCACAAACTCTCCCCCAGCTGGGAGGGCCCCTTTCGAGTGACACAAGTATCCCGCGCCTGGTGTGTCTGCCTGGCCACAGAAGAAGAAGATCCCCTCCCCAACCCTTGGAAATAAAGCACCTCTGTAAGTTCTATCCCTAAGCATATAGTAGGCAGTGTAGGGTGTCATGGTGCCAAGGAACGGCACTTAGTGTTGACGGTCCTTAAGTACCACATTTTGATCGTCAATTCACCTCATAATGTGCATAAAAGAAACACAAAACATAGTGGTAGGATTATACACTAACCCAATTCCACAAGTGTTGGTGTTTATATGTATGCAGGTGAATTATTACCCGAAATACCAAAACTTGCAGGGATGAATCCATGAAAATGGATTTCAATGAATCAGGCGATGACACGTGGCAACACATCGATCAAATGGCCCACAAACAGAAGAATACGAGGAGATCCAACGGTGTTGCACCCATATATATCAAGGGGGCCCAACTGGAAGCCACCTGGAGGAAGCACTCCTCGAGGGGAGCCTTGAACAGGTCGGCCGAACTAGGTGTTCGGCTGACCTCTTCCTGACGCCAAACTTGGTCAAATGACACGTGTTGGCTCCTCCTGACTCCCTGGAGTCAATGGTGACTGATTCACGTGTTAATTGTGGCGGGAACCGACCCTTCTCCACCTTTAAATAGACCCCCTCACTTCACTTCTCACAAACACCAAAAGTGGAGAATAATACTACACTCCAAAAATTTAGAATAGTCCTAGAGGCTACCAATGTAGAAGGAGAGTGTGGTGAAGAGTCTAGGAGAAGGAGGCTTGGACTTGTCAAGTCCCTCTTCTACACTTGTACCTCTACAAAGATTTTACTCAATCAAGTAAGCCTTTGTGAATTCAATACAAGTTTGATATTTTATTCTTAGTAGTTTGCACATGTAGTTACTTGTGGGTTCACTGCTTTAATTCATTAGAGGCTCTAGTTGTAGCTTTATGTTCGAAACAACTAGAGTAGTGATTTAGAATGTAAGTGTGGTGCTTAGATTATAAATCATCAGTGGATATCTCATAGACCCACGGATTGAAGAGGTAGGCAGTAGGTGGTGACAACCCTATCTGTCCTTTGTAATCCTCCACGTTCGGCTATGCCATAGGCTCTTGGCGGGAGTCTTCCTAGTATTGCTAGGAGTAAGCCCATGCCCGAAGCAAGCATCTACTACAAACAACCTTGAATTAGGATCAATACTTTATATTCCTCTTTGTTCCTTGCCTACCAAACAACTTTGTGTCCTTGGGTGAGCTAGTTCGAAAGATTAGCACACACGTTCTTTGGATTCGATACCCTTGGGAATACTCCTTAAGGGGAAGTCCTACAATGGTATTTCCGTGCACTTGCGGATAACTTGTGGTGTTAAGAAATACCAAAAAGCATTTCTGGCGCCGTTGTCGGGGAACGGTTGCTGTTAATCTTCGAACCAAGATCACCATCGTATCATATCCCCCTTATCTATCATATTACCTTTCTTATTCTTACCTTACCACCACCATATAGATGGAGCAACCCACCATTCTTTCTTACTCCGCTCCGAAGGGCAAGTTCTGTGAGCCACCGCCTTCGGCGGAACCTATTTGTTCAACCAGCTATGAAATTCACCCTAGCTTTATAGCCATGGTTCAGGAACAATCCTTCTCAGGAATGGATTGTGAAAACCATTACCACCATCTACGAGAGTTCGAACAACTGTGTTCATGCCTTCTAATCAAAGGTATGACACAGGAAACTCTCAAATGGAAGTTGTTTCCTTTTTCCCTCAAGGAAAAAGCAAAACAATGGTACAACCACTACGTTGGGAAGACAAACGGTGATTGGAGTGAATTATGAGACAAATTTTGTCTTGCTTTCTTTCCCATTACCTGAATTGTTTCCTTACGAAAGGAAGTACTATGCTTCCAGCAGATGGAGAAGGAATCCATAGGTGCAGCATGGGATAGATTTTCTCTTTTGAAAAATTTTGTCCCTGATTTGTTAATCCCTGATCCAATGCTTTTGCAACATTTCATCATGGGATTGAACAAAGAGTCTTCCCTATATCTTGACACTACAGCTGGAGGATCTTTCCTCCATAAGACTCCAGAAGATGGCAAGGATCTTCTGGACAGAATTCTAGAAAATTCTTCCTTCATTATGGGTCTTAATGAGCCTCCCCAAGAGGAAGTCATGTCAAGAATGGGGGATACACTCTTGGACAAGGATGAACCCATTTCTTGTTTACCCCAAGCCTTGCCAGAGGAATACTCTCCCGAACCCGAGACTACGAAGGTAGAAGAAATTCAGCCCTCACAGTTTCCATTTTACTTCGAGGAAGAGCTTTTTGAAGATTATGGAAATACCTTGAAGTATTGTTGCTATAGGAAACCTACATTGCCACCAACTCCACCTAAACCACCTGACGGGGTGTTCGTCCGTCAGACGGTCAAGGAGTTGACCTCTATCCTAAGCAGAGAGTGGACAGCTGAAGTCGAGAATTCACCCGAAATTCTTCGAATGACCTCACCTTTGGCTACCATTTTATGTTCTATTAGAGGGACACCAATGAGAATCCTATACAACCCTACCGTTGGAGCAAATCTCATTTCTAATTCTTGTGCTCTTGCCATTCTTGGCGATGTGCCATTGGCACCAACACACAAATCCTTCCGAGATTCATTTGGAACAATTCTTGAAGGATGTGGGGTTCTGCAACAAGTGTCTGTTAAACACAAAGATGTTGAGTCTCTCCTAGATTTTCACGTGTTCGAAATCCAAGGTTTCGACACCATGATATGGATTCCCATAGAGAAATTTCTCATGGAAGTTCCTTTAGAAGGAAGCTTCAATATCAATCTTGGAGGGAGGAATTTATCCATGCCTATTTTGCTTTCAAAGAACACATCTGCAGAATCTCTCATCCAAGATGAACCAATGGAGGAGGTTAGGACTCTTCAATTTTTAGAACCCCCTCAAATTGAAGGAGAAGAAGACTTCGTCCAAGATGAGGATGAATTTCAAGAGGAAATTGAATTGCCAAAAGAAGAGCCCTCCCCAAAACCTCCTGTTGAGCTCAAGATTCTACCTCCAGGCCTACGTTATGCCTTTCTAAATGGTGATTTGGAAGCCCCTGTCATCATAAGTGACAAGCTTTCAGATGATGAAACGCTCAAACTCATAGCCATGTTAGAAAGGCATAGAGCTGTTTTTGGATATTCACTTCAGGATCTCAAGAGAATTAGTCCAACGTTATGCACCCATCGTATTCCTGTTGACCCTGAGAGTGTCCCCTCAAGGGAACCTCAAAGGCGATTGAATAATGCGATGCGGGAAGATGTCAAGAAAGAAGTATTGAAACTTCTGCATGCCGAGATTATTTACCCCGTTCCTCATAGTGAATCGGTAAGTCCAGTTCATGTAGTGCCTAAGAAGGGAGGTATGACGATCGTTCAAAATGAGAGGAATGAATTATGTCCTCAACGGACCGTCAAGGGATGGAGGATGTGCATTGACTACCAAAAACTTAACAAGGCAACAAGGAAAGACCATTTTCCATTACCCTTCATCGATGAGATGTTAGAGCGATTGGCAAAACACTCCTACTTATGTTTCCTTTATGGGTATTCGGGATATCATCAAATTCCTATCCATCCCGATGATCAAAGTAAGACCACGTTCACATGTCCTTGCGGGACCTATGCCTACCGGCGTATGTCCTTTGGACTGTGTAACGCTCCTGCCTCTTTCCAGAGATGCATGATGTCTATATTTTCAAACATGATCGAGGATATCATGGAAGTTTTCATGGACGATTTCTCCATCTATGGAAAAACTTTTGATCATTGTCTAGAAAATTTAGACAAGGTCTTCCAAAGATGACAGGAGAAGGACCTTGTCTTAATTGAGAAAAGTGCCATTTCATGGTCCGGGAAGGCATCGTTCTTGGACACTTGGTGTCCGAGAGAGGGATAGAGGTGGAAAAAGCTAAAATTGAAGTTATTGAAAAACTTCCACCTCCTATCAATGTTAAGGGAATCCGTAGCTTTTTAGGTCATGCGGGGTTCTACCGACTATTTATCAAGGATTTCACCAAAATTGCTAGACCCCTCACCAACCTATTAGCGAAATAAGATCCCTTTGATTTCAATGATGAATGCCTTAAATCATTTGATATACTCAAAAAGGCACTCATCTCAGCTCTAATTATCCAACCTCCTAATTGGACGCTGCCATTCGAAATCATGTGTGATGTCAGTGACTTTGTTGTTGGTGCAGTCTTAGGCCAAACCAAGGATAAAAAGCATCACGCAATAGCCTACGATAGAAAAACTCTGTCAGTAGCCCAACTCAATTATGCCACAACTGAGAAAGAGCTCCTAGCAGTAGTTTTTGCTATCGACAAGTTTAGATCCTATTTGGTTGGAGCAAAGGTCAAAGTCTACACAGACCATGCTGCTTTCAAATATCTGCTTACCAAAAAGGATGCTAAACCCAGGATAATTCGATGGATTCTTCTACTCCAAGAATTTGATTGGAAATAAGAGATAAGAAAGAAGTAGAGAATTCAGTAGCAGATCATCGTTCACGTATGGAAGTCCACAAACCATGGACATACCTATCAATGACTTCCTACGAGATGATATGCTCCTCAAGGTGACAGACTCTCACCCTTGGTATGCGGATATTGTGAACTTTATGTTCACAGGATACGTACCACCAGGGGAGAACAAAAATAAACTCATTTATGAGAGTCATAGACACCTTTTGGATGACCCTTACCTCTATCGAGTATGTACCGATGGTGTTCTTAGAAGGTGCATCCCATCAATCGAAGGCACCAAAATTATATAGAAATGCCATGCTGACCCCTATGGTGGTCATTACGGTGTTTACCGTACTCAGGCAAAGATCTGGCAGAGTGGATTCTATTGGCCTTCAATGTATGAAGATACCAAGGAATTCATTCGCAGATGTTGGAAATGCCAGAAGCATGGAGGAATCTCTGCTCGCGATGCGATGCCCCTAACATACAATCTCCAAGTGGAATTATTTGATGTATGGGGTATTTATTTCATGGGACCTTTTCCTAGGTCTTATGATTGCGAGTATATTCTGGTTGCCGTCGATTATGTGTCAAAATGGGTAGAAGCATTGCCATGCAAAAATGCTGATTCCAAGCAAGCAAGGAAAATGTTCCATGAGATCATTTTCCCACGCTTTGGAACTCCCCGTATGGTCATAAGTGATGGAGGGTCTCATTTCATAGATAAGACCTTCCGGAACTTTTTAAGTGAACTTGGAGTCTAGCATAACATTGCTACCCCATACCATCCACCGACAAGTGGTCAAGCAGAAACATCTAATAAGCAAATTAAGAATATTCTGCAAAAGACTGTCTTGGATATGGGAACAGGATGGAAGCAAAAGCTACCCGATGCATTGTGGGCATATCGTATTGCCTACAAGACACCTATCGGCATGTCTCCTTTCCAACTTGTCTATGGGAAGACTTGCCATCTTCCCGTAGAATTGGAACATAGAGCGTATTGGGCCATCAAGTGGTGGAACATGAATCTTAACGAAGCTGGAAATCACCGATTGAAGCAAATCTCTGAGTTGGAGCAATGGAGAGATAAGGCGTACCACAGTGCAAGAATTTATAAAGAGAGAACCAAAAGATGGCACGACAAGAGGATTACATCGAAAGAGTTCAAACCTGGAGATAAAGTTTTACTCTTTAACTCTAGGGTTAAACTCTTTGGACATGGGAAGCTTAGAAGTAAATGGGAAGGACCCTTCACTTTAGTAGAGACTTCATCCCATGGAGCAATCACACTCCAAGGTGATGACGCTCAACTATTCAAAGTGAATGGGCACCGACTCAAATTATTTCTCGATTCCCAAAAGGATATAGAAAAATAATTTGACGTGGTAAATCTAATCGATTTCCATGCCATTTCTTTCAATTCTGTTTAAATTCTCCACGTCCAACTAATGGGCCCATCCAATTCTTCATCTATGAGGCCCATCGACCCGAGAAAATATGGCCCGAACGGAGCCAGAAGGGGGTCAGCCGACTCTCCCATCGCGCCGCTCGCGTTCTGTTTTCTCGTGTTGAGCCTCCTCGATATCCTCCACAAAATCCTCCGTGAAACGCGTCATTCCCCGCCTACTTTGATTTAAATAAAGTGAACTTACCGGTTCATCTAACACCGGTAAAGTTCCCCTTTTAGTGTATTTTATTGAATAAAGAATTCAGGAAACAAGTGTGGGGGAAACATGTCTCCAAGTCACGAAATCCCGATGTGAAAAATCAACGTTGCATATCAAAACATGACGCGACCGAATGGGCAAAACGACCCGACGAAACAGAGGCATAGAAAAGCCACCAAGAGGTCGGCCGAACCCCCTGGTCGGCCGACCTGTCTCCTGCACCATAAGACTCCATTTCGCTCCAAAAAATCGGTTTGGATTTCCTATCCCCACTTTTATGTGCTACCCTCCTGTTTAAGTTGATTTCATATTTTTTCATTGCATATCTAAAATGAATCAACTCAACAAATTGAAATAAAATTTGGTAGTCAAGGATTTGCTTAAGCTGAAAATTTGAATACTTTATATTTCAATTCATTACCTTGTCTATGATTCCCATAATTCAATAGGAAAAACACATCATCTAGGTATTTGACTAGTGTGATATGGTAAATGAGTTCTTTAGAAATCATCCTTTTGCTTGAAATTGATTTTGACATTTGTAACTATTTAAGTCTTGAACTTTGCCTAAATCTCTCATTGGAAATTTATATACCCACCAAGGCCATATGATATATTCATTGAAAACCACAAGCGTATGCCACTTTGCTTTTCATTGAACTTTGTCAAACCCGTGACCCAATTGAGTGACATGCATGAACTTTTTTAATTGAAAACACTTGTGCACTCCATTCATGCAAAATTTCTCACATTGAGAGTTTGCATCCACCGATCACCCATCCGCCAAAAAGAAACTCCATACAATACAAATGAAAGCCTCTCTAAAAATAAAAAGGAGTAGAAGACATGGCTACAAGAAAAAGAAAAAGCATCCACTCTTGAAAAAGAGTAAGAGTGCTAAAAAAAGTAGCCATGTTTCATCCTTAAAAGAGAGCAAATTCATTGGAGTTATCACCTCACCCCTCCATTTCATTCATGTGCACATGAATTTTCCCTTCACTTTGTTCATTGCATAAGTCTCTCATAGGATCAAGTTTTTGACTTAGTAACATATGAATTGCAAATGTGTGCCACATTCATCCCTACCAAGCTCCAGATATAGCCACTTTTAGTATAGGGACAAGAATTGGCAAAACATGCCATGGTGAGGACTCAAACACTTTGAGAGATTTGAGAGATTCCAATCGAGAAGGCAAGGGAAAAAGTTCCTATGACTTTCAAATATAGCAATTGCCAAATCATTTCAGCAGAGAATGATCCAAGGGAACTTCATTCTAACCGTTCCACTTTTCAAACGCCCAAGATTGATGTGTTAGCCACATACACAAAGGGGATCCATGAATTCAGGTATAAGTTGAAATATCTAGTATCCTTATTTTCTACCTTATAGCAAATTCATGACAACACTCTAGTTCTTCTTGCCTTCACTCGAGGACGAGCAAAGGACTATGTGTGGGGGAGTTTGTTGACGGCCCTTACGTACCACATTTTGACCATCAATTCACCTCATAATGTGCATAAAAGAAACACAAAACATAGTGGTAGGGTTATACACTAACCCAATTCCACAAGCGTTGGTGTTTATTTGTATGCAGGTGAATTATTACCCAAAATGCCAAAACATGCAGGGATGAATCCATGAAAATGGATTTCAACGAATCAGGCAATGACATGTGGCAACACATAGATCAAATGGCCAACAAACAGAATAATACGAGGAGATCCAACGGTGTTGCACCCATATATATCAAGGGGACCCACCTAGAAGTCACCTGGAGGAAGCACTCCCCGAGAGGAGCCTTGACCAGGTCGGCCGAACCAGGGGTTCGGCCGACCTCTTCCTGGCGCCAAACTCGGTCAAATGACACGTGTTGGCTCCTCCCGACTCCCTGGAGTCAATGGTGACTGATTCGCGCGTTAATTGTGGCGGGAACCGACCCTTCTCCACCTATAAATAGGCCCCCTCACCTCACTTCTCACACACACCAAAAGTTGAGAATAGTACTACACTCCAAAGGTTTAGAATAGTCCTAGAGGCTACCAAAGTAGAAGGAGAGTGTGGTGAAGAGTCTAGGAGAAGGAGGCTTGGGCTTGTCAACTCCCTCTTCGACACTTGTACCCCTACAAAGATTTTACTCAATCAAGTAAGCCTTTGTGAATTCAATACAAGTTTGATATTTTACTCTTAGTAGTTTACAAAAGTAGTTACTTGTGGGTTCACTGCTTTAATTCATTAGAGGCTCTAGTTGTAGCTTTGTGTTCGAAACAACTAGAGTAGTGATTTAGAACGTAAGCGTGGTGCTTAGGTTATAAATCATCACTGGATATATCGTAGACCCACGGATAGAATAGGTAGGCAGTAGGTGGTAACAGCCCTATCTGTCCTTTGTAATCCTCCACGTTCGGCTATGCCATAGGCTCTTGGCTGGAGTCATCCTAGTATTGCTAGGAGTAAGCCCGTGCCCAAAGCAAGCATCTACTGCAAACTACCTTGAATTAGGATCAATACTTTGAATTCCTCTCTATTCCTTGCCTACCAAACAACTTTGTGTCCTTGCGTGAGCTAGTTCAAAAGATTAGCACACACGTTCTTTGGATTCGATACCCTTGGAAATACTCCTTAAGGGGATGTGCTACAACGGTATTTCCGTGGGCTTGCGGATAACTCTGTGGTGTTAAGAAATACCAACACTTAGGACAACCAAGCTCTTGGGGGGGGGGGGGGGGCAGGTCCAGAGTGTTCAGCCGTTTAGCTTGGTCCCGTACCCTAAGCATGAACACTCTACCTTCCTTACCAACCGGAGTGGGTCCTTGCTATATTGTAAAGCCAGTCTCCTCCTATTAATGCTAATTTGAAAAAATCACTGTCTTACCATGTGTTTTCTCTTATGTTCACTTAATTACCAGTTAATTTTCTGTCGATCAGTCTAGTCTTGTACTTTCGTATATTATCTTCATATAGCTGGTGAAATTTTTTCTAGGACCCTACTGAAGGAGGACTTGTTTGAGGTACCTACAAGGTGTTCTGGGACATTGCGGCTGCCCTCTTACTTGAGGTCCTGTGGTGCCAAATGGTCCCCCACGAAAGGCCTATGCCGAGTTGGAGGTCCAGAGCACGCAGCCTGCTTAGCCTGGTCTTGTACCCTAAGCATGCGCATTTTGCCTCCCAGTGCTACGGCTAAGTACTCAGGGCTAGAACGCTCACACCCCAAATAAGGTGGGAGCTGGACCCCGGGCACTAACACACTCAATTACCCAAACCCTGCGTACCAGCTTAGGGCTGTAAGACATGGCAAAGCTAAAAAAATAGGAAAATATCACCAACGAGCAAAAAATATGCACCCCTATTACGTGTGCAGGATATTCAAATCATCCAGTTCTGACACCTCCTAGGGGGCCTGTCGTCAACGCATCTACGATGATGACGGGCGACATTAGAGCATCCAACTCTCACACCTCCCAGGTAGCCTACCATCGTCATCTCTACAATGATGGTGGGTGACGTCAGAGCAGCCAGCTCCGACACCTCCCAAGGGACCTGCCATCGACGCATCTACAACGATGGTGGGCGACGCCAGAGCATCCAGCTCCAGCATAACCCAGGGGGCCTGCCTTCGACATCCCAGCATGTTGACGACAGCAACAAGTGAGTAAACTCTCATGCCCACTCTTGTTGTTAACAGGGTTCTCTTGTGGTATGTTATAAACCAGGGGCTTGTCGTCGATGCATCTACAACTATGACAGGTGATGCCGGAGCATCTAGCTCCGGCACCCCCAGGGGGGCCTGCCGTCGACGCATCTACAACGATGGTGGGCGACGCCAGAGCATCCAGCTCCGACATCACCCAGGGGGCTCGCTGTCGACGTCCCAGCATGTTGACGACAATAACAAGCGTGGATAAGTGAGTAAACTCTCCCGCTCGCTCTTGTTGTTAACAGGGTTCTCTTGTGGTATCCTTTAAACTAGGGGCCTATTATCGATGCATCTACGACGATGGCGGGTGACGCCAGAGCATCCAGATCTGGCACCCCCCAGGGGACCTGCCGTCAACGTCTCTACGATGATGGTGGGCGACACCAGAGCAGCCAGCTCTGACACCTCCCAATGGGCCTACCGTCGACGTCTCTACGATGATGGTGGGAGACGCCAGAGCAGCCAGCTCCGGCACCTCCCAAGGGTCCTGCCGTCGCGGTCTCTACGACGATGATGGACAACGCCAGAGCAGCAATCTCCAGCACCTCCCAAGGGGCCCACTGTCGATGTCCCAGCACGTCGGCGATAGCAACAAGCGTGGATAAGTGAGTAAACTCTCCCGCCCTACTATTGTTGCTAACAGGGTTCTCTTGTGATAGCTTGTACAACAGGGGCCTGCTGTCGACGTCTCTACGAAGATGATGGATGACGTCGGGGCATCCAACCCCAACACCTCACAGGGGTCCTGCCGTCGACGTCTCTACAAAGATGGTGGACGACGCCGGGGCATCTAGCCCCGACACCTTCAATGAGGCATGTTGTCGACGACTTTAGATGATGAAGGGTGACGCCGGAGCAGCCAGTTCCGGCACCTCCCATGGGGCCTGCCGCCGACACATCTATGTCGATGATGGGCGACGCCAGAGCGTCTAGCTCCGGCGTCACCCAGGGGGGGCTGCCGTCAATGTCAACACTCAGACAAAGATCGGCGCTTCTGAACGGGCCACACCGAGGCCAACCACCCATGCTCCCCCACTTCGCTGGGGACCAGTCGAAGACATCCTGCGCTCAAGTGGTAGGCGTACCAGACAACCTGGCCACGCCTACCAGGGGGCTTCTAAGGGGGTTCCATAGGCAGGACGTCAACTAGCGACAAATCGCCCGTGTCAACTGTGCAAGCTTTGGTTCCTCAAAAGCTAACGACATCATCAAAAAGATCTTCAAGACCTTACATAGAGAAGGAATTGGTGCAACAATTTGAGAAGCACAAGACAAGCCAACAAGCAAAACAACAAAGATTCAAATTCATTAAACAGTTATTTATACAAAGGGGTCATCCCTAGATAGAAAAAGCATTCCGCCTAGGTGCTGCTGATCTCAATCCTGCTGGAACGAGGAGGCCACCTGCTTGGCAAGGTCCTGGACTTTGGCTCTCGCCTCTTCCTCTTGGTCATAAAGGGGGCCTTTCTCCACCGGCTCCAGTGGGATCGTTGGGTACCAGCTCCGGAAGCACACTAAGACATGGGAAGCCACCAGCTCAGCCAGCTCCCTTCCCTTGACCTCCAGCCGACTCGCAAGGATGGTGTTCACCATCCCCAACGTCGAGCACAGGGAGTCCAAAGCTAGGAGCAACTCGGCCACCCCATGAGATGGCTCCCCGAAGGACGAGGGGCTCCAACACCGCCCAAGTAAGGGCCAGGAAGTCCCGAACCCCTTGGACCTCGATCATGTAGGAGGCCTGGAGGCTCTCCGCCTCTCTCCGCGCAGCTTCCTCCCGATCGACGATATCCTAAGGAGGGCGCTCCAGATTGTCCTCCCAGCGCTTGATGGCAAGCTCCAAGTCCTGCATATCCCGGCACTTCTCTCCGGCCCCGGGAGACCTCCTCCTCCTTCACCGCCAAGTCCCGTTCCGCATCAGCAACGACAACTTCATGGGGGACCAGCTCCAACCTCTCATCCTCGCACAGCTTCAGGCGAGCATCGACGATGGCATGGGACTTCAAGGCCTTCACCTCGAGCTCCTTGTTTTTGGGGTCGACCAGCTTCACCAAGCACCGCTCCTCTGTGAGGGTATACCACTCTCGGGCGAAAGCAGCTTGCGTCTGGCGCAAGACGGATTGGGCCACGACAACGGCATCGGCAAGAGGGATCGTCGTGACCGTCGCCACGGACGGTAGCCCCTCCGCCCCTTCTGCCAACATCGCGGCAAGCACCAGTGCCTGGGGACCAGATGGATCCCCAGCTAGAGCTCCAGGAACCGCCGCATTGCTGCCCAGCACTGAAGTCCCCTCCTCTGCTACAAGGGCATCATTGGCCACCGGTGGCGAGTCGCCATCTTTTGTGCCAATGACATCAGGCGTCGGTGCCGCTTTAACGGCGGGCGGGTCGGCTCTGCCAAGAGAAGCTGCCATGACCAAGGTAGCTGCCCCCTCGCTAGGCACCTACTTGCCTGACACTTCCTTGCCTAATGCCACCTCTGCCCGGCCTGCCTCGATGGACGAAGGTGCAGAGACATCAACATCACCAGGGACCAACGCACTTTCGAGTGTAGGATGCGGCGCAACAGACCATGTTCCAGCTCCGGGAGAGGCAGGGGCTCTCAAGCCCACCCCTGGAAGCACCAAGAGCACCAAGTCGGCTGACGACGCCCTAAAAAGCCAAGATAAAACTTCGTCAAAGCAAAAAAGAAAAAGAAGAGAAATAGCAGAGGAAGAAGTTGTGGCTTACCAGCGGTTCGGACCGCTCTAGTGACCCTGGCTTCCCACCTCACACGGTAGATCGAGGTCATCGGGACCTGATGACAAGGCCGTCACCGTCGTCTCTAGCACCGGATCTTGGTCGACTCGCGTTAGCGAGGTCACCTGCGCAGACCCCTCTGCGCCCCCTTCGGAACGAGAACCACTTCTGGAACTGAAAACCAAGTCGACAACAGGGGCTTCGGCCGCTCCGGCTCCATCGATGAGAAATTGAGGTACCGTCCCACCGCGTCAGCTTCTGCTTCTTCGTCTTAGTGGTGGCAGGACCCACAACCAGAGGGCGAGAACGATTTCCCAGTGATGAAACTGGCACTGGCTGGCTACCCTCCAGCCTGACGGAGGATGTTGGGGGCCTGCCACCGCCCTTTCGAATAGAGGGAGGAGGACTCCGACCTTGGTTGCATCATGGCGTGACACCACGCTAGGACCGCTGAAGCCCCAGACGTCTCCTCGGAGTGGAAGTGGGTAACGCCGCACACGTTGACTGCCGGCATCGAGCTCAGCAGTTCGTTCCTCACATCGAGGGTTATAAAGAGCGGTTGGCAGTTGTCCGGGATGGAGACGTGCTCCTCGTCGACCATGTCACAAGTCACCACCTTCAGCAAACCCTCCAACATCTCTGGGATGTGGTCATCCAGAGCCAGCCGGCACGGATCATGGGTACCGGTGTAGTGCCAGGCCCCGTACTGGCGCTTCTGGAGAGGGGCGGTGCGGCGGGGCAAGATGTCGGCCAGCACCATCAGGGAGGTCAGGCCTCTGCTCGCCAGGAATCGGATCCTCCTCAATACCGGCGTATACTTCTTCGGCAACCCCCTGGAAAGCTTCCCAAGTGATGGGACTAGAAGTCGGACCTTCAGAGGGCATCCTCAGCGCAGGATGGGCCTCAACCCGCACGATCGCCCGATCTTCCCTCCAGGTTTTCCACTTGGCCCCTTTAAGCGAAGGGATGTAGAGTCGGGAGGTATTGTCCCAGTGCCGAAAGTAGTAGGCACCCACCTGGGTCATCTCGCTCTTTTCGATAATCTTAATCACAAAGAAGGACTAGAACATCTCCACTATTGGCTTGTAGCCCACGAACGCCTCACAAAAGTGGACGAACACAGCGATAATGACGAAGGAATTCAGCGACAGGTGGTGAAGCTGCAGCCCGTACTCCTCCAACACTGCGAGGTAGAACCTTGATGGTGGGAGCCCAAGCCTCGCAGACACGTAGGCGGTGAAAAGGACAGTCTCGTCTTCATGCAGGTCTTCGAGGGTGGGAGATCCGCAGTGGATCTTCCATGCACACTCTGCTGCCAACCAGCCAAGCAGTCGCCGCATCGACAACAGGTCATCGGCCAACTGGAAGCGAGAAGGAGGTAGTGGAGAAGCCATTGGAGCAAGCGAAGGTGAGAGCTTTGGCTGAGGGGTGAAGGCTCAGGCGCTCGAGGAAGAAGGCGAAAACTCAGGCTGTGGGGTGTGAGTAAGGAAGGAATCATTCCCTCGAACAAAGGTTTCCTTTTTGATCACCCCCACAAAACCTGACTACTTTGTGCAAAGGATCAGCCCGCACCACTCAACACACAGCACCCATGACAATGGGCCCTACGCCCCCTGTCAGAAACACTGGCCCAGACAGTTAGCCACTTGAATAAAGAGTTGAAGTGGCTCCCATAAAGGCGTAGCGAACGAAAGTGCTATAGCTGCATTGGGAACCATCACGGTTAAAGGCGCCGCAGAAGATAGAGATACTACAGCAAACAAAGATCTCGTCGCCATATCCCTTCCACAGGATGAGGACGCGTGGTGGTTAGCTGAAGCGACCACCGCTTCGACTGTCCAAGATAGAATTCAAAGCAAAGTGCAGGAAAACATGGAACGGGCTCCACCTTTGGACTCTTCACCTCGCCCCAAGGTGGACCAAGGGGCCACTGTCGGTACCCTGTAGATGGGGTACCCTCGCACATAGGATGAAGACACTGAGGCACGTCCAGTGGCGCCACGTGTCTCGAAGGTACCAAGACCTCAGTCTCCCTCAAAGATCAAGCTCCAGCATGACCACGAGAGCCTTGAAGATGGTACTCGGCCCCTCTAGAGAGACGGGCTCCTGAGATGCCACGTGTAGGGGCAAGACCTCCCCCAACCTTGGTGGAGAGCTCCGGTGCATCCATGTGGCTCAGAGCGCCAGGTTCAGCACCCCCCCACGGGAAAGGGCCCAGAGCTGCCACATTCCCTGGAGAGCCCCGGAGCTGCCACGCGTCACGAAGGACGAGGAATGGCCTCCCTAGGAGGAGTCATCCCCGACGCTGCCACGTTTCCCGCAGCTTGCCCTGTACAGTAAGATGCGGGAGTTAAGGGATGGTGTGCCCTGCCCAATTCAAGCATTGAAGACGCGCACCCACCTCCGGCGCACAACGCCGAGCAAGCCAATGGTTAGAGACCGCTATGACCAATCGCATCACAGTGAAGGCACTGCAGGCCAATCCCACTCGGCCAAATGGGTAGCTTGCGGCAACAAGACAGGCTGACAGGACACCTTCTGCCATCGTCAGCAACGATGCATGGGCTACTGACAAGAGAGGCAACAAGACGGTGAGTCTTCACTACCACAGTTATACTCTTCCACTAGAACACTAGTTCGAGGCCTAAGCCCCGCTGGACAAGAACCTCCGCGGTATGATCCTTAGCAAATCCGGGGGAAGTGTCGCATAAACACTTCGACATGCGCCCTTACAGCAAGTGACATCATTGCCCTCCGGGGCTCACCGTACCCACACGGTGACAAAGCTTTTGACTCAGGAACTCTGGTCAGAGGTCGACCGCCGCTACACGTGGCAAGATGGCTGTGTCAACATCGAGCATGCAAACAAGAGGCGCATTTCTCGACAAAACCCTTCTCCTCTTGGAGGGGGGGGGGTTGCTGTTCGTCCCTTGCCATGCACCTCCGCATGGTCGAGTGGCCACCCTAGTTCCCACCACATCTGCTGGAGAAATACAATAGGACAGTCAACCCCATCGAGTTTCTTCCGATCTACTCTGACGCCATCCTCGCGGCTGGAGGCAGTGAGGTTGTAATGGCCAACTACTTCCCCGTGGCTCTGACTGGGACTACAAGATCTTGGTTCATGAGCTTACTGCGTGACTCCATCTACAGTTGGGCGGAACTCTGTCACTAGTTCACCGCCATCTTCAGGAGTTCCTACACCTGGCCTGCATCGACCTGGACCTATTTGTCGTACCACAGAAAGCAGGGGAGTTGTGCGATCCTTCATCCAATGATTCTCTCAGGTACAAAACACAATTCCTTCTATCTTCAATGCTTCTTTCGTCGTTGCATTTCGACAGAGGGTTCAAGACAAGAAGATGCTGTAGAATCTAGCAACCAAAAATGTCAGCAGCGTCATGGAGCTCTTCAGCCTGGCTGATGTTGATATTTCCTATCCACTACTAACAATTCATCCCTAGAAGTGGTGCCAGAAATGCTTGGTGGTAGGTTTTAAATATTATATGAACGTTCGCAAGCGCACGAAAACTATCGATGTAGCATTTCCCCTTTTAAGTGTATTCCCAAAGGGTGTCATTTATATTTTCCCACAGGAAGGCTAGATGGAAGTAAAACAATCATCAAGTGGAAAGGCTTAGGTTGGCCTAGGTAGGGTTCTAGCAAGGATGGATAAAAGGTTAATTGAGGTAGTGTGACACACACAAGAGCATCCTATCCTAAGGGGATAAATGAGGTAATAGAGGGACTAGGCTAAGAGTTAGGTAGATACTCCTACTATGCTTCTAATGTACATATACATAGCCTAAGTTAGTTAGTAATGATTGTATTAATTATGAATTATCATGCTAAGTGGATTAACACATCGAGCACGGGTTTACCCCTAGCAACACTAGGCGACTCCCACCAAGAGGTTGTGGCATAGCCGAACGTGTTGGATTACAAAGGACAGATAGGGATGTCACCACCTACTACTTACCTCTTCAATCTGTGGGTCTACGAGACATTCAACGCTACTCTCTATCCTAGCACCATGCTAGCATATTAAGTAATTACGTTAAGAGCCTAGGCACAAGCCATCCTAAGGCAATGAACTAAATCATCGTTGAACCAATGTTAATTCATAGCATAAGTAATTCATATTAACATAGTCATATCATAGCTAATTATACTATAGTGGAGGTTTATAGTGTTTATGATAATGTAATATGAAGAGTATAGCACAATCATAAATACTATTCCTACCACATACATTGAATCCACAATCAAACCAGAAATATTTCATCCAAGTATATGAACAATATTAGACTAAACATATCATCTTTATTATGAATAAAGTCACAAATACAAATAGAAATATGGGACATACCTTTCCCAATTGGGAAGAGACTCCTTCTACTCCTCTCCTACTTGGACTATGGACTAGAGACTCTCCTCTCTACAACCTATACTCCTCTAAACCTATGGAGAGTAGTGAATACAATGGATGAATACTCATGTGGTGTGTGTTGAAGTGAGGGGTCCTATTTATAGCTTGGAGAAGGCTCGGTTCCTGCCACAAAAAGCGTGCAAATCAGTCACCCATGATCTCTTCAATCCGGGAGGAGCCAACATGTGGGATTTGACCATGAAAGGTGCCAGGACCTAGTCGGCCGACTAGGGGGGGTCGGCCGACCTGGTCTTGGCCCTTTTTGCAGTGTGCTTCCTCAGGTCTCTGCCAGGTGGGTCCCATTGACTGATATTGGTGATACACCATTGGATGGCCTCGAATACTTCTGTTTGTGGGACATTTGATCCACTTGGTGCCATGTGGCATTGCCTAATTGGTTGGAATGATATTTTATAGGATTCATCCCCTTGATTCACTTCAGTTCCGCATAGAATCGCTGCATGCACTACTTTCTCCAAGGACAAGTGGAGAAAGTTTATGTGTGCAAGAAATGATATTTCCTTCACACAATTGAGTTATATTAACGGGTGAAATTGGTATATAACATTCGTCAACAGCCACAACCATAGGAGGAGGGGCCAGAGCAGTAGCAGGAGCTTCAACAGGTGCTGTCTCCGAGACTGCAGTTGGCACCAGAGCTGTTGTTCTTGTTCTGGGCACTCTGGAAATAGAGAATTCAAGACACAGCAAGAAACAAAATCAATACACAAACTAAAGATTTGGCCCTTACCTAGGGACATTACCGCTCCAATCAGCAGGAATTTTCTTCCTTGGATGCCTGGGGCCTGAGCCCACCGTCATCGGTATGGCGAAAGCTTTGGGCTCCAAATAAAGCGTTGAGGCAGCCGCCGGCGCTGCCTTAGCCAGTACCCCCATCGTTGCGAGATTCACTCCGGACCAAGAGCCCTCCGCTAGCACCGGAACTGGAGTCGAATTGTCAGACCCAACGCCCTCTGTGGACACTGGAGCTGAAGGATTTGCCAGAGCCGGAGGCACAACCAACAAAGACTTCAACCGAGGCTGAAGGGTCGTTTCTCTTGGAGCATCCCTCACATAACTTTCATCGCTTCTCGCCAACTTTTTCTTGCGACTTGGGGTGATGACTGGATCTTTCCCCTTGCCTCGGCTTGAGGTCGATTCTTTGGAAGATGGAGATGCGGGGCCCTTGCCTTTGCCACTCACTGGCATAGGATCCGAGCTTCCATGGGGACAAGGAGCTCCGGAGATCACGATCCCCGCTGGAGGAGTGCTCCAACGCCTAACCAGAATGCCTACATCGTCAAATATCAACATCTTCTTCCGCAGCTCCCTCCTGAACTCTGGAACCATGTTCAGAGGCAGAAATTCCGCCAGAGGTGTCAGGTCATCGGGATTGATGGTTCCATGGTGCAACTTTTGGAGATGAAGCTTCAAAGCCTTTTCATCCAAATTTGACCTGACACCAACATCAATCTAGAATGGGTCCATTTCTCCACTGAATGCCCATGCTGGCCATTCCCTCATCTTTAGCAGAGCCCAAAGGTTGGTCAAGAAGTTTGCGATCACCACCAGAGGGGTCACCCCTCTCTCCACGCAACTCCGGATCCTCAACAGGATCAGATTGTACCGTTCATCCTGCTTTGGGAGCTCCTCACAGGTGTCGGTGTCAGTGGTGGGAAGGCTGTCAGGCAGCTCCAGCTTGTCATGGCGATCCACTCAGACGATCACCCAATCGTTCTTCTAGTCATCCCACTTCTCGAAAGGAAGCGTTTTCAAGTACTTGTAGGGAGAATTCTTGCGCTTCACGAAGTAGTATAAGCCAAAAAACTCATTCTTATTTCCAGTTGAGTGGACCGTGAAAAAGGTCCGGAAGAGCTCGATGCAGGGACGCACACCCACCCACCTCTCGCAAAAGTGGATGAATGTCTCCACAAGCACGAAGGATGGGGGCCGAGGTGGTGAAGCTGCAACCGTAGAAGTCCAGCACCATTAGTAAGAAGCTGGAGAACGACGGGTTGAGCCCCACCATGGCAAACACCAAGAAATACACGATCTTGCTGGCACTTTCGTTCTTGAAGGGAAGCTTGCCGAAGCAAATCAAGTTGTTGAAGGAATCACTCGACCACCCCATGTAGGTGTGTACTCTCGACAACTTGGTGTCGTTCTTGATCCTGCTTCGGGGAAGTCCTAACTCCATCACCGCAAAGTGGAGTAGAAGTGGAAAAAGTGTTGCAATGGTGGAGAACTCTAAGCGCAATATCAAATGAAAGCGTAAGGAGTTATCTTCCCGTGTAGACTTTCTTCTTTTCGTAAGCCTCCACAACGTTTTGATGGAAACTACCTTCGGACCCAAATCACAAATGACCTCGTCAATGACAAGGGGGCACGGGTCCACTTTGTTAAAAAGTCACACCAGGCGAACTGTTGTCATGATGGGAAGTTGGAAGAACGAGGGCGGCAGCCTGACAGGGCTATAAAGATTACGCTGGGAACTGATACGAATTTCGTATTGGGAACTAGCGACCTTAAATTGCGTGAGATTTGCATGCCAGGATCCCACTCACCATATCGAGAAGGGCCATGCGGCGATGGAATAATTGTGTGTTGTCATCTCAACCGCCTAAGAAAATACTTTGAAGCAACAGCGCAGGAATCAATGATGGTCCCACCTCTGGTAGCATAACCTCTCCCTGAGGTGGGCTCGGGGGCCACTGCTGGTACCCTATGTACGGGTACCCCTTGGTACCATAAAAAAAGTTGTGGAATTCCTATGTCCAAGTGGCAGACGTCCGAAGGGGAGACGCATCCCGCAGAATCGGACCTACCTCCCTTGTTTGGGGTAGCTCCGGTGCTACCACGTGTCTTGTAGAGTCAAACCTGCCTCCCTTCTTAGGGAAGCTCCGATAATGCCATGTGTCCAATGGAACAGGACCTATCCCCCAGTAGAGGAAAGCTTCAGAGCTGCCACGTGGCAATGCCTAGACCTAAGTCCGCAACGGGAAGACATATGGATCTCCAACGGTGCGAACATTCAAGGGCTATCAATTAGTCGTTACAAGACTTGGTTAACGTGTCATTAATGTTGTATTAGTTATGCACAATTAGAGGACTATCAAGGATGGTAACGCTGTCATTAAGGCACGCTATCATGCTATTAACCACCCTTAACACCATGGAATGTGTATAGGGCAGTGATTACAGCCGAGGCCACCTGTTGGGCCAGGTGCATACTGTAATAGCCAGTCCTTGGCATATAAAGGGGTTGCACTGCACGGTAGGAGGACTAAACTGATCAGATACACACTCAAGCTCAGGTTGACATACACCCATACAATACACAAACCCCTGTGGAGTAGGGTATTACGATCATGCGGCCCGAACCACGTAAAACTCTCGGTGTTCACCTCTTGTCTCGATCTTCACTTGCACCCCAACTGAATGCAAACCTTTGTGGACTACCTCTTAGTAATACCGGGGGAAGTGTCCTAGTCCACACTTTGACAATAGTGTTATACTGTTTTGTGATAACACTAGTGTCATTTGCATTGCTAAAAACCCCGTTCAACATTCTAGAACAAAGCACATTGACATTCGGTATCACTTTCTCCGTGATAATGTTGAAAAATAAAACATTGTGCTTCACCATGTAGATACAGAACAACAATTGGCTGACATTTTTACAGAACCTTTGGATTTCACTCGTTTTTGTTTCATTCGTACTGAAATAGGGATTAGGCATCCTCATGGCTTAAATTGAGGGGGAGTTTTCAAAATCAGGAAGTCTATGTGTGAATCTGAATCTAAAATAATATGAGCAAAATATTTCATACATATATGACTTTGTGATTCCTTTTACATGCTGAAAGTTCTTACTACATTACTCGTGTTATACATTTAGTAGTTTTTGCCATGACTAGCAATTGGAGTAATTACTTTAACTAAATTTGGTCATGATCAAACTTTTGTTGTTTTGAACTTTTTGTGTGCTCACAAGTGCTTTTAATTATAAAGAATTAATCAATAATCAACTCACATGTTGAGTTTTATTTTCAAATGAAAAAATTAAAAAAAGATCAAGAGAGTATGCATGCATTGCACTTCTTCTTTGAGATTGTCTATCATTGCACCTAGATATGAACTTAGAAGAAGTTGTGTATGACAAAAACCATATCCTTAAGCTTATGATTGTCAAATGACATAGGTTTTCCTTGGTTGGCTAGAATAAGGCTGATGCGGCATATAATCTCTTGCAAATATTATATGATCTGAATTTGTGCTTTAAAATGATAAAAATGCAGCAACAAGTGTCATGCTTTCAGGTTTTGGATAGTTAAGTTTGTGAGATCATAGCTTGTTTAAATTGAAAATTCACTTGATATCTAGCATGGCTTACACTACTTTATGTATCTCATTGATGTGATAGTGTAAGTTATTTGATAGTATGACTTGGATGAGCTTTGTTTTATATGTATATGTTATAATATGCTCATAAATATTGAAATTTCTATTTTGAACCTTGCTGAATACATTGTCAAAGGGGGAGAAATATGTACAGAAATATGTATAGGGGGAGAAATATTTGTTTTTGAAATTTCTTTCTCATTTGATTTTCAAAGGGAAGGAAAATTGTTTTCAAAACTTTTCATGTGAATAAGCCAATGTTCGGATTCTAAGTGGTGTTGCCAATGCATTCATCAAGGAGGAGATTGTGAGACCTATGTGTGCTGAATACATTGGCTATTTGGATAAAAGCTTTGAATATTATTAAAACACCCTTCTCATCGAGGCCTGACTCTAGGTCCGAGCTCCGACAAGGTCTGACAATAGGTCCGACATGATTTGGGTAGCTCTGGATAGGTCCAACATGAGGTCCGACAAACTTTGGCAAGGTCCAGTGCAAGGTCCGGTTAGCTTTGGCAAGGTCCAGCGCAAGGTCCGTTTAGCTTTGGCAAGGTCCGGTGCAAGATCGCAATGGTTCTGCTTTTAACTTGCAATGTTTCAAACTTGCTTTATGCTTATGGTAAGGTTTGCTTAATATTCATTTGCTAAGTTTTTGGTGTGTTTTGGTGGTTAAGTCTGGCATTATCTTGCTATGTTTGCAACATGCTTATGTGAGGTGCTCACGTAAGGTGTTGTGGTTTCCGAACTAAAGAGAGTCAAGTCAAAGACTTGTGCTCAGAAGAACCGGTTGTTTGTTTATGTGCAGGTGTTGCTTGAGGTCAAGACATGGTTGATGACAGGATCCATTGAACTATTCTTAGGGAGATGAGGTTCAACAACCAAGATCTGGAGGAATTGTGGTTGAGTTGATCGGGAGGTCACATAGTGTGTTTGGATCAAGAAAAATGTATATGAAGGTATCATGGACGTTGTTGGAAGGTGTTTGCACGTATGAAAAGAGTGCATGGACGTGGAAACATGGTTCCAAGGCGTGATGAAGAGAAGTGGACGTAAAGAATTGGTCGGAAAGGTCCAACTGGTTGGATTATGCCTCAAGTTGAGGCTAAGGTGGTTATGGTTCGTTTATGGAAAGTTTTGAGTTTGTTTTGGTTAGATTTTGTGTGGGCCACGGAGTTGAGTTTTTTTATGAATGTGTGATATGTTCCTAAGGTGTTTGTAAGTCTTAAGATTACTTCTATATCCATATGGAAGAGTCTTGAGCAGTTATAGAAAGTTTCGGTTGAAACTGAGTAGGATTATAGTCCTAGTTTGGAATGGGTTAGCCTTAGGGATGGTTTTATAAGCAAGGGAGGCCAGAGCTCGTGGTAAGACGACTTTCAGTTGTTCCTCTTGTGTTTTGATCAATAAAATTCGTATTTTAGAGGATCTTTTGTGCCTTGTTCGTCCGACTTGTTTCAGACAAGTTTTTCTCGTCGAGTTTCTGCACAACACTATGTTGCGTCAGTGTTTTTGTCATAACTTGAGTTCTACAGATCCAATTGACGTGATTATTTTTGGGTTGTATTCGCAACTTGATTATATATCATCTGTGAAAATTTCACGGTCATTGGATTTGTGGTTTCTGATCTATACGAGTTTATTTGCAGTGTTGCAAATCTGTTTTTACTCGGGTAGAACAGATTGACTTTTCTTCGATCTTTCGATCATAACTTGAGTTTTTCTCAACATTTTCTGTGATTATTGTCATCGTGTCTTCGTGACTTGATTATCTATTGCACATATGGTTAAACATATTCAGATCAGTTGCACATACGGTTTCTTAACAGATTGATTTTCTATCAAGGGGTTTTCGTTGTTTCTGCTAAAAAAGTTTTAATCTACCATTCACCCCCCTTCTGGTAGATTTTCACGTGCTCTTCGATCCTACATGAATGTTAAAAGTGCTTTTCTAAATGGCTATATATATGAGCAGGTTTATGTCAAGCAACCATGAGGTATTGAAAATCCAAATTTTCCTAATCATGTTTACAAAACTGTCCAAAGCCTTGTACGGTCTCAAACAAGCCTTTAGAGCATGTTATGATAGGTTAAAAACATTCTTACTTGAAAAGGGGTTTACCATGGGCAAGGTTGATAAAACTCTTTTTGTACATAAGCAAGGAAATGACTCACTATTCGTTCAAGTGTATGTGGATGATATTATCTTTGGTTGTGCTTCTCATGATCTTGTATCCAAGTTCTCAGCTATGATGAGTTCAGAATTTAAGATGAGTATGTTGAGAGAACTCACATACTTTTTAGGGTTGCAAATCAAGCAAACCTAAGAAGGAACTTTTTGCATTAAACAAAGTATACAAAATACCTTCTTAAGCGCTTCAACTGGACAAAAGAAAGCCTCTTCGAACACCAGTGAGAACAACAACGACACTGAACATGATGAATATGGTGAACCCGTGGATCAAAAAGAATATAGAAGCATGATTGGGTCACTTTTGTACCTGACGACATCAAGATCGGAAATACAATTTAGCGTATGTCTTTATGCACTATTTCAAGCTTCCCCACGTGCTTCACATCGTCAAGTTGTCAAAAGAATTCTCAGATACTTACATGGAACTCAATAATTAGTCAATTTAATTCCTTCTTCCTCAATTGTTACTTTGAAAGCTTTTTCGGATGCTGATTTTGGGGGTTGTAGGCTTTATAGGAAAAGTACTTCAGGTACTTGTCATTTTTTTGGTAATTCACTTGTTGCTTGGTCCTCTAGAAAACAAAATTTAGTTGCACAATCCACAACCGAATCTGAATATGTAGTTGCTGCTAGCGCTTGCTCACAAATTCTTTGGATTGTTCAAACACTTAAGGACTATGGGGTTGATATAGATAGTGTTCCACTGTTTTGTGATAACACTAGTGCCATTTGCATTGCTAAAAACCCCGTGCAACATTCGAGAACAAAGCACATTGACATTAGGTATCACTTTCTCCGTGATAATGTTGAAAAAAGAAACATTGTGCTTCACCATGTAGATATTGAACAACAATTGTCTAACATTTTTATAAAACCTTTGGATTTCACACTTTTTTGTTTCATTTGTAGTGAAATAGGGGTTATGAATCCTTATGGCTTAAATTTAGGGGGGGTATTGAAACTTGGGAAGTCTATGTGTAAATCTGAATGTGAGACCTATGTGTGTGTTGACGGCTCCTAAGATATACTAACAAATCATCCCCGACAATGACGCTAGAAATGCTTGTTGGTATTACTTAAGCACCATTAACTAAACATCTCCAACTGATGTGTCAGAAATGCTTGTTAATGGTTCTATTGGATCACGGAGTGAGTTCCGCAAGCGCACGGAGATATCATTGTAGCATTTACCCTTAAGAGTATTCCCAAGGGTGTCATTTATTTGATCCCAAAGGAAGGCGGGGTAGAGATATAACAATCATCAAGTGGACAGGGTAGAAAGGTCTAGGTAAGAATCTAGTAAGGATGGATAAAATAATAGTGGAGGTAGTGTGACACACACAAAAGCTTTCAAGTCTAAGGGGGTAAGAGGATCCTAGAGGTTAGTTAAGGTTGAGAGTTATGGAGGTACTCCTACTATGCTCTATTGTACATATACATAGCCTAAACTAATTATTCATAAGCTAGATCAATAGTGAATACTTATGCTATGTGGTTCAACACATCGGGCACGGGCTTACCCCTAGCAATACTAGGGCGACTCCCACCAAGAGCATGTGGCATAGCCGAACGTGGAGGATTACAAAGGACAGATAGGGCTGTCACCACCTACTGCCTACCTCTTCAATCCGTGGGTCTACAATACATCCAATGCTACTTAGCTATCCTAGCACCATGCTAGCATATTAAGTAATTACCTTAAGAGCCTAGGCACAATCCATCCTAAGGCAATGAATTAAATCATCATTGAACCAATGTTGATACACAACATAATTATCCATACTAACCTAGTTATGTTATAATTAACTAGACTATAGTGGGGGTCTATAGGTTCTATGATAATGAGATATGTTCATGATGAAACAGTCATAGAAGCTATACCTTCCACATACATGGACTCCATAATCAAACAAGAAACGCTTTGCCCAAGTATATGTATAAGTAGAGACTAAAGATACTATCTTTATTATGCATGAAGTCACAAATACAAGAAAGAATACATGAGCCATACCTTTCCCAATGTAGGATTGGGAAGAGAGAGACTCCTTACTCCTTTCCCAATTTGGACTTGGGACTAGAGACTCTCCTCTCTACAACCTAACTCCTCTAAGACTATGGATGATAGTGTATACAATAGAGATGAAGGTCAAGTGGTGTGTGTTGAAGTGAGGGGTAGGGGGTCCTATTTATACTAGTGTTGAGGTCGGTTCCCGCCACCAAAAGCGCGCAAATCAGTCACCATTGACTCTAGAAAGCCAGGAGGAGCCAACACGTGGAGGCTGACCGAGTTTGGTGCAGAGACCAGGTCGGTCGACACCCTGGTTCGGCCGACCTAGTCATTGCACCAATTCTCGTGTGCTTTCTCCAGGTGGCTGCCAGGTGGGTCCCATTGATGTATATGGGTGATACAACGTTGGATCTCCACGGATACTTCTGTTTGTGGGCCATTTGATCCATGGGATGCAACATGTCGTCGCCTGATTGGCTAGGATGATAATATATAGGATTTGTCCCTCTACATTTCCTCATTTCCTGCATAAAATGCTGCATACACATATTCTCCAAGTACAAGTTGAATTGGGTTAGATAGAAAGGTGATGTGTGCAAGAAATGACAAATCCTTCACATAATTGAGTTAAATTGACAGATGAAATTGGTATATAACAACTGTCAACAAACTCTCCCAAGCTTATCCTTTGCTCGTCCCGAGCAAAGTCAAGACTTTAGGTTGATGATCAGGAGTTGCTACAATGTCTTATTCTCAAAAGTATCTAATGTACAACAAGATACTTCACCTAGTATTGCAGAAATAGGCTATGATACTCCACCTTTCTTAAGTTATCATGGGGCTTATGCTTTTTCATATTCATGAGTAGTTGAAAGGTAGAAGAGCAAATGGAGCAAACATAGCCTAGAAATCAAGTTCCACTTAAATCCCGGAGAATTCAATTTAGATAATAAATACCTCAATTTGATTCTCTCAATCACTCCTTTGTGGATAGTGGAAATATTTCCTCACCAAAGCATTGTGCCTCTACTATTCCTATTCATTGAATATGGCTTGTATGTGGAGCTTGGTAAGGAAAGTAAGTAGGCATATTTGCATCACATATATTTCTAAGTCAAAAGAGTAAGCCTTAGGAGAATTCAAATCAAAACTTTTTGATTCAAGACTAGTGCATGTGTTATGGAGTGGAAGTGGATGTGGATACTTGAGATAACTCCTTTTTGGTATAATCTCTCTTTCTTTTGCAGGGATGAAACATGGCTACTTTTCTCTTTTTTTATGCTTATGATGTAAGCATGCCCCCCTTTTTTGCATTTTTGTAGTCATGTCTTCTACTCCCTTTCTTTGCAATGAATTTTCAAGAGAGTGCTAAACATGAATAACATGGAGTTTTCTTTTTGTTGTGGTATGGTGGATATGATGGACATTTTGCTTACTTCTAGTGTAGAAGTATAGCATGTGCAAGTGAAGTCTTGAATTCAAAAAGAGTTGACTGATTTCTCACATAGGTCTATACTAGTTTGACTAGGCTCAATGTGAAAGCAAATAGCATATGCATAAGGTTTTGTCTATGTATGAATATCATATGGCTTTTGTAGGTATTTCCAATCAATTGAGGGAAACATAAATCTTTTTAGAATTTCTCCGGTAATCTAAGTTTTACTTTCAAACTAGGACTAGCAGCCCTACTACCAATTCTAGTCTTGCAACAAGCTAGAATTAGATCAAGATTTTGCTACCCACAACTTCCAAATTAAGGTAAAAGTATTTCAAACCAATGAAAGCAATATTTGGAGAGTAGCAAGTTGTAAACTAGAGACTTAGGAAAATAAAACAGAGCAACTATTCATCATTTCATCTATGTAAATTCTAAATCATTCTTACCACACATATTTATTTGATGAAAGCAAATCTAGCCTATTCTTTTTATTTTTATATTTATTTTTTAAAATGCAAGGTGGATGATGGATGGAACACAATGTGATACATGTTAACTCAAGTGGGGGTCCTCCTCCAAGCTTGTTCTTCAACTACCTCCGTGATAAGAGTTGAACCCTTAAAGACGGAAGTATGCTGCAAGATCGGCTTGCTGTTGTTGTAGCGCCGTGTTGAAGTTGGTGAATTGAGCATCCATGTGTTGTTGCCAATCCTGGGTACCTTGAACATGCTCTTAGAGTGTGATGTAGATGTCACCCGTTTTCACTTCAAGTTCTCCCATACGTCTAGCGAGGTCTGTCATTCCTTGGCTATAGTCATGATGACTTCTGGCCGAAAAGGAACGACGTCCTCTCATGGATGTTGGGGGCAAGCTGCTAGAGCTTGAAGAGGATAAGGGTTGATTCCTTTGCCATTCTTGCCAAGATGATCCCGCAGTTTCATACGTTGGAGGTTGAGTCCATCCGGGTGCATAACCCGTTGGGTTCTCTTCCTCTTGGTATTCATGGACCGGAGAGATTATCGGTGGCATGCCTATGGCTGCAGCCCTCGCATGATTCCTTGTTACCCTGCCAGAGGCATTACTTCTTCTTGCTTCCTCAAGGGGAAGAAGATTAATGGTTAGCCTCCGACATTTGTACAAATGAAAATCCGGGTTAGGTAACCGAATTTCATTGACAAAGCCGGGATAGAAAATATCAAGGACCCATCTTGATCATGCTTAAGGGTATGTCCTTGCACTAAATAGTCTTCATCAATTAATTCTCTTTCAGTTTCAATGTATTCAAATGAAGAGTATTTAAGTTCTCCTACCCTATCAGTCATATGAGTAATCAATGAAGTGCATTCAATTGGTCTCGATTTCGAAATGTAATCTAACCATTGTGTCATCATGGCTTTGACTAGAGCAACTTTTATCTTTTTAGTCATGGCAAACAAAATTTTCAATTCATCATCTCGCACAACCCTAACATCTCCCCTAGGGAACATAGTCATAGCCACCTATCTATGCATGAAGCGTAAGGTAGGGTTTTGGATGTGGCTATTCCTGGGAGTCCTACATGTGAACTCACTAGTTAGCTCATGCCAAAAACTTTGTTTGTTAAACTTAGGCAAATTGTCTAAATCTAGCAAACACCGTTTATGGAAGCCTAGGATGCTACCTAATTATTTCCATAGGATGTTGTATTCTTTTTGAAATAATCTAAAAGCAATACCATCAAATCCTATTCTTAGCGTGCAAAGGAATTGGATAGTGAGAAGGCGTGAACCTTTCTCCTCTATTTGAGCAAAGTCATCAAATCCAATTGCATGCCAAATGGAAAGAAATTTGGAGTCCATACCTATTTTGGAGATCAAATGTGCATCGTAAGCCCTGGTCTGGCGGAACTCACGATCTTGGAGAAGCCTGCGTGCTTGATCTTCAACTTTGCTTCGTATGTCGAGGTCATTGTCATGAAGAAGTTGGTATGGGTTGCTTCTCTCTTCCATGGGAGTGTCCTCACACACACTTCTCCTCCTTGGGCTTGTACCCATGGAAGAGAGGCGTGCACTAGAACATTCACCATGGCTTGAGTTTGCAGCCTCCTTCCTCTTTCCAAACAACCTCTTCATGTCTTTTTTAGTTCAAAAAGCAAGAACAAAACAAGGCGAGAAAAATCCAAAAAGAAGCGATGTTTGGAAAACAAAACTCTCAACGAATTTTCTCCTCTTGAAATCTTGAGTGTAAAATGAAAATGCAAACAAAAGAAAATATTTTTGGGGATGGATTTGAGCAAGAGTGTTGCAATGAAGAGCAAGAAAAACAAGGTGAGCTAGAGAGTGACTTGGGGAGGTGTAAGATGATGTGGTGTGTGAAGAGAAGTGCTCCTCACGGCCACAATTTATAGGGTGCACCCTCCAACGGTCACTCAGGGTTCAAAATATAGCCATTGGAGGAAGGGGAGCCAAATTGGCTCCACTCCCTGTTCGGCCGACCAGGGGGTTCAGCCGACCTGCCAGGTGGCCCCCCTGGTTCCCCTTTTGGCAAGTGGCTCCCCAACGGCTATAAAGTTAGCACGTTGGTGAAATGTCACATGTGCAGCTCAGAAAAAATTGTTTTTCAAATAAAAACCTTTTTTCAAATCCAATAAAAAAATTTGAAAACAAAGAAAGAAAAATGATAGTTGGGAATATAAGATTCTCAACTTGCTAGGAAAAATCAAATATGCAATGGGAAATGTGATGCCCGGTTCCGAAAATTGAACCAAGCTAACGCATATGTGTGCCCAGGATGTTCAACACACATACACGAGTGATTCACAAATGATAACCAGATAATTACCACAGCTCAAATTATTAAATAAGTACTCTTATTACATAATTCATTAAATCCTCGAATACAAGCTCTAATGTATATTAATGATAAGTTCAACTAATGCAGCGGAAATAAACTAATTAAACAACTAAGCAAACTAAGCAAAAAGGGATAGCGCAGCTCCATGCAACACCACAGGCAAGCTGACGGTAGACACGGCCTAGATCTCCACATTATCGCCATTAAACTCATAATCCTGTCCTGCAACTGTTGGGTGGGGGATTGCAAGAGTGAGTACATGTCGTACTCAGCAAGTGTGGAAAGTATGACATGTGGCTGATTCAGATGACGACAATAATGGCTAAGTGCTAAAAAGTACAGTAAAACATTTGAAAAGCATTATACTAGGTCTATGTGAAACAATCCCATCATAACCATCATATTAACATAATATAAACCATATCCAATTATTGCCAACATCACAATTATCCATGTCCAATTACCATAACTCAAACTCATACCTATGACCATAATCCATAAACCATAACCATAAACCAACCATAACCATAAACCAACCATTACCAGACCATAACCATCCCAAATCCCAATTTCCAACTCTAATCATGTAGGTCATCCAGGCGCTCATAACCGGGAGCACGGCTATCATGATAGTTTTAATTAACTCTGCAGAGTTTGTACCACTTTACCCACGTGTTTGTGATTTCATCACCCGTCGGCGACTAGAGAACCTCCTTTATACCAATTACACTTCCTTTGGTGTATGGCCAAGAGATCACAAAATAGCCTTTACAAAGGGATCACTAGCCTATTCAGACCCCACTGAGGTTTCACCGGTGGCGATGCCTCCAACTGAGCACATTTCAACCAAGGGCCCCCTCTTGAGCCATTCGGATCCCAGGGTAGTCCCACCAATTATCAACAAACCCAATCCGACTACCCCTTCCCCAAGCATCCACAATGGTCCAAACAGCACTAGCAAAGCCCTAATTAATCAGCTACGCCGCACCCATACTTGGCCTCGTGGTGGCACTGTAGTCCTGGCATATTCTCGCATGAACCGGTCCTTAGATCTAAAGCAAGCAAACCACCATAACATCCAACCCATCCACATACCAGGCTTGCTTAGATCACTCATCACCATATCGTATTGACCAGTTCACATTAACCAGAATATTATTAATACATAATTAAATGTGTAGTGTTGGTTTTTCCATCCCAATTAATTAAGTGAAGCAAAAAGGTAAAAACCCTTCCCGACTCTCTACCATAAATTCCAGGCGACAAAGGTGGTTTAGCAAATCTAGTAAACTTCCTACCATAGGATTCCCATCAAATTGACACAGCATGCAGTTTTGCAAACAAAACATTTATTTTAAAACAGGATCAATATGCTTCAAGGACACTTGCCTTGCTCCGGCGGATGGGGTTGCTCAAGCGCTTCGAAATCTTGATTCTGAAAATCCTCGTACACGATCTCTTGAGCACTTCCCTCTACTCGTGATCACACATACAAGAAAATACATACAATTCAACATGATGCACACGTATTAATCAACATGCGATGATATGCATGCATGCAAGGTACAATAATTAATTTACTACGGTTGTCTATTAATTAGATGCAACTAGTTCATACGTGTTCATACGAATTTACGGGGGTTTTAGGATGAATTAATGCTGCTGAAAATAAAATTATGGTGCAACTAAAATAAATTTATGTCTATTAGATCTAATGCGTCGCCAAAATTCGCATCGGGAACGAATCCTACAGTAGATCTGACGGCTTGACAGTCGCGGAATAAATGCGATGCGTAGACGAAGTAGATGGCACAGCAGTCCCTTGGCGGCACGACGACGGCGACGATCTCCGATGTACGGTGGCGCCCTCCTCTTTTTCTCCCTCTTCTTCCCCTTCTTTTTCTCTTTTTTTCTTCCCTGGGCGCAGCTCTCTGGACCTTTTTTCGCGGCTTCCGGCGGCTGCGTTTCTGCAATCGAGAAAACCTACGGAGGCTGGGGCTTTTTATAGGGGCGAGGCTATGGTACGGCCTTGGTACCGACTCGGTACGGGGCGGGAATCGCGGCAGGGGAGTCGGACGCGGGAGGGAGTCGTATTCGGGCGGGAGAATCGGGGCGGTTACGGGAAAAATTTTCGGAGGCGGCTCGGTCGGGGCGGGAGGCGTACGGCGTTGGGAGGCGGGAGGCCGTTGCGGTTCGGCGGGGTGGCGCACGTGGAGGCGGGGGCGCGTGTATCGGGGCGCAGGCGGCGGGGTTCGGGCGGGCGTCGCGTCGCGTCAGGGGGGGACCGGGCCCGGGCGCGCTGCGCGCTGCGCGCTGCAGCGGCAGGCGGCGGGTGGGACCCCGGGGCGGGCGGCCGCACGTGAGAGCGCGTGGGAGGCGGGTTCCCAGCGCGGTACGTTGCAGCGTGGCCGAGCGCAGGCGTCGCGTCAGCGGGGGGGGGGGGGGGGGGGGGGGGGGGGAAGCCGTTCCGGTCGGGGGGCGGGGCCCGGGTGTCATGCGGGGTGGGAGCCGTGCGGCGCGGGGGCCAAGGTGGCGGGGTGGGCGCGCGCCAGGCGGCTGGGGGGGGGCATGTGCGCGGCAGGCGGCGCTGACAGGGGCTGGGCGCCTCGGGCGGTGGGGTCAGCGCCTCGGGGCGCGCGGCGCGTGGGCGTTGCCGGCTGGGCCGGTCGGCGGCCTGGCCGGCGGGTTTTTTTATTATTATTATTTTATAATTTATATTTTTTTACTTATTTTTTATACCCTTTTTTTATTATGTTATTTATTATATATATATTTTATATATAAATATTATTCATGTTATATATTTATTATTTATTATTATTATAATGTATATTATTAATATTAATATTTTATTTATTTTCATATATTGTTATATATATTATTTATATACATTTATATATATTTTATTATTATGATTTTTATACTTATTCCCTATTACAAGTTTTAGGCTATAATTATTATTTTCTTTTTCTTCTTTTGCTACATACATTTGTATATATATGCTCCATCTTTTATGTTTTATTATTTTTTTCCTACTAATGTTTAATGAATGATCATGTATGCAATGCAGAATGCGAAAATTTAGGGTGTTACAATTCTACCCCCCTTAAAGTGAATCTCGCCCTCGAGATTCGATAGCGTGGAAAAAAGGTGAGGGAATTCTGCCTTCAGGTCTTCTTCACGTTCCCTTGTAGTTTCGGTTTCCGTATGGTGTTTCCATTGCACTTGCACCAACGGATCCTCTTATTTCTCGTGAATCCAAAACAATAAGGTTGGCGGAGAAGTCTACCCCCTTATTCTAAGGCTTACTTTTGGACATACTATATTTGTTCTCATCTCTCCTCCAGGAGAATTAACCAATAGAGTAAACTTCATATGAGAGACAGGCAAACTATACTTGGCAACATACTTCGGTGCAATGAATGAATGCGATGCTGCAGAATCAAATAGCATAGTCGCGGGGTTGGAGTTGGCGAGAAACATACCAATGACCACGTCATCCGCTTGTTGAGCATCCTCCATAGAGACATGGTTCACGTTGCCACGAGCAAAACTCTGCTGTCCACGGCTTTCTTGTGGATGTCCTCCATTGGGTCTTGAGTTTTGCCTCGGCGCATTGCTTCTTTGACCAAGACCTGACTTAGGACATTGATTCGCAAAGTGTCCAGCTTCTCCACAAGTATAGCACCTCTTAACTCCACCGGAATTATTGGGACGAGCTTGGTTTTGAGCATTAGCTCCAGGAAAATCAGCACGAGGTGCATAAGGCATTGCTTGCATGACAGGGCGTTGCTGCACAAACTGAGTTGGGCGCTGAGCAGGAATAGAGGAGCTGTAATGAGGCGCATTGGGAGGCGCAAAGCGAGGGCGCACGTTACTTCCTTGTTGCTGTCCCTGGTGTGGCGCCTTCCTCTTGTTGTCTTGTTCCATCTCACGGATCTTGTTCTCAACCACAATTGCTTTGTCCACAAGCTTCTGAAAATTGGCATAATCGCAGTTGAGTAGTTGCACTTGGATCTCATTGTTCAAGCCTCTCATGAACAAGTATTGCTTCCGGCTGTCCCGACTAACATCCTCAGGCACATATCTTGAGAGTTGAGTGAACTTATTGAGATATTCACTCACGCTTGATCTTCCTTGCCTTAAGTTCTTGAATTCTTGCCTCTTCAAGATCATAACACCTTCCGGCACATAATGAGAACGGAAACTCTCTTTGAATTCCGCCCAGGTGATCCTCTCTTGATTCTCATGAGCATTGCATAGTGAATCCCACCAATCGGCGGCTGCTCCAACGAGTTGATGAGAAGCAAATAGGACCTTCTCCCGGTCACTGCATTGAACAATAGCAAGTTTCTTCTCCACGGACTTGAGCCAATCATCAGCATCCATAGGGTCAGCAGCTTGAGCAAAGGTTGGTGGCCTAGTCCTCATAAACTCTCCCAATCGATCATGATGAGGCGGGGGTGGCGGTGGAGGCATGTGGGGCTGATTGTTGATATTGCCAGCCTGCAGCTGTCCCATGGTCTGTATCATGGTCTGCATGAGCTGGTTTTGCATGGCCAATAGCTGCTCGATATTGATGGCTCCATGAGCAGGTCCTTGCCCGTTGTTGTTCTGAGGTACTTCATTGTTCTCCTCCTCATCATTGGCATCCCTCTGGTTGCGAGTCCTCACCATCTAGAGAAAAGCAATAGGTAAGAATTTAAGAAACGTCCCCAACTATATGCATCAAGGGATATGAAGCTAACCAACTAGCTATACTAGCCTAGGTGGACATGGTAATGCTAAAGCATCCCAAAATCCTCTATTAAGCACACAAGCAACCAATATATATAGCAAACGGCACACCAAGTAAACACATCGATTCCTGAGTGCTCCTATGTGCTCTAAAGTGTCCATTCTATCTAGGCTGCGTCCTATGGTCAACCTGTGGCTCTGATACCAATCTGTGACGCCCGGTTCCAAAAATTGAACCAAGCTAACGCATATGTGTGCCCAGGATGTTCAACACACATACACGAGTGATTCACAAATGATAACCAGATAATTACCACAGCTCAAATTATTAAATAAGTACTCTTATTACATAATTCATTAAATCCTCGAATACAAGCTCTAATGTATATTAATGATAAGTTCAACTAATGCAGCAGAAATAAACTAATTAAACAACTAAGCAAACTAAGCAAAAAGGGATAGCGCAGCTCCATGCAACACCACAGGCAAGCTGACGGTAGACACGGCCTAGATCTCCACATTATCGCCATTAAACTCATAATCCTATCCTGCAACTGTTGGGTGGGGGATTGCAAGAGTGAGTACATGTCGTACTCAGCAAGTGTGGAAAGTATGACATGTGGCTGATTCAGATGACGACAATAATGGCTAAGTGCTGAAAAGTACAGTAAAACATTTGAAAAGCATTATACTAGGTCTATGTGAAACAATCCCATCATAACCATCATATTAACATAATATAAACCATATCCAATTATTGCCAACATCACCATTATCCATGTCCAATTACCATAACTCAAATTCATACCTATGACCATAATCCATAAACCATAACCATAAACCAACCATAACCATAAACCAACCATTACCAGACCATAACCATCCCAAATCCCAATTTCCAACTCTAATCATGTAGGTCATCCAGGCGCTCATAACCGGGAGCACGGCTATCATGATAGTTTTAATTAACTCTGCAGATTTTGTACCACTTTACCCACGTGTTTGTGATTTCATCACACGTCGGCGACTAGAGAACCTCCTTTATGCCAATTACACTTCCTTTGGTGTATGGCCAAGAGATCACAAAATAGCCTTTACAAAGGGATCACTAGCCTATTCAGACCCCACTGAGGTTTCACCGGTGGCGATGCCTCCAACTGAGCACATCTTCAACCAAGGGCCCCCTCTTGAGCCATTCGGATCCCAGGGTAGTCCCACCAATTATAAACAAACCCAATCCGACTACCCCTTCCCCGAGCATCCACAATGGTCCAAACAGCACTAGCAAAGCCCTAATTAATCAGCTACGCCGCACCCATACTTGGCCTCGTGGTGGCACTGTAGTCCTGGCATATTCTCGCATGAACCGGTCCTTAGATCTAAAGCAAGCAAACCACCATAACATCCAACCCATCCACATACCAGGCTTGCTTAGATCACTCATCACCATATCGTATTGACCAGTTCACATTAACCAGAATATTATTAATACATAATTAAATGTGTAGTGGTGGTTTTTCCATCCCAATTAATTAAGCGAAGCAAAAAGGTAAAAACCCTTCCCGACTCTCTACCATAAATTCCAGGCGACAAAGGTGGTTTAGCAAATCTAGTAAACTTCCTACCATAGGATTCCCATCAAATTGACACAGCATGCAGTTTTGCAAACAAAACATTTATTTTAAAACAGGATCAATATGCTTCAAGGACACTTGCCTTGCTCTGGCGGATGGGGTTGCTCAAGCGCTTCGAAATCTTGATTCTGAAAATCCTCGTACACGATCTCTTGAGCACTTCCCTCTACTCGTGATCACACATACAAGAAAATACATACAATTCAACATGATGCACACGTATTAATCAACATGCGATGATATGCATGCATGCAAGGTACAATAATTAATTAACTACGGTTATCTATTAATTAGATGCAACTAGTTCATACGTTTTCATACGAATTTACAGGGGTTTTAGGATGAATTAATGCTGCTGAAAATAAAATTATGGTGCAACTAAAATAAATTTATGTCTATTAGATCTAATGTGTCGCCAAAATTCGCATCGGGAACGAATCCTACCGTAGATCTGACGGCTTGACAGTCGCGGAATAAATGCAACGCGTAGACGAAGTAGATGGCACAGCAGTCCCTTGGCGGCACGACGAGGCGACGATCTCCGATGTACGGTGGCGCCCTCCTCTTTTTCTCCCTCTTCTTCCCTTTCTTTTTCTCTTTTTTTCTTCCCTGGGCGCAGCTCTCTGGACCTTTTTTCGCGGCTTCCGGCGGCTGCGTTTCTGCAATCGAGAAAACCTACGGAGGCTGGGGCTTTTTATAGGGGCGAGGCTAGGGTACGGCCTTGGTACCAACTCGGTACGGGGCGGGAATCGCGGTAGGGGAGTCGGACGCGGGAGGGAGTCGTATCCGGGCGGGAGAATCGGGGCGGTTATGGGAAAAATTTTCGGAGGCGGCTCGGTCGGGGCGGGAGGCGTACGGCGTCGGGAGGCGGGAGGCCGTTGCGGTTCGGCGGGGTGGCGCACGTGGAGGCGGGGGCGCGTGTATTGGGGCGCAGGCGGCGGGGTCCGGGCGGGCGTCGCGTCGCGTCAGGGGGGGGGGGGGGGGACCGGGGCCCGGGCGCGCTGCGCGCTGCAGCGGCAGGCGGCGGGGCAGGCGGCGGGTGGGACCCCGGGGCAGGCGGCGGGTGGGACCCCGGGGCGGGCGGCCGCGCGTGAGCGCGCGTGGGAGGCGGGGGCCCAGCGCGGTATGTTGCGGCGTGGCCGGGCGCAGGCGTCGCGTCAGCGGGGGGGTAGCCGTGCCGGTCGGGGGGCAGGGCCCGGGTGTCATGCGGGGTGGGAGCCGTGCGGCGCGGGGGCCAAGGCGGCGGGGTGGGCGCGCGCCAGGCGGCTGGGGGGGGCATGTGCGCGGCAGGCGGCGCTGACAGGGGCTGGGCGCCTCGGGCGGCGGGGTCAGCGCCTCGGGGCGCGCGTCACGTGGGCGTTGCCGGCTGGGCCGGTCGGCGGCCTGACCGGCGGGGTTTTTTTTTATTATTTTATAATTTATATTTTATTTTATTTTTTACTTATTTTTTTATACCCTTTTTTATTATGTTATTTATTATATATATATATTTTATATATAAATATTATTCATGTTATATATTTATTATTTATTATTATTATAATGTATATTATTAATATTAATATTTTATTTATTTTCATATATTGTTATATATATTATTTATATACATTTATATATATTTTATTATTATTATTTTTATACTTATTCCCTATTACAAGTTTTAGGCTATAATTATTATTTTCTTTTTCTTCTTTTGCTACATACATTTGTATATATATGCTCCATATTTTATGTTTTATTTTTTTTCATACTAATGTTTAATGAATGATCATGTATGCAATGCAGGATGCAAAAATTTAGGGTGTTACAGGAAAAATCCAAATGGGGTGGAAAAAGAATGAAATAAAAAATAAAGTGGGATAACTATCAATTTGACCTATTGGCGTAGGTCTCACCACCGTCCGATGAGATGGACATTCCTCCGTCTTCATTTCACATCCGGGCCCGGAGGGATGGGCTCGGACAGCTTGTTTTGCTTCTTCTGCCATTCCTTCTTTGGCGGCTTGGTGGACTTGGGCCTTCGGGAAGGTCCAGATGATTCTGTCGCCTTTGGATATCGGTGTGGTCGAAACGACGGATTCTCCTCGTAGATTAATCTTCTCATGAATGCAATGAGTGAGTCCACCTTTGGAGGTGTGACTTCGACCTCTCTGATGTGTTTATCATTCGGCCCATACTTGATTCGAATCATGGAGCATTGTTCTGATTTTGGCCAAAAGTTAAACCTTTCCTCCTTGCCATTGATATGGAAGTGGATTTCTCCAGCTCCCACATCTATGCGAGCTTTTGTAGTGCTTAGGAATTGGCGCCCAAGAATGAGTGGTGTATATTTCTCAGTGTCCATGTCTAGCACCACAAAATCCATGGGTATGAAGCAGTTCCGGATCTTCGCCGGGACGTCTTCAGCAATACCCGCTGGATAACGGGCTGAAGAGTCAGCCAGTTGTAGCTGCATTGGTGTTGGAGTCAGCTCTATGAAGTTCAGCTGGTCGAACACAACCTTGGGCATCACACTAACACTTGCTCCCAAATCACAAAATGTCTTGTCAAAGTGGTGAGCCCCAATTGAGCATGAATGGTAGGACACCCAGGGTCCTTCTGCCAGTTGCTCTCTTGTATGGAAATCATGTTGACATTTTCTGTCAGATGTTCTGGCTGGCCTGACATCTTGCCATTCTCCATCAGAGGATTAGAAGCTTCTAGCTGAGCCAACTGAGTCTCGAGCATCTTGTTGAAGCTCAGTTGATTCTTGAAGGCTGAGGATAGTCCTTTAATCTTGGCATTGATGTTTTCCAGGGTCTTGTCATTAGCTGACAGCTTCTTGGATAGGGCATCGTTGATCATGAGCTGGCTAATGGCAAGTTCTCTCAAGTTGGGCTGATTTCCAGGGTTGCCTGTAACACCCTCATTTTCATGCATCATGCCCTACATACATTCATATACATGTTTAACATTAACCCACATAAAGAGGAACGAGTTTAAAATTGATTTGGAACAAAACCGCACTTAAAATGCTGAAAAGTGCGGACTAGTCCGATTTTAGTGAGGACTAGTCTGATTTCTCTCTAACTAAAAATGGATTGTCTGTTTTTGCTGTGAACTAGTCAGATTTTGCCTCTAGAAACATTCGGACTTGTCCGATTTTGTGCGGACTAGTCCGATATTCCAAGAATCCTTGAAAATTTGCTAAGTCCCTGGACTTTTCCGTACTAGTCTGGTGTTCCAGCGGATTTGTCTGTTTTCCTCTCTAACTAACATCAGACTTGTCCGATTTTGGGCCAGACTTGTCCGATTTTCTCTCTGGACATTTTTGGACTAGTCTGGTCCTTTTCGAACTTGTCCGATATTTCACGACCCCGAGTTGATCTGTTGTTTTACGACTTGTTTCTTGGGGTTCACGTTAAGTGGGCCTAGGGACGTCATGCCTAACTCTTTTGGAGCCCATGTGGGACTCTAAGCCGTCTTCTACTCCTCTCAAACTCGAAATCCATCTAACCCTAGCCTCCACCTCTATATAAACAACCCCACCCCTTGGCTTGACATCTATTTGCCACTTTTCCACCCCACCCAAACCCTAGTTCGTGTAGAGCCACCATCAAGGAGGCAGGAGGAGATCCCAAGCAAGAAGAAGAAGAGGAGGAAACGAAAGAGGATCAAGATCTCCACCAAGCTTTCATTCTTTATCACCAATTCATCTCCAAGTTCATCAACCCTAGATCACCAAGATCCAAGTGTCACCTCCAAGTTTCTTGATTCATTGGAGTTCTAGACACTTGGTATACATTCTATTCTCTTTTACTTACGTGAATTCAACCCCAAATCTCCAAATTTACGTCGATCTAGAAAACCCTAGTTCGCTAGTTCTGCGAAGTGCGGACTAGTCCGGCCTTCTGCAGACGAGTCCGATTTTCCTGGGTAAATTGTGTTGAATTGATTCTAAAAGTAGATCTAATCAAATCCAAACTTGTATAAACTTGTCGAAATCTATTAAAACTAGTTAGTGATCATTAAAAGCAATCTATTGACAAGTTCTACCTTGCATTTGCATCAATCATGCGTGTCATGTCATATTGAGTAATATTTGTGCACTCTTTGATTGTGTTTCTTGTCTTGTATATTTATTGTGTGGATTAGACAGTTTTGCGCTAGAGAGTGCCGCGGAGGATCTACAGCACCAAGAGTTTGAAGGCTTTGACCCTAATCAACCGCAAGAGCAAGGCAAGTGTCCTTGAAGCATATTGATCCTGTTTTGAATAAATGTTTTGTTTGAAAATTGCATGCTTGTGTCAATTTGATGGGAAATCCTATGGCAGGAAGTTTACTAGTTTTGTTGACCACCCTTGTCACCTGGAATATATGGTAGAGAGTCAGGAAGGGCATTTTACCTTTTGCTTCGCTTAATCAACCGGGATGGGAAAACAACTATACCACTCAATTTAATTATGCATTAATGAAATTATGGTTGACATGAACTGGTTAATATGATATGGTAATGAGTGATCTAAGCAAGCCGGTATGTGGATGGGTTGGATGTTATGGTGGTTGCTTGCTTTAGTTCTAAGGACCGGTTCATGGAGCGACCATCCAGGATTTACAGTGCCACCATGAGGCCAAGTATGGGTGCGGCAAAGCTTATTAATTAGGGCTTTGCCAGTGCTATTTGGACCATTAAGGATGCTCGGGGAAGGGGTAGTCGGATTGGGTTTGTTGATGATTGGTGGGACTACCCTGGGATTTGAATGGCTCAAGAGGGGGCCCTTGGTTGAAGATGTGCTCAGTTGGAGACATTTCCACTGGTGAAACCTCAGTGGGGTCTAAATAGGCTAGTAATACCTTTGTAAAGGCTATTTTGTGCTCTTGGCCACACACCTAAGGAAGTGTGAGACGGCATAATTCAGATTCTATAGTCATCGAAAGGTGATGAAATCACAAACACGTGGGTAAAGCGGTACAACCTCTACAGAGTGTGTCTAAAACTATCATGATATCCGTGCTCCCGGTTATGAGCAACCTGGACCCTCACATGATTAGAGGAAAATTGGGATTTGCGATGGTTATGGTTGGTATTATGGTTATGGTTGGTATTTTGGTTATGGATGGTTATGAATTGAATTCTGGTATTGAATATGGATATTGGTATATGATGATGGATATGTAATATGGACTGATATTATGATGATTATATGGTTTATGATGGGTTTATTTCATATACATGTAATATATTGCTTTTCAAATGTTTTAACGTACTTTTCAACACTTAGCCATTATTATTGTCGTCATTTGAATCAGCCAAATGTCATACTTTCCACACTTGTTGAGTACGACATGTACTCACTCTTGAAATCCCCCCCCCCCCCAACAATTGCAGGTCAGGATTGGGAGTTTAATGGCGATAATGTGTAGTCCTAGGCCGTGTCTACCGTCAGCTTTGCCTGTGGTGTTGATTGGAGCTACGCTATACCCTATCGCTTATGCTACCTAGCTGTTTAGCTTGCTTATTTAGTTTATTTCCACTGCATTAGTTGAGCTTGTCATTAATATTCATTAGAGCTTGTATTTGAGGATAATATGGTTTGTGTAATAAAATTTGGTTAATTAATCTTGTTATGTGGTAATTATCCGTATATCGTTTGTGATGCACTCGTGTATGTTGTTGAATGTCCTGGGCACACATATGCGTTCACTTGGTTCATTTTTCGGAATTGGGTGTCACAGATTGGTATCAGAGCCACAGGTTGACCGTAGGACGCAGCCTAGATAGAATGGACACTTTAGAGCACATAGGAGCACTCGGGAATCGATGTGTTCTTTCTTGGTGTGCTGCTTGCTATATATTGTTTGCTTGTGTGCTTAATAGAGGATTTTGGGATGCTTTAGCATTGCCATGTCCACGTAGGCTAGTTAGTTGTCTAGTTTCATATCCCTTGATGCATATAGTTGGGGACGTTTCTAATTCTTACCTATTGCTTTTCTTCAGATGGTGAGGACTCGCAACCAGAGGGATGGCAATGATGAGGAGGAGAACCATGGAGCACCTCAGAACAACAATGGACAAGGACCTGCCCAAGGAGCTATCAATATTGAGCAGCTTTTGGCTATGCAAAACCAGCTCATGCAGACCATGATACAGACAATGGGACAGCTGCAGGCTGGCAATATCAACAATCAGCCCCACATGCCTCCACCGCCACCCCCACCCCCTCATAGCCGGTTGCGAGAGTTTATGAGGACTAGGCCACCCACCTTTGCTCAAGCTGCTGACCCTATGGATGCGGAAGATTGGCTCAAGTCCGTGGAGAAGTAGCTTGCTATTGTCCAATGTAGTGACCAGGAGAATGTCTTATTTGCTTCTCATCAACTAGTTGGAGCAACTACGGATTGGTAGGATTCTTATTGCAATGCTCATGAGAATCAGGAGAGAATTACTTGGGTCGAATTCAAGGAGAGTTTTCATTCTCATTATGTGCCGGAAGGTGTTATGATCTTGAAGAGGCAAGAATTTGAGAACTTGAGGCAAGGAAGATCGAGCGTGGGTGAATATCTCAACAAATTCACTCAACTCTCAAGATATGTGCCTGAGGATGTTAGTCGGGATAGCCGGAAGCAATACTTGTTCATGAGAGGCCTCAACAATGAGATCCAAGTGCAATTGCTCAACTGTGATTATGCCAACTTCCAGAAGCTTGTGGACAAAGCAATTGTGGTGGAGAATAAGGTCCATGAGATGGAGCAAGACAATAAGAGGAAGGCGCCTGAATGTAGGCCTAGAGGGGGGTGAATAGGCCTTTTGAATTTTTGTCGGATCCTGCAACACTCAACAACAAGTTCAATACCAGAGAAATCGGACTAGCCCGGTAAAGTGCGGACTAGTCCGGTGTTCACGAACTAAGTTGATCAAGATTAATCGATTAGGTTGATTCTTCAATGTGTGCAGCGGAAATATAGAATCAAACAACAGTTTAATAGTTGTATATTGGATTGTATCACAATTAAGGCTTGTGTTCTACAATTTATTGTAAATTGAACAATGTGTATCAAACCCTAGAGTAAGTTGATCAATTTGAGTGATGAACACAAAAAGGACAAGACACACGATTTATCCCGTGGGGTTCGGCTACCACAAAGGCAACCTACGTCCACGTTGAGGAGTCCACAAAAGGACCGGGTCTTCTCCAACCCTACCCTCGTCGGATCGCCACGAAGGCCAACCCTCTTCCACTAATCACAAAGGGGTGAATAACCAAATTCAAGGGGCGTTCTCACACGTTGAGAGCTCCCTTAGATTACAAATCACAATGCCACCAAAAACACACTCAGAAATTATAATTGAAACGCAGGAGTGTGTTAGAGATTCAAACCAAGAGCTCAATGATGTGTGCCAAGTGTCTCTCCAATGATCTAGAAGTAATCCTTAATGGATTGATCGATCTTGCACTTAATTTCGTGGAGAGAAGTGGTTTCTGAGTCTCTTGGGAGGTGTGACGGCGCTATGGTTCGAGAGAGTATAAAAGTGGGCCGTGCACCTCTATTTATATGGGGTTTCTAAAAGTGATCGTTAGGGTTCAGAAAGATCGGACTAGTCCGTGGTGGTCACCGGACTAGTCCGGTGTGTTGTGTGTAGCAAACCCTAAGTGTCCCGAAATATCGGACTAGTCCGGTCGAAAACGGACTTGTCCGATTTCACTAATAGAAATCTTCGGACTAGTCTGATAGCCATCAGACTTGTCCGGCCATGTGAAACCCTAAGTGTGTTGGATGACAAGTCCGCACTTGGAGGACTTGTCCGATTTAGATCAGTGGGTATTTCGGACTAGTTCGTGTAAACATCGGACTTGTCCGAAGTGGATCAGAAGGAATATCGGACTAGTCCGGTTAACAACGGACTTGTCCGATTTTGTGTGACTTGTGAAGTGTGTTGAGGACTAGTCCGCCCTGGGGAGGACTAGTCCGACTCAAGTCAGAAAGATATCGGACTAGTCCGACAGATATCGGACTTGTCCGATCTGGTGCAGAAAGGATATCGGACTAGTCCGATTGATATCGGACTAGTCCGGTCCTGTGTAACTTTGTGCAATATGTGTGTGTGCTTAAATATGATTGAGCTCTTGGGTGTGTTTCCTTAACACACTCCATACACAATAATCTACTATTTCTTTTCCTTGAGCTCAGGTTCACTTTGCTCCTCATTATCCCTTCTTTTTCGTATTTTGCTCATTTTTCATTATTGGCCTGCATTCATCTCAACAAAAAGGTTAGGATCCCAATTGCTTGTCATAAATCATCAAAAACCCACAAGGGAGTCCTAGATGCACTTTCAATCTCCCCCTTTTTGGCGATTGATGACAACCAATTGAGATTTCACAAAATATGACAAAAAGAGATGAGATTTTCATAAAGTATGCACATATGACTCAAAAATACATCAAGCAGTAAGAGAAATATCCATATGTGCATTCTTTATGGTGGGATGCATAACTAAGGGCATTGAAACATTGAGAATGACATAATTTACATTGATGAATCAATACAAAGTACATATGTCATTTCAGGAGCAAAGTTGCAGATTTCAACACATACTTGCAAATTAATTAAGCATTTCAACACAGAACCATAGTTAACATGAAAACAGCGTTAAAGCATTACAATCACAAAGAAAGATAAAGAGAACTCTCTCCTCGCACCCTACCACAGCTACAGCTAAGACTCCCCCTCAATCTCTCCCCATTTGGCATCAAGACACCAAAAAGAAGGAGAGGAGGGTCCTAGGGTCTTCACTCTTCACTGTCAGTCCTCTCATCATCGTCTTCATCTTCATCATCATCAGCTTGACGAGGAGGGGAAGGAGGAGGGACGGAGCCACTCGAGCCCCCAATGCCAAAGTAGGCAAGCTCGGAGGGGTTCAAGGGCGCGAGCTCAGTGAAGTCTGGGACAAAATCCTCAGAAATCACTGGAGATCCAATGGGATCGATCTCCAGCTTCTGGCAAATTTGCTTTACATTGGCCTTTATGTACTTCATGTCCTCCCTTCTCTTCTGGTTGAGCTTGTGGGCCTTCACTTCGGCCTTCTTGTAGGAGGAGAATATAGAAGCCAGATACTTGAGGATCCCACTAACTGATCCTTTCTGAGGGGCTTCCCTTGAAGTAGGGACAGCTCTGGCACCTTCACTTGATCTTGCAGGTGCCTCTGGACTGGAGGCCGTCGAAGGAGCAGCCTGCACACTTGGCTTTTGAGGCATTTGAGGCCTCAAGGGGAGATGCTCCACATCTTTCACAAATTCAATGCCGGTGACTTTTTAAATCACAAACATAAGGTAAGGAGCATATCCGCAAGATCTGTTGGGAGTGCAGGAGATGTTTACCATATCATTCCAAATGTATTCCGCCACATCAAATGGGCGGTCCTTGCTTATGACTCTCATCAGAGTCCGGAGGTATCCTTGCACACTCCCTGCATCCCCATACTTAGGGGCAATGGTCTTTCTTAGCACTCTGTTCAACACCACAAAGAATGGCTTCATGTTTTTGGTGGAAGGAGGGTTGAACTTTGAGTTTGGCTCATATAGAAACTTCATCTTGTCCTTCTCAATGACCCCAATGTTGTGTATCACTAAGCAATCAGACCTTGTGGAGTCAAGGTGGAGCAAGCTAGTGAAATCTTCTTGAGTGATGTTGTACTTGGATCCATGGGTCATCCAAGTGACACTCTCTTCATCCTCACGAGAGAAGTGACAGGTCGTAAAGAACTGCGCAATCACTTCATCATTCCAGTTGTGTCTGAAAGCAAACATGTCTCTCAGTCCATGCTTTTCAATGGCTCTCACTACATCAGTGAACGGTGAGCATCCCTTCTTCTCAAAGTGTGCCCAGTCAATCCACTGACTGCGCACCACGTGGGTCTTCATCGGTAGATACACCGATTTGTAGAAGTCTGCATGGAATTTGCACCAAAACCTTCCATCGACAGCTTGCTTTGGCCTACCATACCAGTCAATGCTTCTGAACTTGGCTACAGAATCACTACCCTTGCCGTTGAACTTCTCCTCAGTAGGGTCCCGGACCCCTTCCCTGGGAGCATGGAGCTTCAAGGGCCCGACTGGCCCCGTTGCTATCCCCTTTCCCTTGCCCTTGGCTTGGCGAGAGGCACCTGAGGATGCTGCTGCCTTTGACACTGGCTTCTTTGCCAGCACCTTTCTCCGAACCTGAGGAGGTGAAGGAGCTGGCTCCGAGGGTCTTTCTTGGCGTTTCTTGCCAAGACCCGTCGAGGACCGAGGTGCCACTTCGTGGTCCAACTCGGCCTCAAAGTCGGAGATTTTGTTGTTTGAGCTCGACATGATCTGAGAATGATTTTGCAAGAATGATGGTAAGTGATACAAGGCATAGGTATGAAAAGATAGCAATGAATTGCATTGAGGAATTGAAAAATTAGGTTTTCAGTTCAGAAACATCGGACTTGTCCGGTGCACAGGCACGGACTAGTCCGGAGGACCAGACTTGTCCGTGCATGGACCGGACTAGTCCGGTGTTCATCCTCAAAAACCTAACAGATTGGTCAAGGAATGATTCCTAATGCAAGTCTAGTCTAGCATACACGTAGTACAACAAATAGGCATGTATCTAGTGAAGGATGCTAGGCTATACGATCAACAATGGAGAAAAACAAGATTTCTAGGGTTTTGAAGAAAGTTACCGAAGAAATCGATTGAAGCTTGAAGGTTTGGGGGTTGGAGGCTGGACAAGTCCGCTAGCTTCAATCCCCAAGAGGTCAAGCTTGATCTCTGCCCAAATGTGGACTTTTTCGACGGAGGGAGCAGAGAATCGCCTTGGTAGCTCGAGCGCAAGAGAGAGGAAGGTGTGAGCAAATGTGGGGATGAGGTGATTAGGGTTTGGTGGCGGCTAGGGTTATGGACACGAAAAATCGGACAAGTCCGGACATGACCGGACTTGTCCGAAGTCATCCATAGAGCTATATCGGACAAGTCCAGACATGACCGGACTAGTTCGAAGTCATCCAGAGAGCTATATCGGACTAGTCCGTGGTCTATCGGACTAGTCCGGTCTAACCGGCACTCTGCGGACTAGTCTGCAAGAGCGGACTAGTCCGGGTAACCACGGACTAGTCCGTGGTCACCAGGAGAAATTGCATAGCCCATTCATATATATTTGAAGGTTCATTAATAGAGAATATGTGGGACAAAACAAATCAATTAATCTTGATGAATTTGACCAGTAAGCATACAACAATCACACAATGATCATAATTCATCAGGATCTAATAATTGACATAGTTTTTTGAGAAAAAATGAAGAGGGATGATTTTCACAATTCAGTCAAAATTTTGAAGATGTCATACAGGTATGCAACTTTTCGAGCCACACTCCGAGAAATCAAGGATATTTAGTTCATTTTGGAGTTCGCAAAAATGCTTTTCATCAAGTGGCTTGGTGAATATGTCGGCCAATTGTTTTTGGGTGTTGACATGTGAGATGGTAATGTCTTCTTTCATGGAATGGTCTCTCAAGAAATGATGTCTTATGTCTATGTGTTTAGTTCTAGAGTGATCAACTGGATTGTGGGCTATTTTAATGGCACTCTCATTGTCACAAAGGAGAGGAATACGGTTCATATTGTAATCGTAATCTCTTAGAGTTTGTCGCATCCAGAGGAGTTGTGCACAACAACTCCCGACTGCAACATACTCCGCTTCGGCTGTGGATAAAGCAATGGAATTTTGTTTCTTGGATGACCAAGAAACTAAGGATCTCCCTAGGAATTGGCATGTTTCGGAGGTGCTTTTTCTATCTACTTTGCACCCGGCATAATCTGCATAGGAGTAACCAATGAGATTGAATTTTGAGCCTTTTAGGTACCAAAGACCAAGGTTGGGTGTATGAACTAAATATCTCAAGATTCTTTTTACGGCTTCAAGTGACATTCCTTAGGGTTGGCTTGAAATCGTGAACACAAACATACACTCAACATAATATCTGGCCTAGATGCACATAAGTAAAGTAGAGATCCAATCATGGAGCGATATACCTTTTGATCGACGCTAGGTCCATCTTCATTGAGATCCAAGTGGCCATTCGTTGCCATGGGTTCTTTATGGGCTTTGCCTTGTCCATGCCAAACTTCTTGAGTATGACCTGCGTGTACATGGTTTGGCTTATGAACGTTCCTTCCCTTTGTTGCCGCACTTGGAATCCCAAGAAGTACTTCAATTCTCCCATCATTGACATTTCAAACCTGTCTGTCATGATTCTACTAAATTCTTCACAGAAGGATTGGTTAGTTGACCCAAATATTATGTCATCAACATAGATTTGACAGATAAAAAGATCATTATCTAAATTCTTTGTGAATAATGTATAGTCTACTTTGCCAATTTGAAAACCATTTTCAATTAAAAAATCTCTAAGACACTCATACCAAGCTCTAGGAGCTTGTTTGAGGCCGTAGAGAGCCTTACACAATTTATATACGTGGTTGGGGAATTCTTCGTCTTCAAACCTGGGTGGTTGCTCCACGTACACTTCTTCCTTGATCGGCCCGTTGAGGAAGGCGCTTTTCACGTCCATTTGATACAGCTTGAAATCATGGTGAGTAGCATATGCAAGTAATATTCTAATAGATTCAAGCCTAGCTACTGGAGCAAAAGTCTCATCGAAATCCAAACCTTCGACTTGTGAGTACCCTTTGGCCACAAGTCGCGCCTTGTTTCTTGTTACCACTCCGTGTTCGTCTTGTTTGTTGCGGAAGACCCACTTGGTGCCCACTATGTTTGCATTGAGTCTTGCCACAAGTTCCCACACCTCGTTCCTCTTGAAGTTGTTCAATTCTTCTTGCATTGCCACCACCCAGTCCGGATCCTTCAATGCATCCTCAATCCTGCGTGTTTCCAGAAAGGAGACAAACGAGTAATGCTCACAAAAGTTAGCTAGGCGAGATCTAGTGGTTACTCCCTTTTGGATGTCACCGATGATGTTGTCGATTGGGTGATCCCTTTGAATGCATTGGTGTACTCTTGGGTGGGGCACTTGGGGAGTTGTGTCTTCATGATCGTTTTCTTCTCCCCCTGAGTGGTTGCCCTCGTTGACTTGTTGATCATCTTCATACTCTCGTGCTTGTGTTGAAGCTCCCCCTTGATTGTTGGTCTCCTCTTGTGGTTCATTTTCCTCATTTATGTGTGAAGGTGACTCTTGTGGTCGGACTTCACCTAGAGCCATTCTTTTCAATGCTAGACAAGGAGCTTCTTCTTTACCTAATTCACATGGATCAACTTGCTCCTCTTGGGAGCCGTTAGTCTCATCGAACACTACGTCACGTGTTACTTCAACAAGACCGGAGGCCTTGTTGAAAACACAATAGGCGTAGGTGTTCGAATCGTAATCGAGCAAGAAACCTTCATCGGACTTCAAAGCGAACTTTGAAGTCTTGGGCTTCTTGTTCAGGATATAACATGGAGAACTGAAAACTCGAAAGTATGAAATGTTTGGTTTGTTACCGGTGAGTAGCTCATAGGGAGTTTTCTTGAGTAGTCGATGAAGATAAAGCCGATTTGCGGCGTGGCAAGCGGTGTTAATCGCTTCCGCCCAAAATCGATCCGAAGTCTTGTATTCATCGATCATTGTTCTTGCCATCTCTGTGAGTGTTCGGTTCTTCCTTTCGGCAACTCCATTTTGTTGTGGTGAGTATGGCGCTGAAAATTCGTGCTTGATGCCCTCTTCATCAAGGTACTCCTCCACTTGTATGTTCTTGAACTCCGTGCCATTGTCACTTCGAATACTCTTGATTGACAATGAAAACTTGTTTTGAGCTCGCTTGAAGAATTTCTTGAGTGTTCCTTGTGTTTCTGACTTATCATGCAAAAAGAAAACCCAAGTGAAGTGAGAAAAATCATCAATGATAACAAAACTGTATTTGTTACCACCGATGCTTATGTAAGCAACTAGACCAAACAAGTCCATGTGAAGTAGTTCGAGGGGTCTTGTTGTAGTCATGATATTCTTTGCGGGATGATGTGCTCCAACTTGCTTCCCGGCTTGGCACGCGCTACAAGGCCTGTCTTTCTCAAAAACAACATCTTTCAAACCTCGGATGTGATCGCCCTTGAGGAGTCTTTGAAGATTCCTCATACCAACATGCGCTAGCCGTCTATGCCACAACCAACCCATGTTGGTTTTTGCAATCAAGCATGTGTCGAGTTCGGCTTTATCCTTGTTGAAGTCAACAAGGTAAAGCTTTCCCTTCAACATACCCTTGAATGCAACGGAACCATCACTCCTCCTTGAGACGGTCACACCCTCGTTAGTGAACAAGCAATTATAACCTTTGTCACATAGTTGAGACATGGACAGCAGGTTATAATCTAAAGATTCAACATGTAAAACATGAGATAGCGTGTGTTCAGAGGATATTGCAATTTTACCCGTACCGAGCACCTTTCCTTGACTATTATCTCCGAAGTAGATGCCTTCGTTTGGGTCCTCGTTTTCTTCATATTCCACGAACATCCTCCTTTCTCCGATCATGTGGTTGGTGCATCCACTGTCTAGCACCCATTTGGATCCACCGGAGGAATAGGCCTGCAAAAACAAATTATGCTTTGGTTTTAGGTACCCAAGCTCGCTTGGGTCCTTGGAGGTTAGTTACAATACATTTGGGCACCCACACATGGGATTTTGTGTTCCCATGGCGTGGCCCAACATAATAAGCATAAACCTTACCAAGATTGTTTCTCATTAATACATAAGAGGCATCAAAAGTTTTAAATAGAAGCTGTTGTTGTTTATGAATCGGACTAGTCTGGGTGGCCGGACTTGTCCGGACACCGACCGGACTAGTCCGGTATTCATGCGAGTTCAGTTTCTTATTCTTCAACTTATCAGTTTGAGAGGATCTTCCCTTCACAAAGGAGATCCTTCCCCTGTTATTCTTATGACTTCCAGCATGTTGCTTTTCATCATAAGAGTAACCAATGCCATATTTGACATTTTGAGGTCTTTGGACCAAGTATGCACTACGTGCATAGTTGATCTTCTCCTTGTCAAATATTCCATACTGGGTAGGATTTTTATCCTTTGTGGAGGTTGACTTCTCCTTCAAACTGGTGTTGATTTTACTACATGTGCACATATGAACAAGATCAGTTTTAGTGGGTTGATAAGGTGAACTTGAAGAGGAGGAAGGTTCACTTAGCTTGAGTGACTCAACTTGCACTTCAAGGATTTTGTTAACCTTGATCAGGTCAGCAAGTTGGTCCTTGATTGCAACATTTGAGTCGGTTAACTCCAAGCAAGTTTTCTTGCTTGAAGCTAGCTCAAGCTCTAGTGAACTGTTTTTCTCCTTTTCAAGCTCTAGGAGTTTGTCAAGTTTGACATACTTCTCCTTTTGGGAGATAATCATGTCCTCTTGACGATCAATTAACCTCTCCTTCTCAACAAGTTGGTCAAGTAAAAATTTCATTTTAGTGCAGTTTTCCTATCTAGTCCATTTAGCATATCCTCATCATCACTATCTAGATCATCATCACTAGAGTAGGAATGCATGGAAGGGGTTTTGATGTTTACCTTGCGTTTACCTTCCTTTGCCATGAAAGTGCCATTTCCCTTCTTTGCACTGAGTGTGGGGAAGAGTGTGGATTTCTTGGATGTGCTTTCTATGGCTATGCTAGCCATGTCTTCTTCATCGGATGATGAGGACTCATCGTTTGAGTCCCACTCCTTCCCAATGTGTGCTTGTTCGTCTTGTTTCTTCTTCTTGAAGAATTTCTTAGGTTGAGGCTTGGTTTCTTTAGTTTTCTTCTTGTTGTCCTCATACGGGCAATCGACTATAAAGTGGTTATACTCACCACAATTATAGCATGCCCGCCTCATCTTTGGCTTCGTCCTTTCCTTGTACTTTGTCACTTGATTTTGTTCCTTGTCTCTTCGTCATTATTCTCTTGAAATTTTTCATGAACAAAATCATATCCTCTTCATCTAGCTCACTACTCTCGTCATCACTGTCCTCCTCTAGTTGTGCTTCTATTGCTTCTTTGGATAGAGGCTTGAGAGTAGATTTTAGGGCAACTCCTTTCTTCTTGGCTGAGGTGAGGTTGGAAATTTCTTTGACGTGCTTGGCTTGTTTCTCCATCATTTCAAAGTTGATAATTTTACCAAGCAATTCATCCGAAGTCATCCTTTTGTAACCGGGGCTTTCTCTGATCATTGAGCATAGCGTGACATTGCGAGGCATAAAAGCTCTTAGGATGAGCTTTACCACCTCGTGGTCATTCCACTTCTTTCTCCCATATGATCGAACCTTGTTGACAAGTGTCTTCAATCCATTGTACATATCCTGGGGTGACTCGTCTTCCTCAATTGCGAATCTTCCTAGTTCGCCTTCGATCATTTCAATTTTTGCCTCACGCACATGCCGGTCACCTTCATGTGCTGTTTGTAGTGTATCCCATATCTCCTTAGCAATTTCGAGTCCATCCACCTTGGTGAACTCATCTCGACTTAGAGAGGAGGTGATTACGGCTGCGGCTTGAGCGTTTCTATGGATGTCCTGCTCTTAACTTGAGGTGAGCTCTTCGTCGTCATCCGGAATATCTATCCCTGTACATACAACATGCCATAAACTTGAGTTGAGGGAAATCAAATGCATCTTCATATTCTGCCTCCACATGGAGTAATCACTCCCATCGAAGTGTGGGGCTTTTCCAAGTGGGATAGATAAGTAGTGATTGTTATTGGAATTTTGACGATCATAATTAAAAGGATATCGGGAGTAGTCGGTGTGACTACTGCCCTTCTTCTTCTCTTCAACTTTCGCTTTCCCTTTTGAAAGTGCCTTCTTTCTGAGGAGCGCCTTTAGCTCCAGCGTCTCCTCATCGTCGTCCTCGAAGTCTTGAATGGCTTCGAGGTACTTCTCCAGTTTTTGGGTCTTGTCGTTGTTGACTTCCTCTTGGTTGTTGATTTTGTGGACGTCCTTCATGTCTGACATGATCTCTTCGAGTGGTTAAACTCTTTCTTGAAGAACCTTGCTCTGATACCAATTGAATGTAGGCCTAGAGGGGGGGTGAATAGGCCTTTTGAATTTTTGTCGGATCCTGCAACACTCAATAACAAGTACAATACCAGAGAAATCGGACTAGTCCGGTAAAGTGCGGACTAGTCCAGTGTTCACGGACTAAGTTGATCAAGATTAATCGATTAGGTTGATTCTTCAATGTGTGCAGTGGAAATAAAGAATCAAACAACAGTTTAACAGTTGTATATTGGATTGTATCACAATTAAGGCTTGTGTTCTACAATTTATTGTAAATTGAACAATGTGTATCAAACCCTAGAGTAAGTTGATCAATTTGAGTGATGAACACAAAAAGGACAAGACACACGATTTATCCTGTGGTTCGGCTACCACGAAGGCAACCTACGTCCACGTTGAGGAGTCCACAAAAGGACCGGGTCTTCTCCAACCCTACCCTCGTCAGATCGCCACGAAGGCCAACCCTCTTCCACTAATCACAAAGGGGTGAATAACCAAATTCAAGGGGCGTTCTCACACGTTGAGAGCTCCCTTAGATTACAAATCACAATGCCACCAAAAACACACTCATAAATTACAATTGAAACGCAGGAGTGTGTTAGAGATTCAAACCAAGAGCTCAATGATGTGTGCCAAGTGTCTCTCCAATGATCTAGAAGTAATCCTTAATGGATTGATCGATCTTGCACTTAATTTCGTGGAGAGAAGTGGTTTCTGAGTCTCTTGGGAGGTGTGACAACGCTAGAGTTCGAGAGAGTATAAAAGTGGGCCGTGCACCTCTATTTATATGGGGTTTCTAAAAGTGACCGTTAGGGTTCAGAAAGATCGGACTAGTCCGTGGTGGTCACCGGACTAGTCTGTGGTGCTGTGTGTAGCAAACCCTAAGTGTCCCGAAATATCGGACTGGTCCGGTCGAAAACGGACTTGTCCGATTTCACTACTGGAAATCTTCGGACTAGTCCGATAGCCATCAGACTTGTCCGGCCATGTGAAACCCTAAGTGTGTTGGATGACATGTCCGCACTTGGAGGACTTGTCCGATTTAGATCAGTGGGTATTTCGGACTAGTCCGTGTAAACATCGGACTTGTTCGAAGTGGATCAGAAGGAATATCGGACTAGTCCAGTTAACAACGGACTTGTCCGATTTTGTGTGACTTGTGAAGTGTGTTGAGGACTAGTCCGCCCTGGGAGGACTAGTCCGACTCAAGTCAGAAAGATATCGGACTAGTCCGACAGATATCGGACTTGTCCGATCTGGTGCAGAAAGGATATCGGACTAGTCCGGTTGATATCGGACTAGTCCGGTCCTGTGTAACTTTGTGCAATATGTGTGTGTGCTTAGATATGATTGAGCTCTTGGGTGTGTTTCCTTAACACACTCCATACACAATAATCTACTATTTCTTTTCCTTGAGCTCAGGTTCACTTTGCTCCTCAATATCCCTTCTTTTTCGTATTTTGCTCATTTTTCATTATTGGCTTGCATTCATCTCAACAAAAAGGTTAGGATCCCAATTGCTTGTAATAAATCATCCAAAACCCACAAGGGAGTCCTAGATGCACTTTCAGCGCCCTATCAAGGACAGCAACAAGGAAGTAATGTGCGCCCTCGCTTTGCACCTCCTAATGCGCCATATTACAACTCTTATGTTTCAGTACAGCGCCCTGGTTATGCACCGCGCCCAACTCAGTTCATGCAGCAGCACCCCGTTATGCAAGCACCTAGGCCTCCAATGCCTTACGCGCCTCGTGCTAACTATCCTAGTGCTAATGCTCAAAACCAAGCTCGTCTCTATAATTCTGGTGGAGTTAAGAAGTGCTATACTTGTGGAGAAGCTGGACACTTTGCGCATCAATGCCCTAAGTGAGGCCTTGGACAAGGAAGCAATGCGCCAAGACCGAATCAAGATCCAATGGAGGACAACCGCAAGGGAATCGTGGACAGCAGAATTTTGCTCGTGGCAATGTGAACCATGTCTCTACGGAGGATGCTCAACAAGCGGATCACGTGTTCATTGGTATGTTTCTCGCAAACTCCAACCCCGCGACTATGTTACTTGATTCTGGAGCATCGCATTCATTCATTGCGTCGAAGTATGTTGCCAAGTATAGTTTGCCTATCTCTCATATGAAGTTTACTCTATTGGTTAAGTCTCCTGGGGGAGAGATGAGGACAAATATAGTATGTCCAAAAGTAAGCCTTAGAATAAGGGGGTAGACTTCTCCGCCAACCTCATTGTTTTGGATTCTCAAGGATTGGACATTATACTTGTATGGACTGGTTGAGGAAACACAATGGAGTTATTGAGTGTGCCACGAAAACGGTGAAGTTGACCAATGAGGAAGGGATCACCGTAGAATTTGAAGCATCTCAAACCGCACCGAAGCAATTGGAGCTGAATCATATGGACGGTGCCGCAATTGAGGAGATTCCGGTGGTGTGTAAATTTTTGGATGTTTTTTCGGACGAGTTGCCAGGTATGCCACCTGATCGAGACATTGAGTTTGTTATTGATTTAATACCTGGAACTGCACCTATAGCTAAGAGGCCATATCTAGCGGAGCTCAGGAAGCAAATTCAAGAGCAACTAGAGAAGGGTTTCATTCGACCCAGCTCTTCACCTTGGGGAGCGCTCATTCTATTTGTGGACAAGAAGGATGGAACGCAAAGGATGTGTGTGGATTACTGAGCTCTCAACGAGGTGACAATCAAGAACAAGTACACCTTGCCACGCATAGATGACTTGTTTGATCAGATGAAGGGTGCTTGTATCTTCTCCAAGATTGATTTGAGGTCGAGATATTTTCAAATGAAGATTAGACCATCAGACATACCTAAAACAGCTTTTAGGACACGGTATGGATCTTATGAGTACACCGTGATGTCTTTTGTATTGACAAATGCGCCTGCCTACTTTATGTACCTCATGAATAAGGTCTTCATGGAGTACTTGGATAGGTTCGTTGTGGTGTTTATTGATGACATTATGATCTACTCGAAGGATGAGAAGGAACATGAGGAACACTTGAGGCTTACGTTGCAGAAATTGAGGGAGCATCAATTGCATGCCAAGTTCAACAAGTGTCAGTTTTGGTTGAGAGAGGTTTCATTTTTGGGTCATATCATCTCAGGAGGAGGAGTATCAGTTGACCCCGGAAAAGTGAGGGATGTGCTAAAATGGGAACCCCCGCAAAACGTAAAGAAAATAAGGAGTTTCCTTGGGATGGCTGGATATTACCGTCGATTCATCAAGGACTTTTCCAAGATAGCCAAGCCAATGACAGAATTGCTAATGAAGGGAAAGGCTTTCCAATGGACTCAAGCTTGTCAAAACAGTTTTGCGGAGTTGAAGAAGAGGTTGACAACAGCCCCAGTTTTGGTATTGCCGGATGTAAGAGAGTTTTGATATTTATTGCGGCACATCGAGACAGTGACTTGGATGTGTATTGATGCAAGAAGGTCAAATGGTAGCCTACGCGTCGAGACAATTAAAGAAACATGAGCAGAATTACCCAACACATGATTTGGAACTTGCAGCCGTGGTACACAAATTGAAGATTTGGAGGCACTATATCCTTGGACATAGGTGTGAAATTTATACGAATCACAAGAGTCTTAAGTATATTTTCACAAAAAACAGATCTGAATATGAGGCAACGGAGATGGTTGGAGCTCATCAAAGATTATGATTTGGGGATCAACTATCATCCGGGAAAAGCCAACGTAGTGGCCGATGCTTTGAGTAGAAAAGGAGTAAGTCATCAGCTCACAGTTCGAGAGTTACCATTCGAGTTATGTAAGGAGTTTGAAAGGTTGAACCTTGGATTTGTAAATGAGATGGAGATGATGGAGTTAAGCCCAACCATGGAGCAATAAATTCGAGAGGCACAGACCAAGGATGAGGAAATTCGGGAAATCAAGGAAAGGACCCAAGAGGGGAGAGAATTCAGATTTGATGAGGATGAACATGGTACCTTATGGCTGGGAAAAAGGATTGTCGTGCCTAATGTAAAACATATTCGGGAGATGATATTAAAAGAGGCACATGACTCACCTTACTCAATTCATCCTAGTTGTACAAAGATGTACAAAGACTTGAAGACGTGTTATTGGTGGGCTAGCATGAAGAAGGACATAGCTGAATACGTAGCATCGTGTGATGTGTGCCAACGAGTCAAGGCGGAACATCAAAGGCCAGCTGGACTATTGCAACCATTAAAGATCCCAGAATGGAAGTGGGAAGAAATCGGTATGGACTTCATAGTTGGTTTACCACGTACTCAGTCCCGTTACGACTCAATTTGGGTAATTGTGGATCGGTTAACTAAGTCAGTCCACTTTATTCCCGTCAAGACCACCTATAATGGAGAGAAATTGGCGGAACTGTATATGGGAAGAATAGTATGTTTGCATGGAGGTCCAAAGAAGATAGTCTCGGATAGAGGTTCACAATTCACTTCCAGGTTTTGGCAAAAGTTACATGAAGCATTAGGAACAAGGTTGAATTTTAGTTCAGCATACCACCCTCAAACAGATGGACAAACCGAGAGGACCAATCATATTTTAGAGGACATGCTAAGAGCTTGTGCTTTAAAGCATGGGAAAAGTTGGGACAAAAGCTTGCCATATGCAGAATTTTCATACAACAATAGCTACCAAGCAGTTTGAAGATGTCACCTTGTGAATCGCTTTATGGAAGGAAGTGTATGACACCTTTATTCTGGAATGAGGCAGGATAAACTCAAGTATTTGGTTCGGATTTGTTGCAAGAAGCCGAAAATCAAGTCCAAATAATTCGTGAAAACTTGAGGGCTGCCCAATCAAGACAAAAGGGCTATGCGGACAATAGGAGAAGGAAATTAACCTTTGAAGTGGGAGATTTTGTTTACCTCAAGGTGTCACGAATGAGAGGTCATAAGAGGTTTAACATAAGAGGCAAGCTAGCACCTCGCTACATTTGGCCATTCAAGATTTTGGACAAAAGAGGAGAAGTAGCGTATAAGTTGGAGATGTCAGCTCATCTTTCGGATGTCCATGATGTCTTTCATGTTTCCCAGCTCAAAAAGTGTTTGAGAGTACCGGAAGAACAAATGCCAGTGGAAGAGTTGGAATTAGAGGCAGATTTAACTTATGCCAAACAACTGGTCAAAATTTTGGAAACCAAGGAGAGAGTCACAAGGAACAAGGTTATTCGATGGTGTAAAGTTCAATGGAAGCACCACACAGAAAAAAAAGCAACGTGGGAATTGGAGGATGATCTCAAGAAGGAATTTCCCTATCTCTTCTTTTCCGCGTCGAATCTCGAGGGTTAGATTCAATTTAAGGGGGGTAGGTTTGTAACACCCTCATTTTCATGCATCATGCCCTACATACATTCATATACATGTTTAACATTAACCCACATAAAGAGGAACGAGTTTTAAATTGATTTGGAACAAAACCGCACTTAAAATGCTGAAAAGTGCGGACTAGTCTGATTTTAGTGAGGACTAGTCCAATTTCTCTCTGACTAAAAACGTACTTGTCTGTTTTTGCTGCGGACTAGTCCGATTTTGCCTCTGGAAACATTCGGACTTGTCCGATTTTGTGCGGACTAGTCCGATATTCCAAGAATCCTTGAAAATTTGCTAAGTACCTGGACTTTTCCGGACTAGTCCGGTGTTCTAGCGGACTTGTCTGTTTTCCTCTCTGACTAAAGTCGGACTTGTCCAATTTTAGGCCAGACTTGTTCAATTTTCTCTCTGGACATTTTCGGACTAGTCCGATCCTTTTCGGACTTGTCCGATATTTCGCGACCCCGAGTTGATCTTTTGTTTTACGACTTGTTTCTTGGGGTTCACATTAAGTGGGCCTAGGGACGTCATGCCTAACTCTTTTAGTGCCCATGTGGGACTCTAAACCGGCCTCTACTCCTCTCAAACTCGAAATCCATCTAACCCTAGCCTCCACCTCTATATAAACAACCCCACCCCTTGGCTTGACATCTATTTGCCACTTTTCCACCCCACCCAAACCCTAGTTCGTGGATAGACACCATCAAAGAGGGAGGAGGAGATCCCAAGCAAGAAGAAGAAGAGGAGGAAACGAAAGAGGATCAAGATCTCTACCAAGCTTTCATTCTTTATCAACAATTCATCTCCAAGTTCATCAACCCTAGATCATCAAGATCCAAGTGTCACCTCCAAGTTTCTTGATTCATTGGAGTTCTAAACACCTGGTATACCTTCTATTCTCTTTTCCTTGCGTGAATTCAACCCCAAATATCCAAATTTACGTCGATCTAGAAAACCCTAGTTCGCTAGTTCTGCGAAGTGCGGACTAGTCCGGCCTTCTGCAGACTAGTCTGATTTTCCTGGGTAAATTGTGTTGAATTGATTCTAAAAGTAGATCTAATCAAATCCAAACCTGTATAAACTTGTTAAAATCTATTAGAACTAGTTAGTGATCATTAAAAGCAATCTATTGACAAGTTCTACCTTGTATTTGCATCAATCATGCATGTCATGTCATATTGAGTAATATTTTTGCACTCTTTGATTCTGTTTCTTGTTTTGTATGTTTATTGTGTGGATTAGACGGATTTGCGCTAGAGAGTGCCACGGAGTATCTACAACACCAAGAGTTTGAAGGCTTTGACCCTAATCAACCGCAAGAGCAAGGCAAGTGTCCTTGAAGCATATTGGTCCTGTTTTGAAATAAATGTTTTGTTTGAAAATTGCATGCTTGTGTCAATTTGATGGGAAATCCTATGGTAGGAAGTTTACTAGTTTTGTTGACCACCCTTGTCACCTGGAATATATGGTAGAGAGTCGGGAAGGTCTTTTTACCTTTTGCTTCGCTTAATCAACTGGGATGGGAAAACAACTATACCACTTAATTTAATTATGCATTAATGAAATTATGGTTGACATGAACTGGTTAATATGATATGGTAATGGGTGGTCTAAGCAAGCCGGTATGTGGATAGGTTGGATGTTATGGTGGTTTTGCTTGCTTTAAATCTAAGGACCGGTTCGTGGAGCGACCATCCAGGATTTACAGTGCCACCACGAGGCCAAGTATGGGTGCGGCGTAGCTGATTAATTAGGGCTTTGCCAGTGCTATTTGGACCATTAAGGATGCTCGGGGAAGGGGTAGTCGGATTGGGTTTGTTGATGATTGGTGGGACTACCCTGGGATCCGAATGGCTCAAGAGGGGGCCCTTGGTTGAAGATGTGCTCAGTTGGAGACATGGCCACCGGTGAAACCTCATTGGGGTATAAATAGGCTAGTAATCCCTTTGTAAAGGCTATTTTATGATCTCTTGGCCACACACCTAAGGAAATGTGAGATGGCATAATTGAGATTCTATAGTCATCGAAAGGTGATGAAATCACAAACACGTGGGTAAAGCGGTACAACCTCTGCAGAGTGTGTCTAAAACTATCATGATAGCCGTCCTCCCGGTTATGAGCAACCTGGACCCTCACATGATTAGAGGAAAATTGGGACTTGGGATGGTTATGGTTGGTATTATGGTTATGGATGGTTATGAATTGAATTCTAGAATTGAATATGGATATTGGTATATGATGATGGATATGTAATATGGACTGATTTTATGATGATTATATGGTTTATGATGGGTTTATTTCATATACATGTAATATATTGCTTTTCCAATGTTTTAACGTACTTTTCCGCACTTAGCCATTATTATTGTCGTCATTTGAATCAGCCACATGTCATACTTTCCACACTTTTTGAGTATGACATGTACACACTCTTACAACCCCCCCAACAGTTGCAGGTCAGGATTGGGAGTTTAATGGCGATAATGCGGAGTTCTAGGCCGTGTCTACCGTCAGCTTTGCCTGTGGTGTTGATTGGAGCTGTGCTATACCCTATCACTTATGATGCCTAGCTGTTTAGCTTGCTTATTTAGTTTATTTCCACTGCATTAGTTGAACTTGTCATTAATATTCATTAGAGCTTGTATTTGAGGGTAATATGGTTTGTGTAATAAAATTTGGTTAATTAATCTTGTTTTGTGGTAATTATCTGTATATCGTTTGTGATGCACTCGTGTATGTGTGTTGAACGTCCTGGGCACACATATACATTCACTTGGTTCATTTTTCGGAACCAGGTGTCACATTGCCATTGTTGTTGTACCCTCCTTAAAAGAATGGGCTTTGTTGACCCCACCCTTGACCTCCTGGACGATAGCCATTGTTGTTGTTGAAATTTCCATTGTGGGTGAGGTATAGGGCATCCTCATGAGTTTCTGGGCAATCATTGCCCATATGACCCGTGTTACCACAGACTTCACAAATGATGTGAGAGTCTAGGGCATAGGCATTGCCAGACACTTCACCACTGGCTTGTCCATCTATTTTCTTTATTAGGAGGTCCAATTTTGCAGCAATCATGTCCACCTCCTTCAAGGTGTGCATGCCTCGCTGTCGGGTATGGAGACGCTCATCGTTCCATCCCATGTTGGACACCATCTTCTCAATAAGATCTTTAGCTTTTGGCACCGTCAATGAGAAGAAGGCTCCTCCAACAGCAGCATCCAAATGGTCACGAGCTGATGGGATCAGCCCGTTATAGAAATTCTGAATAAGGAGCCAGTCATCCATCCCATGGTGGGGACAAGCTAGGATGTACTCCTGAAGCCTTTCCCATGCCTCGGGAATAGATTCCTTGAGCTCTTGCTGAAAGCTGGAAATCCTTCCACGTAGGACATTGGTTTTGCCCAATGAGAAGAATTTGGCGAGGAATGCCGTAGAACACTTCTCCCAAGTGTCTACAGCACTTCGGTTCGCGTAGAACCACTGTTTCGCTCTCCCAAGGAGAGAGAATGGGAACAGTCTCAGACGGACCGCATCCGGAGACACGTCCTTGACTTTAAAAGTGCTGCAGATCTCAAGGAATTGTTGTAGGTGAGCACTTGCATCATCGTTATCCTTCCCACAGAATGGTTTGGCTTGCACCATAGTGATAAGGCCAGTTTTGATCTCAAAGTTCACATCTCCTGTGTTAACAGTGGGCCCAATAGGCACATTGTTAGCAGAGGGAGCTGAGAACTCACGAAGGGTCTTCTGGGCCATTGGCGTTTGGATTATTGGTGCAGAAATGCTGGCTTGCTTTGCCGCTCGAATCTTATGAGGAGTAACGACACGTGGTCGGTCTCTTAGAAGAGATTCGGAATCTTCAACAAAGTTTTCTGGCAGGCGGAAACCAGACATACACTACCCTGTTTTCACATTTAAAATGCAAAAACAAAGAATGGTTATCCTACTAAAATCCTACCCATGGTTCTATCCTATTCACTTAATCATGTTATATATCTATTTGCCTTCCCCGGCAACGGCGCCAGAAATGCTTGTTGACGGCTCCTAAGATGACTAACAAATCATCCCCGACAACGGCGCCAGAAATGCTTGTTGGTATTACTTAAGCACCATTAACTAAACATCTCCAACTGAAGTGTCAGAAATTCTTGTTAATTGTTCTATTGGATCACGGAGTGAATTCCGCAAGTGCACGGAGATATCATTGTAGCATTTCCCCTTAAGAGTGTTCCCAAGGGTGTCATTTATTTGATCCCAAAGGAAGGCGGGGTAGAGATATAACAATCATCAAGTGGAAAGAGTAGAAAGGTCTAGGTAAGAATCTAGTAAGGATGGATAAAATTATAGTGGAGGTAGTGTGACACACACAAAAGCTTTCAAGTCTAAGGGGGGTAAGAGGATCCTAGAGGTTAGTTAAGTTTGAGAGTTATGGAGGTACTCCTACTATGCTCTATTGCACATATACATAGCCTAAACTAATTATTCATAAGCTATATCAACAGTGAATACTTATGCTATGTGGTTCAACACATCGGGCACGGGCTTACCCCTAGCAATACTAGGGCGACTCCCGCCAAGAGCCCGTGGCATAGCCGAACGCGGAGGATTACAAAGGACAGATAGGGCTATCACCACCTACTGCCTACCTCCTCAATCTGTGGGTCTACGAGACATCCAATGCTACTTAGCTATCCTAGCACCATGCTAGCATATTAAGTAATTACCTTAAGAGCCTAGGCACAATCCATCCTAAGGCAATGAATTGAATCATCATTGAACCAATGTTGATACACAACATAATTATCCATACTAACCTAGTTATGTTATAATTAACTAGACTATAGTGGGGGTCTATAGGTTCTATGATAATGAGATATGTTCATGATGAAACAGTCATAGAAGTTATACCTTCCACATACATGGACTCCACAATCAAACAAGAAACGTTTTGCCCAAGTATATGTATAAGTAGAGACTAAAGATACTATCTTTATTATGCATAAAGTCACAAATACAAGAAAGAATACATGAGCCATACCTTTCCCAATGTAGGATTAGGAAGAGAGAGACTCCTTACTCCTTTCCCAATTTGGACTTGGGACTAGAGACTCTCCTCTCTACAACCTAACTCCTCTAAGACTATGGATGATAGTGTATACAATAGAGATGAAGCTCAAGTGGTGTGTGTTGAAGTGAGGGGTAGGGGGTCCTATTTATACTAGTGTTGAGGTCGGTTCCCGCCACCAAAAGCGCGCGAATTAGTCACCATTGACTCTAGGAGGCCGAGAGGAGCCAACACGTGGAGGTTGACCGAGTTTGGTGCAGAGACCAGGTCGGCCGACCCCCTGGTTCGGCCGACCTGGTCATTGCACCAATTTTTGTGTGCTTTCTCCAGGTGGCTGCCAGGTGGGTCCCATTGATGTATATGGGTGATACACCGTTGGATCTCCTCGAATACTTCTGTTTGTGGGCCATTTGATCCATAGGATGCCACATGTCGTTGCCTGATTGGCTGGGATGATATTTTATAGGATTGGTCCCTCTACATTTCCTCATTTCCTGCATAAAATGCTGCATACACATATTTCTCCAAGTCCAAGTGGCATTGGGCTAGGTAGAAAGGTGATGTGTGCAAGAAATGACAAATCCTTCACATAATTGAGTTAAATTGACGGATGAAATTGGTATATAATAGTCGTCAACAGTGTGCTGAATACATTGGCTATGACGATAAATGTTTTGAATACTGCCAAAACACCATTTTAACAAGGTCCGACTCTAGGTCCGACTTCTTTTTCTAGGTCCAACATATTTTGGCTAGGTCCGACTTGTTTTTGCTAAGTCTGACGCAAGGTTTGACTAGCTTTGGTTAGCTCCAGCACTAGGTCTGACTACCTTTGGTAAGCTCTGGCGCTAGGTCCTGCTAGCTTTGGTAAGCTCCGATTCAAGGTCCGGTGCTAAATTGCAGTGGTTCTGTTTTTAACTTGCAATGTTTCAAACCTTCTTTTTGGATTATGGAAAGCTTACTTAGTATTCTTTTACTAAGTTTTTGATGTGTTTTGGTGGTTATGGCTGATATCATTTTGCTTTGGTTTGCAACATGCTTATGTGAGGTGCTCACGTAAGGTGTTGTGGTTTCAGTACTAACGTGGGTCAAGTCGAGGACTTGTGCTCGGAAGTATCAGTTGTTTATTCATATGCAGGTGTTGTTTGAGTTCAAGACATGGCTGGTGACAGGATCCATTGTACTATTCTTAGGGAGAAGATGAGGTTGAAGAACCAAGTTCGGGGGGAATTGTGGTTGAGTTGATCGGGATGTCGTGCATCATGCTTGTATCAAGAACAATGCATATAAAGGTATCATGGATGTCGTTGGAAGGTGTTTGCACATGTGCATGGAGTGCAAGGACGTGGCTGCATGGTTCCAAGGTGTGATGAAGAGATGTGGACGTAAAGAATTGGTCGGAAAGGTCCAACCGACTAGGTTATGGACTCAGGCTGCGGCTGAGTCGGGTTTGACTCAAATATGGAAAGATTTGAGTTGGTTATGATAGGTTTTCGTGTGGGTCACGAAGTTGAGTTGTTTTAGGAATGTTGAATATGTTCCTAAGGTGTTTGGATGTCTTAAAATTGCTTCTACATGCATATAGAAGAGTCTTGAGCAGTTATGAAAAGTTTTGGTGGAAACTGAGTAGGATACGAGTCCTAGTTTGGTTTGGGTTGGCCTCATGACTGGTTATATAAGCAAGGGAGACCAGAGATCACGGGGCACGGATCTTGAGGCTGTTCCTCTTGTTTTCTATTTAATAATTTCATAATTTAAAGGAACTTTTGTGCCCTGTTCGTCCGACTTGTTTCAGACAAGTTTTTCTCATCAAGTTTCTGCACAGCACTACCTTGCTTCGGTGGTTTTATCATAACTTGATTTTTGCAGATCTAATTGACGTGATTATTTTTGGGTTGTCTTGAAAACTTGATTATATATCATCTGTGAAAATTTCACGGTCATTGGATTTGTGGTTTCGGATCTACACGAGTTTCTTTACAGTGTGGCAGATCTGTTTTTCTCGGGTAGAACAGATTGACCTTCGTTCAATCTTTCAATCATAACTTAAGTTTTTCTCGACGGATTTTCGTGATTCTTGTTGTAAAGTCTTCATGACTTGATTCTACACAATCTATACTAGTTTTGTCACAGTTGGACATGTTTAGATTAGTCGCACACACGATTTCTTTAAAAAATCAATTTTCTGCCGAGGGGGTTTTGTTGCTTCCGCTAAAAAAGTTGTAATCAACCATTCACCCCCCTCTGGTAGCTTTTCACATGATCTTCGATCCTACACTGAATTTAAAATAATATGGGCATAGTATTTCATACATATATAACATTGTGATTTACTTTTACATACTGAAAGTTCTTACTGCATTACTCATGTTATACATTTTGTAGTTTTTGCCATGACTAGTATTTGGAATAATTACTTACACTAAATCTGGTCATGATAGAGCTTTCTTGCTGTTTTGAACTTGTTGCATGCTCACAAGTGCTTTTAATAATGAAAAGTTAATCAATTAGCTATCCACATGTTGAGCTTTTATGATCAAATGGAAAAATGAGAAAATATCATGATAATATGCATGCATCTCACTTCTTCTTCTGAGATGGCTTATCATTGCACTTAGATATAAACTTGGAAGAAGTTGTGTATGACTAAGGCCCTGTTTGACACAGCTTCTGTTGCAGATTCTTCATAAAAATAAGCTGAAGTTGTGCCAAACAGGAAACTTCTGTAACAGCTTATTAGTTCAGCTACGTCTTAGAATGAACTAAAAGCAGGATATAAGCAGAAGCTACTTTCCTCCAGCTTTTCAGACAAGCTGCTTTTGTAACAAGTTCCAGTTGTGCCAAACAGGGCCTAAAACCATATCCTTAAGCTTCTGATTGTCAAGTGACATAGGTTTGTCTTGGTTGGTTAGAATAAGGCTGATGCGATATATAATCTCTTGCAAATGTCATATGATCAAAATTTGTGCTTTAAATGATAATAAAAAATGAAAAATGTAGCAACAAGTGTCATTCTTTCAGGTTTTGAAATAGTTAAATTTGTGAGAGCATGACTTGCTTAAATTAAAAAAATTACACTTGATCTCTAGCATGGCTTACACTACTTTATGTATCTCATTGATGTGATAGTGTAAGCAATTTGATAGTATGACTTAGATGAGCTTTTTTTAATGTATATGTTATAATATGTTCATAAAAATTGAAATTTCTCTTTTTAACCTTGATGAATACATTGTCAAAGGGAGAAAAATATGTCACATTGTTGCACATTCACAAGTCTTTACACGCTATTCAAAGGGAGAAAATTTTGTTTTGAGATTTATTTCTTTTTATTTTGAGATTTCTTTCTCATTTGATTTTTGGATTTTTAAAATAGGGGAGAAATTTGTTTTCAAAACTTTTCATGTGAATGAGCCAATATTCATATTCTAAGTTGTGTTGCCAGCGCATTCATTAAGGGGGAGGCTGTGAGACCTATGTGTGCTGAATACATTGGCAATTTAAATAAAAGCTAGGGTTCACATGCAAAGTTTTGAATATTGCTAAAAAGCCCACTTTGGATTGTTCAAACTTGCAGGAATCCGTTTTGCACTGTCCGAACTCAATGTCATGTGAGCAGCACGTGTTTTTCACTTAGGACTGTCTAAACTTTTGAATGTGTTTTTAGGAGTAATGTTATCCTTGATGGTTTCGGACTGCCTGAACTTTCTTAATGCATATCGGGAGTAACAGTTACTGCGTAGAGTTTTCATATTGAGTTTGGTTGATCTGTTTTGCTCTGTTTTAACTCGCAATGTTTCGAAGTTGCTTTTGGCTTATAGTAAAGTTTGCTTAGTATTCATTTGCTAAGTTTTTGGTATGTTTTGGTGGTTAAGACTGATATTATCTTGCAATGGTTTTCAACATGCTTTTGTGAGGTGCTCACGTAAGGTGTTGTGGTTTTGGTCTTACGTGAGTCAAGTCACGGACTTGTGCTCGGAAGATATGGATGTTTGTTCATGTGCAAGTGTTGCTTGAGGTCAAGACATGACTAGTGATAGGATCCATTGAACTAGTCTTAGAGAGGAGATGAGGTGAGGTTCAACAACCAAGTTTGGGAAGAATTTTGGTTTAGTTGATAAAGAAGGTCACGCAACATGTCCACTAGGGACCCGTCGGTCACATGACCCGTCGGTCACATTACACACTTCTGTTGGTGTGTGGCCAAGAGATCACAAAATAGCCTTTACAAAGGGATTACTAGCCTATTTAGACCCCACTGAGGTTTCATCGGTGGCGATGCCTCCAACTGAGCACATCTTCAACCAAGGGCCCCCTCTTGAGCCATTCGGATCCCAGGGTAGTCTCACCAATCATCAACAAACCCAATCCGACTACCCCTTCCCCGAGCATCCACAATGGTCCAAATAGCACTAGCAAAGCCCTAATTAATCAGCTACGCCGCACCCATACTTGGCCTCGTGGTGGCACTGTAGTCCTGGCTTATTCTCGCATGAACCGGTCCTTAGATCTAAAGCAAGCAAACCACCATAACATCCAACCCATCCACATACCAGACTTGCTTAGATCATCCATTACCATACCATATTTAACCAGTCCATGTTAACCATAATCTCATCCATGCATAATTAAATTGAGTGGTATAGTTATTCCCATCCCAGTTAATTAAGTGAAGCAAAAGGTAAAAAGTCCATCCCGATGCTCTACCATAAATTCCAGGTGACAAGGGTGGTTTAGCAAGTCTAGTAAACTTCCTACCATAGGATTCCCATCAAAATTGACACAAGCATGCATTTTGCAAACAAAACATTTATTTTAAAAACAAGATCAATATGCTTCAAGGACACTTGCCTTGCTCTTACTGTTGATTAGGGTCAAAGCCTTCAAACTCCTGGTGTTGTAGATCCTCCGCGGCACTTTCTAGCGCAAATCTGTCTAATCCACACAATAAACATACAAGACAAGAAACACAATCAAAGAGTGCACAAATATTACTCAATATGACATGACATGCATGATTGATGCAAACACAAGGTAGAACTTGTTACTAGATTGCTTTTAATGATCACTAACTAGCTCTAATAGATTTTAACAAGTTTATACAGGTTTGGGGTCGATTAGATCAAATTTTAGAATTAATTCAACACAATTTAACTAGGAAGATCGGACTAGTCCACTAGGGACCGGACAAGTCCGCACTTGACGAGATCAACAGATTAGGGTTTTCTAGATCGAAATGAATTTGGAGATTAGAGGTTGAATTCACGTAAGGAAAAGAGAATAGGAGGTATACCAGGTGTTTAGAACTCCAATGAATCAAGAAACTTGGAGGTAGCACTTGGATCTTGATGATCTAGGGTTGGTGATGAACTTGGAGATGAATTGGTGGTGAAGGATGAAACTTGGTGGAGATCTTGATCCTCCTTCGTTTCCTCCTCTTATTCTTCTTGCTTGGGATCTTCTCCTCCCTCCTTGATGGTGGCTCCCCACGAACTAGGGTTTGGGTGGGTGGAAAAGTGGCAAATAGATGTCAAACCAAGGGGTGGGGCTGTTTATATAGAGGTGGAGGCTAGGGTTAGATTGATTTCGAGTTTTGGGATGAGTAGAGGCCGGTTTAGAGTCCCACGTGGTCTCTAAAAGAGTTAGGCACGACGTCCCTAGGCCCACTTAACGTGAAACCCAAGAAACAAGTCGTAAAACAAAAGATCAACTCGGAGTCGCGAAATATCGGACAAGTCCGAACAGGACCGGACTAGTCCGAAGTCGTCCAGAGAGAAAATCGGACAAGTCTGGCCAAAAATCGGACAAGTCCGAATTTGAACAGAGAGGAAAAATGGACAAGTCCGCTGGAACACCGGACTAGTCCAGAAAAGTCCAGGGACTTAGCAAATTTCCAAGGATTCATGGAATATCGGACTAGTCCGCACAAAATCGGACAAGTCCAAAAGTTTCCAGAGCCAAAATCGGACTAATCCGCATCAAAAACGGACAAGTCCGTTTTTAGTCAAAGAGAAATCGGACTAGTCCTCAGTAAAATCGGACTAGTCCGCACTTTCTTGCGATTTAAGTGCGGTTTTGCTCCAAATCAATTTTAAATGCTCTGAATCAATGTTAAACTCGTTCCTCTTTATGTGGGTTAATGTTAAACATGTATATGAGTGTATGTAGGGCATGATGCATGAAAATTAGGGTGTTACAAACCTACCCCTCTTAAAATGAATCTTGCCCTCGAGATTCGACGCGGCAGAGAAGAGATAGGGAAATTCCTTCTTGAGAACACCCTCCAATTCCCACGTCGCTTCTTTTTCGGTGTGGTGCTTCCATTGAACTTTACACCATCTAATGACCTTGTTCCTTGCGACCCTCTCCTTAGTTTCCAAGATTTTGACCGGTTGCTCGGCATACTCAAATCTTCCTCTAGTTCCAATTCTTCCATTGGCACTTGTTCTTCCGGTACTCTCAAACACTTCTTGAGATGGGAAACATGAAACACATCATGTACGTCTGAAAGATGAGCTGGCATCTCCAACTTATATGCTACTTCTGCTCTTTTGTCCAAAATCTTGAATGGTCCAATATAACGAGGTGTGAGCTTGCCTCTTATGTTAAACCTCTTATGACCTCTCATTGGTGACACCTTGAGGTAAATAAAATCTCCTATTTCAAAGGCTAATTTCCTTCTCCTATTATCCGCATAGCCTTTTTGCCTTGATTGGGCAGCCCTCAAGTTTTCACGAATTATTTGGACTTGCTTTTCGGCTTCTTGCAACACGTCTGGACCAAATACTTGAGCTTCTCCTGCCTCATTCCAAAATAAAGGCGTCCTACACTTCCTCCCATAAAGTGCTTCATATGGTGACATCTTCAAACTTGCTTGGTAACTATTGTTGTATGAAAACTCCGCGTATGGCAAGCTTTTGTCCCAACTTTTCCCATGCTTTAAAGCACAAGCTCTTAACATGTCCTCCAAAATCTGATTGGTCCTCTCGGTTTGTCCGTTCGTTTGAGGATGATATGCTGAACTAAAATTCAACCTCGTTCCCAAAGCTTCATGCAATTTTTTCCAAAATCTGGAGGTAAATTGAGAACCTCTATCCGAGACTATCTTCTTCGGTACTCCGTGTCGACACACAATATGCTCCATGTATATTTCGGCCAATCGTGCAGCTGTATACTTGGTCTTCACAGGGACAAAATGAGCTGACTTGGTTAAGCGATCCACAATTACCCAAATTGAGTCATACCCGGACTGAGTACGTGGTAACCCAACTATGAAGTCCATTCCAATTTCTTCCCACTTCCATTCCAGAATCTTCAACGGTTGCAATAATACGGCTGGCCTTTGATGTTCCACCTTGACTCGTTGGCACACATCACACAATGCTACGTATTCAGCTATGTCCTTCTTCATGCTATCCCACCAATAGCAAGTCTTCGAGTCTTTGTACATCTTTGTACAACCAGGGTGAATTGAGTAAGGCGAGTCATGTGCCTCCTTTAATATTGTCTCCCGAATATTCTTTACATTAGGCACAACGATCCTCTTTCCAAGCCATAATGTACCATATTCGTCTTCATCAAATCTGAATTCTCTCCCTTCCTCAGTCCTTTCCTTGATTTCCTTGATCTCTTCATCTGCGGTTTGGGCCTCTCGAATTTCTTGCTCCAAGGTTGGGTTTAACTCCATTATCTCCATCTCATTTACAAACCCGAGGTTCAACCGTTCAAACTCCTTACATAACTCGAATGGTAACTCTCGAACCGTGAGTTGATGACCTACTTCTTTTCTACTCAAAGCATCGGCCACTACATTGGCTTTTCCCGGATGATAGTTGATCCCCAAATCATAATCTTTGATGAGCTCCAACCATCTTCGTTGCCTCAAGTTCAGATCCGTTTGTGTGAAAATATACTTCAAACTCTTATGATCCGTATAAATTTCACACCTATGTCCAAGAATATAGTGTCTCCAAATCTTCAATGCATGTACCACGGCTGCAAGTTCTAAATCATGTGTTGGGTAATTCTGCTCATGTTTCTTCAATTGTCTTGACGCATAGGCGACCACTTGACCTTCTTGCATAAGCACTCATCTGAGTCCTTGTCTTGATGTGTCACAATAAATATCAAAAATCTTGCTTACATCCGGCAATACCAAAATTGGGGCTGTTGTTAACCTCTTCTTCAACTCCTCAAAGTTGTTTTGACAAGCTTCAGTCCATTGGAACGCCTTTCCCTTCATTAGCAACTCCGTCATCGGCTTGGCTATCTTGGAAAAATCCTTGATAAACCGACGGTAATATCCAGCCATCCCAAGAAAACTCCTTATTTCCTTGACATTTTGCGGCGGCTCCCACTTCAACACGTCTCTCACTTTTCCGGGGTCAACCGATACTCCTCCTCCTGAGATTATATGACCCAAAAATGGCACCTCTTTCAACCAAAACTGACACTTGTTGAACTTGGCATACAATCAATGCTCCCTCAATTTCTGCAACATAAGCCTCAAGTGTTCCTCATGTTCCTTTTCATCCTTCGAGTAGATCATAATGTCATCAATAAACACCACAACGAACTTGTCCAAGTACTCCATGAAGACTTTATTCATGAGGTACATAAAGTAGGCAGGCGCATTTGTCAATCCAAAAGACATCACAGTGTACTCATAAGATCCATAAAGTGTCCTGAAAGCTGTCTTGGGTATGTCCGATGGTCTAATCTTCATTTGAAAGTATCCCGACCTCAAATCAATCTTGGAAAACACACAGGCGCCTTTCATCTGATCAAACAAATCCTCTATACGGGGCAAGGTATACTTGTTTTTGATTGTTACCTCGTTGAGAGCTCGGTAATCTACGCACATCCTTTGGGATCCATCCTTCTTGTCCACAAACAGAACGGGCGCTCCCCAAGGTGAAGAGATAGGGCGAATAAAACCCTTCTCTAATTGCTCTTGAATTTGCTTCTTGAGCTCCGCTAATTCCATAGGAGGCATCCTATACGGCCTCTTAGCTATAGGTGCAGTTCCAGGTATTAAATCAATAACAAACTCAATGTCCCGATCGGGTGGCATACCTGGCAACTCATCTGGAAAAACATCCAAAAATTCACACACCACCGGAATATCCTCAATTGCGGCACCGTCCATATGATTCAATTCCAATTGCTTCGGTGCAGTTTGAGATGCTTCAAATTCTATGGTGATCCCTTCTTCATTGGTCAACTTCACCGTCTTCGTGGCACACTCAATAAATCCATTGTGCTACCTCAACCAGTCCATACCAAGTATAATATCCAACCCTTGGGAATCTAAAACAATGAGGTTGGCGGAGAAGTCTACCCCCTTATTCTAAGGCTTACTTTTGTACATACTATATTTGTCCTCATCTCTCCTCCAAGAGACTTAACCAATAGAGTAAACTTCATATGAGATAGGCAAACTATACTTGGCAACATACTTCGATGCAATGAATGAATGCGATGCTCCAGAATCAAATAACATAGTCACGGGGTTGGAGTTGGCGAGAAACATACCAATAACGACATCATCCGCTTGTTGAGCATCCTCCGTAGAGACATGGTTCACGTTGCCACGAGCAAAATTCTGCTGTCCACGGTTCCCTTGTGGCTGTCCTCCATTGGGTCTTGGGTTTTGCCTCGACGCATTGCTTTCTTGACCACGACCTGACTTAGGACATTGATGCGCAAAGTGTCCAGCTTCTCCACAAGTATAACACTTCTTAACTCCACCAGAATTATTGGGACGAGCTTGGTTTTGAACGTTGGCTCCAGGAAAATCAGCACGAGGTGCATAAGGCATTGGAGGCCTAGGTGCTTGCATAACAGGGCGCTGCTGCACAAACTGAGTTGGGCGCGGAGCATAACCAGGGCGTTGAGCAGGAATAGAGGAGCTGTAATAGGGTGCATTGGGTGGTGCAAGGCGAGGGCGCACATTACTTCCTTGTTGTTGTCCTTGGTATGGCGCCTTCCTCTTGATTTCTTGCTCCATCTCTCGGATCTTGTTCTCAACCACAATTGCTTTTTCCACAAGTTTCTAAAAATTGGCATAATCGCAGTTGAGTAGTTGCACTTGGATCTCATTGTTCAAGCCCCTCATGAACAAGTATTGCTTCCGACTGTCCCGACTAACATCCTCAGGCGCATACCTTGAGAGTTGAGTGAATTTATTGAGGTATTCACTCACGCTTGATCTTCCTTGCCTTAAATTCTCAAATTCTTGCCTCTTCAAGATCATAACACCCTCGGGCACATAATGAGAACGAAAATTCTCCTTGAATTCGGCCCAAGTGATTCTTTCTTGGTTCCCATGAGCACTACAATAAGCATCCCACCAATCCGCAGCTGCTCCAACGAGTTGATGAGAAGCGAACAGGACCTTCTCCCGGTCACTGCATTGGACAATGGCTAGCTTCTTCTCCATGGACTTGAGCCAATCATCCGCATCCATAGGGTCAGCAGCTTGAGCAAAGGTTGGCGGCCTAGTCCTCACGAACTCTCCCAATCGGTTATGAGGAGGCGGGGGTGGCGGTGGAGGCATGTGAGGCTGATTGTTGATGTTGCCAGCCTGCAGTTGTCCCAGAGTCTGTATCATGGTCTGCATGAGCTGGTTTTGCATAGCCAATAGCTGCTCAATGTTGATAGCTCCATGAGCAGGTCCTTGTCCAGTATTGTTCTGAGGTACTCCATGGTTCTCCTCCTCGTCATTGACATCCCTCTGGTTGCGAGTCCTCACCATCTGAAGGAGAGCAATAGGTAAGAATTTAGAAACGTCCCCAACTATATGCATCAAGGGATATGAAGCTAACCAAGTAGCTATACTAGCCTAGGTGGACATGGTAATGCTAAAGCATCCCAAAATCCTCTATTAAGCACACAAGCAACCAATATATATAGCAAACAGCACTCCAAGCAAAAACACATCAATTCCTGAGTGCTCCTATGTGCTCTAAAGTGTCCATTCTATCTAGGCTGCATCCTACGGTCAACCTGTGGCTCTGATACCAATCTGTGATGCCCGGTACCGAAAAATGAACCAAGCTAACGTATATGTGTGCCCAGGATGTTCATCACACATACACGAGTGCAATCACAAAAGAGTATACAGAAAATTACCACAGAACAAGATTAATTAACCAAATTTTATTACACAAACCAGATTATCCTCGGATACAAACTCCAATGAATATTAATGAAAAGTTCAACTAATGCAGCGGAAATAAACTAATTAAGCAAACTAAGCAACTATGCAGCATAAGCGACAGGGTATGTATGCGCAGCTCCAATCAACACCACAGGCAAAGCTGACGGTAGACACGGCCTAGAACTCCGCATTATCACCATTAAACTCCCAATCCTGACCTGCAAATGTTGGGGGGGGGGATTGCAAGAGTGAGTACATGTCGTACTCAGCAAGTGTGGAAAGTATGACATGTGGCTGATTCAAATGACGACAATAATAATGGCAAAGTGCTGAAAAGTACAGTAAAACATTTGAAAAGCAATATATATTATATGTATGTGAAGTAAACCTATCATAATCATAAGTAATACCATAATACCAATCTGAATTCACTACCATCATCAATAATTCCAGATTTCACCATCGTCAATAATCATATTCAATACCAGAATTTAATCTATAACCATCCATAACCATTACCAACCCATAACCATACCAAATTCCAATTTCCCTATAATCATGGAAGTTGTCCAGGTGCTCATAACCAGGAGCACGGCTATCATGATAGTTTTAATTAACTCTGCAGAGTTTGTACCTCTTTACCCACGTGTTCGTGATTTCATCACCTTTCAGCGACTAAGAACCTCCCTTATGCCCATGACCCGTCGGTCACATTACACACTTCCATTGGTGTGTGGCCAAGAGATCACAAAATAGCCTTTACAAAGGGATTACTAGCCTATTTAGACCCCACTGAGGTTTCACCGATGGTGATGCCTCCAACTGAGCACATCTTCAACCAAGAGCCCCCTCTTGAGCCATTCGGATCCCAGGGTAGTCCCACCAATCATCAACAAACCTAATCCGACTACCCCTTCCGCGGGCATCCACAATGGTCCAAACAGCACTAGCAAAGCCCTAATTAATCAGCTACGCCGCACCCATACTTGGCCTCGTGGTGGCACTGTAGTCCTGGCTTATTCTCGCATGAACCGGTCCTTAGATCTAAAGCAAGCAAACCACCATAACATCCAACCCATCCACATACCAGGCTTGCTTAGATCATCCATTACCATACCATATTTAACCAGTTCATGTTAACCATAATCTCATCCATGCATAATTAAATTGAGTGGTATAGTTATTCCCATCCCAGTTGATTAAGCGAAGCAAAAGGTAAAAAGTCCATCCCAACGCTCTACCATAAATTCCAGGTGACAAGGGTGGTTTAGCAAGTCTAGTAAACTTCCTACCATAGGATTCCCATCAAAATTGACACAAGCATGCATTTTGCAAACAAAACATTTATTTTAAAAACAGGATCAATATGCTTCAAGGACACTTGCCTTGCTCTTGCTATTGATTAGGGTCAAAGCCTTCAAACTCCTAGTGTTGTAGATCCTCCGCGGCACTTTCTAGCGCAAATCCGTCTAATCCACACAATAAACATACAAGACAAGAAACACAATCAAAGAGTGCACAAATATTACTCAATATGACATGACATGCATGATTGATGCAAATGCAAGGTAGAACTTGTTACTAGATTGCTTTTAATGATCACTAACTAGCTCTAATAGATTTTAACAAGTTTATACAGGTTTGGGGTCAATTAGATCAAATTTTAGAATTAATTCAACACAATTTAACCAGGAAGATCGGACTAGTCTGCTAGGGACCGGACAAGTCCGCACTTGACGAGATCAGCAGATTAGGGTTTTCTAGATCGACGTGAATTTGGAGATTAGAGGTTGAATTCACGTAAGAAAAAGAGAATAGGAGGTATACCAGGTGTTTAGAACTCCAATGAATCAAGAAACTTGGAGGTAGCACTTGGATCTTGATGATCTAGGGTTGGTGATGAACTTGGAGATGAATTGGTGGTGAAGGACGAAACTTGGTGGAGATCTTGATCGTCCTTCGTTTCCTCCTATTATTCTTCTTGCTTGGGATCTTCTCCTCCCTCCTTGATGATGGCTCCCCACGAACTAGGGTTTGGGTGGGTGGAAAAGTGGCAAATAGATGTCAAACCAAGGGGTGGGGCTGTTTATATAGAGGTGGAGGCTAGGGTTAGATGGATTTCGAGTTTTGGGATGAGTAGAGGCCGGTTTAGAGTCCCACGTGGGCTCTAAAAGAGTTAGGCACGACGTCCCTAGGCCCACTTAACGTGAAACCCAAGAAACAAGTCGTAAAACAAAAGATCAACTCGGAGTCACGAAATATCAGACAAGTCCGGACAGGACCGGACTAGTCCGAAGTCGTCCAGAGAGAAAATCGGACAAGTCTGGCCAAAAATCGGACAAGTCTGAATTTGAACAGAGAGGAAAAACGGACAAGTCCGCTGGAACACCGGACTAGTCCGGAAAAGTCCAGGGACTTAGCAAATTTCCAAGGATTCATGGAATATCGAACTAGTCCGCACAAAATCGGACAAGTCCGAAAGTTTCCAGAGCCAAAATCGGACTAGTCCGCAGCAAAGATGGACAAGTCCGTTTTTAGTCAGAGAGAAATCGGACTAGTCCTCAGTAAAATCGGACTAGTCCGCACTTTCCTGCGTTTTAAGTGCGGTTTTGCTCCAAATCAATTTTAAATGCTCCGAATCAATGTTAAACTCGTTCCTCTTTATGTGGGTTAATGTTAAACATGTATATGAGTGTATGTAGGGCATGATGCATGAAAATTAGTGTGTTACAGGCATGCGCCGCACCATGCTTCTGGGGAAGCCGCGTATCTTCAAGGTTTGACAGAGACAAGGCATATCGCCCTCTTAACTTCCTCACTATCCACACATGACAAGTGGACTGACCATGCAGCCATTGGGGAGCTCTCCGCCATGGTGGAGGCCATGCCCATCTCGCGGGCCACGTGGCAGCTCGGGAGCTCACCTCCACGGGGGAAGTCAGATCTCCCCCCCAGCTTGGGTGCTTGCCTCCGTGGGGGAGGTCGGGTCTTGACTTCGTGTGCCACGTGGTAGCTTGGGAGCTCACCTCCGCGGAGGAGGTTGGGTCCTGTCCCGCTGGATACGTGGCTGCCTGGGAGCTTGTCGTCAAGGTGGAGTTGAGTGCCACCTTCAGGATGTCTTGTGGGTACCCCGAACCTCCCATCTGAGGCTGGCGGTTCCGGGTCTCTTGGACACGTGGCACCCTCGGACCCTGTCCTAGCTAGGAGGCGAGGTACCTAGGCGGCTCTAGCCTGTGCGCGAGGGTTCCCAGTATGTCGGGTACCGGCAGTGGCCCCTGGGTCCACCTTAGGGTGAGGCGACGAGCCCGAGGGTGGGGCTTTTTCTTGCTTTCCCGTGCGGTCTTTTAATTTTGTCTTGATCAGTCGAAGCGGTGCGCTCTTCTGCTGCTACGACCACGCGCCCCCCTCTAGTTGAGGGGTCATGGCGACGGGATCTTTGCTTGTTGTGACATTATCATGATGGTTCTCGAGGCGCCTGCTGCACTTCTGCTGGTTTCACTTCTGTCTTTATGGGAACCGTCAGGTTGCCTTCTCTGGCGAGGAACTGCCTGGGCCGGCTTTTCTGACGGGGGATCTGGGCCCGCTGGTCATGGTCGCCATGTTACGAGCCGTTTATTTGGAGCCTGCTCAAATTTGCACAGTGCATCCAAATGCCACTATGGTGCTTTAAAAGGGGTACCTTTATGGGTAATGGAATTTCCTTTCTTCCGCACGCCCCAAGCATTCAAGCCTTCGACTCCCTCCTTGTGTGTCTGCCCGTTCTTAAGGTTCTCAACCCCCTCCTCCAATAGACTCAGCTCTACCTCCTTCCCGGATGGAGGATGTCTCACCTGTGAGACGGATTTTCGGCTGGGAGGACAAGGAATGACGGGTTCTGATCCGTCCTGGCTCCTTGCAACTAGAGTTGGGGGAGAAGGACATCCTCTTCTTCTAGACGCATACTCCATGTTCATTCCTCCTGTCTCCTCCTTCCTGGTGACACTTCTAGAAGTCCTTGGGATCTAGCTCCACCATCTGCCGCTGAACTCTCTGGTGGTGGCGGCGATGTTCTCGCATTTCTGCGAGATGTTTGTCGGGGTGTGCCCATGTGTGCCGGTGTTCCGGTAGTTCTTCGTACTGAGGCGGGCCGGGAAGAAGAGCAAAGCCAACTTCCTCAGCGACTTCTGCTTCCAACATCGGGCTGACAACCCCTTTAAGTACATTACTCCACTCTCCTCGGCGAAGTGGCCTGGCTGGAGGAGCGACTGGGTGATCGTACATGCAGATGTCGATGATCGCATGGTCTTGCCCTCCGGGTGGCCGGCGATTAGGAAGACAGCCTAGGAGGAACGCCTGGAACTCGAGACGGTGTACAAGCCGGTGATGGAGAGGATTGGATTCCTGGTGGACCACGGGTTGTCAGAGTTGTCGGTGATGGCCGACTTGATTCACCGTCGTCTGGCCCCTCTCCAGCACCATTGTCGCCCAGCATGGCTCTACTTCGGGCTCCAAGATGGTACCAGGTTGTTGAGGGGTCGCGACATGGAGACGACCCCGCAGGAGGTGTTCGAAGCAATGTCCAAGGCATGCGACGACCTACTGTTGGGCGACTTCTTTAACCTGCTACAGGCTTGCCCACCGCTTTGCATGGATCAAGACCTTCGGACGAAGGTTCTGAAGGAGATGCCCAACTTGGACGCGATTGGTCTTGCACCGCGGCAGGTCAGCAATGAGAGCTGGGGCCTAGCCATCGTCGACTCCTCGTACGCGTTCGTCCCCGACGTAGGTAAGGGGAAGGCACCGGTCCCCGACATAGGCAAAGGGAAGGCCCTGGTGGTCGAGGTCGTGAAGGAGAAATGCCCTCGGTCGCCACCGAGGGCGCCGCCATAGGAGGCCGTTGCACCAAGTCAGCATCCACCGGCTCACCCCTCTCCAGTGCCTGGCGTCGGCGGTTCATCGGGGGGAACTTTTGTCCGCCAGGCGGTGGCTCCTCCATCGTTGGCGGGCGGCACGTCATCTAGCGTCCTCGCCACCTGCACGGTCCAGGGTGCCATAGGGGACTTTGGCAGCATCACACCTTCAGAGCCTCAGGCAAAAAGGCCTCGAGCCGATGTCATCGGCAGCTCGGGAGGTGGATCTGTTGAGGTTGGAGGGAGTACACCGAAACAGTGTGGCGGCACTACTGGTGGCCTTGGCGGAGGCCCTGCCGGGATGGCATCGCCTGTTACACCATCGCTAGGGCCCGCAGCTTCAGGGTCGCCGAAGGTGGAGGCCCGCTGGAGCTTCCGGGGACGTCGGTAAGGCATTATTGTCTATGCTTGTTCTATTATCTCGCCTACCTATGGTTATTGGTCAGGGCTTGGTCTTGATTTGCAGGGTTACGTCAGCTGTTGTGAGGCCCCTACCGCCAGGGGTATTGCCCGAGAGTGCTTTGAAGGCGGCCGAGGATGTTACAGTTGGGCTGGCGGGGTAGCCTGCCAAGCTTGTTCAGGGGAGTGCTGCTCCGGTGTCTGTGCCCGGCTTTGGTATTGAAGCATCTCCGGTTGCATCTCCAGTTGTCACGCCAGAGGCACCTCCGACCGTCGTGGCAGAGGCACCTCTGACCGTCGAGGCAGACGCCATGTCAGAGCCGACTTCGGGGGCTGGGGGTCTGGCCCCTAGTGCTGCTGATTTGGTGGTCAGCCCTTTGAGCGGTGGTGACCCTGTTGTGTCAGGTGGCACTGCAACTCCTGCTCAGGCTCTGGGGGCAAGATCCCCAGTGTTGATGGCCTCTCCTTCACCGCTACAGAGGAAGGGATCCCCGAGATGATCAGCAGACGGCCTTCCCTGACTTCAGCGCAGCACGCAAGAGGCTCTTGCTGCAGAATGGGAGAAGCTGTATGCTGAGGGCGAGCGCCTCCGAGGTTTGGAGGGTCTCCTGAGCTCCAGGATCGCCGAGGCGAAGGCAAAGTACCAGAAGGAGAACAAGGAACTGGAGGTGAGGCACCGCTTGGTAAGGGCCTCAGACGCCTTGACCCAGAAAATTCTGGCCGATGCCAAGGCGGTCAACGACAATGCTGATGTCCGCCTGCACACTCTTGCTGCCGGTCAAGAGACCCTGAGTCATCAAGAAGCCACCGTTGCCAAGTGGGAGGCTGTGGTTGCCAAACAAGAGGCAACGGCACAAGCGATGATGGCTCGGGCTGAAGCTGATCAGGACAGGTTGCAGTCCCGCCTCGAAGACCATGAGCTCCGTGAGAGCAATCTGGCGCGGGACCAGGCGAAGCACCTAGCTGAGTGTCAAGAACTCCTCTTGCACGATCTTGACGTCTAAGCCCGGGAGCACACGGCAGAGCGCCGCGGCCGGGAGCTCGACCTGCGGGAGCGTGAGCTGACTCAGCATCTAGAAGCTGAGGGTAGGGCGGCGGCAGAGACAGTGGCATCCAATGTATTGGTGTGCTATCGGAGCCGATACCCTAATCTGCCACTAGAGCCAGTTTTTGAAGGCCCTATTGCAGAACGTGAGGCGGTAGCATCGGCAAAGGTTAAGGAAGCTGCCAAACACGTCGTAGCACAGTTCAGTCGGGGCTAAGGCTGGTGGCTTGTTTTTATATCCGGGGATCACCCTCATTTGTAAAAAAATCCTTAATGGATTTTAATTTGTGTTTGGCTTCTTGCATTGTCTATGTGACTCTCAACTGTTGTTCCGAATCGTAAGGCTCTGCAGAACCTTTGTTGAGCTCGTTGGCTTCTCAGGACCAACAATTTTGCACAACTGACATGGCCGCAGTGTCGTTCGTTGATTTTCTACATGTGAACCCCGTTAGAGGCCCCTTGGTAGATGTGATTAGTTGGCTACACACATCTACCACTTGACTGCAGAATGTCTTGGACTGGCTCCCAATGGAGTGGGGGAGTTTGGGGTGTCGTAGCACCACGATCTGCCAGAGCTGGGTCCTCCGGCGTCGTCCACCATCTCCGTGTAGACGTCGACGACAGGCCCCTTGAGAGGTGCCGGAGCTGGATGCTCCGGCGTCGCCCACCATCTCCGTGTAGACGTCGATGGCAGGCCCCATGGGAGGTGCTGGAGCTGGATGCTCTGGTGTTGTCCACCATCTCCGTGTAGACGTCGACGGCAGGCCCCTTGGGAGGTGCTGGAGTTGGATGCTCTGGCATCGTCCACCATCTCCGTGTAGACATCGACTGTAGGCCCCTTGGGAGGTGCCGGAGCTTGATGCTTCGGCGTCGTCCACCATATCCGTGTAGACGTCGACGGCAGGCCCCTTGGGAGGTGCCGGAGCTGGATGCTCTGGCACCATCCACCATCTCTGTGTAGACGTTGACGGCAGACCCCTTGGGAGGTGCCAGAGCTGGATGCTCCGACGTCGTCCACCATCTCCGTGTAGACGTCGACGATAGGCCCCTAGTTTACAGGCTATTGCAAGGGAACCTTATTAGCAACAAGAGCGGGGCAGCAGAGATTACTCATTTATCCGCGCTTGGTGCTGTCGTTTATATTCTCGCACGTCAACGGCATGCCCCTTGGGAGGTGTCGGAGCTAGATGCTCTGGCGTCGTCCACCATCTCTGTGTAAGCATCAACAGCAGGCCCCTTGGGAGGTGCCGAAGCTGGATGCTCTGACGTCGTCCATCATCACTGTGTAGATGTTGACGGCAGGCCCCTTGGGAGGTGCCGAAGCTTGATGCTACGGCATCGTCCACCATCTCCATGTAGACATCGACGACAGGCCCCTTGGGAGGTGCCGGAGCTGGGTGCTCTGGCGTCGTCCACCATCTCCGTGTAGACGTCGACGGCAGGCCCCTTGGGAGGTGCCGGAGTTGGATGCTCCGGCGTCGTCCACCATCTCTGTGTAGATGTCAACGGCAGGCCCCTGGTTTACAGGCTATCACAAGGGAACCTTATTATCAACAAGAGCGGGGCAGTAGAGTTTACTCATTTATCTGTGCTTGGTGTTGTCGTTGATGTTCTGGTACGTCGACAGCAGGCCCCTTGGGAGGTGTCGGGACTAGATGTTTTGGTGTCATCCGCCATCGCCGTAGAGTCGTCAATGGCAGGCCTCTTGGGAGGTGCCAGAGCTGGATGCTTCGGCATCATCCACCATCTCCGTGTAGACGTCGACGGCGGGCCCCTTGGGAGGTGCCGGAGCTGGATGTTTTGGCGTCATCCACCATCTCTGTGTAGACATCGACGGCAGGCCCCTTGGGAGGTGCCGAAGCTAGATGCTTCAACATCGTCCACCATCTCTGTAGAGTCGTCGACGGCAGGCCCCTTGGGAGGTGCCAGAGTTGGATGCTCCGGCGTCGTCCACCATCTCCATGTAGATGTCGACGGGAGGCCCCTTGGGAGGTGCCGGAGCTAGATGCTCCGACGTCGTCCACCATCTCCATGTAGACGTCGATGGCAGGCCCCTTGGGAGGTGCCGGAGCTGGATGCTCTGGCGTCGTCCACCATCTCTGTGTAGACATCGACGGCAGGCCCCTGGTTTACAGGCTATCGCAAGGGAACCATATTAGCAACAAGAGTGGGGCAGTAGAGTTTACTCATTTATCCACGCTTGGTGCTGTCATTGATGTTCTGGTACGTCGACGGCGGGCCCCTTGGGAGGTGTCGAAGCTGGATGCTCTGGCGTCGTCCACCATCTCTGTGTAGACATCGACGGCAGGCCCCTTGGGAGGCGCCGGAGCTGGATGTCCCGGCGTTTGTCCTGCATATAGGAAGAGGGGGGCTAGCCTTGTTCGTCGGTTATACTTGTTTCTCTCCCTAGCTCTGCCATGCCTTACACTCCTGGCCTGACGTACGAGGCTTGGGTAATTTGATGCATTGGTGCTCCGGGGCCCAGCTCCTGTCATCCTTAGGGTGTGAGCTCTCTGGTTCCAGTACTTAGCTGTAGCGTTGGGTGGCATGGTGTGTTTGCTTAGGGTGCAGGACAAATCTAAGCTACTTGCACCCCTGGACCTCCTGCTCGGCACAGACCTTTCCTTGGGGAACCTTTTCGTGCCACGGGTCCCTAATGATGACAGCAGCTAGGTGGACCTTTCACACACTACAGGTACCTCAAGTTGGCCACCCTGTAGCTGAATTGCATGACATTAGCTTGGATGAGTTACAGAGTATGCGACGGTGAATATGAAATCAACACATGGTAAGCGAGGTTATCATGGCATGATCATAAAATTAATGCGTACTTGAATGATTAAAGTTTTTTTATGAATCCTTCAAGTAAAACAGTGAATTTCTGATAGGAGTTTGTAGGAGGAGACAGGCTTTTACAAAAGAGGGCAACGGCTTGCCTCCGGGTGATGAGGGAGGCAGGGTGCACAGGCCTAGGGTTTGGAACCAAGCTAAGCGGACTACGCACTCTGGTCCTGACCCTCCCAACGCTCGGTTGTCCTTAGTGTTGCTCCTAAGTCCTACTACTCTTTTACACTGTTCTACTAAGCCTAGTATTTACAACAGGGGCGCCCAAAGTTCCATGGGTAGCTGCGATGGTTGGTGGGCAACCTTGCTATCAACAGCTACTCAGAGGGGTGATGAGCGAGTTATCCCTATTTCCCGCTGTGACCACTCATCTTGCAAGTGGTCCTAGCAGTGCTGACGCTGGTCTTGGTAGCTTTGATGGAGGTGTCGGTGCTGCCTGGGGGCTACGGCTGAGGCGCGGCGGGTGCTTTGCGCTGACGTGTGCTTGGCGGAGGTCAGCTTGATCCAGTGTCACCCGAGACAGGTGTTGGGTCTGCTGTGAGTGCTTGGAGCTGCTCCAAGGCTAACACTACAGCGATGCGATCTCCGCGGATCCTGAGGACGTCGGAGGGGGTTGGCATCTTCAGGACGAGGTAGCCGTAGTTGGCTACAGCCGTGAACTGGTAGAGAGCAGGCCTACCGATGATGGCGTTGAAGGGGAGGCTGACATCAGCAATGTCAAAGAGGATGCTCTCTGTCTTGTAGTTTTCAGGTGTCCCGAAGGTCACCCATAGGTGGATGTTGCCGTATGTGATGATGCTCCCAAGTCCCACCCTCGAAAATGGGTTCGAGGGGGCAAGCTTGGACACCGGGATCTGCAGCTGCTCGAATGCAGCCCGCCATCTATCAAGACGTAATGGATCTTGATGTTGGCTATGCTGGGGGCGACTAGGAGAGGTAGTACCCCTGCCCCAGCCATGTTATTGGGGCAGTCAGAGGCGTCGAAGCAGATCGGTGTCTCCCTCCAGCGGTGGTGCTGCGCCGGAGTGGGTACGGGGGCTATCGAAGCCATCGCACGACGAAGAGTCTTGACCACGTTCCGGGACGCAGGATCCCAAGACCCTCCGAAGATGACGTGGAGGGTCTTGTGACGCTCGTTGTCGCTGCTCGCGGCGGAGTCCTCATCTTGGTGGACCACTTTGACGGCCCGCTCTTGCTTCTGGTACTCCCGCTCTTTGTCATTGTCGACCTTGGGTTCGACCTTCTACTTGCCCTCCCGCTGGCGGGTGGGGGCATCGTCCGGGCATTGCTGAGCCTGCACTTGATAGCGTTCGGCACACCTTTTTATCTCCTGACACTCACTCACGGTGTGTTCACGAGTCTTGTGCACCGGGCAGGGCTCGACGTCTTCGTCAGCGGCTGGTGGCTGATGAGGACGCTTCTCCGAGCGTGGCGGCTTGCCTCCTCCAGTTGCGGCTGCTGCCGCGATGGGGGATCCATGCAGTGGCTTGTTCTCGCCGCCACCCTGGTTCTTGTTCTTCTTTTTGCTGCTACAAGGGGTAGCGGCTCCTTCTTTGGTCTGGCCAGGCCCGCCTGCTCCGGGGGCGGACTGAGCGTGCCAGTCGCGGCCTTCTGCTGCTGTGGCACACCAATCGGCGATGGAGAAAAGCTCGGAGACATCTTGCACGTTGTGCGTGGCTAGCTTCTCGAGCATCTTGCGGTGCCACTATGACAGAGGCATTTGGAATGTTGGGAATGGAGTTGCGTACCTGGGAGAAACGTTGGATGAATGACCGCAGGGTCTTCTTGGGTTGTTGTCGCACGGCGTGGAGGTCAAGCTCGGTGTCGGGGCGCGTGTAGGAGCTGCTGAAGTTCGCCGTGAACTTCCAGCACAGCTCATCCCAAGAGGTTATAGACTCCTCAGGAAGTTTCATCAGCCATGAGCGGGCTGACCCAGTCAGGGCGACTGAGAAGTAGTTCGCCAGGATGGTCTCATCCGCTCCCGTAGGAAGGAGCGTCGTGGTGTAGATCTGCAGGAACTCCGTCGGATTGATGCTTCTATCAAACCTCTCCGGGATATGTGGCCGGAACTTGTGCGGCCACATCGTGAAGTGGAGGTGTGGAGCCAACGCCGCGCAGCCTCTGACGGGCTTCGTCGGAGAGGCATATGGGACAGCATACCCCGTGGGGGTCTGCTGCCCGACGTCCGGCACTTGTTGGGCCTGTTGCTGTGGTACCGTTTGTGCCATGAACTATTGCAATAGTACTGGATGTGCAAAGTATTGTAGCTGTACACCCTGCTGCACTGAGTACTGCGGGGGGGGGGGGGGGGGGGGGGGGGCTTTCGAATCGACATGCTCCTGATCAGGTGGCGGAGGGTTTACCTGCGGTGCACCTTGGATGGAAGATGCCTCGTGAACAGGGCATTGAGTGCCATATACGGCATCGAGGTTGCGCCACCTCTCTCGCTGCCACTCAATGGTGATGCGGCCGTCCATGTGAGCTTGAAGACGGTCTAGCTCGGCCCTTAGGTCCTCTATGGGGAGCCGGCCAACGCTCGTAGGCTTGGAGGAGCGGGAGTTGGCGGTATGATGGTCTATGGACAGTGTACGTGACAGCAACACGAGGCGCCTTCCCCTGTTGGGGGAGTTGATGGCTGCGACGACGAGGTGGTCAATGTCTTGGACCCATTGCTGAGCCACCCCCTGAGAGGCGTTCAGCAAGGGTGGGTGGTGGAGGAGAGCTCTGGCCGCCGCCAAAGCGTTCTCCGGGCTCCCTGTTGGGGGATCCGACTGATCCGGGGCGTGTCCCGCCGTGCTACCTTGGCTAGTCGTACCTGCACGGGGGCGAGATGGACCAGAGAGTGCTGCTCGAGCGATGGATCTGGTTACCTGGCGATAGCCTCAGAAACTGCCTTCCACGGGCCTGATGAACACCATGGTGGTGAAAGCGCTACCATTTTTTTGAGGGAAAAAGCCCCTTCCTGGCGCGCCAAATGTCGAAGGGTCAATGCGACACTTCCCTCGGATCTGCTAAGGAGCAGCCTGCGGAGGTTCTTGTTCGGTGGGGCTTAGGCCTCAAACTAGTGTTCTAGTGGAAGAGTATGAGACAGTTGTTTTTAAGTGGTTCGGTCCGCAAGGAGCATAACACCCTACTCCACGGTGGATTATATTGCTTGGTGAGTGTGTATGCGTATGTGTGTGTATCGGAGATCCTGAGTCTAGTCCTTGTATTGGTGGTCGTCCAGGCCTTTTATATTCAAGGTCGGACGCCTTACAAGTGGGGTCTCGGGACCCGACAAGTGGTCCCAGGGCAATCTTATCCTAAAGACCTAAGGCTTCTTCTGTAAGCTTGCTCTGACTGCGGACTTGAGGACTCGTTGTCTTGCCGCCCGGGTCGTCAGTAGCCCATGCACCGTTGTTGACATGGGCAGGGAATATCCCATCCAACTGTCTGTGGAGCTGTAAGCTACCCACTTGGCAGATTTTGATTGGCCTGCGGCTCCTTCACTGTGATGCGATTAGTCGCAGTGGTACCTGACATTAGGCGTGCGCCGCACCATGCATCCGGGAAGCCACGTATCTTCAAGGATTGACGGAGACAAGGTGTACCACCCTCTTAACTTCCTCACTATTCGCTCAGGGCAAGTGGACTGACCATGTGGCCGCTGGGGAGCTTTCCGCCATGGTGGAGGCCACGCCCATCTTGCGGGCCACGTGGCAGCTCGGGTGCTCACCTCCGCGGGGGAAGCCAGATCTCCCCCCAGCTTGGGTGCTTGCCTCCGTGGGGGAGGTCGGGTCTTGACTTCGTGTGCCACGTGGGATCTTGGGATCTCACCTCCGCGGAGGAGGTCGGGTCCCGTCCCACTGGATATGTGGCTACCTGGGAGCTTGTCGTCAAGGTGGAGCTGAGTGCCACCTTCGGGATGTCTTGTGGGCACCACAGACCTCCCATCTGAGGTTGGCAGGTCCGGGTCTCTTGGACACATGGCGCCCTCGAACCCTGTCCCAGCTGGGAGCCGAGGTACCTAGGCGGCTCTAGCTTGTGCACGAGGGTACCCAGTATGCTGGGTACCGACAGATAGGATGATCCATATTTTTCTGTACTGGATGAACCAAGTCGGTGTTTGGTTGGACGGATTGGATGATCCAGTTTCTTGTTTGGTAGTTAGATGAGAGATGGATTAGATGATCCATGTTAATATTTGTTTGCATAGATACAAATGAAAAGGTTGGATATAATGACTATTTTTTAAATTATGCTGAGACTGAAACGCACAAGAGCAGACACTGATATAGGCTCCAAACAAGCCAAAGATGCATCGTACACAAACCTGCAATACAACATAGTACGAATAATTTTTTTTGCGGTTTCAAACAAAAAACATTGGCAGCTAGTGCACAATGAAGATCAGGGAAACTTGAAGAACAAGAAGATAAGTAAAAATCTCAATATAAGTAGTGCGCACAGCAAAGTGTGTTCATGTCTTCAGAACAAGCAGTAGCAGTTTCATCATACTATCAGTGAGAATCATCTACTTAAATCCAACACGCTCAAGCAGACGTGAAAGTCAAATGATGGAATCACGCTGGCTATGCTTAATCTCAGTTTATAGTAATTGTCCATCCCTAGGCGCGGGAGCAGTTGCAGGAACCCCGTGGATGGACAGCGTTGTCCGGCCGATTTCAACGAACTGCTTCAGCCAAGATCTAAGTAGAATATTATATGCTTGGGATGGTTCTATCCAACGTGACCATGAAACAAACGCTGGATTGTACCATTCCATCCAACTTAATCCGATTCAATCCAAGCAACCAAACACACCCTTAGAGTTTGTTTTGGTTAGATTTCATGGTGAGTACAAAATTGAGTTATTTTAAAAATGTTTGGTACATTTCTAAGGTGTTTGGAAGTCTTAATATTGCTTCTATCTCCGTATGGAAGAGTCTTAATCAGTTATAGAAAGTTTTGCTTGAAACCGAGTCTTAGTTAGTGAAAGCATCTAGGCCCCCATGAGGTATGGTTTTGGTTATTAATGACAACCATTGGATTTTACTAATGACTTTGTGGATGCAAGGTCTCCCAATCAAATGAAATCCATATGAATATAAACATCAACTACTGATCATTGGAGACCCCAAAACAATCATTTTATGAGATCAATAAATGTTATGAAGACTAGAAGTCAAAGCTCATATGTCAAAGTCATTCAACCATAATTGACAACACTCAATGCTTGAAAATCATCAGAAGTATATTTCCAACAATTGTCTAAGAGGTCAATCGAGCAAAATACAAAAGAATCACTTAGAACAACTCGAAGCAGACAAAATCAACTCACCGGATCAACCGGTGTCTCCAGAGAACAACACATCGGTCGAGTTGGTTCAGCAGAAGAAGAAGACCTCAGAACAAAGCACTCACTGGATCATCCTATGTTGAGAGCAATGTTACATCGGTCCATCAGTACAGTATGCAATATCCTTGGACCAAGTGTAGCACTGGATCATCCTATGTATAGCAATATACACATCGGTCAATCACTCCAGTAAGCATCAAGTTTGAACCAATTCTGGAGGAAGTGCCACCGGATCATCCGATGAGAAGATAAGTGCAACATCGGTCTAACAACAGTCATATCTAACACAGTGACATCAGCTAATTTGGCTTTGACCGATGATAACTGAAGGGGAGACATCGGATCATCCGGTGTTTGCAGAGCAGTGATGTCAGCCTACTTTTCCAACAGCTATTTCGTGGAGGCTGGCTATTTATACCCCTTCAACCTGTCAAGTCGACAAGGATTGACTACCAGACATACTCTACACATCCTCAAGCATTCAAGACATTGAGCTACCACTTCCATATCATTTTCACCACTTGTACACCAAGAGATAGGCTAGAACTATCTAGAGATAGTGCTTGTGTGCCTCCATTCTTGGTGATTGGAATCTCTAGTGTAGTGAGAGCTGTAAGGGAGTATCCCTTGGTGTTTGTAACTGAGAGTGACTACCGGAGCTTGCCAAGAGGATTGTGGAAGTTGTACAAGGCTTGAGCTCCACCTTGCCGAGGTTGGAAAACGGAGAAGAATAGTGAAGATCCCTAGTCTCGGTGACTTGGGTGTGGCTATACCCTTTGGTGGGTGCCACAACGTGGATGTAGGAAGATCTTGACGATCTTGTCGAACCACGGGATAAACCCTCGTGTCTCCTCGGGAGTTTGCATTCTCTTCCTCTCCCTTACACTTATGCATTTTATACACCGCGAAGTTTCTATTCACTTGAATGCATAGGTTGTTTGCGTAGGGAATTGGGCTCTTTATAATTAAGTTTTATTGCTTTAATTTTTGAAAAGAAGCCCAATTCACCCCCCCCTGTTGGGCATTCGATCCTTACAATTGGTATCAGAGCAAGGTTGCTCATAGGATCATTCTAGCTTCACCGCTAGAGAGCTAAAATGGCCAAGGTTGGGGGTTCGGTTCCTATCTTCGAGGGAAAGAACTTTGCCTATTGGAAAGAACGCATGTGCACTTATCTAGAGGCTATTGCTCCCGAAGTATGGGAAGCGACCCACGCGGGGTTTGGTGAGCAAAATTATATTGGTGATCAAATTAAATGGGATGCTAAAGCTAGGAATGCAATATATGAATGTATTAGTCAAGATGTGTTTGCTAGGATTGCTAGCAAAGAAAAGGCTTGTGAAATTTGGGCTTGCTTAATAGAAATTCAAGAGGGCTCCTCTCGAGTCAAGGAACTAAAATATCACATGCTTAAAGCCATGTATGATGAATTTAAAATGCTACCTCATGAAAATGTCAATGAAATGTTCTCTCGCTTGAATGTGCTTATTGAAGAAATTAATGCTCTTGACATTGCTTCTCTTGGCAAGGGACTCATCAACCGCAAGATCCTCATGCTCCTTCCCAAGCCAAAGTACAACATCATCAACTCCATGCATCAAAAAGAGTCTCTTGACCACATTGAAGTTTCAGAACTCATTGGAGAAATTCACGCTCATGAGATGAGTGTACTTGGGATGATGGAGCAATCATCTTTAAAAACAATTACTCTAAAGGCCTCCACCAAGAGAACAAATTTTAACAAAAAGAAAGTGGTTGAGCCTAGCCCAAGTGAAGAAGAGAAAGCATCAAGTGAAGATGACGATGATGATCTTGCATCAATAATGAGAAAGTTCTCTCGCTTGAACTCCAAGATTGCCAAGAAGGGATACACCTTTGATCCCAAAAAGAAAGCATTTCTACCAAAGAAAGATGACAACAAGACTTGTTATAATTGTGGTGATCAAGGTCATATCTCCTATGATTGTCCAAAACTGGACAAAAGAAGAGAGAACTACAAAAGCAAGCATCGCAAGCTTGAAGATAGTGAAAATGATGAAGAAGAGGTCAAACCTAAACCAAGATCCTTTGGGAAGAAGAAGCATGACGAGGGCTAGAAGGCAAAGCTCTTCCCAAATAAGAGAAATGTCCCACAAAAGGTGTTCATGTGTGAGGCAAATGAATGGGTCACCGACGAAGAAACAAGTGATGAAGAGAGTGAAGCGGAAGAAGAAAGTTTGGCCGGCCTTGCCATTGCCAACAATGATGACTCACCTCTTCATCCACCACCCATGTGCCTCATGGCGAAAGGTAACACGAAGGTATGTGATGACTCTAGCGATGATGAGCTTTCCCCCGATGATTTAACTTCATTAATAAATGAGTATCATACTATCATTAAGAGGGAGAAGAGTAAGGTTAAAGCTCTTGAAGAAACTCGTGCCAAGCTTGAGAGTGCTAACCTAGATTTGCTTGACAAGTATGAAAGCATACTTAAAGAGCATGACACGCTCAAATCCCATGTCAAGCAAATTGAGGAGGATAAGGGTAAAATCAAGCTAGATCATCATGAGCTTAACTTAGCACACCAAACACTCTTCGGAGAGCACAACAAGACAAGAACATCAAACACTTAACCTTGCTAATTAAGTGCTTTATCAAGAGTTGAAAAATATAAAGAAACAAACTCTTAATGATAAGATATCCATTACTTCTCATGCCACTAATGCTTTGCACAAGTCCTTGCCTTTGAAAGAAAATGCTAGGGAGAAGGACTTGTTGGAAGAAATTAAGAGTCTCCGCACTAGTGTGGCTAGACTATCAAAAGGAGAAGTAAAGCACAAGGAAATCCTCTTCCAACAAGCAAAGGCCTTCAACAAGAGAGGACTTGGATCCTTCCCGGTGCCTAACAAAGGAAAGGTGCCCTCACCGGAGCTTAGAACAAGCTTCATCAAGGAAGTTGGTTCTTATTGCCAACATTGTGAGGTCACCGGTCACCACACAAGGGAGTGTCCTCTTCCTAACCGACCTTCTCCAAAATTGCCTACTAACTACAAGTCTACTTTCAATGATCATTATTATCTCTTGAGTAAAGTAGATGGCAAGGTAAAGGCAAGGTTCATCGGCAAGGACATAAAGGGCATGAAGGGGAAGCTCCCCAAGCAACTTTGGGTCCCAAAAACACTTGTATCACACATACAAGGACCTAAGTTGGCTTGGGTGCCAAAAATCAAAAATTGAATTCATGTGTAGGTGAACTACAAAGCCGGTGGAAAGCATTGGGTACTCAATGGCGGGTACACTCAACACATGACCGGCAATGATGGTATGTTCACCTCCATAGAGGACCCCCGACAATCATGAACAAGTCACCTTTGGTGATAATTCTAAGGGGAAGGTAATTTGGTTGGGTAAGATTGTATTTTTCACATGGTTTATTTATTTTAAATATGTTGCATGTTAAGTCACTCAGTTTCAATTTGCTTTCTATTGCACAAATTTTGTGAGTTTGGGCTAACATGCATATTTAGCAAGAATGATGTTGTTGTGACAAGCCTAAGGTCGAGGAGGGCCATGATCAAGGGGGAGCTTCAAGTTCCAACATCTACACATCGACGAAAAATTATTCATTTGTCAAATTCATGTCGATGATATCATTTTTGATTCAACTGACGAATCTCTTAGCCATAAGTTTGGCAAAATGATTTCTAGGGAATTCGAGATGTCAATAATTGGAGAGCTCAACTTCTTCCTTGGATTCCAAATCAAACAACTTCAAGAGGGGACCTTCGTCTATCAAGAGAAGTACACCAAGGACCTCTTGAAGAAATTTGAGAAGGGAGATTGTAGCTCAAGAAGCACTCCAAGGGCAACGAATTGTCATCTCGACGCGGATAAGGACGGTAAACCTATTGATCAATCCAACTACCATTCTACGATTGGTTCATTGCTTTATCTTACCGCATCTAGGCCCGATATCATGTTGTGCCCAAATTCTTTATATTCAGCAAACCCTTTTGGACTTTGGTATTAAACTTGGTTGTGTGCCTCTCCTTTGTGACAATGAAAGTGCGGTTAAGATAGCTAAAAACCCCGTTCAACACTCCCGCACTAAGCACATTGATATTCGCCATCATTTCTTGAGGTACCATGAAGCTAAAGGAGACATCTCCTTGCGAGGTGTTAGGTCCGAAGAACAATTGGCGGATATCTTCACTAAACCACTTGATGAGAAAATCTTTTCTAGGCTAAGAAATGAGTTAAATGTGCTAGATGCATCAAACGTCATGTAAGTTGCCATGATCATGTAAGAATGCATTTCATATAGGTCTTGTCTAACTTTCAAAGGATAGGGGTGAGCAAGGGTTAGCTTGGGATGGAGGTTCTTTTGGGTTTCCCCAAGGCTTGGAGAGTGGCTCTCCCTGAAGAAGCCTTTGAAAGGATCAAATTTGGCAAGATAGATTTACTTTATGTCTTGCATGATGCTTGCCATATAGACTTGCACTCATATTTAAATTTCTTGCACTATAATTTGTTTGGCATTGCATACGGTAGATTGTCACAAAGGGGAACCCACCTCATGAGAAAGAGACTTGTTTGAAATGCAATATCTCAACTCATATGATGCGGAAAGAACAAAATGTTAGGTGCGTTAATGCCTAAAGGAACATGCTTTAAAGAGATAGAAGTCTTCATCCTCTACCTCACAAAGCGTGGGCCTTACATTTTATTTGGATAATTTCCTCCTTATTTTCTCGATGTTCTATTTGCTTTAGGCTTAGCCAAGCTATTGGCATATTAGCTTTTTGAGGGGTAAGGGGTTGCCTAAAAAGTCCTAAGACATGTGTTTCTCATTGTTTGTTTGTTTGGTCAAAGGACATATATGGGATGTTGTTGTTTTGTAGTCATCGGATTATCCGATGCATAGGCCAGAAGCTCATCGGATCAGTTGGTGTTCAAAGACCAAGAGCCAACTTAGTCAGTATCTCAAATCAACCGACGAGTTCATTCTGAAAAACATCGATGCATCTGATGTTCACACTTCTTGAACTGTGCTGCATTCCACCGATGATATTCCCTTCCACGTCGGACCATCCGGTGTCAACGGCACCTTTAGAATACCCTTACTGTGCCATTCGATCGATGCTTCTAACATTTAATGTCAGACCATCCGGTGTTAAATTTTCGGCTAGGGTTTGGGACCCACTATTTAAACACTGCCTCACCTCCCTCTTTCTCTCTCCCCGACCCCGACGCGCGCCTCACCTTCCACTGCTGCCGTCCGCAGTAGTGCCGCCGCCATCCACAGCAGAGCCGCCGCCGCCACTCTCCTCCACCACAGCCGCTGCCTCCGCTTCCCCCAGCACCCTCCACCTCTACTCCAGGCAGCAGCTCCAACGACAGCACCCCCGAAGGTGACCAATCCATCATCGCTCCGAGCACTCAGAGTTCTTAGGCACTTGGATCCCTTTTTGGTGTCTTGAGGCCAAAGGGGGAGAAGAGTTAGAGAGTCAGGGGGGTTCCTTAGAGGGTTGCTTAGTCTCAGGGGGAGTTTATCTATATATTTTGAAATTTGATGTTTTTGTAATTTGGTGTTCTTGCTACTCATTTGCTATTTATTGAGTATTCATGTGCCACTTATTCTCTTGAGTTATTAATCGATTGAGCTTTCGCATTATTTATCTATTTTGAGCCTTCATGTTTTAAGTGTGCACTCATTGCATATCTTCTTAAGAATTGTATTATCAAATTCATTACTATTATTCTTCACTTGTTGTGTTGTCATCAATCACCAAAAAGGGGGAGATTGAAAGCATCTAGGCCCCCATGAGGTATGGTTTCGGTGATTAATGACAACCATTGGATTTTACTAATGAATTTGTGGATGCAAGGTATCCCAATCAAATGAAATCCATATGAATATAAACATCAACTACTGATCATTGGAGACCCCTAAACAATCATTTTATGAGATCAATGAATGTTATGAATACTAGAAGTCAAAGCTCATATGTCAAAGTCATTCAACCATAATTGACAACACTCAATGCTTGAAAATCATCAGAAGTATATTTCCAACAATTGTCTAAGAGGTCAATCGAGCAAAATACAAAAGAATCACTTAGAACAACTCGAAGCAAACAAAATCAACTCATCGGATCAACGATGTCTCCAGAGAACAACACATCGGTCGAGTTGGTTCGGCAGAAGAAGAAGACCTCAGAACAAAGCACTCACCGGATCATCCGATGTTGAGAGCAATGTTACATCGGTCCATCAGTACAATATGCAATATCCTTGGACCAAGTGTTGCACCGGATCATCCGATGTACAGCAATATACACATCGGTCAATCACTCCAGTAAGCATCAAGTTTGAACCAATTCTGGAGGAAGTGCCACCGGATCATCCGATGAGAAGATAAGTGCAACATCGGTCTAACAATGGTCATATCTGACAAAGTGACATTAGCTAATTTGGCTTTGACCGATGATAACTGAAGGGGAGACATCGGATCATCCGATGTTCGCAGAGCAGTGATGTCAGACTACTTTTCCAACGGCTATTTCGTGGAGGCTGGCTATTTATACCCCTTCAACCTGTCAAATCGACAAGGCTTGACTACCAGACATACTCTACACATCCTCAAGCATTCAAGACGTTGAGCTACCACTTCCATATCATTTTCACCACTTGTACACCAAGAGATAGGCTAGAACTAGCTAGAGATAGTGCTTGTGTGCCTCCATTCTTGGTGATTGGAATCTCTAGTGTAGTGAGAGCTGTAAGGGAGTATCCCTTGGTGTTTGTAACTGAGAGTGACTACCGGAGCTTGCCAAGAGGATTGTGGAAGCCCAGAAGATCCAAGTTGTACAAGGCTTGAGCTCCACCTTGCCGAGGTTGGCAAACGGAGAAGAATAGTGAAGATCCCTAGTCTCGGTGACTTGGGTGTGGCTATACTCTTTGGTGGGTGCCACAACGTGGATGTAGGAAGATCTTGACGATCTTGCCGAACCACGGGATAAATCCTCGTGTCTCCTCAGGAGTTTGCATTCTCTTCCTCTCCCTTACACTTATGCATTTTATACACCGCAAAGTTTCTATTCACTTGAATGCATAGGTTGTTTGCGTAGGGAATTGGACTCTTTATGATTAAGTTTTATTGCTTTAATTTTTGAAAAGAAACCCAATTCACCCCCTGTGACACCCGGTTTTGAAAACTAAACCAAGCTAACGCATATGTGTGCCCAGGATGTTCAACACACATACACGAGTGCAATCACAAAAGAGTATACAGAAAATTACCACAGAACAAGATTAATTAACCAAATTTTATTACACAAACCAGATTATCCTCGAATACAAGCTCTAATGAATATCAATGACAAGTTCAACTAATGCAACGGAAATAAACTAATTAAGCAACTAAGCAAACTAAGCAAAAGAGATAGCGCAGCTCCATGCAACACCACAGGCAAAGCTGACGGTAGACACGGCCTAGATCTCCACGTTATCGCCATTAAACTCACAATTCTGACCTGCAACTGTTGGGGGGGGGGGGATTGCAAGAGTGAGTACATGTCGTACTCAGCAAGTGTGGAAAGTATGACATGTGGTTGATTCAAATGACGACAATAATAATGGCTAAGTGCTAAAAAGTACAATAAAACCATTTGGAAAAGCAATGTATCATATTTATGTGAAGTAAATCCATCATAAACCATGTAACCATCATAATACTAGTCCATAATTTACCATTGCCAATAACCATAATCAATGTCATAAACCATGATTCCATCCCATAACCATAACCATAACCATAACCATAATATCAACCATAACCATTACCAAACCATAACCATCCCAAATCCCAATTTCTCTCTAATCATGTAGGTCATCCAGGCGCTCATAACCGGGAGCACGGCTATCATGATAGTTTTATTTAACACTCTGCAGAGTTTGTACCTCTTTACCCACGTGTTTGTGATTTCATCACCCGTCGGCGACTAAAGAACCTCCCTTATGCCAAATACACTTCCTTTGGTGTATGGCCAATAGATAACAAAATAGCCTTTACAAAGGGATTACTAGCCTATTTAGACCCCACTGAGGTTTCACCGGTGGCGATGTCTCCAGCTGAGCACATCTTCAACCAAGGGCCCCCTCTTGAGCCATTCGGATCCCAGGGTAGTCCCGCCAATCATCAACAAACCCAATCCGACTACCCCTTCCCCGAGCATCCACAATGGTCCAAACAGCACTAGCAAAAGCCCTAATTAATCAGCTACGCCGCACCCATACTTGGCCTCGTGGTGGCACTGTAGTCCTGGCTTATTCTCGCATGAACCGGTCCTTAGATCTAAAGCAAGCAAACCACCATAACATCCAACCCATCCACATACCAGGCTTGATTAGATCACCCATCGTATTGACCAGTTCACATTAACCAGAATATCATTGATGCATAATTAAATGTGTAGTGTTTTTTGTCATCCCAATTAATTAAGCGAAGCAAAAATGTAAAAGACCTTCCCGACTCTCTACCATATATTCCAGGTGACAAGGGTGGTTAAACAAATCTAGTAAACTTCCTACCATAGGATTCCCATCAAATTGACACAAGCATGCAGTTTGCAAACAAAACATTTATTTTAAAAACAGGTTCAATATGCTTCAAGGACACTTGCCTTGCTCCGGCGGATAGGGTTGCTCAAGCGCTTCGAAGTCTTGATTCTGAAAATCCTCGTACACGATCTCTTGAGCACTTCCCTCTACTCGTGATCACACATACAAGAAAATACATACAATCCAATATGATGCACACAAATTAATCAACATGCAATGATATGCATGCATGCAAAGTTCAATAATTAATTAACTATGGTTGTTTATTAATTAGATGCAACTAGTTCATACGTGTTCATATGAGTTTATGGGGTTTTAGCGAGAATTAATGCTGCTTAAAATAAAAAGACGATGCAACTAAAATCAATTTGCGTCTACCAGATTCAATACGTCGCTAAAATTTGCATCAAAAAAACAAATCCTACCATAGATACGATGGCTTCGAAGATCGCGGGATGATGGCGACGTGTAGACGAAGTAGATGGCGCAAGGTCCTCTGACGGCACGACGACGACGACGATCTCCGGCGGACGACGGCGCTCTCCTCTTTTTCTTCCTCTTCCTCCCCTTTTTTCCCTCTTTTTTTCTTCCTGGCAGCGCAGCTCCTGGTCCCTTTTTTTTCTACCGGCGGCTAGGGCTTCTCCCCTTTTTCCTGGCGGCGGCGCTTGCTTCTAGCGTCGGAAAAATACGAAGCCTCGGTCCCTTTTTATAGCCGGCTGGGCACGGGACCGTGGGAGCTAGGGTCGGCGCACGGGGGTCGCGCGCTGGGGCCGGGGCGACTCGGGCGCGTGAGCGGGGTTGCGCGGTCGGGGCGCGGGAGCGGGGCGCGTGAGCGCGTGCGGGGTCGGTCGGGCGCACGGGCGAGCAGGAGGGCGCGCTGGCGATGCCGTGTGAGGTGGGGCCAGCGCGGGAGCGTTTCGGGGCATCAGGGCTGGCGCGGCCGCTGGGCGGGATCGCGCGCTGGGGCCGGGGCGGGGTGGGACGCGGGGCATCGCTCGCGGGAGTGCGCGGCAGGCGCGGGACCGGGCAGGAGCGGGGTCGCGCCAGGCGCGGGGTGTGGCCAGCGGGGCGCTCGGCGCCGGGCACGCGGGCTGGGCCGGTTTGGCCTGTTCGGTAGTGCCCCCCCTTTTTTTATTATTTATATATTTTATTATTTATATTATATATATTATTATATTATTATTTATATTTTATTTATTTTTATTTATCTTATTTATTTTATTTATTTACTTTTTATATATATTTATTATTATATATATTATTTATTTATATATATATTTTTTATTTGTTTCTTTAGGTTTCCCCAAATATATATATATTATTTTTATATATTATTATTTTTTTTTATATTTATTCCCTAATATATGTTTTACATTATTATTATTTTTTTCTTTTGCTACTCATATTTGTATATGTATATTTTATGTTTTATCATTTTTCTTTTATTTTACTAATGTTTAATGCATGAATATGTATGCAATGCATGATGCAAAAATTGAGGGTGTTACACCCCCCCTCTTGGGCATTCGATCCTTACAGTTAGGATTGGGTTGCCCTAAGGGCTGGTTATATAAGCAAGGGAGGCCAGAGCTCGTTGAAGATGACTTTGGGATGTTCTCTTGTGTTCTACTGAATAAGAATCGTAGTTTTAGAGGATATTTTGTTCCTTGTTCGTCCAACTTGTTTCAAACAAGTTTTTCTCGCCGAGTTTGTGGACAGACCGATGTTGCTTTGGTATTTCGATCATAACTCGTGTTTTACAGATCCAATTGACATCATTCTTTTTGGGTTGTCTTCACAACTTGATTCTCTGTCATTTATGAAAATTTCATGGTCATTGAATTTGTGGTTTTTTATGTACACGAGTTTATTTGCAGCATTGCTGATATGTTTCTAAATCGGGTAGAACAGATTGACGTTCATCGAGTCTTTTGATCATATTTCAAGTTCTATTTAGTGTTTTCACGTGATTCTTGTTGCATTAGTTCCGTGACTTGATTCTCTACAATATACATTTGTTTTTATCACGGTTGGAAATGTTGAAAACAGATTACACATACGGTTTCTTAACAGATTGATTTTTTCTGTTGAGGGATTTTTGTTCCTTCCGGTGAAAAAGTTTAAACCTACCATTCACCCCCTCTGGTAGCTTTTTCACGTGCTCTTCGATCCTACACTTTTATGTACTTGGTTTGACTTATGAAGGTGTCTTCCTTGAGTTGCTTGACTTGGAATCCTAGAAAGAACTTTAACTCCTCCATCATGTACATCTCGGATCTCTCTGTCATAATCTTACTAAACTCTTCACAAAAAGATTTGTTAGTAGAACCAAAAATAATGTCATCAACATAAATTTGTCGTACAAATAATTCATCATCCATATTCTTAGTAAAGAGAGTGTAATCAGCTTTTCCTATCCTAAAACCATTCTTAATGAGGAAATCTTTAAAGCATTCATACCAAGCTCTAGGAGCTTGTTTGAGGCTATAGAGAGTTATATGTAATTTAAAGACATGGTTAGGATACTCATTGTCTTCGAATTCAGGTGCTTGCTCCACATACACCTCTTTATTGATTGGACCATTGAGGAAAATGCTTTCCACATCCATTTGATACAACTTGAAATCATGGTGAGTAGCATAGGCTAATAATATGTGAATTCATTCAAGCCTAGCTACGGGAGGAAAAGTTCCTTCAAAATCCAAACCTTCAACTTATGAGTAACCCTTGGCCACAAGTCTTGCTTTGTTTCTTGTTACCATCCCGTGTTCGACTTGCTTGTTGAGGAAGACCCACTTGGTGCCTACCACGTTGATATTTGGTTTTTTAACAAGATCCCGCATTGGTTTCCTTGCATTTTGTTGAGATCCTCTTGCATTGCCATCATCCAATCCGGGTCTTGTAGGACATCTTCAACCATAAATGGCTCCGAAGAACACTCAAAGGAATAGTGAGCACAAAAATTAGCCATACAAGATCAAGTCATTACCCCCTTGGAGATGTCTCCAAGTATAATGTCAACGGGGTGATCCCGTTGAACACTTTGATGGACGCTTGGGTGTGGCACTTGTGGTATTGAGTCAACTTCTTCTTCTCCTTCTTCTTCTTCGCCCCCCCTGTAAAAGCCCTAGATTAGAATGCAAAGTTCAATTGGGAGATATTGAAATTTGGAGGGGAAAAAGAAATAAAATTTTGAATCTGAAAAAAATTCAAACCAATTTAAACTCCAAATGAGGAAATTCAAAAAAATAAACTTAGCTACTGTTTAAATGAAGTTAACATGAAGATTTGAGTTGACCAATGGATTCAAAATATTCCAAATAGGATCCCTGCAAAGTTTCATAATTTTTGAAGCAAGTTTGCTATTTAATTCAATAGCTACATTGAATTCAACTCAAATTCAAATTCAAATTTGAATTCATTTGAAACTTTGTCAAATCAACAATATGATTTCAGAATCAATTTCTACACCTCCAAATTTGTCTACCATAAAATATCTAGAATTTTTGGACACAAGATGATTGGAGAATTCAATGTCCAGAAGAGATAGGTTTGAGTGAGGGGTGGGACCCACTTGTCATACAGAGATGGAGCTCAGCTGAACGTGTTTCACTTCTCTGCTCCTCCCATGGCGACACCACCCCATTTGCATGTGTCACCTCCTCTCAACAGCCTGTCCACAGCTTGCTTATATAGCAAACCAGCTCCTGCCTCTGGATCTTTTCATGCCAGAGTAGAAAACAGCACTGCTTTCATCCCAGCTTCCCTGTTCTTCACCTCTTCTCTGTTCTTGGCGCCCACTCCCTGCTCCGGCCCAAATCCAGCCAAGTTAAGTGCATTTCATCACCATTCTTTGTGTCCTCGTCATCACAACTTATTTGCGAACCTCCCTGACTAGTTTCTTGCCCAGCCGGAGCCTCTCCGACGGCACCCGAAGTCAAACAGTGGCCGCCAGTGAACTCCCCTATTCTGCCGCCCTCTGCTCCCTTGACGCCCCGGCGATACAAGCGTCTTCGCACCTCTGTCCTTGAAGGAGAAAGGTGCGCTATAGTACCTAGAATCTGCTTGTAAAGTTTCAGGCCTTACCATCCCTCCTAGCTCGAGTATTAGTGATTTTTCACGATGAACTTCGTGTATGAACTGAGTAGGTCTCGGCCCAAATATATTTTCCACTTTTGATTATCTCTCATGGCCGTGAGATTTTATATTCCTCATGTTACCACACACCTTCTCGAAGAAAAAGTGAATAGATTCATCGAATAGATGCTTGGAAAATCAAGATTTCCTAGCCGCCGGTTGGAGCCAACCACCTCGCTGTCGAAATATTGTTTCCATGGGTTTCCACCACACTTAGCACCCTCATACAGGCTCTCTAGGTTTCCAGGAATAATTTGGAAGTTTTCAGGTACGAAATAGAGCACCAGAGGGCCCGGCCAATATGGCCGGAACCCTAGCTCCGCCCGCCGCCGTCGAGACCACCTCTCCGGCCATCTATCGTCGGCGCCACCTAGGGCAAGTTGTTCCCCGTTCAATTTTAGGCCCTGGCAGCCAGTTCCGAGGCCCCCCGTGCCCTATCGCGTGCTGCGGCGAGGTGCCGCCGCCTGCCACCGTCGGGCGCCGCCCGAGCGCCGCCGGTGCGAGGAAGACGATGACTCGGGGTGGGTCCCGGTCATCAGCCTCTGCGGTGTACCTCTAGATCTGCTGTGCTAGGGGATCAAATGTGGCTGCACCCGTGAACTTTATAGCCCCGTGTCGCTTGATCCTGATTGGTCCATTTTAAACCCGTGGGCCCCTCCCTTTATTCAAATGTTTCCAATGTAAATTAAATTCCAAATTTGGTCCCCACTCCAAAAATCCATATCTCCTAGCAGAATTGTCTGAAAATTCCCAAATAAATTCTGTTAGAACCAGCATGAAGAATACTTTCCAGTGGCGCACTTGTATTTGTATGAAAGCCCATGTGAATTTCTACATAATTCAAATAAGCAAAATTCTTATAGAATTAATTCCTATAGTTCTGCTCTTTCAAAAATAACCAAATTTTTCCAGAACCTTCATTTGAATATCCTTGAACTCCAGTGAAAATCTCAGGGTCATTAGACTTCAGTTACATGGTCTGATCACCTGTGTATTCTCTATGCACATAAAAATAGTCAAATTCATTTAGAATTTGTACAGAAACTTGTGCAAACTTCTAAGTTGAATATCTATCAGTATAAAGCTTCAAAAATTTGTCAAACCAACTTTGTTGGTTTTCTCTTTATCCACACCAACCAGAACTACAACCCAATCTTCATGAAAATCCCTAGATTTTCCTGTAGAGCCCTTTAAATAAAATTCATGTTTGATTTTTATCTGATGATTCACTTCATAGAAAAATCTGAAATTTTGCCAAATTATTATTTAGTAAGTTTCTTAATAGCTGTAAAATATTCAGATTCGTTGGACATTAATAACCTAGTTCAATCTGGAGATTTTCCTAACTGGTCATACAATACCCAAAATCAACAAAATCTTTTTCTGTAAATTATCCATCCTTGTAAAATCAATTTCTCCCTGTAGGAAGCTTAGAAAACTTGTGAAAACAAATTTTCCTAGAACCAGTGAGACCCCCTATGTGTGGTACAACCACTGGTAGCCGTGATAGACCTCCAGATTACAACCAAAATTCAAAGAAGACTTTTACTTGTTGGAATTTTAGAGACAACAAGCTTCCTTGAAAATCTCCAATTTTTGGTCCAGATCTTACTCATAGCACCTAGTATCCACTGCAAAAATCCCAGAGCCAATTAAAATCATTACGTACCTGATCAATATTAATAAGATCTTTTCTACAATATCTATTTCACTTCATATTTCCTTTTCCTAAGTTCATCTTGTTTCCTTTCTGTTGCTGTCCAGTCTAGCAACAGAACTTCAAGTCCTAACTAATATTAATCCTTATCAAGTTATAATCAACTTCAATTTTCATAATAATTAATTGCAATCTCTTAATTGCATATCATTTCGATAGTGTTCGCGACGAAAGTGGCCAACGAGAAGCACAACCTGGATGAGTGGAATTCTCTATTGGATCTGTTGTGGCATGAATTCTCGGTGAAGGCTACTAACTGATCATCGCTGACTTTTATTCCAACCGAAAGGCAAGCCCCGGTTTGCATTTAAGTGCCTTTTAGAGTTTTTCTTTTACACACACTGTATTGAATAGACTTCATATGTGCATTAGGTATATGTTGATTGAATACTCCACATGCATGACCAAATAATCTGGGAATGGATGGGTAGTATAAGACTCCATTGTATTATTATTGCTATGCTTAATGTTAAGTTATAAGATCGGTAGAATTCGAGTATGTTGGACACTACTCGCAAGATTGGTCATATTTTATCGACCACAAGTCAAGTAGTTGAATTCTACTTGCGAGAGAAGTCGAGTGAGGGAAACCTACTCGCGAGAGGTTACTATAACATTCACTCTTTAATATGAGACGTGGATGGGGATTTGTGTAGGTTGGTTTGCCCACATCATGCCTGGGTTGATAATGGCGAGGTAGGTGTTGGGGAGATGGATTGGTAACCCCGTCTGTGTCGGTTAAGGCCCGTCTCGTGCTTGGCCCTGTTGGACAAGTTTGAACTGTACCGGGTGCATACTGGCTATATGGAACCCAGGAAACCGATGTACCTTGAGGATCCTATGTTGGGACCTTTTCAATCGGCTTAAGCTGTCGGCTGTTAGTACAGTGGGAGGTAACTCGCTCATGAACATCTCACAGTGGAGGTGTACCTTGATGGATCTCGCTGTTCGGGTCGATCGAACTGTTTTGATATGGGTTAGTCTGGGGAAAGGTGGATGCGTACGACATCAGTGGAGTGTGCCGTTGCAACTCCGAGTATGGGCGTACGTGTCGTGCAGTCTGGGTGGCTACTGGTTGCAATCACCGTCACTCGCGGTTATTTGAGCATACTTGAACACTGAGTCTTGATGTAGTAAGAAAGAGAAATGGAAAGATTATGAATATATTGCTATGAATAATTCTTTGTATTGAAATCTTGGCTACTATAGAGATAGCATAATCAAATTTACAATTTCCAAACATTTAACTTGGATAAGGCTTATGCAACCTTGAGCAAGTATCATTGTGGATGAAGCGTTTCTTGTTTGATTGTGGAATTCACAATGATGCTATGCCCATGGATCGCATATGCTACTTTAAAACTGACCACTAAGTATTTACTTTCAGCGAGTCCATTCCTGCAAATTAAGCTTCCCAGTCTTTAAAGTTTCCAACATGTAGAGTTTCATATTTAGGTGAGACGGTTAAGTCATGCTGAGCTTTGTGCTCACGGTTGCTATATTGTGGTTTTTGCAGGTATTATTAGCTTATGCTTATGTTTTGGTTGTCCGTGAGACCTCGAGCTTGTCGAGATGTATCTCACAGAAAACCTTACTGCTGCTTTCTGTTTCGTGTTGCTAGTGAGAAGCGTCCGCGGGCATGGACCGCTTCTCTTGTGCATAGCTAGTTGAGAGTATGAGTATGTATATTCCATTGCATTGTATATTATGTTGTAAAATAGGATCATCTTGTGAAATAAAATATTTGTGTTGGTTATTTTGTATGGCTTTTCTTGTGTGTTGTTAGGTGCCGCATCGCACGGCACCACCCAATGCGATTCCTGGAAGGTGTGGACCCCGGTCCCCACAGCTTGGTATCAGAGCCATATTGGGAATAGCACGCTTGAATAGCGCCTATTTTTGAAAACTACGAAGTAGTCGAGTGAGGTTTAGTTATATGCCGACATAAGGTCTATTATAGTATTAGTTACTTAAGGTGGCAAGACTAACATATGTGTTATAATATTATGTAACGACGCTCCGACGTCAGGTAAGAGGTAGGGTACGCCACCGCAAGCAGATCTGTTGCGGTAAGATCACCATGCGAGAGGTAGCATGTGATTATTTCCGTGGCTTGGCACGGAAATGTCAATATGAGTCTCTAGAACTTTTCATGTTTCTGAGAACATATGACACGTGGTACCCCAGCGTGCTTCAAAGTTAGTGGGAGCCCCCGTCGGGTGGGACATAACCCGATGCGCCTCCTACTGGTACAGCATTATGCAAAGACGTGGGACCCCGTCGGGTGGTAGAAAACCCGGTCATGTACCTCGAGACGTGGCTTAACTCGAGGCGGCCCTTATGAAATGATACGGGGCGAATGTTTTTACTTTCATATATATTATTGTGAACTGTTTGCCCGTGCGGGCTGTGCCGTACGGTACCATATGATTGATCAGTAGTTTGGATGTAGTGACAAGTACACTAACTGCGTTATTCGTGGGTCATGTACAAAACGTTTGTGAGTGAATGTCATTACTGCCACCGTTGAGACGTATGCCGGAATACCGGCTTAAGATTTTTATTTGGTGAGCACGTAGTACCGGCATTGCATTCGGGTTACATCGACACATCGACGGTTAAAATCCATGCCAAAGGTGTAGCTCGCCACAAAAGTGTCAAGTTAATACCCAAAGCATATTCCTATCTTGAAATGATAAAAATGAAATTTAAACAAAAACTGTCAACCTCAGTTCTTCCCTGTATTATTCTGGCAGAAACATAGCTCCAGTTTGAAAAATCATATCTTCTGATAGAATTATCCCTTGAAGGTGTTCCATACATGGTTGGAAATTTATGCAAGTCTTCTAAATAATTTCTGTTCATGACCAGAATAGAATCCCCCTGGATCATAGCTAAAATTTGGAAATTTCAAAAACTATCAAAACTGGACAGAAACTGGAACTGTTGCGGTACTTCTCACCAATTTGATCATAACTCTCAGTAGAAACATCAAATGAGGGCATATGATAGATTTATGGAAACTATATGGGATATGTGACAATGTTGTAATTTACAGTTTTGACAAATTTGGGTATTTTTATATGAAAAACTGTGGACAAAACAACCATATACAAAGGAGGTGCTGTCAAAATTTCTCAGAAAATCTGGGAACATTGTCAACTTTGGAAATTCATATCTCATTAACCAGAACTGATATTGAGGAAAAAAATACATTTTGGAAAGGTCAGGAAGTGAACTACAACCTTGTTGTTCACTTAGAGGCAGGATTTTGCCTCTAACTGGATGAAATTCTCAAATTTCTCCAGACTGGTCATTTCTGGCAAAACAGTTCATCATTGAAGCATAAGTTTGAAATTTGCGCGAACATGAATATTGTTATACTTTCACAAAGTTCTTGACATGTTCATGTTTTCCTTATTTTCACTTATTGCTGAGATCAAACTTTGACTCATCCCAAATTCATTGTGCAGTATGGTTCGTACTCGCTCATCGAGTAAGGTCGGAAGTTCTCATCAAGACGGTGATGATTCGGATCCACCACAGGCACCACCGTCAACGGTATTGGTGGATGTCATGTCAAAAATGTTCGAGTCTCACCAAGAGAACACTAAGTTACTTCAAGCTTTGGTCCACCAGGGCCTAATTCATCAAACGCAACAAGTTATTCCACCTCGAAACAGTTATTTGGATTTCTTGGCAACACAACCGCCAATCTTCACGGAAGCAACTGAACCATTAGAATCAGATTATTGGCTTCATGTAATGGAATCCAAATTTGGTGTGTTTCCCTGTGACGATTATCAGAATACATTATTCGCTGCTTAACAACTTCATGGAGCTGCCGGAGCTTGGTGGGCAGGATATAGTGCAACTCGCCCTGAAGGTCATCGGATAACATGGATTGAGTTCCGTGAGTCTTTCGTGCTCGTCATATTCTGACAGGGATTATAAAGACCAAGTATGAGGAATTCATAGAATTCAAGCAAGGGGACATGCGTGTCCATGAGTATTTTAAGGAGTTCAACCGTTTGGCACAATATGCGCCCGACTATGTGAATACAGAAAAGTTGAGATGTGATCATTTCTTCAGAGGGCTACGAGTCAAACTTCGAGCTAGGTTGGCGTTGTTCAATCACGGCAAGTACAACGAATTAGTCAATGCCGCTATCCTACAAGAAAAGGAGGATATTTGTCTCCAAGCGAATATTCTGCAAGACAACACTCATGTGGTTGCTCAGAAATATCGGTTGGTATATCGTTCGCCATCCGGTCAAGAATGGTAGCCATCTGTTCGACCATCATATCAAAGCTGTCCGCTGCTTGCATCAAGTTTTGAATCACCCCCGCAGCAGCAGCACATAAGTTCTTATCCATCTTCATTGCAGCCAGAGATACCCAGTTCTCGTCCACAAGTCAGCGCTGAACCGACTAAATATCCGTGCTTCACTTGTGGACTTATGGGTCACTTTACTAGATATTGTCCAGAGAGAAATCAAAGCTGCAGCCAGTCATCATTTCATCATTCAAGTCAGTTTGCCAATCAGCAGGAAAAGAAATCAAAGCTTGGCAGTGTCCACTATACTACCATTGAGGGTGTACCGGAAGGAGAACCCGTGTTAGCGGGAATGTTCACTCTCAACCATATACCTATATTGATTCTCTTTGATTCCGGTGCTACACATAATTTCATAAGTCAATCCTTTGTGTTCAAGCACCAGCTTCCAACCACTACCACAAAACATCGCTATCTTATATCTTCACCTAGAGGTAATATTACCGCAAGTGATGTTATCTCCCGAGCACCATTATGTCTGGGTGGTAGAATGTATCCCACTACTCTTATCATCCTTGAAGGTCAAAAGATTGATGTAATCTTGGGAATGTCGTGGTTAAGCAACCACAAAGCTGTTCTAAACATCCGTCCTCGCACCGTTGTGCTCAACTCTTCAACTCCCGACCACCACACCTTAATTCTTGAGAACATGGTTCAAGAAAATGCAGCAGTGTATCATTCAGAAACAAGTAAGTTGGAAGACATTCCAGTGGTCCATGAATTCCCGGATGTATTCCTTGATGATCTGTCGGATATGCCTCCCGATCGAGATGTGGAATTCAAGATTGAATTAATACCGGGAACTACACCTATCTCTCGACGACCATATAGAATGGCACCTAAGGAGTTAGCTGAATTAAAGGAGCAGCTGAATGACTTATTGAGTAAAGGTTTCATTAGTCCAAGCTCATCACCATGGGGATGCTCGGCTCTCTTTGTCAAGAAGAAGGACAAGACATTGAGGCTATGTGTGGATTATCGTCCACTTAATGCCATGACTATCAAGAACAAGTATCCACTACCACGTATTGATCTGCTCTTCGATCAATTAGTGGGTGCTAAGGTATTCTCTAAAATCAACCTTCGGTCTGGTTATCATCAGATTAAGATACGACCAAAAGATATACCGAGGACGACATTCTCAACTAGATATGGACTTTATGAGTATTTGGTTATGTCTTTTGGTCTCACAAATTCCCCAGCGCATTTCATGTACTTAATGAATTCGGTATTCATGCCAGAGTTTGACAAGTTCATCGTGATGTTCATCGACGATATTTTGGTCTACTCCAAGTCAGAAGAGGAACATACCGAACATCTCAAGCTCGTGCTTCAACAACTGCGTGATCACAAGCTATATGACAAGTTCAGTAAATGTGAGTTCTGGATTAATCAAGTTCCATTCCTTGGTCATATTATCTCAGCGGAAGGCATAGCTGTGGATCCGAGTAAAGTGGTACAAGTGCTAAAATGGAAATCTCCCACCTCCGTACATGAAGTCCGTAATTTATTGGGTTTAGCAGGCTATTATCGGAGATTTGTTCCAAGTTTCTCTAAAATTGCAAAGCCTATGTCGGACTTATTAAAGAAGGGCAGCGAGTATCTATGGAGTGAATCATGTGAGGAAGCCTTCAAAACTCTAGTGAAGCATCTCACAACAGCCCCGATCTTGGCTCAACCCGATACGACGAAATCGTTTGATGTTTATTGTGATGCATCCGGCATCGGATTGGGCTGCGTACTTATGCAAGATGGAAGAATAATTGCATATGGATCAAGACAACTCCGAAATCATGAACACAACTATCCGACACATGATTTAGAGTTGGCAGCAGTAGTTCTTGCACTAAAGATGTGGAGGCACTACTTGATGGGAAATCTTGTGTATCTCTACACAGATCATAAAAGTTTGAAGTACATCTTCACACAAAAGGAATTAAATATGAGACAACAACGATGGTTAAAGTTAATCAAAGACTATGAACTTGAGATTCATTATCATCCCGGCAAGGCCAATGTGGTTGCCGATGCATTTAGTCGAAAGTCTCACGTTCATAATTTGGCCAACGGTCCTATGAAAGAAGATGAACCAAGTCTATGTTTGATTCCTTATGGTGCTTTGTATAACCTTGCTCTCATACCTACCATCAGAGAGGAGATTGTAGAGGCTCAGAAGAAAGATAAGGGAATGTCTCATATTCAGAGGAGAATCAAAAGTGGAGAAATAAAATGTTTCTGAGAAGACGAACAAGGAACTTTATGGTTCAAAAATTGAATAGTGGTACCCTGGGACATGGACCTGCGGAAGAAGATTTTGGATGAGGCTCACTTGTCCAAGTATTCCATCCACCCAGGAAGCAATAAAATGTACCAAGATCTTGTACTAAATTTTGGTGGACACATATGAAGAGAGAAATAGCAAAGTATGTGTCTGAGTGTGCCACATGTCGGACAGTGAAAGCTGACCACATGAGGAAAAGCGGACTGCTGCAACCATTGAAAATACCAGCATGGAAATGGGAGGATCTGAGTATGGATTTCATTGTTGGATTGCCTCTCACCTTTCACAAGCACGATTCCATTTGGGTGATCGTTGACTGGTTAACTAAGTCGGCACAATTTATTCCAGTGCATACCGCTTACAATGCGAAGATATATGCGGAGTTATACATAGCAAGAATTATGTGCTTACATGGAGTTCCCCGCACCATTGTATCGGATAGAGGATTGTTGTTTGTTGCTCATTTCTGGGAGCAGCTACATGCGTCATTGGGGACGAAGTTAATTCGTAGTTCCGCATATCACCCTCAAACCGACGGGACAAACCGAGAGGGTAAATCAGATACTTGAGGATATGTTAAGAGCATGTGCCATACACCACCGTAAAAATTGGGATGATCAATTACCGTTGGTGGAATTCTCGTACAACAACGGATATCAATCTAGTATCAAAATGGCACCCTATGAGGCTCTCTACGGCAGGAAATGCCGCACACCACTCAACTGGTGCGAATCTGGTGAACGAGTGGTATATGGGATTGATCTGGTAAATGAAGCCGAAGAGCAAGTAAAAGTTATTCAAGCTAATCTCAAAGCCGCTCAGTCTCGACAAAAGAGTTACGTGGATAAAAGCTGTCGTCCTTTAAGCTTCAGCATCGGAGACCACATTTATCTCCATGTCTCTCCGATGAAAGGAATTCATTGGTTTGGAGTAAAAGGAAAGTTGGCTCCGCGATTTATTGGTCCATTTGCTATCACTAAAAGATGTGGTCCTGTTGCGTACAGATTGGAGTTACCAATAACTCTAGATGGTGTTCATGACAATTTCCACATATCCCAATTACAGAAATGTCTCAAACCATCTACCGACATCCGCCTTGAAGAATTGGAAGAATTGAAACCGGATCTCACCTACGTCGAGCATCCAGTCCGGATTATCGATGAAAAGTCTCGTGTCACAAGGAATCGAATGATGTGGTTTTATAAAGTTTTATGGAGTATCCACACCGTCAAGGAAGCAACATGGGAGAGTGAAGATTTTCTCCGCACAAAGTATCCGGACATGTTACCATCATATCTCCGGTAATCTTTTACTTCCGTCTCTTTCAGTTGTAATCTTGGGACGAGATTCTTTTAAGGGGGGGGGGAATGTAAAAGCCCTAAATTAGAACGCGGATTTCAGTTGGGAGATATTCAAATTTGGAGGGGAAAAAGAAATAAAAATTTGAATCTGGAAAAAATTCAAACCAATTTAAACTCCAAATGAGGAAATTCAAAAAAAATAAACATAGCTACTGATTAAATGAAGTTAACATGAAGATTTGAGTTGACCAATGGATACAAAATATTCCAAATAGGATCCCTGCAAAGTTTCATAATTTTTGAAGCAAGTTTGCTATTTAATTCATTAGCTACTTTGAATTCAACTCAAATTCAAATTCAAATTTGAATTCTTTTGAAACTTTGTCAAATAAACAATCTGATTTCAGAATCAATTTCTACACCTCCAAATTTGTCTACCATAAAATACCTAGAATTTTTGGACACAAGATGGTGGGAGAATTCAATGTCCAGAAGAGATAGGTTTGAGTGAGGGGTGGGACCCACTTGTCATAGAGAGATGGAGCTCCGCTGAACGTGTTTCACTTCTCTGCTCCTCCAATGGCGACACCACCCCATTTGCATGTGCCACCTCCTCTCAACAGCCTGTCCACAGCTTGCTTATATAACAAACCAGCTCCTGCCTCTAGATCTTTTCATGCCAGAGTAGAAAACTGCACTGCTTTCTTCCCAGCTTCCCTGTTCTTCACCTCTTCTCTGTTCTTGGCGCCCACTCCCTGCTCCGGCCTAAATCCAGCCAAGTTAAGTGTGTTTCATCACCGTTCATTGTGTCCTCTTCATCACAACTTATTTGCGCACCTCCCTGAATAGATTCTTGCCCAGCCGGAGCCTCTCCGACGGCACCCGAAGTCAAACAGTGGCCGCCGGTGAACTCCCCTGTTCTGCCGCCCTCTGCTCCCTCAACGCCCCGGCGATACAAGCGTCTTCGCACCTCGTTCCTTGAAGGAAAAAGGTGCGCTATAGTACCTAGAATCTGCTTGTAAAGTTTCAGCCCTTACCATCCCTCCTAGCTCGAGTATTAGTGATTTTTCACGATGAACTTCGTGTATGAACTGAGTAGGTCTCGACCCAAATATATTTTCCACTTTTGATTATCTCTCATGGTCGTGATATTTTATGTTCCTCATGTTCCCACGCACCTTCTCCAAGAAAAAGCAAAGAGATTCATCGAATAGATGCTTGGAAAATCAAGATTTCCTAGCCGCCGGTTGGAGCCAACCACCTCGCCGTCGAAATATTGTTTCCATGGGTTTTCACCACACTTAGCACCCTCATACAGGCTCCCTAGGTTTCCAGGAATAATTTGGAAGTTTTCACGTACGAAATAGAGCACCAGAGGGCCCGGCCGACATGGCCGGAACCCTAGCTCCGCCCGCCGCCGTCGAGACCACCTCTCCGGCCATCTATCACCGGTGCCACCTAGGGAAAGCTGTTCCCCGTTCAATTTTAGGCTCTAGCGGCCAGTTCCGAGGCCCCCCGTGCCCTAGTGTTTTCTGCGGCGAGGTGCCGCCACCTGCCACCGTCGGGCGCTGCCCGAGCGCCGCCGGTGCGAGGAAGACGATGACTCGGGGTGGGTCCCGGTCATCAGCCTCTGCTGTGTACCTCCAGATCTGCTGCGGCTAGGGGATCAAATGTGGCTGCACCCGTGAACTTTATAGACCTGTGTGGATTGATCCTGATTGGTCCATTTTAAACCTGTGGGCCCCTCCCTTTATTCAAAAGTTTCCAATGTAAATTAAATTCCAAATTTGGTCCCCACTCCCAAAATCCATATCTCCTAGCAGAATTGTCCGAAAGTTCCCAAATAAATTACGTTAGAACCAGCATGAAGAATACTTTCAAGTGGCGCACTTGGATTTGTATGAAAGCCCATATGAATTTCTACATAATTCAAATAATAAAAATTCTTATAGAATTCATTCCTATAGTTCTGCTCTTTGGAAAATTACCAAATTTTTCCAGAACCTTCATTTGAATATACTTGAACTCCAGTGAAAATCTCAGGGTCATTAGACTTCAATTACATGGTCTGACCACTTGTGTATTCTCTATGCACATAAAAATAGTCAAATTCATTTAGAAATTGTACAGAAACTTGTGGAAACTTCTAAATTGAATATCTCTCAGTATAAAGCTTCAAAAATTTGTCAAACCAACTTTGTTGGTTTTGTCTTTATCCACACCAACCATAACTACGACCCAATCTTCATGAACATCCCTAGATTTTCCTGTAGAGCCCTTTAAAAAAAAATTCATGTTTGATTTTTATCTGATGATTCACTTCATAGAAAAATCTGAAATTTTGCCAAATTGTTATTTAGTAAGTTTCTGAATTCCTATAAAAATTTCAGATTCATCGGATTTTAATAACCTAGTTCAATCTGGAAATTTTCCTAACTGATCATACAATACCCAAAATCAACAAAATCTTTTTCAGTAAATTATCCAGCCTTGTAAAACCAATTTATCCCTGTAGGAAGCTTAGAAAAATTGTGAAATTTTTTTCCTAGAACCAGTGAGACCCCCTCTGTATGGTACTTCCAGTGGTAGTCATGATAGACCTCCAGATTACAACCGAAATTCAAAGAAGGCTTTTACTTGTTGGAATTTTAGAGACTACAAGCTTCCTTGAACATCTCTAATTTTTGGTCCAGATCTTACTCATAGCACCTAGTATCCACTGCAAAAATCCCAGAGCCAATTAAAATCATTACATACCTGATCAATATTAATAAGCTCTTTTCTATAATATCTATTTCACTTCATATTTCCTTTTCCTAAGTTCATCTTGTTTCCTTTCTGTTGTTGTCCAGTCTAGCAACAGAACTTCAAGTCCTAACTAATATTAATCCTTATCAAGTTATAATCAACTTCAATTTTCATAATAATTAATTGCAATCTCTTAATTGCATATCATTTCGATAGTGTTCGCGACGAAGGTGGCCAACGAGAAGCACAACCTGGATGAGTGGAATTATCTATTGGATCTGCTGTGGCGTGAATTCTTGGCGAAGGATACTAACTGATTGTCGCTGACTTTTATTCCAACTGAAAGGCAAGCCCCAGTTTGTATTTAAGTGCCTTTTAAAGTTTTTCTTTTACACACACTGTATTGAATAGACTTTATATGTGCATTAGGTCTGTCGTAGTCTGGTTCCGCCAATTCTCCCGATACTACCGTTGGCAGCCCACGGAGTTTCTTGGTTTGGTTGGGGTGTGCGGAGATTCAGAGCAAGATGGCGATTTGACACGAGGATTTACATGGTTCGGGCCGCCTAAGCGTGATACCCTACTCCACGGGCGCGTGTTGTTGTTGTATTGAGCGTCTGAGCGCTTGTGTGTGAGAGATGAGTGTGTCTGGAAAAAATCCCACTGTTTATTGCTCGGCCAGTTTTATAGTACAAGGGCTGGCTGTTACATCGTTAGCCTGGCCCGAAATGTGGCCCTGGCGATTGCTGATGCCTAATACACAGTTAAATGTGCTTAATTCCCCTTAATAGCGTTGTAATGCCCCTTAATGGTGGCGTTACTGGTATTAAGAGTCCTTTGATCGTGTGTCATTAAGATAGCATTAATGACACACAATCAAGTCTTCAAGTCTTTAATGTTCCTTAAAGGTCCGAGCCATTGGAGGTCCACCAATCTTTTTGTTGGGGTGGAAGGTCTGGCGGTTGGACGCGTAGCAGCTCCGGAGCTTACCGTCTTGGACGAGTAGGTCCGGTGTTGTTGTACACGTGTCGGTACCGGAGCTTCCCTCTATCGGGGGTTTGGTCCAGGGGTGCCACACAGGTATCTAGTCTGGAGCTTTCCCATGTATGGAATGTAGCTCCGGTCTTATGATACACGTGGCGGCACTGGGACTAACCATAGGAGGGAGGCAGGTCCGATTTTGAGTGACACGTGGAGCCTTTGGAGGTCTTCAACTCAGATAGGTGGAGTTCCTTTGCACTCTTTGCAGTTCCAAGGGGTATCCGGTACGCAGGATACCGACAGTGGCCCCCTGGGCCCACCTCTGGGAGAGACCTTTTGGATTAAGTCATTCTGCCAGAGGTGGGTCCATTTTTTGATTTTTGCACCGTGTCTTCAAGGGTTTTTGGATGTGCTGTTGGGGTGGTGGTTCGCAGTTAAAACATCGCCGTGTGGCATCTTCAGGGTGCGGCAGGTGAGATCTGTACGTGCGGATCTCACGCAATTGAAGGTCGTCGGTTCCCGATACAAAAATCATATCGGATTTGTGCGCCCTGTCAGGCCGCCGCCCTTGGGTTTCCCGCCTCTCATCATGACAACTGTTCGCCTGGGATAAGGACCTCGACTTGATCGTCTGGGTGGCCTCGGGCCCCCTTGTCATTGACAGGGTGAAACTTTTGAACTGTATCCTTGGCCCTTCTGCGGTTTCCATCCAAGCGTTGCGGGGGCTTACTTAAGAAGGAAAGCATGCATGGTTTGGGCATACCTTACGCCTTCATTTGAACTTGCGCTCGAATCCTCCAAACTTTTGCTAGCTTTTTCTCTCTCGCCCCACAGCGCTGCGATGGAGTTGGGTCTCCGCAAGAGCCATCTCACGACCGATGACGATTTGAAGAAGGTCTGGACCTATATGGGGTGGTCCAGTGACTCCTTCAACCACCTGGTCCGCGCCGGCGAGCTTTCGTTCAAGAAGAAGCGCAGCGGCGATATGGTGTACTTTTCTGCATACGCCATGGTGGGACTGATCCCACCTTTCTCAACCTTCCTCTTGATGGTGTTAGATTTCTATGGTCTGCAGTTGTACCACCTTGGACCCCACTCCATTCTTCTTATGTCAACATTCGTCCACTTCTGCGAGATGTGGGTGGGTATTCCCCCCTGCGTCGAGCTTTTCCGTACCTTCTTCACCATCCACACCACCGGCAAGAGTAACGAGTACCTTGGCTTCTACTATTTTGTGAAGTGCAAGAAATGCCCCTACAAGTACTTGAGGTCGTTCCCTTCCGGAAAGTGGGATGACTGGAAAAAGGATTGGATTGTCGTCACGGCAGAGGAGCACGAGAAGCTGGAGCTACCTGAAGGTCTTCCCAATGTTGACACTGACGCCTGGAGTGAGGTTCTGGTGCTGTCAGAGGCCTTCAACCCTACCTTGACCAGGATCCGCCAATGTGTGGAAGGAGGGGTGACCCCCCAGACGGTCTTCTACAACTTCCTGGTCAACAGATGGGCTCCGATGAAGAAGAGGGAGAAGCTCCCCTGGGCCCTCAATAGCGTGATGGACGATGACCGGATTGAGACCGGTTTGAAGTCCAATTTGGAAGGCTCTGATTTGGAGCTTCATCTCAAGAAGTTCCATCATGGCACTGACGTCGAGGGCGATGACTTAACTCTGTGGGCGGCTTTCCTCCCTTTGAACATGGAGGCGGAGTTCAGCAAGGAGCTCCGGGGGAAGATGCTGGTGCTTGACGACTTCGGTGAGGTAGAGAGGCGTTCGACCACCAGATTGGTGATCCCTGGAGCTTCCGAGGGTGGCCCTGCTCCTGCCCCGAGACACAGAGATGAAATCGTTGGCAAGGGCAAAGAGTTGGCTGAGCCCTCCAGCCGAAAGAGGAAGTTGAAGCACTCTGATGGGAGGCCCGTCAGACCTGCTCATTCCACAACAGCTCCTTCTCCCCGGCTGGGGAGGTCTTCTAGGCGACACCAACTCCAGCATTGGCGTCTCCCTGGAATGCCAGCTCCGACCAGGTGACTCCGGCACCAGGGCCAGCTAAGGGATCTAGGTCCGATGGTCCTTCTCAGTCGAGGAAGGCCCCAACCAGGACATCGCTGACGGTGGCGGTAAGCTCCGAAGAGCCTTCCGGAGCTACTACCCCAGTTGCGACAGGGTCGGGCTCTCAGCGTCCGGTGAAAAGGTTCCGCGCTAGCTGGAGCGGAAGTCTCCCAAGGTAAATTTGCTTTTTTACCTCAGTTGATTGTTTTTATTGTAATCATATTTTGTGTTTCTTCGTCCTTCATCCACAGGGTATCCAAAAAAGGGGTTGAAGCTCTGGTTCCTGTGACAGCAGTTGATGCTGTGCAGGCGGAGGCTCCGGCTCCAATTCCAGCGCCGCCCCAGGTGGTGGCTGAGGTCTCGGCAGCTCCGGCGCCAACTGTCGAGGTTCTGGACCTCGACTCATCTCCCGAAGCTCCCATGGTAGCACCGGAACATGGGAATGAAGATGTACCAGCGGCACCAGTTCCGGAGGTTGAAGCTCCGGTTTTGGATGTTGCGATGATGGATGCTCCGGCCTAGAGCCGGAGGTAGCTGCAGTTCCGGCCTTCGAGCTGGATGTTATTGAAGCCCCGGCGGCGGAGCTGGTCGTTCATGAAGTTCCAGCGCCTGAGCCGATTGTCGTGGAGGTGTCAGCACCCGAACCAGTGGAGGTTGAAGCATCGGCGCCCGAACCGGCAGTGGAGGTGGCACCAGCCCTAGAGCCGGAGGTGGCCTCAGCTCTGGCCAAGTCTTCAATGCCTGCCCCAGAGGTGGTAGTTTCGAAGGTACCCGCGCCTGAGCCAGGGTGTCAAGACAAAGCGTCCGGTCCTTTGCCTGAGGGACCAGTTGTTGATGACCTGGTGGCGGGGCCTTCGGAGCTGACTCCGGAGGTAGAAGCTCCTATTGTCGGACCTTCCTCGACGACGACTAAGGCACTCCCAGAGGGCGGCCCTAGTGCCGCGGAAGCTCAGGGGACTACTCTTATAGAGTGGGACCCAATTTTTGTTATGGAGAACCCACTGGAGTTAGTGGAGGGGACCCCGACCGGTCCGGAGCCGATCCCCCTGTCGTTATCCATCGACAACACCTGCTCCAGCCTTCGTCAGGTCCAGCTTGCCTTTTATCACGACAGCAAGGACCTCGAGGAGGAGCGCCAAACCCTTAGGAGGTGGCACAACCGGCTCCAATTTGAGATCAAGCTGGCGCAAACAAGGCTGGACGACGACAAGGAGTGGGTCAAGAGGGAGAAGGCCCGGATGGAGTACTCGGGCCAACTGCTGGACGAGAGGGAAAGCATGGTGCAATCCCTCAACAATCAGTCCCGGGCTATACACGAACAAGTCGTCGCTGCTAATGAAGCAGTGAATGATCGCCGGGAGAAGCTCAGTACCATCCACGAAAGTCTCGTCAAACGCTGAGAGGCTCTTGAGGAGCAGGAGAAAAAGCTCAAAGATGAAGAGCAAAAACTCATGGAGTTGAGGGATGACCTCGTGAAGAGGGAGGAGGAGCTCGCCCAAAGGCTGGCTCTGGGTGACAAGAGCCTTACAGAGCGCACCAAGAAGCTGGAGGAGCTCTGCGAGAGCGAGGAGAAGAAGGCCTGGCAGCGGGGATAGGACCTTACCAAAAGGGAGGACGAAGTCGCTGCCAGGGAGAAGAAGGTGTGAGGCCGGGAGAAAGACCTTGTTGACCGCTGGAACAAGATCCACATCCAGGAGAAGGATCTTGCCAAACTTGAATAGGAAGTTGCTGAAAGGATTTAGCAGCATGCCAAAGAGGTCGAGCGCCTTGCCCGGGGGGTTCGGAGCTTGTGGCTGCCAGGAGGTCCTTGGAAGAGATGCGAGGCTCAAGGGCTGTGGAGTCCCAACAAGTATGGGACTTCTTGGTCAAAGCCAATGACGCGCTGACGCCACTGGGCTTTAGTCCCGTGCGTCCGGACGATCCGGAGCCGGAGTGGACTATGCGTTGAAGGCACTGAGCTCGGCTGGCAACAAACTCAACAAGATGGGCGATGTCATCGCGAATCAGTTGGAAACTAAAGGAAAATCCCTTGCGCAGAACGTCGCAGAATACATGTTGACGTGCTACACAAGCCGGGATCCTCACTTCCCACTAGAGTCGGTGCTTGAAGGTCCCATCAACGGAGAGGGACATGCCGCCTAGGCCCGCGTCTCGGAGGTTGCCTAGAAGGTCGCCTCGTTCTTTCGTAGGATTTAGGACTTTCTCCTTGTAGCTCCCACTTGTATCTTCTATTCTTTTCTCCAATTTTTTAATCTCTTGTGTTCAAATGAATGAAATCCAAGAAATTTATGAATTTCATTTTTTGTCTTCAACCTTTGTCTCACTTGGCCACCTAGTAGATGTACACAATTTGATTACGAACATGTACCAAAAGGATTTTGTTGAAGACTTGCGCACTTCGAACTTGTAGAGCATAGGTCTGAAGTCGTCGAAAGCGGGGGGCCCCCTGAGGTTGTCAGAGCTTAGTAGCTCTGGCAGCGACCATTGTCAACACGTAGAGCGTCGACAGTTGGCCCTCTGGGGTTGTCGGAGCTTAGTAGCTCCGGCAGCGACCACTGTCAACACGAAGAGCGTCGACAGCAGACCCCATTAGGGTGTCCTTCTACCATCTTTTCTTCATGTTGACGGTTGGCCCCTGGATTTGTCGGAACTTGATAGCTTCGGGGATGCCTACTGTCAATGTTTAAAACATCGACAGCAGGCCACCTTAGGGGATGTCGAAGCTTTGATAGCCCCGGCATCATCCACCATCATCATGAGATTTTTATTTTTCCTGCACACTGAAGTCAAGAAAAACAATAAAATCCATTTCTTATCTATAACTCATTTGCGGCTTACTATTCCCAAAAGAAAATTTTAGGTCGACTGCAATTCTATATACAATCAAGTGCATTTGTTTATTTTCTCCAGGTCCGATCGTTTTCTGGACTCACCTTACTCAGGCCTGTCGGGGTGTAGGTAGAGTTGTGTACTTAGGGTGCAGGACCAGGCTAAGTCGATAGCACACTCCGGACCTAGATTGGCTTGGCGTTCAGGCGAATAGGCCATTCAACAATGTTAAGACCCGAAAGAATTAACAATGCAACTTGAATTATTCATGAATTGTTTGAGCTAAAATATCTTGAGAATTGCACAACTTTGTTATAGACAAGAAAGAGAAAAATGAAAAAGAATGAGCCTGTACAAAATAAATGCACATGGAGTCTGTTTTCACATAATGATGTCTTTCATTATAGGTCCGTGGTACAGGGGAGACAAGTACACTCTTAGGGTACGGAACCAGGCTAAGTGTGTTACATTTCTTGTTCGACCCAGGGTAGCTAGCTACACTTTTAGTTCTGAGACTGTGTCAAGTGTTGCTTGAACTTTAGAACCTTCCTGGAAAGGTCTGGCTGTCCTCCTGGAGGAGCTACCCGACTCTATACAATGACACTATAACATACATCATATGTAATTACAGACTCACCTCCGTGATATTAAGCGTAGAACTTACAGAGGTGCTCAATATTCCAAGGATTAGGGAGCGGTGTCCCATCCTCGGTGCCAAGCAAACGCATCCGGGACGGGATACTTTGATCACTCGAAAGGGTCCTTCCCAGCTAGGGGAAAGTTTGTTTAACCCGTCTCGAGTTTGTATTCTCCGTAGGACCAGATCACCTTCCTCGACCTATCGGTTATGCACATGGCTTTGGTGATAGCGCCGGAGCACTTGGCAGTATTGTGCATTTCGAACAGCTGCTCGACACCTTCCCTCTTCAACGAGGTCAAGGTCTTCACACCGGAGCTAGTCTTGTGTGGCTTTATCGAAGGTCCAGACCCGAAGTGACCCCAAGGTGATTTCCGAAGGAAGGACTGCTTCAGCTCCGTACACCAGGAAGAAGGTTGTCTCTCCAGTTGACCAGTTTGGAGTTGTCCTGTTTGCCCACAAGGTGGGCGGAAGCTCTTCAATCCAGTTGGCTCCATGTTTTTTCAGGCGCTCATATGTGCGCGTCTTGAGTCCTTTTAGGATTTCTGCATTTGCTCTCTCAGCTTGGCCATTGCTTGTCGGGTGAGCTACGGAAGCGTAGCTGACTTGAATGCCAGGTCTTCGCAATAACCTTGGAATGCAGAACTTGTGAATTGGGTCCCATTGTCAGTTATGATCTTGTTTGGGACCCCAAATCTGCATACTATGGACAGCAAGAAATTGATAGTTGATTGCTTGTTTATTGTCACAACTGGAGTTGTTTCCGGCCACTTGGTGAACTTGTCGATGGCGACATACAGGAACTTGTAACCTTCGATGGCTCTTGGGAAAGGTCCCAAGATATCCATACCCCACACGGCGAATGGCCATGTCGGAGGTATCATTTGTAGTGGTTGAGCTGGTGTGTGAATTTGCTTCGCATGGAACTGGCATGCTTCACATTTCATCACTAGCTCGGTTGCATCCTGGAGTGTTGTAGGCTAGTAAAAACCATGTTGGAAGGCTTTACCGACCAATGTGCGGGAAGACACATGGTTCTCACACTCGCCTCCATGGATTTCCACGAGGAGCTCGCGGCCTTATTCCCTTGTAATGCACTGCATTAGGACACCACTGGCACCACACCGTTAGAGATCCCCTTCTACCAGTGTGTATCTTTTAGCCAATCTGACTATCCAGTCAGCAGATACATTGTCTTCAGGAAGGATATTGTCTTTCAAGTAGCTCCGGATCTCTGAGATCCATGCATCAGAGCTAACTTGAGCTTCTGAGTCTTGCGTGCTGGGTTGCTCGGAGCTTCCTGCAGCACCTACGACCCTTGATGGATGCCATGGTAACAGGGCCATCGGGACCGCCAGCTTTGAGGTGCTGGTCTCGCCCCCTTCGCTCAGTTCGGCAGGCTGAGTTGTTGGTCTTGAAAATCTCCAGACAAAGGTTTCGTCGGGAACCGGAGCTCTGGTTCAAGCTTTCATCGAGAGTTCATCAGCTTCAGTGTTGTTGAGACACTAGACATGGCAAAGATCCAGGACTTCGAAGTCCTTCTGAAGCTTCTGGACTTCAAGTAGATATGCAGCTAATTGAGGGCTGTTGCAGCAGCATTCACCTTTAACTTGTTTTATAATGAGCTGCGAATCACCCTTTACCAACAGCTGCTTGACACCATATGATAGTGCCACCTTGAGCCCATAGATTAAAGCTTCATACTCCGCCATGTTGTTGGTCGCCTTGAAGTCAAGGTGAACCATGTATTTGACCTTCTCCCCGGCCGGAGCAAGGAGAAGGATTCCAGCTCCGGTCCCCTGCTTCTGCATGGAGCCGTCGAAGTAGAGAGTCCAGTGAGGCTCAGTGAAGACCGGAGCCTTAGGTTCCGGTTTCTGCTCACTGGGGCCCCCAGGATTTGATGCAGAGGGGGTCCATTGCGCCACAAAGTCTGCAAATGCTTGACTCTTGATCGCTTGTCTTGGGATGAATTCAAGATCGAACTCGGCCAATTCCGCTGCCCACTTTGCAATGTTCCCAGTAGAGTTGGGGTTATGCAAGATTGCACGCAGTGGATAAGAGGTTACCACTGAAATGTTGTGAGCTTGGAAGTAGTGACGAAGCTTCCTAGAGGCAATAAGAACTGCGTAGAGCAGCTTATGCACCTCTAAGTATCGATTCTTGGCGTCATGGAGTACCTCGGTGATGAAATACACTAGCCACTGGACTGTCAGAACCCTCCCAGAAGGGCCCGAAACTTCCTCCTCACCAACCCAGACCCTCTCGGAGGAGTCCGGACCTTGTTCGGGGACCTCTAGGTTCTTGCTAGAGGAACCCGGAGCTTTTTCTGAAGTTACCCGGACATTCCCAGAGGGGTCTGGATCTTCTTGTCCAGCAACAGTAACTCCTTCATTTGAAGGAGGTTGATCCTCTGGCATCTCGCCTCGAGTATCCGAGTCTGGGGGCTGGGACCCAGACTCACCTTCAGGTAGCTCCGGACCTTCCCGGAGGGGTCTGGATTCCTGAACTGGAGATGGTTCTGGTCTTTCCATGACCAGGACCATGCTGACCACTTCGTCAGTTGACGAAATGTAAAGCAGAAGTGGCTCACTAGGGTTTGGAGCTACCAAAGTTGATAGAGTGGTGAGGAGCTGCTTCAGCTCTTGGAATGCCTTTTCTGCTTCTTCAGACCATTGGAATGGTCCGGACTTCCTCAATAATTTGAAGAAGGGTAGCACCCATTCCGCCAGTCTTGAGATGAAGTAGCTGAGGGCAGCTAGACACCCAGTCAGCTTCTGGACATCCTTGATGCGGGCTGGTGGCCGCATGTCTTCAATAACTTTAATCTTTGCCAGATTTGCTTCTATTCCTCGGTGGTTCACCAAGAATCCAAGATGCTTTCCGGAGCTAACCCCAAAGACACACTTGTCTGGGTTCAGCTTTGTGCGTGTGATTCGCAACTTGCCGAAGACAGCTTGCAAGGTGTCAAGAAATGACTCCTTGTTCTTGATCTTGATGACGATGTCGTCGACGTACACTTCCACTACATCTCTGATGAGCTCTCCAAAAGTTTTTTACATAGCTCGCACAAATGTTGAAGCAGCATTTTTGAGACCAAATGGCATGGTAGTGTAACACTATAACCCATCTACTGTGATGAAGGCGGTATGCTCTTCATCTTCACTAGACATTCTGATTTGATGATACCCAGAATATGCGTCTAGGAAACATAGTAATTCACAACCGGTGGTGGAATCCACTATCTGATCTATTTTAGGTAGTGGAAATGGATCCTTTGGGCATGCCTTATTCAGTGTTGTGTAGTTGATACACATCCGAAGCTTCCCGCCGGCCTTAGGTACAACGACTGGGTTTGCCAGCCATTTTGGGTGGAAGACTTCCCAGATGAATCCAGCTTCGAGCAACTTCTTCACTTCTTAACGTATGAAGTTTTGTCGCTCTATTGATTGCTTCCGAGGCTTCTGATGTACAGGCCGAGCATCGGGATAAATCTTCAGATTGTGCTCAATCACCTCCCTAGGGATCCAGGAATTTGCAACGTTTGCCAGGAAAACATGTCGACATTAGCCCGGAGGAAAATAATGAGCGCGAGTTCCTATTTGTCGTTAAGACCTCCCGATATACGGGTGGTCTGAGTAGCGTTGGAACCAATTTGGACAACTTTTACAGGAATTTTGGTGTCACCGCTTGGTTGCACACGAGGTGCGGAAGTTGAGGCTCGATGACAAATGCTCGGGGGCTTTGGAGCTTGCTCCTTTTCGGATTCTTCCTCCTGCGCTGTAGCAAGCATGTGGAGTTCTTCCAGAGCAGTAACTCCAGTGGTGCGATCTCCACGGATCCGGAGAACACCTGAGGGTGTTGGCATTTTCAACACCAAGTAGCCATAATGAGCAGCATCCATGAATTTGTAAAAAGCTGGCCTGCCCAAGATGGCGTTGAATGGTAAGTTGATATGCGCCACGTCGAAGACCAACTTCTCGGTCCTGTAATTCTCCTGAGTCCCGAAGCTCACCGGGAGAGTAATGGCACCGAGTGGGGTTATGGCCCCCGGACCTACTATGGAGAAAGGTCAGGAGGGGCGAAGATCCGAAGGTTGAAGCGGAAGCTGAAGCTTGACGAAGGCTTTGAAGCTTATGAGGTTCAGCCCCGAACCTCCGTACACCATTGCGTGGTGGAGCTGGATGTTATTGATGGTCAGAGATACCATCAGCGGAAGTTGACCAGCTCTGATCATGTTCCGAGGGTAGTCCGAAGCATCGAAGGTGATGGCAGTATCCATCCACTTCCGATGAGGCTCCGCCCTGGCGGTGGGAGCTACAGAGGCCATGTCTCGCCGCATTGTCTTGAGGACTCGACGGGAAGTGATGTCCCACGAACCACCAAAGATGGTGTTCATGGTCTTCCGACGCTCGTTGTCGGAGACGTCGGAGTCATCATCAACGGAGGTGTAAATAGCCTTCAAGACCTTTTTGGGGTCCTGAAAGCCTAACTCCTCTTTAGTCGGAGCTTCGTTGACTTTTTGTTTTCCTTCCCTTTGATGGAAGGAGCTTCTTCCCGGCGCTTGTTGTAGCGCTTGGCGAGGTTCTAGACCTCTCGGCAGTTTTCCAGGTTGTGGTTTTCCATCTTTTGTATGGGATACCACATCTTGGAGCTGCCACCATCTTCAGACGATGGTCGCGGTCATTTCTTGGGGCGTGGCCCCCGACCACCCGGAGCTGCAGCAGTTGCAACAGTAGGTGTGCCGGTCAACAGCTTCTTCTCGCCGTTGGACTTTTTCTTCTTCTTGCCACTCCCGAAGGTAGTGGTTTCACCCTTGGAGGATTTTTTCGTTGGCCTCCAGAGGTGGTTGGGAGTGCATTTCATGGCCCTCCGTAGCCTTGGCACACTTGTCTGCCAAGCTGAAGAGTTTCGTGATGGTGACTTCCTTGGTCGCCAGCTTTTCCAGCATCTTCTTATTTCAAACTCCCTACCTGAATGCTACAACAACAGAAGCGCTTGAGATAGAAGGAATGGTATTACGTACCTGGTAGAACCTCTGGATAAAAGATTGCAATGACTCTCCCCCTTTTTGCTTGACAGCAAAAAGATCCAGTTCTGTGCCTGGTCGGGTGTATGAGCTCCCGAAATTGGCGGTGAACTGTTGGCACAACTCCACCCAACTGTTGATGGAGTCGGGTAGTAGGCTCATGAACCAAGACCTGGCAGTCCCAGACAAAGCCATCGGAAAATAATTGGCCATCACGGCCTCATTTCCCCCAGCCGCAAGGACAGCGGTGGAGTAGATTTGGAGAAATTCAGTGGGGTTAACAGTCCTGACAAATTTCTCCGGCAAATGAGGTCGGAACTTCTGCGGCCATCTGACCACGTGTAGGTGCATGGCCAAGGAAGAACAGCCTCCTCCTACTCCCTCAAGAGCAGGATTGTCCCGAGCCTCTCGCCTCTCACGAGCACGCTCGATGTGGATGTGGTCGTCCTGTTGACAGTAATGACGATCGAGCTCTGCCCGGAGGTCATGAGTCGAAAGCCTCGTTATCGTGTGAGTACATCACACCCCAGAAGGCAGCGACGTCGCCTGTTGAGATGCAGCACACCTCCCGTGCTGTGAAGCTTGCGGACCGAGTCTACCCGACAAGGTCCGACGTTGCGATGGGGGAGGACCTTGATAGCTGATGCGATCGGCCACTGCTGCTACCAGATGATCCACATCGGCTCTCCACTGCTCCATCGCACCCTTGGGTGCTCCTGGAGGCGATGGACATTGGAGAAGAGCACGCACAGCATTAAGCGCGTGTTCGGGGTTATTGTTCGCCGATGTTGTGATTGATGCGGACGCCCCATCTCGATGTCCAGCTTGATTCGCCGAAGCAGATGGTGGTGGTGGTGGCATAACTCCTGCTAGGACTATGGCACCTGCTGGCTACTGCATGTTGGAGGGATTGCCTCCAGCGGGTTGCTCAGCGTGGTTACCGTTGGACGATCTAGTAGCAGAATTCACCATCTTTGAATCTCAGGCGCCCCTACCTGGCGCGCCAACTATCGAAGTCTGGTTCCAGCAATTCTCCCGGTACTACCGTTGGCAGCCGGAGATTCAGAGCAAGATGGCGATTTGACACGAGGATTTACGTGGTTCGGGCTGCCTGAGCATAATACCCTACTACACGGGTGTGTGTTGTTGTTGTATTGAGCGTCTGAGCGCTTGTGTGTGAGAGATCAGAGTGTCTGGAAAAATCCCCCTATGTATCGCTCAGCCAGTCCTTTTATAGTACAAGGGCTGGTCGTTACATCGTTAGCGTGGCCCGACATGTGTCTCTGGCGGTTACTGATGCCTAATACACAGTTAAATATGCCTAATTCCCCTTAATAGCATTGTAATGCCCCTTAATAGTGGCATTACTAGTATTAAGAGTCCTCTGATCATGTGTCATTAAGATAGCATTAATGACACATAATCAGATCTTGAAGTCTTTAATGTTCCTTGAAGGTCCGAGCCGTTGGAGGTCCACCAATCTATCTGTTGGGGTTGAAGGTCTGGCGGTTGGACGCGTGGCAGCTCTCGAGCTTACCATCTTGGATGAGTAGGTCCAGTGTTGTTGTACACGTGTCGGTACAGGAGCTTCCCTCTGTCGGGGGTTAGGTCCGGGGGTGCCACACAGGTATCTAGTCTGGAGCTTTCCCATGTATGGAATGTAGCTCCGGTCTTATTATACATGTGGCGGCACTGGGACTAACCATAGCAGGGAGGCAGGTCCGGTTGCGAGTGACATGTGGAGCCTTCGGAGGTCTTCAGCTCAGATATGTGGAGTTCCTTTGCACTCTTTGCAGTTCCAAGGGGTATGCGATACGCAGGGTACCGACAAGGTCTATGTTGATTGAATACTCCACATGCATGACCAAATAATCCTTGGAATGGATGAGTAGTATAAGACTCAATCGTATTATTATTGCTATGCTTAATGTTAAGTTACAAGATCGGTAGAAGTCGAGTACGTTGGACACTACTCGCAAGATTGGTCATATTTTACCACAAGTCAAGTAGTTGAATTCTACTTGCGAGAGAAGTCGAGTGAGGGAAACCTACTCGCGAGAGGTTATTATAACATTCACTCTTTAATATGAGACGTGGACGGGGATTTGTGTAGGTTGGTTTTCCCATAGCGTGCCTGGGTCGGTAATGGCGAGGTAGGTGTTGGGGAGATCAATTGGTAGCCCCGTCTGTGTCGGTTAAGGCCCGTCTCGTGCTTAGCCCTGTTGGACAAGTTTGAATGGTACCTGGTGCATACTGGCTATATGGAACCCAGGAAACCGATGTACCTTGAGGATCCTATGTTGGGACCTTTACAATCGGCTTAAGCTATCGGCTGTTAGTACAGTGGGAGGTAACTCGCTCATGAACATCTCACAGCGGAGGTGTACCTTGAGGGAGCTCACTGTTCGGGTCGATCGAAATGTTTTGATATGGGTTAGTCTGGGGAAAGGTGGTTGCATACGACATTAGTGGAGTGTGCCATTGCAACTCCGAGTATGGGCGTACGTGTCGTGCAGTCCGGGTGGCTACTGGTTGCAATCACCATTGCTCGCGATTATTTGAGCATACTTGGACACTGAGTCTTGACGTAGTAAGAAAGAGAAATGGAAAGATTATGAATATGTTGCTATGAATAATTCTTTGTATTGAAATCTTGGCTGTTATAGAGATAGCATAATCAAATTTACAATTTCCAAACACTTAACTTGGATAAGGCTTATGCAACCTTGAGCAAGTATCATCGTGGATGAAGCGTTTCTTGTTTGATTGTGGAATTCACAATGATGCTATGACCATGGATCGCGTATGCTACTTTAAAACTGACTACTAAGGATTTACTTTCGGCGAGTCCATTCCTGCAAATTAAGCTTCCCAGTCTTTAAAGTTTCCAGCATGTAGAGTTTCATGTTTAGGTGAGAAAGTTAAGTCTTGCTGAGCTTTGTGCTCACGGTTGCTATATTGTGGTTTTTGCAGGTATTATTAGCTTATGCTTATGTTGTGGTTGTCCGTGAGACCTCGAGCTTGTCTAGATGTATCTCACAGAAAACCTTGCCGCTGCTTTATGTTTCGTGTTGCTAGTGAGAAGCATCTGCGGGCATGGACTGCTTCTCTTGTGCATAGCTAGTTGAGAGTATGAGTATGTATATTCCTTTGCGTTGTATATTATGTTGTAAAATAGGATCATCTTGTGAAATAAAATATTTGTGTTGGTTATTTTGTATGGCTTTTCTTGTGTGCTTTTGGGTGCCGCATCGCACGGCACCACCCAATGTGATTCCTGGAAGGTGTGGACCCCGGTCCCCACAGCTAACCCCCCCCCCCCCCTTGATCATTGCCACCATCTTGATCATCATTGTCTTGAGCATGGTGATTTTCATCTTTGGGATCTTGACCTTGATCTTGTGTAGGAGACACCATTTGTGATGAAGTTGGATCTTTTGGGCCTTGATGTTCTTTTGGTCAAATGTCGTTGTTGGTACCATCAAGACCGGGTACCCCGGCATACAAGAAAAAGCTCCGGACCCGGCCTCCCCGCTAAGGCGTCCTCAAGAGCTGCCACACGTCCTCTGGCTCTAGACCCTTGCTCCCACCGAGGAGGGCTCCAGAGCTACCACACATCCTTCGGCTTCAGGCCCTTGCTCCCACCAAAGAGGGCTCCGGAGCTGCCACACGTCCTTTGGCTCCAAGCCCTTGCTCCCGCCAAGGAGAGTTCTAGAGCTGCCACGCGGCCTCCGACATCGAGCCCTCGCTCCCACCAAGGAGGGCTCCAAAGCTGGAGTGTGTCCCACGACCTGCAATAAGTCATGGGCCTCGAAGAGTAAAGGGCGGTGTGTCATGTCCAGTCGCTCATTGAATGCGCACACCTTTCCTAAGCGCACGTTGCTGCACACGCCCCTTGTTAGGTACAGGTGCGTCCAATCACATCACAGTGAAGGCGCCGCAAGCCTACCCCACACCGCCAAGTGGGTAGCTTACGGTGACAAGACGGATGGGACGTTCCCTGCCATCATCAACGACTACGCATAACCACTGGCGTCCGACACGGCAAGACGACGGGTCTTCAAGCTGCGGTCAGAGGCAACGTACGCAAGAAACCTTAGATCTTGTATAGGATAAGATCACCCCGAGGCCATCTGTCGGGCCCCTAGCCCCACTTGTAAGCTGTCTGACCTTGGACTATAAAAGGACTTGGCATCCACCGACTTAGACATCTTCTCAGCTCTAACAAGACTCAGAATTCCCGATACACAAACACTCGCATACACACTCACCAAGCAATACAATACACCGTGGAGTAGGGAGTTACGCTCCTTGCGGCCCGAACCACATAAAAAACCACCGTGTCACATATTCTTTTGCTAGAACACAAGTTTGAGGCCTAAGCCCCGCCGAACAAGAACCTTCGTGGGCTGCTCCTTAGAAGATCCGCGGGAAGTGTCGCATTGACCCTTCGACATTTGGCGCGCCAGAAAGGGGGTTTTTTCCCTCAAAAAAGTGGGAGCGCTTTCACCACCATGGTGTTCATCAAGCCTACGAGTAGCAGCAAGATCAAGCCATAAAAGGCCGATCAGCTCCGGCACCACCCGGAGGGCCTGTCGTCGACGTTTCTACAGCGATGATGGGCGATGCCGGAGTAGCCAGCTCTGGCACCACCCAAGCGGCCTACCGTCGACGTTTCTACAGTGACGATAGGTGACACCGAAGCAGCCAACATCGGCACCACCCAGGGGGCCTACCGTCGACGTTTCTACAGCGACAATGGGTGACGCCGGAGCAACCAGCTCTGGCACCACCCAAGGGGCCTGCCGTCGATGTTTCTACAGCGACGATGGGTGACGCTGGAGCAGCCAGCTCCGGCACCAACCAAGGGGCCTGCCATTGACGTTTCTATAGTGACGATGGGTGACGCCGAAGCAGCCAACATCGGCACCACCCAGGGGGCCTGCTGTTGACGTTTCTACAGCGACGATGGGCGATGGCGGAGCAGCCAGCTCCGGCACCACCAAAGAGGGCCTACTGTTGACGTTTCTACAGCGACGATGGGCGACGCCGGAGCAGCCAGCTCCGGCACCACCCAAGGGGCCTGTCGTCGACGTTTCTACAGCGACGATGGGCGACGTCGGAGCAGCCAGCTCTGGCACAACCCAAGGGGTCTGCCGTCGACGTTTCTACAGCGACGATGGGCGACGCCGAAGCAGCCAACACCGGCACCACCCAGGGGGCCTGCCGTCGACGTTTCTATAGCGACGATGGGCGACGCCGGAGCAGCCAGCTCTGGCACCACCCAAGGAGCCTATCGTCGACGTTTCTACAGCGGCGATAGACGACACCGGAGTAGTTAGCACCGACACCACCTAGGGGGCCCGCCATCTATGATTCTTCTCGTTGATGATTGGCAATGTCAGAGCATCCAGTTTTGACACCTCGGGGCCTGCTGTCAACGTTTCTTAGCGTTGATGGTGGGCGCCGCCAGAGCATCCAGCTCCAGCACCACCCAAGGGGCCCATCGTCGACATTCTGCACATTGAGGGTGGGCGCGTCGGTTCAGTGGCTACCTCGTTGCCATCACCGCCAGCGTTGACTATCCATGTTCCCGCGCCCCGCCGAGGGCCCACCAACAACATCATGCGACTAAGTGGTAGGTGTGCCAACCAGTTGGCCACACCTACCAGGGGACCTCTAAGGGGTCTCATGGGCAAGATGTCAAGCGGTTTCCCGCCACCACGGCGACAACGACGACACCAAGGCATTACGGTAAGTTTGACATGAAGATCCGCTGTAAGTTTTACTTTTGGCACGGTGAGAGGTCCGGAGTATGCATCCTGCTTAGTCTGGTCCTACACCCTAAGAGTGTACACTTTGCCTCCCCAGCGCCACTTCGGTAAAGCTTCACCCTAGGCATAGTGGTAGGATAGTGTTTTCTAAAAAAGGTTTCATAACATCTAGAAGCACCGCTCGAAGCAACTAAGCTCTGGTGGGTCCGGTCCAGGGTGTTCAGCCTGCTTAGCATGGTTCCATACCCTAAGCCTGTACATTTTCCCCCCCTTGTCATCTGGAGCGGGTCGTTGCCTTCTTGTAAAGTCTACCTCCTCCTACGATTACCAAGTTAGAAGAAACAATTTCCTGCCCTATGCTTCGTTTGTGTTCATTTAATTACACATTAATTTTATGATCATAAAATTATGCTCGTTCTCGCATATTCTCTATCATATGCACGGGCACTCTCTCCCTGTCTTGCATCTAGTGGAGTTATGCAATCATGCTGCTGGCAGGTCTGCTTGTGGATCCTATGATGTATTTGGGTTCTTTGGTTGCTTCCCTGCTCAAGAGCCTGTGGCGCCGAATGGTCACTCCCCTGAAAAGCTAATACATGTGGGAGGTCCAGAAGGTACAGCCTACTTATCCTGGTCCTGCACCCTAATCATGTACATTTTGCCTCTTTGGCGCTAACGGTTGAGTACAGGAGGTCGGACGGCACACACTCTTGAGCAGGGCGATAACCATAATCCGGATACCGTCGCACTGAATTACCCATGCACCGTAAGCCCGGCTCGAGACCGTAAGACATAACAAGACTAAAAGCAGAAAGGGAGTAACCGACGAGCAAAATTATTTATATTAAGCTTTAATTTTTTGCTTACTTTCGCGTATCGTCTGCCATATGCCTCGGTACATTTCTCTTGTCTCGTCCTACTTGGAGTTGTGCTATCCTACTAAAGGTGGATCTGCATGAGGTACCTGCAATGTGTTTGGGGTCTGATGATTGTTTTCTTGGTTGGGGTCCACGGTGTCGAATGGTTCTAACTCCTGAAAGGCTAACGCCGAGCTGGAGGTCAGGGTGTGCAGCCTGCTTAGCCTGGTTCTATACCCTAAGCATGTGCAACTTGCCTCTCAATGCTGACAGCTGAGTACAGAAGGTCGGACGGCTCATGCCCTGAGCAAGGCAGCGACCATACCCTGGATGCTGTCGCACTGAATTACACATGCCCCGTATCTTAGCTAAGGATCGTAAGCCATAGCGAAACTAAAGAGCAGGGAAGTGATGACCAATGAGCGAAATTACTTTTTGTCTATCGTATGTGCAGGACATACAGGGAGATGTCATCGACGTTCTACACGTCCGTCGTAGCCGCCAGCGTCACTTCTCCGGCTCCGGCGCCCTCCAAGAGGGCCACCGGTGCCGTCGACGCTTTTTCGAGCTCCAGCGCCCCCAAGGAGGCTGCTGGCGTCACTTCTTCGAGCTCCAACGCTCCTACGGGGACTGCCGACGATGCTTCTCTGAGCTCCAGCGCCCCCCAAGGGGGCCGCTAGCATCACTTCTCCGAGCTTCGGTGTCCCCAAGGGGGCCGCCGATGTCACTTCTTTGAGCTTCGGCGTCCCATAGGGGGCTGCTGGTGTCACTTCTTCGAGCTGCGGTGTCCCCAAGGGGGCCGCTGGCGTCACTTCTCCGAGCTCTGATGTCCCCATAGAGGCCGCTGGCATCACTTCAGCTCCGGCGTCCCCAAGGGTGCCGCTGGCGTCACTTCTCCGAGCTTTGGCATCCCCAAGGGGGCCGCTGGCGTCACTTCTTCGAGCTCCGGCGCCCCCCAAGGGGGCCACTGGCGTCACTTCTCCGAGCTCTGGCAACCCCAAGGGGGCCGCCGGCATCACTTCTCCGAGCTCTGGCGCCCCCCAAAGGGGCCACCGGCATCACTTCTCTGAGCTCCGACGCTCCCCAAGGGGGCCTCTGGCATCACTTCTCCAAAGCTCTAGCGGCCCCCAAGGGGCCCGCTGGCATCACTTTTACAAAACAAGATGAAGGCCCCACCTTCAGGATCGTCACCTCTCCCGAGGTGGGCCTGGGGGACACTGTCGCTACCCTCAAGACCGGGTACCCCCTGCATACGAGAAGAAGCTCCGGACACCGCCTCCCCGTTGAGGCGTCCTCTGGAGCTACCACACATCCTCCGGCTCCGGACCCTTGCTCCCACCGAGGAGGGCTCCGAAGCTGCCATGCGTCCTTCGGCTCCGGGCCCTTGCTCCCACCAAGGAGGGCTCTGGAGCTGCCATGCGTCCTTTGGCTCCAGGCCCTTGCTCCCGCCAAGGAGGGCTCCGGAGCTACCACGCGGCCTCCAGCATCGAGCCCTCGCTCCCACCAAGGAGGGCTCTGGAGCTGGAGTGTGTCAAATGACCTGCAATAAGCTGTGAGCCCCGAAGAGTAAAGGGCGGTGTGTCACGTCCAGTCGCTCATTGAAGGCCCTCCCCAGGCGCATGATGCTGCACCCACCCCCTGTCAGGTACCGCTGTGTCCAATCAAGTGAAGGCGCCGCAAGCCTAACCCACAGCACCAAGTGGGTAGCTTACGGCGAAAAGACATATGGGATGTTCTCTACCATCATCAATGACTATGCATAACCACTGGCGTCCAACACGGCAAGATGACGGTCTTCAAGATGCGATCAGAGGCAGCGTACGCAAGACACCTTAGATCTTGTATAGGATAAAATCACCCCGGGGCCACCTGTCGGGCTCTGGGCCCCACTTGTAAGTTGTCTGGCCTTGGACTATAAAAGGATTGGGCAGCCACCGACATAGACATCTTCTCAGGTCTAACAAGACTCAGAATCCCCGATACACACACACTCGCATACACACTCACCAAACAATACAATCCACCGTGGAGTAGGGTGTTATGCTCCTTGCGGTCCTAACCACGTAAAAAACCATCGTGTCACATACTCTTCCGCTAGAACACTAGTTTGAGGCCTAAGCCCCGCGGAACAAGAACCTCCGCGGGCTGCTCCTTAGCAAATCTGGGGGAAGTCGCATTGACCCTTCGACAGTCGCCAAGTGCCATCCTTCTTACTGTCGTACAAGGTGCCTCTTCTTCATCTAGAACACATTGATCAACTTGCTCCACTTGGGAGTCATTAGTTTAATCAAACACCACGTCACGTGCAATTTCAACACAATTGGATGTTTTGTTGAAGACACGATAGGCGTAGGTGTTTGAATCATAGTCATGTAAGAAACCTTCATAGGATTTGAAGCGAACTTCGAAGTCCTAGGCTTCTTGTTAAGAACATAGCATACTACCAAAAACTCGAGAATATGAATTGTTTGGTTTGTTTCTAGTAAGAAGTTCATACACAGTTTTCTTCAATAGACGATGGGCGGTAGAGCTGGTTTCTATCATGGCAAGCGGTGTTGACCACTTTTGCCAAAAACCCATTGGATGTCTTGTACTCATCAAACATTGTTATTAACATCTCTATGAAAGTGTGGTTCTTTCTTTTGGCCACTCCATTTTGTTCGCGGGAGTAGGGGGTCGAAAACTCATGCTTGATGCCATCCTCATCCAAGTACTCTTCTAATTGGGTGTTGTTGAATTCGGTGCTGTTGTTGCTTCTTATCTTTTGAACTCTCAAGGTACTTATTTTGAGCTCTCCTCAAGAATTTATTGAGAACACCTTGAGTTTCACCTTTGTCATGCAAGAAAAACACTCAAGTGAAGCGAGAAAGTCATCAACAATAACTAAAATATATTTGTTACCGCTAATGCTTATGTAAGCAATGGGATTTAAGAGGTCCATGTGAAGCATCTCCAACGGTCTTGTTGTCGTCATCACACTCTTGGCACGATGAGTGGATCCAACTTGCTTCCCGGCTTGGAACACGCTACAAGGTATATCCTTCTCAGAAATGACATTCTTATGACTACGAATGTGATTCCCCTATAGATGTTTTTGTAGATTCCTCATACCAACATGGGCTAGCTTATGATGCTGCAACCATCTCATGTTGGTCTTTGCCATCAAGCATGTGTCAAGTTGAGTTTTTGTAGGATTGAAGAGCACGTGAAAATCTACCAGAGGGGGGTGAATGGTAGATTTAAAACTTTTTCACCAGAAGCAACAAAAACCCCTCGGTAGAAAACTAATCTGTTAAGAAATCATGTGTGCGATTAATCTAAACGTGATCAACCATGACAAAACCAGTATAGATTATGAAGAATCAAGTCACGAAGAATACGAAAATAAGAATCATGAAAAACTGTCAAAAAAATCTCAAGTTATGATCGAGAAATTAAATGAAGATCAGTCTATTCTATCCGAGAAAAACCAGATATGCAGCACTGCAATGAAACTCGTGTAATACAAAATCACAAATCCAATGACTGTGAACTTTTCAAAAATGATAGATAATCAAGTTGTGAAGACAACCCAAAAAGAATAACGTCAATTGGATTTGTAAAACACGAGTTATAATAAAACCACCGAAGAAAGGTAGTGCTGTGCAGAAACTCGACGAGAAAAACATGTCTGAAACAAGTCAGACAAACAAGGCACAAAAGTTCCTTCAAACTATGAATTTTATTGATTAAAACACAAGAGGGACATCCCCAAAGTCGTATACCGCGAGCTCTGGCCTCCCTTGCTTATATAAACAGCCCTAAGGCCAACTCAACTCATATTAGTTCTCTAATCCTACTTAATTCACGAATCAAAACTTTCCATAACTGCTCAAGACTCTTCCATACGTAGATAGAAGCAATCATAAGACTTCTAAACACCTTAGGAACGTATCCCACATTCCTAAAACAACCCAACTTCATGACCCACACGAAATCCTATCATAACCAACTCAAATCTTTCCATATTTGAGTCAAACTTGACTCAGTCGCAGTCTGAGTCTATAACCTAGTCGGTTGGACCTTTTCGACCAATTCTTTACGTCCACATCTCTTCATCACGTCTCGGAACCATGTAGCCACGTCCATGCACTCCTTGCACACGTGCAAACATCTTCCAATGACGTCCACAATACCTTCATATGCACTGTTCTTGATTCAAACATGTTGCGTGACCTCCCGATCAACTCAACCATAACTCCTCCCGAACTTGGTTGTTGAACCTTATCTTCTCCCTAAGACTAGTTCAGTGGATCCCATCACTAGCCATGTCTTAAACTCAAGCAACACCTGCACATTAATAAACAATCAATACTTCCGAGCACAAGTCATTAACTTCACTCTCATTAGTTCCGAAACCACAACACCTTATGTGAGCACCTCACATAAGCATGTTGCAAACCATAGCTAAATGATATCATCCATAACAACCAAAACACACCAAACACTTAGTAAAAGAATACTAAGCAATTTTTCCATAGATGTAAAGCACGAAACATTGTAAGGTAAAAGCAGAACCACTGCGATCAAGCTCCAAACCTTGCCAAAGCTAACTGGACTTGAACCAGAGCTTACCAAAGCTAGCAGTACCTAGCGCCGGAGCTTACAAAAGCTAGTCAGACCTAGTGCCAGAGCTTAGCAAAGCTAGTCGTACCTAGCGCCAGAGTTGACCAAAGCTAGTCGGACCTAGCCACAGCAAGTCAGACCTAACCAAAAAAAGTTGGACCTAGACAAAGAAGTCTAACCTAGCCAAAGCAAGTCGGACCTTACATCGGACCATGAATGAGCTCGGGCCTAGACTCGGACCTTGATGAAAAAAGTGTTATGGTAGTATTCAAAACTTTTATCGTCATAGCCAATGTATTCAGCACACATAGGTCTCATAATCTCCCCCTTGATGAATGCATTGGCAACACCACTTAAAGTCCCAACATTGGCTTATTCACATGAAAAGTTTTGAAAACAATTTTCTCCCCAAAATATTTCTCCCCCTTTGTAAATCAGAAATAAAATGAGAAGAGAAAAAATTCTCCCCCTGAGAAGAATCGTGCCAAAACACTTGTGAATGTGTGCAATGTGTGATCAATTTCTCCCCCTTTGTCAATGTATTCAGCAAGGTACAAAAGAGAAATTTTAATTGCTATTAGCATATTATAATATATACATATAAAACAAAGCTCATCCAAGTCATACTATCAAGTAACATACACTATCACATCAAAGAAATACATAAACTAGTGTAAGCCATGCTAGAGATCAAGTGTAATTTTCAATTTAAGCAAGTCATGATCTCACAAACTTAACTATTTCAAGACCTAAAAGCATGACACTTGTTGCTCTATTTTTCATATTTCAATATCATTTAAAGCTCAAATGATCATATAATATTTGCAAGAGATTATATGTCGCATCTGCCTTATTCTAACCAACCAAGTCAAACCTATGTCATTTCACAATCAGAAGCTTAAGGACATGGTTTTAGTCATACACAACTTCTTCCAAGTTCATATCTAAGTACAATGATAAGCCATCTCAAAAGAAGAAGTGTGATGCATGCATATTCTCTTGATCTTTCCTCAATTTATATTTGATTATAAAAACTCAACATATTGATAGTTGATTGATTAATTTTCCATTATTAAAAGCACTTGTGAGCATGCAACAAGTTCAAAATAGCAAGAAAGTTTGATCATGACCAGATTTAGTGTAAGTAACTATTCTAATTACTAGTCATGGCAAAAACTACAAAATGTATAACAAGAGTAATGTAGTAAGAACTTTCAGCATGTAAAAAGAATCACAAAGTCATATATGTATGAAATATTATGCTCGTATTATTTTAAATTCAGATTCACAAGAGTTCCTAAGTTTCGAAACTCCCCCTCAATTTAAGCCATGGGGATGCATAACCCCTTTTCACTACGAATATAACAAAAGCGAGTGAAATCCAAAGGTTTTGTAAAAATGTCAGCCAATTGTTGTTCGATATCTACATGGTGAAGCATAATGTTTCCTTTTTCAACATTATCATGGAGAAAATGATATCTAATGTCAATGTGATTTGTTCTTAAATTTTGCACGGGTTTTTAGCAATGCAAAGGGCACTAGTGTTATCACAAAACAGTGGAACACTATCTAGATCAACCCCATATTCCTTAAGTGTTTGAACAATCCAAAGAATTTGTGAGCAAGCGCTAGCAGCAGCTACATATTCAGATTCGGCTGTGGATTGTGCAACTGATTTTTGTTTTCTAGAGGACCAAGCAACAAGTGAATTACCAAGAAAATGACAAGCACTCAAATTACTTTTCCTATCAATCCTACAACCCCCAAAATCAGCATCTGAAAAAGCTTTCAAAGTAACAGTTGAGGAAGAAGGAAGAAAAATGCCAAATTCTTGAGTTCCATGAAAGTACCTGTGAATTATTTTGATGGCTGGACGATGTGAAGCACGTGGGGAAACTTGAAATCGTGCACAAAGACATACACTGAATTGAATGTCTGGTCTTGATGCTGTGAGGTACAAAAGTGATTCGATCATGCTTCGATATTCTTTTTGATCAAGTGGGTCACCATCTTCATCAAGTTCAAGTGTCGTTGTTGTACCCATTGGTGTCCGAATAGGCTTGCTTTTATCCATGTTTAAGCGCTTAAGAAGGTCTCTTGTATACTTCATTTGATGCACAAAGGTTTCCTCCTTAGTTTGCTTGATTTGCAGCCCCAAAAAGTATGTGAGTTATCCCATTATACTCATCTCAAATTATGAACTCATCATAGCTGAAAATTTGGACACAAGATCATGAGAAGCACAACCAAAGATAATATCATCCACATACACTTGAACGAATAATGAGTCATTGCCATGCTTAAGCAGAAAAAGAGTTTTATCAACCATGCCCATGGTAAACCCCTACTCAAGTAAGAATGTTTTTAACCTATCATACCCTGCTCTAGGGGCTTGCTTGAGACCGTACAAGGCTTTGGACAGTTTGTAAACATGATTAGGAAAATCTGGATTTTCAAAACTCGGTGGTTGCTTGACATAAACCTCCTCATCCATGTAGCCATTAAGAGAAGCACTTTTAACATCCATTTGATATAACTTGAAACCTTTAGATGCAGCAAAAGCTAACAAAATTCTTATAGCTTCTAATCTAGCAACAGGAGCAAAAGTTTCATCAAAATCTAGACCTTCAATTTGTGTGAAACCTTGAGCAACCTAGCCTTATTCCTAACCACAACCCCATCCTCACTTTGTTTATTTTTAAACACCCATTTAGTTCCAATTAAAGTGTGACCTTGAGGTGGAGGTACAAGTTTCCAAACATTATTTCTTTCAAAATTTTCTAACTCTTCTTGCATGGCAATAATCCAGGATTCATTAGTGAATGCGTGTGATATATCTTTGGGTTCAAAAGAAGCAAAAAAACAGAATGAGCATGAGAATTTGGATCGCAAAACCTGGATCGTGTGACTCGTTCGTGCAAGCTTCCAATAATTTGTTGTGGAGGATGACTTTTGAGAACCCGGAGGGGAGTGGGCACTTCACAAGCTTCTTCTTCTTCATGTTCATCACAAATCAATGATCTTGTGACTTGAGGACGATTTGGACCAGCAATGGTGGTCGTCGGTGCTGGTTGTGAATCAACATCCGGAGCTGGAATAATGTCATTAGCTACTGAATTTTTGGGCAGCGGCTCCACTTCTTTCTCATCTTCAACGAAAATGCTCTCCCCCTGCGGATAGGGATCCGAACCTGCAATATTTGAGCTAGTACCTAGGCTAGCTTCATCAAAAGAAACCTCACAAGTCTCCACAATTTTGTTAGTGTCAAGTAAAAGCACAAGGTAGCCTCTAGTATGAGATGGATAACCAAGAAACATGCCATCAACAGATATAGCTTCAAATTTATCAAGATTACCATGTTTATTAACAAAGCATTTGCAACCAAAGACCCTAAAGTGTGTGACACTAGGCCTATGTCCAAACCGAAGCTCATATGGTATTTTTCCTAGCTTAGCATGCAAGAAAACACGATTTGAAACATAACAAGCGGTTGCAATTGCATCTTCCCAAAACTTTCTAGGAGTTTGATATTCATCAAGCATAGTCCTAGCCATATCAACTAAGGTTCTATTCTTTTTCTCTACGACACCGTTTTGTTGTGGTACATATGGTGAACAAAATTGATGATCTATTCCTTTTTCAGCACAAAAATGATCAAAGGATTGATTTTTAAATTTAGTTCCATTATCACTTTTAATTGCTCTTAAAGATCATGGGTGGTCAATTGATAATCTAAGAAATAAAGTTCTAAAGTGACTAAAAGCTTCATTCTTAGATGCCATAAAATAAACCCAAGAGTATCTCAAATAGTCATCAACAATTACAAGGTCATACCATTTACCTCCGAAGGATTGAACACACGTGAAGGTCCTACGGTGTCAAGATGCAAAAGTTGACCCGGTTTAGTTGTCATGGTCATTATGAGAGGAGCATGTGAAGTTGTAACCATCTTAGCATGTCTACAAGAAGTGCACACAATTTCTTTCTCCCCTTTAAGCTTAGGCAGCCCACGTATGCGATCAAGAGCACTAACACATGTTAGATGATCAAAGCCGATGTGACCAAGTCTACAATGCCAAAAATATAAGTCCTTTGAACCATTAGCTATTGACACCTATGCTTAGAGGAAGACATATCAAAATTAGCTTTAAAAACTCTTTCAAACCGAGACATGTTAAAAATAAGATCACTATTTGAACCTACAACTTTGCAGCAATTTATATTGAAAATAATTTCCAAATTTTCATCTAGCAATTGTGACATAGAAAGCAAGTTGTATTTCAAATTTTTGACAAGTGCCACATCCTTCAAAGTGTAGTGATCATTTACTCTAACCGAACCCTTAGCAATTATAGGAGTTGAAGAATTATCGGCAAAAGTAACATTCTCTACACGTGACACAAAAGAGAGGGAGGAGAATCATTCTTTGTTACCGATCATGTGGCATGAGCAACCTAAATCCACAATCCAAATGTTCTCCTTCCTCAAGCATGTAACCTGCATAGCAACACAATATATCAATGACTCAATATTGGGGTTAGTCAAAAGACATTTAGGAATCTAGTACTGAGTCACACGATGTCCAGCTGGAATAACACGCGAAAGCTGAGATAAAACAGCAGGTTTATGAGTCAAGATTTGAGATTTTTTGTTCTTAACTACTGACTATGAGGTGTTACTTGTGCAGCACGAAAAATAGTAGCTCGGGAGGAAAAAACAGAAGGTCCAGAGGTAACAACAGAAGGTCTGGAGGTAAAAACTGAAGCTCCGGAGGTAAAAGTTGAAGCCCCAGAGGTAAACTTTGAATGTTTTGACTCACAACAGCAGATTGCATGTTCCTGACATTCAGTTTAGTATGTGTAGCAAATTTTGCATGAGAGTTATAAGATCTAGCTTGCATTTTTTCCTTTTTATGTTGTTTAGCTAGTCTATAAAAAAACTATGACATGACCATGTCTACCACAATAGGTACAATGATATTTAACTTTGTGTTCATGTCTAGATGAGCATGCAATATGTTTATTTGAACCCGATTGTGACAACACTCCTGCAGATTTAAAAACCACCTTTTTTGGTTTAGGTACTGTTTTAATCAAACCACTTCTTAATGACTTCACAATTTTAGGTGGATGTGTTTTAGCATGATCATGAGAATCAAAACCTAAACCAGATTTATTATTGCAAGATCTAGAGGAATTCAGTAGCAAGTTTAGATTCTTATTCCCAATACAAAACTGCTCTAGTGTCCTATTCATGTCATCAAGTTTCTTACATAATTCTAGACAGTTTTCACATGAAGTTTTTCCTTTTAGTTTGCAATTAGAACAATATTTAACTTCATGAGCATGTAAATAATTTTCAGTATTGAAATTTCATTCATAGCATCTTTTAGTTTCTTTTCAAGATCATTACAGGTAGAACAATGCAAATCAATTGTAAAACAAGAAGCATCTTTTAAGTTTCTAGCATTAAGTGCAACAAGCTTTTTGTTCTTTTCAATCTCTAACTCAAGTTTCTCAAGAGTGGAGGAGTGTGCACTTCTTAAGAAGGACAATTGTTCATATATTAAGTCGCATGAGGAACAAGAATCATCACTAGGAATCAAGGTTTTCAAACGATTAATTTCAGATTCTAGTGACTCAATTTTAACAGCATTGTCCCTAAACTTTTTGTCCTTTTTCTTAACAATAACAGTTGCACGAGAAATAGCATCACACATTTCATCACAAGTAGGACATACCTCTTTGTTGTCACTGATGTGTTATGCATCCTCCATACTTGATATTGATTTGCTCGCCATGAAGCACAAGTTTGTCACATCATCTTCATCTTTGTTACTTCCAATGTCTACATCACTCGAGCCAAGTTCTTGAAGTGCGGTGATGAAACTGTTTATCAGTTTCCGTCCAGTAAAACCCTTCTTTTTCTTGTTGGTATTGCCAGAAGAGGACTTGACTTTATTCTGCTTTTCATCACGGTTAGAAGGACTTGAAAGGTTAGGGCAACCTGTACGAAAGTGTCCTGTATTACCACATTCAAAGCATTGTTGAGGTCTGGAGCTTTCTCTCCTTCTAGTTCTCACATTTTTCAATGCTTTTGAGAACCGAGAAGAGATGAGTGCTAGCTTCTCTTCTGGAAATTCTTCAATCTGTTCCAAGGTTAGTAAAGACAACAAAGCAAGTGTATTACTAGATGAAGATTGGCCAGTGCTAGGCTTATCACGTTGAGAAACAAATGCAAGAAACTTGTTGGGGTTCTTATGTGATATAATGTCAACTTCATGAGTTTTTAACTTGGAATAAAGCACATCTAATGTAAGTGTACTCATGATAGTGGATTCACGAATAGATGTTACTTTCATCTCCCAGATTGACATGTCTAATGCACTTAATAATTGCCTAGCATTCTCAGCATCTGAAAAGTTGACATTAACACTACGCAAGTTGCTGAGAATTTTGTTAAAGCGAGCAAATAATTCATCAATTGACTCACCCGGTTGCATCTCAAAGCGCATATATTCTTTCTTGAACATATTATGCCTTACCTCCTTGATCGTCTTGGATCCTTCGTGGTAATCAAAAAGTGCTCTCCACACATTGTACGCCGATCGGAGGTGTGCAACACGGTCAAAGTCGCTCTGAGTAAGTCCTTGGATTATCAAGTTCTGGGCTTTATTCTTGTTGTCAACATCTCTTAAGTTTGTAGCCGTGACTTGATCATTTGGCGGCATGTCGTAAGGCTTGTGCACCTTTTCCCATATTGCAAAACCTTGAGCGTGGATAAAAGCTTCCATGCATGCCTTCCAAACCTGAAAATCAATACCACTAAAACACAAGGTTTTGCAGAGTATTTCTCCATGATGATTAGTCAAAAACACATGCAAATAATAAATATTAGAGCACCGTGGCTCTGATACCAATTTTAGGATTGAAGAGGAAATGAAAATCTACCAGAGGTGGGGTGAATGTTAGATTTAAAACTTTTTCAGCGGAAGCAACAAAAACCCCTCGATAGTAAATCAATCTGTTAAGAAATCGTGTGTGGGACTAATCTAAATGTGATCAACCATGAAAAAACAAGTATGGATTATGGATAATCAAGTCATGAATACACTACAACAAGAATCACGAAAAACCGTCAACAAAAACTCAAGTTACGATCGAAAGATTGAACAGAGATTAGTTTATTCTACACAAGAAAAACTAGAACTGCAACACTACAATGAAACTCGTGTAGATCAAAAACCACAAATCCAATAACCTTGAAATTTTCACAGCTGATAGATAATCAAGTTGCAAAGACAACCTAGAAAGAATCACGTCAATTGGATCTGTAAAACTCGAGTTATAATAAAACTACTGAAGAAAGGTAGTGTTGTGCAAAAACTTGACGAGAAAAACTTGTCTGAAACAAGTCGGATGAACAAGGCACAAAAGTTCCTTCAAACTACAAATTTTATTAATAAAAATACAAGAGGAACAGCCCCAAATTCGTCTACCACGAGCTCTGGCCTCCCTTGCTTATATAACCAGCCCAAAGGCCAACTCAACTAAAACTAGGACTCTAATCCGACTCAATTCACGAATCGAAACTTTCCATAACTGCTCAAGACTCTTTCATGCCCAGATAGAAGTAATCTTAAGACTTCAAAACACCTTAAAAATTTATCCCACATTCCTAAAACAACTCAACTTCGTGACCCACACGAAATCCTATCATAACCAACTCAAATCTTTCCATATTTGAGTCAAACTCGACTCAGTCAAAACCTGAGTCCATAACCTAGTCAGTTGGACCTTTCCGACCAATTCTTTACGTCCACATCTCTTTATCACGCCTCAAAACCATGTAGCTACGTCCATGCACTCCTTGCACACGTGCAAAAACCTTCCAACGACGTCCATGATACCTTCATGTGCATTGTTCTTGATTCAAATATGATGTGCGACCTCCTGATCAACTCAACCACAATTCCTCCCAAACTTGGTTGTTGAACCTCATCTTCTCCCTAAGACTAGTTCAATGGATCCCATCACCAGCCATGTCTTGAACTCAAGCAACACCTGTACATGAATAAACAACAAATACTCCCGAGCACAAGTCCTCGACTTGACTCTCATTAGTTCTGAAACCATGACGCCTTACATGAGCACCTCACATAAGCATGTTGCAAATCATAGCAAAATGATATTAGCCATGTCGGTACCCTGCATACTGGGTATCCCACGATACTGCAAGAAAAGTTACAGAGTTCCACTCATCTGAGTTGATGACATCTGATGGCTCTACGTGTCCCGTAGCATTGGGCCCGCCTCCCTCATTCGAGTAGCTCCGGCGCTGCCACGTGTAATGCAAGGCCGGACCTACCTCCCTGTATAGGGAAGCTCCGGTCATGCCACGTGTAAAGTGGCCCCGGACCTAACCCCTAGTAGAGGGAAGCTCCGATGCTGCCACGTGTATAGCGGCTCCGGACCTGCCTTCCCACAGAGGGAAGCTCCAGAGCTGCCATGTGTCGAGCCTATGGACCTGAGCCTACAACGGGAAGACTACCGGAGCTCCAACAGCACGGACATTCAAGGGGAAGCTAAAGCAATCGTTACAAGACCTGATTACGTATCATTAATGCCATGTTAATGACACACGATCAGAGGATTGTTAATACCGGTAATGTCGCCATTAAGGCACGTTATCACCCTGTTAATTACACTTAATACATGCAGATCGTGTATAGGTGATTGAATACCACCAGAGCCACTCATCGGGCCAGGCTAATATTGTAACGGCCGGTCCTTGGACTATAAAAGGATTGCATCGCACGAACACTAACAACTAAGCTCATACGCATACAATTATACACACACTCATACAATCAACAACCACCTCGTGGAGTAGGGTATTATGCTCAGGCGGCCCGGACCACATAAAAATACCCTGTGTCACCGTCTCGTTATTAATCACACGCGTGCCCCAACCAAATTCGAACCTCCGCGGCTACGCTTTAGTAGTACCGGGGGAAGTGTCGTAGCAAGACTTCGACATTATAGAGTCTATGGAACATTGAGAACCTCCGTAAGTTCTATGGTTAGTCTCATGGAGGTGAGTCTGTGTTTACACATAATGTAAATTATAGGGTCTATGGACAGAGTCAGAGAGGTCCTAAGGAGGAACATCCGGACCACTCCGGGAAGGACCAGGTAGTTTGAGATCACTTAACTTGGTCACTGTACTTTAAGTGTAGCTTACCTATCCTCGGTTAGAACAAGATGAATAGCACGCTTAGCCTGGTTTCGTACCCTAAGTGTGTCCTTGTATCACATGTAATTCGGACCTATAATGAAATACATTGTTGTGTGAAAGCAGACTCCACATGCATTAGTTTTGTACATGCTCATTTCTTTTATATCTTTTCCTTCTTGTCTATAACAAAGTTGTGCAACTCTTTTTGAGATTTAGTCCAGGTTATTCATATGATATACAAGTTATATTGTTGATCTTCTTTCGGATCTTAGCATTGCTAGATGGTCTACTCGCCTGAAAACCAAAGCCAATGGAAGGTACGGAGTGCTATCGACTTAGACTGGTTAGGCACCTAATGTACGCCACTCTACCTACATTCCAGCACGTCTCAGTAGGGCGGGTCCAGAAGGCATTCGGACATAAAGAGATTGCACTAATATACTTGTTATCATGTTGAATTACTTCGGATTAAATCTCAAATAAGAAAAATAAGCCGCAAATAAGTTGTAGACAAGAGGATGAATTTTACTTATTTTCTTGTCTTTAATGCGCTAGAAAAATAAGAAAATCATGACGATGGTGGACGACGTTGGAGTTGCTAAGCTCTGACATCCCCCTGGGGGCCCGTCGCGGACGTTTCATATGTTGAAAGTGGGCGTCATCGGAGCTACCAAGTCCCAAAGACTCCCATGGGGGCTAGCTGTCGATGTGGATAATTAATGGCTATCTAAACGAAGATGGTGGAGAAATCACCCCGAAGACGTCCGCCGTCGACGTATTATATGTTGACAATGGACATCGTCGAAGCTAGAGAAGCTCTGACGATCCCAGGGGGCCCGTCGTTGACGTTTCTAAGCATTGATAGTGGGCGCTGTGGGACCTACCAAGCTCCGACAACTCCCAAGGGGGGCCACTATCGATGTGTCTAAGTGTTGATAGTGGGCGCCGTCAGACCTACCAAGCCCCAACAACCCCCAGGGGGCCGCCATCGACGCTCTACGTGTTGGCAGTGGGTGCCGTTGGACCTACTAAGCTCCGACAACTCCCAGGGGGCTCGCCGTCGACGTTTCTAAATGTTGATAGTGGGCACTGTCGGACCTACTAAGCTCTGATAACTCCCAGGGGGCCCACCGTCGATGTTTCTAAACGTTGATAGTGGGCACCGTCGGACCTACTTAACTCTGACAACTCCCAGGAGGCCTGCTGTCGACGTTTCTAAACGTTGATAGTGAGCGCTGTCAGACCTACTAAGCTCCGACAACTCCCAGGGGGCCCACCATCGACATTTCTAAACGCTTATATTGGGCACTGTCGGACCTACTAAGCTCCGACAACTCCTAGGGAGCCCGTCGTCGACGTTTCTAAACATTGATAGTGGGCGCTGTCGGACCTACTTAACTCTGACAACTCCCAGGGGGGCCGCCGTGGATGTTTCTAAACGTTGATAGTGGGCGTTGTCGGGCCTACTTAACTCTGACAACTCCCAGGAGGCCCGGCGTCGACGCAACAAAGGGTCCCTGGAGATGTCGGGGGTAAACTTCAGAACTCGGAGCTATCGTTTTGGCTATGAGCGAGAAGTAAAGTCATCAAGACATTGTCAAATCCTTTTGGTACATGTCCGCAATCAAATTGTGTACATCTACTAGGGGCCAACAATATAAAGGACAATGTATTGAAGACACACTCAAAATCAAATTCATTCATTCATAAGATTGGATTTCACTGATTTAAAATGAGGATTACAAGTGAGGACAAAAGAAAATAAGATCTAATTACTGGAGGTCCTATAGAAAAATGAGGCAACTTTCTGGGCAACTTCTTGAACGTTGGCCCTGGCAGCATCTTCTTCTTCAATAATGGGTCCTTCGAGTACCGGATCTAGAGATAGTTAAGGGTCCCAGCTTTTGAAACACATAAGCACGCATTTGGCGACGTTCTTGGATAGAGACTTCCCTCCGTCTCTAGTTGGTCAATGATGATGTCACCCATTGCATCCATCTTGTTGTCGGCAAAGCTCAACGCCACCAGTGCTTTGTCCAGCTCTGGCTCCGGGATAGCCGGACGTACCGGACTAAAGCCAAGCGGCACTAAAGCTTTGTTGGCATGCCCTAGGAAGTCCAAGACTTGCTGAGACTCAGTTGTCCTCAAGCTCCTCAGTTCCTCCAGCGACCTTCTGGCGGTCGCAAGCTCCTAACCTTGCTGGGATTTGCCCTCGACCTCCTTGGCATGCTGCTAAATACTTTCAGCCACTTGCTTTTCGCGGTCAGCAAGCTTTGTCTCCCAGAGGTGGATGCAGTTCTGACAGCTCGCCAGGTCCTTCTCCCTGCCCTTCACTTTCTCCTCTCTAATGGAGACTTCACTCTCTCTCTCTTGGAGAGTTTCTGCCCCACCTGTCAAATCCTCTCTTCTTCTTGCTTGCACCGCTGTTCAAACTTTTTGGCACGGTCGGCCAAGCTTTTCTCCCCCAGAGACAACCTCTGGGTGAGCTCTTCCTCTCTCTTCAGGAGGTCCTCCTGCATCTCCAGGAACTCCCCCCCCCTCTCGTCGAGGGCCTCCCAACATTTGAGGAGCACTTCATTTAATTCATTGAGGTTGTTCTGACGGTCGTCAGCAGCCTCATTGGTCTCCCTAGCATGCTCAAAAATCTCTTGAGTCTTCTGGGCGAGAGCCTTCATGGCAGCCTCCCCCTCATTCAGCAAGCGGTCCATCAATGCTAATCGAGACTTCTCCTAGGCCACCGATTCCTTCTGGTCAGCCAGCCTTGACTGCGCCAGCTTCGTCTCAAAGTGAAGTCTGTTGTGCCAATGCCTTAAGGTGTTGCGCTCTTCTTCGACGGCTTTGCTTTTGTAGTCAAAGGCGATCTGGACCTGATGGAGACTGGAGCAGGCATTTTCTATGGACAGCGCCAAAGGAATTGGCTCCGGACCAGCCCAGATCTCTTCTGCTGGCTCAAGTGAGTCTTCAAAGACGACTGAGGGGCCCCAAGGCATGAGCTCCCTCTCTAGCAACTCCACGTCGGCTAGACTGATCGATAGAAGCTCCGCCATGTCTACAACACTCAGAGCTGATGTGGAAGGTTCCCCTTTTGGATCTTCTATTGTTGGCTCAGTGAGTGGAGGACTAGCAGCTGCCTCTTCTGGGTGCTCCGGCTCGAACATGGACACCTCCGGGGGAATCACCTCTGGGGTTGGCACTGTGGCTTTGTCTGGATCCCCCTCCACCTCCGGCTCAAGTGTCGGGACTTCAATTACCTCCGGCTCAGGTGATGGATCTTCAATTTCTTTCGGCTCAGATGTTGGAGCTTCAACTACTTCTGACTCTGGAGCCGGAGCTTCGGTTACCTCCGGCTCAGGTGCTAGAGCTTCCGCCGTCTCTGGCTCCGATGTTGGAACTTCAACCACTAGTTTCGAGACCATCAGCGCTTCATCACGAATTTCTCCCCCATGGTCCGGCGCTAACATGGGAGCTTCTCGTGTCGTCACTGGATGCAGATCCACGATAGCTGGTGTCGGAGCTGTCGTGTCATCAGCCACCACTTGGGGAGGCACCAGGATCGAAGCAGGAGCCTCTGCCTGCACATCCTCAGTTGCTGCAACAGGCGCCAAAGGTTCGGCTTTCTTCTTCGACATCCTAGAAGCAAAGATCAAAAAATTCAAAACAGGAAAATGATAAAAACGGCAATTCAATGTGAGAAGACAATGCCTACCTTGGGAGGCTTACGCCCCAGTCGCCGCATAACTTCTTCCTCTGAGGTCCGGTGTTGGATCCCACCGGACCTAGTGAGGCAGAAAACCCGAACCTCGATTGGGAGCTTGCCGCATCGGCAGGAGTCGCCTCAGTCGGGACTTCCCTCGGCTGGGAAAGCCCCCCGGACCTAGAGCCCACAGCTGGCACTTGGGTCGGGGTCGACATGCCGGAACTAACGCCCTTTGAGGACGCCGGCCCCAAAGAAGGTGTCGTCATCGAAACTCTGCTTGGTTGAGCGGAGGAAGCTGCTGGAGGAGGAATCGATCTGGGGGATCTCACGTCAGCATGCCTCAGTTTCCTTTTTCGGGCAGAAGATTCGGCCAGCTCCTTGCCCTTGCCTTTGCCCCTGCCGGCGTCATTGACCCTCTGGCTTAGAGCAGTGGGAGTGATCCTCTCCGAAGCTTCGGGAATGGCAGTCCTGGTGGTCCTACACCTCTCCACTAGGTCGAGGTCGTCCATCCCCAGCATCCCCCTTCGGAGCTCCCTCCTGATCTTCGGAACCATGTTCAAAGGGAGGAATTCCGCTGGCAGGGTCAATGTGTCGCGTGTGATGGCTCTGTGTTGAAACTTCTGGAGATGGAGCTTCAAAGCTTCATCGTCCAAGTTGGTCTGAAAATTGGCTTCTATCCGGTTATGATCCATCTCACTGTTGAAGGCCCATGTGGGCCACTCCCTTGTCTTCAGCAGAGCCCACCTGTTCACCAAGAAGTTGTCGAAGACCATTTGAGGGGTCACTCCACCCTCCACGCATTGTTGGATCCTTATATGGATGGTCTTGTATGCTTCGAACAACTCCGGAACTACATTCCAGGCGTTGGTGTTGACATTGGGGAGGCTCTTGGGCAACGTCAACTTGTCGTGCTGCTCCACAGGGATGATCACCCAGTCCTTCTTCCAGTTGTCCCACTTCTCAGAGGGGGAAATTCCTCAAGTACTTGAAGGGGCAGTTCTTGTGCTTCATGAAGTAGTAGAAGCCCATCAACTCGCTCCCCTTCCCCATGGTGTGGACTGTGAAGAAGGTCCGGAAGAGCTCGATGCACGGCGGCACACCCACCCACATCTCACAGAAGTGGACGATGGTCGCCACTAGCAAGAAGGTGTGGGGGTCGAGGTGATGAAGCTAGATTCCGTAGAAATCCAGCAGCATCAACAGGAAGCTTGAGAATGGCGGGATCAGACCCACCATGGCGTACGCCGAGAAGTAGATGATCTCTCCAGTGTGCTCCTTATCGAAGGGATGCTTGCCGAAGCAGATCGCGTTGTTGAAGGAGTCGCTGGACCACCCAATGTAGGTCTGGACCCTCGAAAGATCTCCGTCGCTCTTGATCTTGATGCGGGGAAGACCCAACTCCAGGGCGGCAAAGTGGAGCAAAAGTTGGAAAGGCGATGCAAAGATGGAGAGGCTCTGAGCGCAAGTTTGAATGAAAGCGTAAAGAGTCCTCAAACTGTGCAGGCTTTCCTTCTTAAGTAAGCCTCTGCAACGTTTGGATGGAAACTGTGTCGGGATCAAGATTTCATTTCAAAAGATTACCCCGTCAATGACAAATGGGCTCGGGCCCACTCCAGCAGAAAAGTCGAAGTTATCACACCAGGTGAAACGTTCTCATGATGGGAAGTTGGAAGTCCGAGGGCGGCGGTGTGAAATTCTGGCTCAAGACTTAATAGGATTGAAAGAATGCTCATACCACCAAGGTATACCTTCTTTTTCGGGAGCCCACCTGTAAAGAACTCCGAGGTTAAGCGTGTTTGGCCTGAAGCAATTTACGAATGGGTGACCGACCGGGAAGTCTTCTCGGGTGCGCACAAGTGAGGACAAAATGCGCGGAAAAGACTAGTATTGGTCTGAGGGGCTAGTCTGTGATCCTAGAGAGCTACTAGGAGTAATGACCGTCAGGCCCATAGTGGCTTGGGTGTTACAAATAGTATCAAAGCCGACCCTCGTGGTTTCACAGGTGCGCACGGGTCAGGGACATGGGTACGTACACATGACGTGTGGGCCCTCTAGGAGGGACACTGTATGTTACGTATGCCAGTACTGAACATATGGGTGTGGCCAAGAGGGGACGTTCCTGGCTTGGGAGTTGACCGACGAGGACGTCAGTCTTCTAAGGGTGGTGGATTGTGACATTCTGGCTCAAGGCTTAATAGGATCGATAACATACTCATACCACCAAGATATACCTTCTTTTTCGAGAGCCCACCTGCAAAGAACTCTGAGGTTAAGTATGCTTGGCCTGGAGCAATTTACGGATGGTTGACTGACCAGGAAGTCTTCTCAGGTGCGCACGAGTGAGGACAAAATGCGAAAAAAAGATTAGTATTGGTTTGTGGGGCTAGTCTGTGATCCTAGAGAGCTGTCAGGAGTAACGACCGCCAGGCCTGTAGTGGCTGGGGTGTTACAGGCGGCCTAACAGGGCGCTTGGAACTGATACAGTTTTCGTATTGGGAATCGGCAACCTTCAATTGCGTGAGATCTGCAAGCCAGGATCACCTGCCGCGTCAAGAAGAACCACGTGGTGATTTAACTGCAGATCATCGCCCCAACGGCCCATGAAAAGACCTTTGAAGCCGCAGCACAAGAATCGAAGGTGGCCCCACCTCTAGCAGAATAACTTCACCCAAAGGGTTTCTCCCAGAGGTGGGCCCGGGGCCACTATCGGTACCTTGCGTATCGGGTACCCCACGATACCGCAAGAAAATCTACGGAGTTCCACTCGTCTGAGTTGACGACCTCTGAAGGCTCCACGTGTCCTGCAGCACTGGGCCCACCTCCCTCAATCAGGTAGCTCCGGCGCTGCCACGTGTAACGTAAGGTCGGACCTACCTCCCTGTATAGGGAAGCTCTGGTCATGCCACGTGTCCAGTGGCCCCAGACCTAACCCCCAATAGAGGGAAGCTCTGGTGCTGCCACGTGTATAGCGGCTCCGGACCTGCCTCCCCACAGAGGGAAGCTCCAGAGCTACCACATGTCGAGCCTCTGGACCTAAGCCTGCAACGGGAAGACTGTCGGATCTCCAACGGCGCGGACATTCAAGGGGCAGTTAAAGCAACCATTACAAGACTTGATTACATGTCATTAATGCCATGTTAATGACACACAATCAGAGGATTGTTAATACCGGTAACGCCACCATTAAGGCACGTTATCACCTTGTTAATTAAACTTAATACATGCAGATTGTGTATAGGTGATTGAATACTGCCAGGGCCACCTGTCGAGCAAGGCTAATATTGTAACGGCCAATCCTTGGACTATAAAAGGACTGCATCGCACGAATAGTGACAATTAAGCTCATACGCATGCAAGCATACACACACTCATACAATCAACAACCACCCCGTGGAGTAGGGTATTAGGCTCAGGCGGCCCGAACCACGTAAAAATCCAATGTGTTACCGTCTCGTTCTTAATCTCACGCGCACCCCAACCGGATTCAAACCTCCGTGGCTACGCTTTAGTAGTATCGGGGGAAGTGTCGTAGCAACACTTCGACAAGCCATAACCACCAAAACACAACAAAAATTAGTAAAAGAATACTAAGCAAACTTTTCCATAGATGTAAAGCAAGTACGAAACATTGCAAGGTAAAAGCAGAACCACTGCGATCAAGCTCCGAACCTTGTCAAAGCTAACCGGACCTTGAACCAGAGCTTACCAAAGCTAGCAGGACCTAGCGCTGGAGCTTAATAAAGCTAGTCGTACCTAGCGCTGGAGCTTACCAAAGCTAGTCGGACCTAGCGCCGGAGCTGACCAAAGCTAGTCGGACCTAGCCACAACAAGTCGGACCTAACCAAAATAAGTCAGACCTAGACAAAGGAGTCGTACCTAGCCAAAGCAAGTCGGACCTTACGTCAAACCTTGAAGGAGCTCAAACCTAGAGTGTGACCTTGATGAAAAAGGTGTTTTGGTAGTATTCAAAACTTTTATTGTCATAGCCAATGTATTCAGCACACATAGGTCTCACAGTTTTATCCGCGGTGAAATTAACAAGATAAAGCTTTCCCTCGAACACACCCTTGAAGGCAATTGAGTTATCATTTCTTCTAGAGACGGTCACACCCTCGTTAGTAAACAAGCAATTATAACATTTCTCACATAGTTGAGATATGGATAAAAGATTATAATCTAGGGATTCAACATGCATTACATGAGAAATAGTGTTTTAAGGAAAATGACTATTTTACCCATACCTAGTACAGTTCCTTGGCTATTATCGCCAAAGTAGATACCTTGACTTGGATCATCATTTTCTTCATACTCCACAAACATTCTTCTTCCACCGACCATGTGATTGGTGCATCCGCTATCTATCACCCACTTTGAGCCACCGGAGGAGTAAGCCTACAAAATAAGTTTGTGCTTTCGTTTTAGGTACCCAAACTAGGTTGGGTCCTTTGAAATTAGTGACAAGGCATTTTGGCACCCATGGACAAGATTTTGGGCACTTGTGGAGTGAAACAACATATTTTGCATAGAGATAACCAAATTTACTCTTAATAAGTACATATGATGCATCAAAATCATGATACGTAGTTGAGTTGACATTTTTAGCATTTTAGCATCGTTTGTCATGTTTAACAATTTCAAGAGAAGAAGATGCATGATTTTCATTCCTGATTTGATATGATCCTTTGCACCTTGTTATTCTTGAGGAGTCTAGCATTTTGCTTTCCTCCTCTAAAATAGTCAAGGCCATCCTTGATCAAGGGAGATCTTGTGATCGAGTATCCACTATGTGCATACTTGATCTTCTCCCTGTCAAAGATGCCACCACTGGGTGTGCTCTTGCTCTTTGTCGCTTTAAGCTCATTCTTCAAGTCAAGCACAAGATTAGAACATTTGCAAGTTTTAACATGTGATTCCATATTAGATAAGCTTGAGCTTCTTGAGGCGAAAGAGAAGACACTTGACTTGAGAGTATCGAATTGCGCCTCAAGATTCTTGTGAAATTTGTTCAACTTCACAAGTTCATCATGGAGCACAACATTCGAAATTTTGGAACATATACAAGTCTCCTTGCTCTTGTCAAGTTCAAGTTCAAGTGCCTTGTTCTTCTCCCTCTCAAGCTCGACGAGCCTCTCAAGATCAAGATTATTTTGCCTTTCATAGACAAGCAATTCCTCTTGTTCATTGAAAAGTTCCTCCTTATCCAATATTTCATCGGAGAGCATTTTCATCCAAGTGATAACGATTTTGTTCAAGCCTTTAAACATGTACTCATTTACACTAAAACAATCAAATTCATCATCTTTAATTGAATGTAAGGAGGTTTTAGATTTAGCCTTCTCTTCCCTTCCTTATTCATGAGGCATGTGTGACTTGAGGTCCTCCTAGCGAGATCATGCACGTTATCATTGCACCTACAAACATGGCACAATGTTTATTTGTTTGGGATCCTGGCTCAAGTGAATGTGCACTCTTGTTTGATGGACAAGATCAAGATGGTGCACTATGTCATCCACCACCTTGGCCTCCTCCTTTCATGCATACAAGAATATTTGATGGCATTGCACATATGGACCCTCACATGAGAGAATATGAACTTGAGTCGAGGATGACTCCAATTCAAGAAGGGGAGGATGATGAGGACATCACACCTATGGATATACACAACACTCCATTGAACATACAAGATGCAATCAATAGAATTCACACATAACAATTAATTTCAGAGGATACATGGAGTGGTTCAAGGAGTAATTTGAGGAAGGCTTAGGGGCGCGGAGGACCACAGAATACATTCAAAGAAGATGGAAACCGACCCCAACTCAAAATCGTGTCCAACTTGGAGTCCAGGAGCATTACGCACTGAAACGGACGCTCAGGACGCATACGAACTCCATTTTGGACGTCTTACATATGCACGGAAAGGGGAGAGGATAAACTTTCTAATGGCACTGGTCCCATGTCAAAATTCCTTCGGAGTCGACAGGAATCGTTGAAACAAAATTAAGTTCAGAATCTGTCAGGGTGTTGCGCCACCGTATTGGGCCATTGGGCCTTGTATCAAGTCTAAGTCCATTTTTTTCGTGACCCCAACACCCTCTTGGACGTCCTCTAACCTATATATACTCTATAGTAGTCGTCATGAATAATTGTGTTTTGCTTAGATTAATCTGTTATACACAGTTTCGCCGTTCATCGGTTTGTGAGACCCCAACTTAGCAATTCAGATTGCTTCTACCTCGTTCTTGCTTGTGTTCTCGATTGCACTTGTAGGGATTATTTTTCTTGGCGAGGTCAATCGTGTGCATCATGGTTGATAACCAACGAAGCTGTGGTGTAGTGATTGCAATGGTTTTTATTATTCTCCTCAAGAGCATCGGATCATCAACGTCAAAATCTCCATCTATCGACTTACCCATTACCTATCGGAAGATAGGGCCTAAACCTACTCATCAATTAATTGACATGGGACCAGCGCCATTGGAAAGGTTATCCTCTCCCTTTTCCGTGCATATGTAGAACATCCAAAACAGAGTTTGTATGTGTCCTAAGCGTCCGTTTTAGTGCGTACTGCTCCTGGACTCCGAGTTGGACACGGTTTTGAGTTGGAGTCGGTTTCCATCTTCTTTGAATGTATTCTCTGGTTCTCCACGCCCCTAAACCTTCCTCCAATTACTCCTTGAACCACTCCATGAATCCTCTAAAATTAATTGTTGTGTGTGAATTCTATTGATTGCATCTTGTATGTTCAATGGAGTGTTGTGTATAGCCATAGGTGTGATGTCCTCAGCATCCTCCCCTTCTTGAATTGGAGTCGTCCTCGACTCAGGTTCATCTTCTCTCATGTGTGGGTCCATATGTGCAATGCCATCAAATCTTCTTGTATCCATGAAAGGAGGAGGCCAAGGTGGTGGACGACATAGTGAACCATCTTGATCTTGTCCATCAAACAAGAGCGCACATTCACTTGAGCCAGGATCCCAAACAAATAAACATTGAGCCATGTTTGTAGGTGCAATTATAACGTGCATGATCTCGTCATTCTCCCCTTCTTTATGACAAGCTGTCCTCAGCTTGCTCGTATGTCCAGGAAAGAGGCTTTTGGGGATAGTATGAGCGTTGTTCATATTGCACAACCGCAGTGAACAATGCTTCTCTTTTATTTGTTGTCCCAGCTGCAAGCAAAAAATACTAGAAAAATTTGAGAAGACATTATTATCATTAGTGCATTTATTTACTTTACCATGTTGTTGTAGCACAAAAGGAGCTTGCACATTTGAACATATGTAAACTTTATGCACCATAAATTCACCACTATCTTCATAGTTGCCTATAGCATGAAAAATATTTCTACTTAACAAAGGCAATTCAGATTGGGAAAATATTCTCCTCTCTACAATATCTAGATCACAATGAGTGTCAACCCAAAGTATTTAGAGAAGACAACAATCTCAGCTCATCAATTTCAATAGTAGCAGTGATCAAATTATGAATTTCAGAACAAGTAGGTGAATCCAAAACACAATCATCTAGTACATTAACTTGTTTTCGTATAGGTATAATAGAGTTATCAGCACACAACTCTTTCTTAGTGCAACGATCATCAGGAAAATCAACATGTGACAATGGAGTATAAATAAATAAACGATTCTACTAGTTGCTCCTCGAAAATAGCATGATTGGTAGAAAAATTCAGAACATTCAAAAACTTCTCACCTTTTGTATTTGTAGAATGTTATGCCTTACCATTTTCAGCGGTGATTTTGAGTGCATTATGAGTTGATCCATCTAAAATTTCACAAGTGTTGTTGAAAGCCTCGTTCTCTTTTGCATCATCTATATTATTTTCTATATTGTCCTGCAAAACGTTAGACACAAAAGGAGGTATGTCGGAGTGTGATTCCAGCAATTCTCCCGGTACTATCGTTGGTAGCCTGCGGAGTTTTGTTGTTCGATTAGGGCGCGTAGAGATTCAGAAGAAGGTGGTAATTTGACACGGGTATTTACGTGGTTCGGGCCGCCTAAGCGTAATACCCTACTCCACGGGTGTGTGTTGTTGTATCGAGCGTCTGAGCGCTTAAGTGTGAGAGAACAGAGTGTCTGGGAGTCTTAGGCACATATGGAAGCCTCCTGGGGTATCGCTCGGTTAGTCCTTTTATATCACAAGGATTGGCCGTTACACCATCAGCCTGGCCCGACATGTGGCCCTGGCGGTTACTGATGCTTAATACACAGTTAATGTACTTAATTCCCCGTAACAGCGTGATCACACGCCTTGATGGCGGCGTTACTGGTATTAAGGGTCCTCCGATCGTGTGTCATTAAGATAGCATTAATGACACATAATTGGGTCTTGAAGCTTTAATTGTTCCTTGAAGGTCCGAGCCGTTGGAGGTCCACTAGTGTGCTTGTTGAGGTTGAAGGTCCGGCGGTTGGACGCGTGGCAGCTCTGGAGCATACCGTCCTAGACGAGTAGGTCTGGTGTTGTTGTACACGCACTACCAGGATTCCGGTTTATTGCGACGAAAAAAATCGTTGCAATAGGTCAAAATTCGTCGCGGTAGGTTGTTGTCGCAACGAAATAGAACATTGCGATAGTTTTTCCGAATCGTAGCGATAATAGCCATGACAATAGGTTATTGCGATGACTTACATCCGTGGCAAATAGTATGGCATTGCGACGACTCCACGTTGGTGGCAAATAGTATGTGATAGGAAAAGATGATGCCCGATCTTCCGAAAGGTAATGGGTAAGTCGATTGATGGAGATCTCGACGTTGATGATCCGAGGCTCTCGAGTAGAACACGAACAGCCCCTGCAATCACTACACCACCGCTCCGTTGGTTATCAACCGTGCTTCACACGATTGACCTCGCCAAGAAGGCTAATCCCAGCAAGTGCAACCGAGAACACAAGCAAGAACGTAGAAGACACGATCTGAAATCGCGAAGTTGGGGTTTCACAAACTGTAGAACAGCGATATTATTAATCTATGCAAAACCCAATTGTTCATGGCAGCTACTAAGGAGTATATATAGGTGGTAGGACGTCCAAGGGGGTGTTGGGGTCGTGACCTAACCCTAACATACAAAAATAATGGACTTAGACTTGATACAAGGCCCAATGGCCCAATATGGTGGCGCAGCACCCTGACAGATTCTGTACTTGATTTTGTTTCGACGATTTCCGACGACTCCGAAGGAATTTTGACATGGGACCGGTGCCATTGGAAAGTTTATCCTCTCCCCTTTCCGTGCATATGTAGAACGTCTAAAACGGAGTTCGTATGCGTCCTGGGCGTCCGTTTTAGTGCGTACTGCTCCTGGACTCCGAGTTGGATACGATTTGGAGTTTGGTTCGGTTTCCATCTTCTTTGAACGAATTCTCTGGTCTTCCACGTCCCTAATACTCCCTCCAAGTACTCCTTGAACCTCTCCATGGATCCTAATCACAAATAAATCATTAAGTAGCAATTTATGTTCAAAAACATATAAGGAAATATATAAGAATGAGTTCACCTCTGAAATTAATTGTTGTGTATGAACTCTATTGATTGCATCTTGTATGTTCAATGGAGTGTTGTTTGTATCCATAGAAGTGATGTCCTCATCATCCTCCCCTTCTTGAATTGGAGTCGTCCTCGACTCAAGTTCATCTTCTATCATGTGTGGGTCCATACGTGCAACGCCATCAAATCTTCTTGTAAGCATGAAAGGAGGAGGCCAAGGTGGTGGACGGCATAGTGCACCATCTTGATCTTGTCCATCAAATAAGAGTGCACATTCACTTGAGCCAGGATCCCAAACAAATGAACATTGTGTCATATTTGTAGGTGCAATAATAATATGCATGATCTCATCATTCTCCCCTTCTTTATGACAAGCCGTCCTCGGCTTGCTCATATGTCCAGCAAAAAGACTTGCTTTGAGGGTAGAGTTTAGGCCCGAGTGAGCACTGTCCATATTGCACAACCGCAGTGAAAAATGTTTTTGTTGTCCCTGCTGCAAGGAAAAAATACTAGACAAACATGACAAGATATTATTAGCGTTAGTACATTCATTTACTTGACCATGTTGTTGCAGCACAAAAGGAGCTTCCTCATTTGAACATATGTAAACTTTATGCACCATAAACATACCACTATGTTCATATTTGCCTATAGCATAAAAAATATTTCTACTTAACAAAGGCAATTGAGACTGAGAAAATATTATCTTCTCTACGATATCTAGATCACAAAGAGTGTCAAATTCAATATAGCCCAAAGTATTTAGAGAAGATAACAATTTCAGCTCATCCCTTTCACATGTAGTGGGGATCAAATGCTTAATTTCAGCACAAGTGAGTAATAAAGTATCAAATTCATTTGGTTATTCTAGCATAGGTACAATATAATTATCAGCACACAACTTATTTTTGTTGTAAGAATCAGTAGGAAAATCAACTAATGGTAAATGTGTATTATGAAAAGGTTCATCTTGTTGCTGCTCATCGATAGTATGATTGGTAGCAAAATTCAGAACATCCAAAAACTTTGTATTTGTAGAATGTTTTGCCTTACCATGTTCAGCAGTGATTTCGAGTGCATTATGAGTTGATCCATCTAAAATTTCACAAGTGTTGTCAAAAGCCTCGTTCTCTTTTGCATCATCTATATTATTTTCTATATTGTCCTGCAAAATGTTAGACACAAAAGGAGGTGCAACAAGAAATTTCTCCTCAAATTGCTGAATTTCTTCTTTGCACATAGATACATTAGCAAAAGTTTCTCGCATAAGAATTTTCGTTTCTTTCCATGTTCGAGGTTTTTCTATATCGCTTAAGTTGTCCCACCAAGTTAATGCACAATCAACTAACGCACTAGAAATATTTCTAATCTTCCTCCTCTCACATATATGACATTTTCCAAAAATTTTATCTAACTCTATTTCCCAAGCAATATATTCATCATAACCAAGACCATCATAAGAAGGAAAGATGGGAGAATGTAATTACTTCTTGTGGAAGGTGTTATAAAGGTGGTCTGAATGTCATGTGAATCCTTGGTTGATGTTTGATTTTTAGTGAGCAACTCCATCGCCGTCTTCATCATGTCCATCATCTCAGCATATAATGCATGATTCTTGCTTTTACCTGACATTGTTAGTAGCAAACAGAAGACAACACAAAAAATATGTTATCCCTATCAACTACAAAGGATAATGGAAAAGTGGAAGTGGAATCACACACTCTCAAGCATCTTACCACGCTCTTACAAGTGTTCTTACCGACACTGCAGGTGACAAACGGTGGACGGTATGAAGAAACCAATGAAGCGTGGGATGATTGCAAAGGTGTATCGATTCTGCTCAAGAGTAAGATGTAGCTTGGATGGCACTTTCTATGTAGCAAGGATTAGCAACAATGAAATCAGATAGTAAAGTTTAATAAGTGTCCAAAGTATTTGTCAAAGTTGCTGGCCTAAATGTGTTCCTAGTAGTTCAAGCTAGCAAGACATGAGACAAAACTAGATGACACAAAGAATGCAAGCACTTCTGTTTTTTTTATTGTTTTTTTCTCCTTTTTTGTGCGGCTTTTGTATCTTCTTTTGCACTTGCCTTTTTCTTTTTTCTTCCTTTTTTTTCAGAATGTGCTGCAAAAGAAGAACACAATGCAAACACTCAAAGATATCTCGTATGTCTGTTACAGATTTTCTGCTCAATGTTCTAAGGACAATTAAGCACCTTTATAGTCCCCAAATCTAAAAACTTTGAACAGAAGTATTATATATCTATCTCTCCTCTTTAATTTCAGTATATGGAAGATCTATTTTGGATAAGAACAATGGGAGATATTGCCCCCGAAATACAGACTGTTCAGAATTTCTAGATCAATAACAGATTCAGCTCTAATGCAATTTCGACATCGATAACTATATTTTCTGGGAGAGTGATGAATAATAAATTTATAGAAAACTTCTTAAGCTTTCCAGAAAGTACAAGAACTCTAAAATCCGAGTTCGTATGAGCGAGATATGATGAAAATACCGAACTGGACAGAGGCGAATCTAATCTGGACGTGATGACGTGATTCAAAAGGATGAATCACACAATGCAAAACTCAAACTAAGACCAAAAACACTTTCTAAACCAGCAATATGACTCAACCACGGACACAAACTCAACAAAACCAAACTGAATAACAAAGTTGCAAAGGCTCAATATGGTTTGGACAAAGTAATGAACAGATCTACTAAACTGTAAGTTTTTTTGTGGATTTTTTGTGGACTCTAGGTATGAAAAACAAAACTAATGTAATGGATAGATGAATTACCTAACGGGCAACCTGGAAATCTGATACCAATTGATAGGAAAAGATGATGCCCGATCTTCCAAAAGGTAATGGGTAAGTCGATTGATGGAGATCTCGACGTTGATGATCCGAGGCTCTCGAGTAGAACACGAACAGCCCCTGCAATCACTACACCACCGCTCCATTGGTTATCAACCGTGCTTCACACGATTGACCTCGCCAAGAAAGCTAATCCCAGCAAGTGCAACCGAGAACACAAGCAAGAACGTAGAAGACACGATCTGAAATCGCGAAGTTGGGGTTTCACAAACTGTAGAACAGCGATATTATTAATCTATGCAAAACCCAATTGTTCATGGCGGCTACTAAGGAGTATATATAGGTGGGAGGACGTCCAAGGGGGTGTTGGGGTCGTGACCTAACCCTAACATACAAAAATAATGGACATAGACTTGATACTAGGCCCAATGGCCCAATATGGTGGCGCAGCACCCTGACAGATTCTGTACTTGATTTTGTTTCGACGATTCCTGACTACTCCGAAGGAATTTTGACATGGGACCGGTGCCATTGGAAAGTTTATCCTCTCCCCTTTCCGTGCATATGTAGAACGTCCAAAACGGAGTTCGTATGCGCCCTGGGCGTCCGTTTTAGTGCGTACTGCTCCTGGACTCCGAGTTGGATACGATTTGGAGTTTGGTTCTGTTTCCATCTTCTTTGAACGAATTCTCTGGTCTTCCACGTCCCTAATACTCCCTCCAAGTACTCCTTGAACCTCTCCATGGATCCTAATCACAAATAAATCATTAAGTAGCAATTTATATTCAAAAACATATAAGGAAATATATAAGAATGAGTTCACCTCTGAAATTAATTGTTGTGTATGAACTCTATTGATTGCATCTTGTATGTTCAATGGAGTGTTGTTTGTATCCATAGAAGTGATGTCCTCATCAGTATGGTATTGTAACAGTTTAACGTATTGCGACGATTTAACGTATTGCAACGAAAATAACGGTGTTGCAACAATGTCACGTTCGTGGCAAAAAGTATGGTATTGCAACGACTCCACGTTCGTGGCAAATAGTATGGTATTGCAACGGTTTAACGTATTGCAACGATTTAATGAATTGCAACAAAAATAACGGTGTTGCAACGATGCCACATTCGTGGCAAAAAGTATGGTATTGCGACGCCTCCACGTTTGTGGCAAATAGTATGGTATTGCAACGGTTTAACATATTGCGACGATTTAATGTATTGCAATGAAAATAATGGTGTTGCAACGATGCCACATTCGTGGCAAAAAGTATGGTATTGCGACGACTCCACGTTCGTGGCAAATAGTATGGTATTGCAACGGTTTAACATATTGCGACGATTTAACGTATTGAACCGAAAATAACGGCGTTGCAATGATGCCACATTCGTGGCAAAAAGTATGGTATTGCAACGACTCCATATTCGTGGAAAATAGTATAGTATTGCAACAGTTTAACGTATTGCGACGATTTAACGTATTGCAACGAATAGTACGTTATTTGCGATGATTTCACATCTGTGTTGATAAGTACGGTATCGCGACGATTTCATACTCGTGGAGAATAGTATGGTATCACGACGTTTTCACATTCGCGGTGAATAGTACGGTGTTGCAACGATTTCACACTGTAGTGAATAGTACGGTATGGCAACGTTTTTACATTTGTGGCGAATAGTATGGTGTTGCAGCGATTTCACATCCGTGGCGAATAGTACGATATCGCGACGATTTCACACTCGTGGCGAATAATATGGTATCGCGACGTTTTCACATCCGCGGCGAATAGTACGGTATCGCGACGATTTCACACTCGTGGCGAATAATATCGTATCGCGACGTTTTCACATTCGTGGCGAATACTATGCAACGATTTCACTTTCGTGGCGAATAGTACAGTATCGCGACAATTTCACACTCGTGGCAAATAATATGGTATCGCGACGATTTCACAGCCGTGGCCAATAATACGATAATGCAACGATTTCACGTTCATGGCGAATAGTACGGTATTGCAACGATTTCAAAACCGTGACAACAGTACTGTATTGCAACGATTTCTGATGTGTGGCAATAGGTTCGTAATGCAACATATTCAAATCTGTTGCAACAGGGTCGTAATGCGACGTTCTCTGGGTGGTGGCAATAGCAGTCTAGTGCAACGCTTTTTGATCGTAGCCAAATGTTTGTAGTGCAACATTTTATAATTTGTGGCAATAGCTAGCTTCCTATTGCAACAGTTTATTTTCGTCGCAAATATCTGTTAATGCCATGTTTTATAATTAGCGGCACTAGAATCCTAATGCACCAGGTTTGAAAATTAGTGGCAATAGAATCAATTTATTCACACACGATATTTCTGTCGACTTAACAACAAACATCCAGCAATTGATGCAACACTCAAGGACCCTTGCGTCGTTGTGAGACGATGTTATTTACAGTTTTTTCAGGTTGCAACATTGTACCCATTAAAATAGCACCGCGACGAGTTGTACTATTAGGAATAGTTTCTTGAACATCCAGCTTCGACTTGGTGCGAGCAGAAGCCTTTTGTGGAGTTGCTGCTAGCCGTTGTTGATTTTGCAAGCTCTCCATCATTCTGCGCATGTCTGCTAGCTCCTTTTCTTGTCATGCAGAATTGGCTGCCATCTGATCATGTAAAGCCTGGACTTCCTGGTTGAGTTGTTCATTTTCCTGGACGAAGCCATCCATCTGGGAGGTCATATAATCATTTCTTCCTTCCAACTCTTGCACCTGAGAGTTGAGGTCTTCATTTCTATTTTGCAAGGATCGAACTTGCTGGTCGAGCTGGTCAGACATCTGGATACGCAGTCTTTCAGAAACATTAGGTTTAGCCATATAACCACGCCCCCGAAACTGTGGTCCTCCAGAACCGGTTGGGGATATATAAGTAAGCTGGAAGATGTTGTTTCTTTCCTCATCTGGGATTGGGACTCCCAGTCAGCTTCCTTGACATTGATTTGGGCACGTGCCTGGGTCTATAAACAAAAAGGAAAGTCACATGTACATTGCAAATATTTATTTAAATGGGGACTGTTTGAAGTGTTTCTCACATGTACATCTTTTGCCTGCTCGTTTTCCATTGACCGTTCTTCACATGGCTTGCCTCCCACAATTCTATGTCATCGGGTTCTTTTCCGGTCTCTGGGTCTCGCTACATCAAATACAAGTAAAATTTGAGTGAATGATTGCAGTGCAACATAAAAGCATGATTTAGTTTTCATACCTTCTCGTAACTAAGTTGGGCGTAGGATTTCGAGCCAAGCAAGTGTTTTGTCTTTCGAGTACTTTGATTTTGTGTATTGGTTCTGCTTATTGACTGCAATTTTAAGAATTAATTTCACGAATGGGTGTTATCAAATAGTTTTTGTAGGATATGAAGGTATTAGAAAGCTAGCTGACCTTGAACCGCTCGGACCCAAAATAGTCCATAAGAGCTAACCAATCGGAATCTGCTACGTTAACAGGCTTGTTTTGTATACGTTCCTCATCGGTCGAATACTTCTTATAGGTGGCATGCAATGTTGATCGCCACCCCTTGTAGCGCTCATCAGCAATCTTCAATATTTTTCTTCTGGTATCATCTGTGTCCTCCAAGTCCCAGGCATTCTGTACATTGTATATCACACTGTTATAAACGTACAGATGGAGGTCGCTACAAAAAATACTTATGTGGGGTGTCACAACACTAACCAGAATATCTCTCACTATATCGCTCTTTGAAGTATCGCCAACCTCTGCCCACTTCCTTACACCAGCGAGGGGTGCATTTTTTGTTGTAATAACCACATCATCGACAAAGTGCCGCTGATTAGGACCAACCGCAGCACCCAACCTATCGGACCACTGAATTTGTAGCTTCCGATTCTGATCATTCGTTCTATTTGTAGATGCTAGATAGCGCAATTTAGCAACCTTAAGTCCTTTAGCAACCCCTCTTCCAAACTTATTTCCTTCTGTTAGTGTCATTTAAACAGTAAATGTTTAAAGCAAATTAGCAACTGACCAGGCCTAGTATCATGTACAAATAGTGTGAAAGAAGTAGAAGTATGATGTTTTACCATCTTCAGGACGAGTGCGGCAAATACGAGCGTGGGAACACCGTGTCGCAACAGCATTTTGCTCCATATTGGGCGATGCATCGACTTGTTGACTTCTTTGTTGCTGTCCATACCCTACAATCAGGCATCAGGCAGTAGTTACTGGCGCTACAGCACCCGTAGTACTGCAGGGGATTTTCAGTCCAGCTGCAAAGCAGGCAAGACAGTAGCTGGCGATGCTAGAGAAAGAGAGGGTTCGCCGGGTGCTCATCCTCTGCAGTACTGCTGGTTCGGTCTGACCGGCATCAGCAGGAGCGCGTCTTGAGGCGAATAGGTGGCAGGGCGAGTAATGGACGTCAGCGGTATTAGCAGGTAGAGGATGCAAGACAGATGAGGCGGGCAGCTTGCGATGTTTAACAAAGCTAGGGTTCGGTCTAGCAGTGCAGTGACCACATTTAAGTCAGAGGATCAACGTACAGATCACACCGGTGATCTCACGTGACTTATGTTTTTACTGCAGGCGATGTAGTAAAGATCCAACGGTGTGATTCCGTTGGATCTTTACTGCATTGCATGCAGTAAAAACGTATAAGTCAGGTGATCTGCGTCCATTGATATCACCCCAGAGCAAGTCTTGAGGCTAGGAGGACAGTGTGGCGGATCTAGGAATTAAATTTAGGTGGATTGCATACTGATATTTTGCTCTGCATGTTAGCATCTCACCCTAAAGTGCTACTAGAACGGATACATGAATATAATCTTGCGTTAATTACCAGACATCAGCAACGCATTTGGCAGTGTAAAAAACAGAATTGAGATCATATAAGCAGCAATGAACCCTCATGTACATGCATCTCTGAACTATATGATGCTAACATTTCTTAGTGGACAGGGGTTAATGATATTGGACTATTTTTCCAGGGTATGCCATGTCATATGGGGCATAGCATGTAGGTACGCCGTAATGGCCAGGGGTTTCGGGCGGCGGGGTCATCATGGCATGCGAACGATGGGACGTGGAGATGGAGGGAGACGCGTCGGGGAGGACAGTGAAGTGACCACCAGCAGGGCGTGGGCGCCAGCCGATGCCGGAGTGACCGACGGCGACATGGGATTGCGGGCGGCGGGGTCATCATGACACACGAAGGATAGGACGTGGCGATGGTCGAGGGAGATGCATTTCTGAGGACACTGAAGTGAGCAGCAGCAGGGCGTGATCGCCGGTGCCGGAGTGGCGGCGGCGAGGGAGCCCAGCGTGCGCATGTAGGCATCAATAAATCACATCATCACATATACTCACCAGCAGGGCGTGGGCGCCGGCCGGTGCCGGAGTGACCAGCGGCGACAGGGGTTTGCGGGCGGCGTGGTCATCATGACACATGAAGGATGGGACGTGGCGATGGTGGAGGGAGACGCGTCGGGGAGGACACTGAAGTGAGCAGCAGCAGGGTGTGGTCGCCGGTGCCGGAGTGGCCGGCGGCGAGAGAGCCCATCGTGCGTGTGTAGGCATCAATAAATCACGCCATCACATATACTGATTAACTGTTAACTGGGACTAGGAAACTACAATCGCAATGCTAAAATATTTAGTAGAGCCCGGTACATATTTATACTCGTAGTACCAGCATGGGATGACGAATCTCGGGGTTCCTGAGCATCAGGTGCTGCAATATTCTCTGCAAGGAATTAACGTGTTATAAATATGTGTATTTTGATAGTAAGCACATTTATAGTTATACCAGGTGCGTGTTGCCCATCACGATTACTTGTAGACGACATGACGGTTTGGTGTCTTGTTTCTAAAGTAAAGAGTATATATAGTAAGTAACAGTGATAACGTCAGATTACATGAGGATGTGTATTTTAGATCGGGCGGTGTGGTTGCTATGAACTAAAAATGTTTGTTTTGAACGGAGGAATTAGAAATGGAGTAGGAAAAAAACCGTACAATCCGAGAATGAAAAACAAGAAAAACGTGTATAAACCGTGGGAACTGAAAATCTTAGGAATACAAGTTTGGAACACAGGAATGAGAGTACAACATTGGGAGTGGTTGATAAGATAACCCTAGCGTCATTTACTTCTAAATCAAGAAATTACATAGTACATGCGGTTTTTAATAGTTATCTTTCCTGACATGGAAATGTACTAGAAATACACTACCATAAACTATCGGAGCGACATTTATTTCGGGGCAGAGGTGTAGTGTATTTTATATATGGAAATTAGAATGCAATCAGATGCTAGGGTAAAATAAAAAGATGAATCGACTGTAGGATGCAGATCTAACCATTGAGGATAGTTGATTGCACGATTGCACCATTAATCAGATTTTATACTAGACATTCATGAAACATAAGAGCATATAAGGAGTTGGGATGACAACTAGGAATGAACTGGCTGCAGCTGTTGGGACGACAACTAAAGCGATAAGGAGGGAGTAGCTCTATAAAAAGACGGCATGGATCGTGTAGAACTTACGTAGTACAAAACTGGAGTCCGGGATGTCGCAGGGCGGGGTCGGCGACGAAGAGGTTCGGTAGAGCCCGTCAAACTTGGTCGCTCGACGCTGTACCCACAGTCACCACCACCACTCACACGGGAATTTCTTAGGAATGCAAGTTTGGAACACAAAACTAAGAGAAGAACATGTGTGCTGGGAACGGAAGCCACTGCGGATTAGAGGGAGACGCACATTTATATTCGTCGTGGCTAGCTACAAATGGGCGGGACTGGAATTTTGGGCGCACGGAGTGAAGTTTCAATTGTGAAAATCTCAATTGTGCGCGCCAAGAAGAACGAAAATTTTTTCGAGGAACCGCTACCTGTCTTTCATCTTTGTTTTCATGGAGATGTAAAAGCAGTCATGTGGTAGTGGGACATTCCAAAAAAAATACGAACAAAAATATGAATCGCCAAATGTATCATTGTGCTAATGCAAACGACATGCAAATACAGAGAACACCCAAGTCCATGAAAGGAGGATGGCAAATCCATGGTCTAGTAAAAGGTAAACAATCAGCAGTTTATATATAACATTCATCGCAATGAAATGATAACATATACAGAGTATATACTACTACAAAAAAAAACATTTTCCCCTGTGATGTCTAATCTTCAGGCCGTCGACCCAAAGCCGCCTGTGATACGAGTATCACAGGTACATACGATATATATATATCAACAATGTCATCGGATATTAGTTACAATGGATAAAGTACTTTTCATGCACCTGTTGCATCAGGCGATGGACTAGTTAGCAATTTAGATGACGTAATTTCCTAATCAAGTTAATTATGCATCATGTCTGTTGTTAGTTCTATTACTTGTAAGCATAATGTTTACCGGATTTCATTCATTCTGCGACAAGAAATATAGACGGTCCCAAGTTACAAACATATAGGAGATGTTTTCGATAAAAGAAGTTTTTCGATACTGCATATATATAACACATTGTTCATGAACATAAAGACATATTTCATTAACAAACAAGTAATAGGAAAACACGTAGTAGACAGCAAGAACAAGATAAACTACACCTAATACTACTCTACTCAGAGATCACGAAATAGATAAACTACTCCTAATACTACTCTACTGGGAGAAAACCACATTATCCTCCTCCGCCGCTGCCGCCTCCTCCGCCTCCGCCGCCAGTGCCACCTCCTCCTCCTCCGCCGCTGCCGCCGCTGCCGCCGCATCCGCCTCCGCCGCCACTGCCGCCTCCTCCTGCTCCTCCTCCGCCGCTGCTGCTGCTTCCATAGCCGCGTCCACCTCCGCCTCAAGAGACGCCTCCTGCTCTGCCTCCTCCGCAGCCGCCGCTGCCCAAGCCGCCTCATACTCCTCAACCTCCGCCACAGTCCGAAGCTTCCCGGCGACGCGGTGCTTAATCTTCAAGAGGCCCTCTACCCCAGCAACCTCCGCGATCGTCTCGTGGAGGGCGTCGAGACGACCGGCCACAGTCATCAACCCGTAGCAGTAGTGGCTCGCGGTGTCCATGCTCGTGTGGAGGGGAAGGGTCCCAAGACCCAGACAGTGACACAAGCGATCTGTGTCGGAAAAGACCTTCCGCGCCACTGCGTTGAGCGCTAGTGCGCTATGAGCGGCGGCGGACTTGGCGTCGGTGGCCACCTTAAGGCGCCGATCGAGTTCGTCGATGCGGTCGGTGAGGAGTCTGAGAGTCTGCTCAACCCAACCGGGATGAGGAAGTGCAGGCGCCGCGGGCGGAGATGCGGGCGCCGCCATCAGTTCCACCGGCATTGCCGGCGGCGATGGAAACGGAGAAGGAGGTTCGGAGGACGTCGATGGCCTAGAGCGCTTCGGTGCGGGGCTATCCATTTGTGTGGCGACGGAGGTGCAGAGAAAGAGCGAGAGGTGGTCGACGGTGGCGGGGGGAGAAGTTTAGAGGCTAGGATCTAAGGAGTGGTGCAGCAGAGAAGCAAGAGGATGGTGAGCCTTTATAGCGGGTCGTCGTCTAAGCAGGCATGTCGAGATGATCGGACGCTAGAGGAAACGACGCTTAATTATGAACCGGTCGGTGGCCCCGGTTTCCTCGAAACCGCGGTTTGCATCCTCTCGGTCCCAACGGCTCGACATGTCCCATTAGGAGTAAATTTACACGCGGGGAGAAACAATTTTTTCATTATATAAAAAAAATCCGTCCGTTCCTAAGCCAACTTCGTGACCGCGCGTCCGTGCCAGGGGACGCCTTGCAGCGAACATGGGCCTAGTCCTGCACGCATTAGCGAGGTTTGAGGTATATATATGTGCATGCATGTTAGTGTTGTTAAACATGACCGAGGTGTTTTAATTCTAGCTATGTCTAACATGCACGGACCGCAAACATGATCAACCAATTACACTACGTAAGAAACCCAAATAGGAGACAACGATGGGCGATAGATCGGATGTCCATCGATCACAAAGTGATGCAAGATGCGCTTAAAGTCATTGTTTGTCTCCTTTAGCTTTGCAATTACAAATCAAGACGAGCTTCAAACCTTAAGATCTTTTGTTTTTGTCCAATTTGCTCGGTTCACTTGTGACAGATTAACACATCACTAAACTTAGAGCACATTCACTTGATTGAAATCCAGAAATTCTAACACACCAGTATTCATTGACACGAATGAACACATATATATTACAAAATACAAGAAATATGTACAAGAACAGAATTGAAGCTAAACATGTACAAGAACTCCTAAAACTACAAAAGAAATATGTACAAGAACTCCTAAAACTATTATGTTGGCCCCGCCTCCTCCGCCCTCTCCCCCAACTTCTCAAACCACAACAAGCGGTCCTCCTCATCCTCGTCGTCGTCGTCGTTGTCGTGGTGGTGGTCACCGTCGTCATCGTCGTCGTCTTCGTCATCATCATCGTCATCGTCGTCGTCCTCGTCCTCCTCCTCCTCCTCCTCCGGCGACGATGCAGCACGAGAGTGGGCCGGCTGCTCCGGCTGAGCCGATTGCTCCGGCTGCACCGGTGGCTCCGGCTGCACCGGCGGTGGAACCCCGCCGTGACAAAAGTTCCTCTTCGTCGCCACCACCAGGGCACTACGGCCCTCGGCGCCGAGCTCCTGGGCCATCGTCCCAGACAAGATGTCCAGGCGATCGGCCACACCCGTGAGGGCATAGAGGTAGCGGCCGGTGGTATCCATTCCCGGAAACTCGGGAAGGGTACCAAGATCCAAGGCGTCCAAGGCCCGAGACGTACTATTGTACGCCTCTCGTGCCATAATGAGGCGCTGGTTGTCGTTCACCCTCTCGGGGGAGCTGCAGCATATCCGCTTGCAGGGTGGCTGCCTCGGCGGGCTAGGAGGCGGAAGGTTGGCCATGGTTGTGGTGGTTCGTCGGCGTCGGGCTAGGAGCTGGAACGATGGAAGAAGAAGAAAGGAGTACAAAAGTTTTGTGCTTGTACATAACCGACGACGCGCCTATATGGTTTGTGCGGAGTAGACGAGGGAGCGGTTCGTTTCCCGCGCATTGAACTCTTTGCAGACCTCGTGCGGCGCAATTAAACCACTGTGGAAGACAATCTTCAGAGATCCTTCCGTCTCTCTTGTGGAACCGAATCCCCTGCAGTACTGCAGGCGCATTAGAGGTCACTGACATGTGGGCCCTATGCTCTGTGGGACTCACATGCCAGTGACTTCTAATGCACCTGCAGTACTGCAGGGGATTTCAGTATCCATGTGGAACGTCGCGCACGCGTCCCTGCACCACGACTTCTTAACTTCTCTGCATACCTCGTGTGGCGCTTCAGTTACTCGGCGCACTGGAAAGGCCAGCGGCGAGATCTCCGGGCCCGGCGAGCCCCGCCACAGCGGTGCCGTGCGTGCGCCCTCGGCGCGAGGAAGAAAGGGTCTGTGATGTTGGTTTTCTTGTTTCGTGATGTTGTTTTTCTTGTTTTGTAGTAGTATTGTTTTATGTTAATGAACTCAATGTCATTGTTCCTCTGTGAAGACCTTTTACCGTAGCCGGTTTCTACCATAATAGTAACTGCCTGAGATAATTAGGTTATCACATATGGTTCTTTACTTGTATCTAGCCGTCTTTGATAATTATTTTTCACAGACATGCCTAGCTGTTGGTTAATAACCGCCTATAATAAGGTATAACCTATGCAGTACTACTACTGTTATTTCTAATTTCCAGGTCAATTCAATATAATCATAGAACGAAAATCAATAATATCATCAAAGAACAAAAGTCAACAATATTATCATCACAGAAGTCAATTTCACTAAAACAATATGCATATGTACAACTTACAGATACAATTCATCTCAAAGTTTACAAGTTTTCACTAAAAACTGTTTCTATTGGCATAGTCGCAAAGTTCTGGCACATCAGTTGCTGTACCATGGTCATCAAAGAACTCTCCTCTTTTGTGCAAAATTTCGTGACGAATGAATTGACAGAGTTCAGCAGCAATCCTGTCGGCTCCTCCACTAGGAATACTTCTACAAACCGGCCATTCTTCGTTCAGATTCTTCGTGTGCTACAATATAACACATAACAAGGTTTAGAATGTATTGGTTTGAACAATCTCAAAGTATAGATCAAAGTGAGAATATACAGGAATTTATTTGGTATTTTTGGAGCAGTTGTACTATGAGCAATTGAATTTTGAAGTTGGAATCAAAATATTAAAATAATGTTTCTAGTAATATTGAACAGCAGATAATATAAGTATTAAACTATGCTAGTTACAATGAAAATGAAACACAAAAGTAAGAAAATAAGGTATCGACATTAAGGATAACTTACATCCTCACGATTCACTCTATATACGCCGACGGTCCGAAGATGCTCGCATACATAATACCCGCATAAGACACTCCCAGCAGGCTGCTTCGGACAAGCATAATACGTTTTAATGTCCAATGCATTTGTATTGGAAGGTCTCTCACCGCCAAGTCGTTCCGCGTAAAACCACCAAGCGCTGTAATACAAGAAATGTCATATAAAACTTGTCAACACATTCTAAATGTGCGTAAATTAAAATTGTTGAATAAACGTACAATTTCAAAATGGAAAGGAAATCTTTGTAATGATCTGGTGAGAAATCGGCCGAGTCCAAGACTGTTGCCATTCCCTGCGTTGGCTTGATGAAGATCATTATGTAGTGATTACTGCAAACATACAAACACATGTGTTAACAATTACCAATAATTGCTATTTCAATGTCATGTGTCGAACTTACTCGAAGTGGTACGGAGCCTTTACGAGGTCCTTGCCGTCTCTGACAAAGTTAAACATCGCATGTCCTATGTAAGCTGCAACTTCTGTACTTTTATCCTTCTTAAGTTTTGTGATTGCTTTTTCAAAATCTTTTTTTTCATGTGTTTGAACTGTGTTGAGTCTTGATCCGCCTGGACGTCGAATAGCACCTTTGCAATCCTAGTAGGGTCAAGATACCTGTCTTGCGCTCCAACCTTTCATTATCCATGTATTGCGTCCTATTGAAGAAGTCTAGAATTGTTATAATCTCATGAAATGCGTATGCGTGTAGTAAGAAAAGCAAATACAAAATATTAGAGCACTTACAAGCACCAGACGAGCAGCGGGTTGATTTTGAGCATGCCCCGATGGAAAAGGGCATGCAGCTCTTCAAATAAAATGACTCGTCTATCCACTCCAGTGCTCCAGAATGCTTCTTTTGGAATACGAAATGTGATGCAATTAAGACCATATTTTGTGCTGGCAAGGATGTACCACTCATACATTCTTCTGAGCTGGACGGGTTGTTTGCTAAGTTGTACGGATGTCATGAACGGCTTCCCATTCTTAAATTCAGGAGGAACATCCTCAAGCTTGTATATTGGAACTCCTGGTTTAACTAAAGCCGTCCGCCGATTATACATGACACCGTCTTCTTCCCACTCCTCGATATCTCCTAATGATGGATCATGAGTAGAACGAGATGCACTTGATTTTATAATATTTTCCTTCATAGTTTCCAAATATTTTGACACTTCTGATGAAGGTTTCTTATTTTCGTATGAGGTAACTTTGATAGGCACTGATGATCGAGGAGTAGTCGCCGGAAGTTGGACACTGGCTTGTTGTTGAACCTGTTGTTCAACTGATTGCTCTTTACTCCCACCAGTTGGCTCTAGTACTACTTCAAGCTGTTGCTCAACTGGTTGCTCTTTACTAGCAACAGCTTGCTCTGGTACTGCTTGAAGCTGTTGTCCAACTTGTTGCTCTTGGATATCATCCTTGCTGAGACATAGGGGGAGTGGATCTTCCTGGACTGGGAGTGGATCTTCATGCACTTTCGCCTTAGAGGATGGGGTTGCAGTATTTGGAGATGCGACGGGGCTAGAAATTGGCTCATCGTCCAACACGATATCGCGTTGGTGCCAAAGGATTAATTGGTTGACAGCCTGCCCCAGAGTCGCGATCCCCTCAGGTGTGACATGGTCTATTTCATAATCTTCATAATCATTATCAATGATCTGAAGAACTTGCACCACAGCGTAATACAACGGAAGTGGATTCCCGTTGAAGTCACGATCAGGCTTTGCCATAGCAGTGGCAACCTGTTTGGTTTTGTTCCCTGCTCTGCCTATCGGGACAAGAAGACGACAAGATTTGTCGTTAGCAATATCATCGACAGGTAACTTATGGGTTGACCCTGAGCCTGGCAGGGAACAAACGCTACTAGGGTAGGCAGTTGGAGATACTAATTGCTCCTTTTACACCAGAACCATCACTGTACTTGGTGCCACTAATTGTCTCGATTGTCTAAGTTGTTCCATTATTTCTTGCATATTTTCTTTGACCTTTTGAGCAATCGTTTCATCAAGTGTTTTCTTAAACTTCATACGTCTTCTATATGTGTCTTTATCTTTAGGGAAACCATCTAGCCAAGACATTTGAGAAGAGACCGCTCGAACCCGTCCGCTGTGTTCGCGGTTTCCTAAGATAGCGGTAAGTTGGTCATTCTCCCTCTTCGGCTTGAAGAGACCCTTCTGTTGCTTTTCAATTACTTTTTTCATTTTATCCTCTACTTCATTCAGAGAGTCGGGCTTTTCAAGTTTGCCCTCGCTGGTCAAACCTGACCGAGCAAAGACCCAGCGTTGAGTTTGCTCATCGCAGACCCCAAGCGACGATGGTATTTGCTCTTTTTTGCAAGCTCTGACCTAGTTGCACTTAGAGCTTTAGCATCAGGTGTGCTCTTTTGACGAACAATCTCTTGCCACTGAGCTTGTGTGATTTTTCCCATCTTCCTCGGGCTAGGGACCTTATCGGCCTTAACATAAGCATTCATTTCACTCTTCCAACATCAAAACTTCTTGCCGCAAGAGACCAATGTTGCTTTCTTTACAGCTTCTTCTGTGCCTTTCAGGAACTTGAATTGTTTCTTTATCCTTTCCCACAACTCATTCTTGGTCTGCTCGAGTAATTTCCTCCAATTCTCGGTTGTGATCGTCACAACCTCCCTAACAAGAAAACTGCATGCATTATGGTACTTGGTAACTGAATCCAGTTGTTCTTGGGGAAGCCCACCTAGACCGACCCTTGTTATGTACATGATGCGGTCCAATGGACCCTTATTGGGACCTCGTTTCCACTTGAGTGAAGTTGAGGATTCATCCACTAGAGAACCTTCTGTGATTTTAGGAGCCGATGTCACCTCATTGTCTTCATGATTAATCTAGGTAGAAAAAAATTATAAGACTTCGTATACTTGACAACCAACATTAACTTGAACTGCTGAAGTTAAGATTCATGATCCATATCTCGTCGGCGGGATCATATTTCGGGTCTAGATCCACTGAAGTCTTTTTAATTTTTATATTCGGAAAAGGTTCCGATGGACTGTGATAGGAGCCTGAACTGCTGGAGTCAGTAAACTCCATATTGTCTTCTTTATTGTTACTACCAGGACCAGTCTTCTTAGGGCTTTCCATGCTAGAATTAATAAGACAAAAAATCTAATAAATGGCATATTAACTCTACATGAAGTGTTGTATGAAGAAAAAGATGGAAGCATTCTAGGATTTGATAAGGCATTCTAGGGTTTAAGGCGACTGACCAAAAGGTTCCTATACATTGCGAGGGTGACAAGCATGTTAAAGTTGCTCACCAGCAATGGCAATTTTATCTTCTTATTCTAAATAGGCTAGCTTCGTTCAGAGTGGTGACCACGTTCTTGAGGTTTACTAGGTAGCACCTAGCTCCGGACCTATAACTGATCAAGCAAGGGACAAAAAGCAAATCCTCCAGCCTTTTTCTAGTATCAAGAATCGCAAAGTGTGGCACTTGGATTTGGATGGTGAGGTCAGGCGAGGTGAGGTAGCTGCAGGCGAGAAGAGACACTCTTTTTCAGCAATGAGGGCGTACCTGGAAGTGACTAGGTCGAAGCTCGGCGGCGACGGCGAAGCTCGGCGGCCTACTTGGAAGTGACGAGGGCGAACACTTGGCTGCCGAGGGTATATATAAACTCCAATTTTCTCATGTGGATTTTAAGTATCGACCGTCTGAGAAGATGCTTACCTCAGGTGGGTTTTACTTACCAACCGCCTGAGAAGATAAAATTATCTTAGGCGGTTGGTTAGTAACATACGAGATAAACATCTTCTCACGCGGTTATTAAGTACCAACCGTCTATGAAGATATTTACTTCTTCTTAATTAATATTCTTGATTAAATGTGGGTCCTTTAAAAAGGCAAAATTCCACTTTCTTGTAATATTATTGATATGTAAAGGTTACAATTAAATTTCACTTCAGAAATCATTTGAAATTGGTCAGAACATAAAAAACACACAACAAATGCTATTTTTCATTTTTCTACCTTGATGAATATAATGCTTTTTTCATTTATTTTTTCAGTGGACATTTTTACTCATCATACCAACCTCTATGAATTTTTTCAGATTTTTTAAATTTTTTTGAATCAATGTGTCTTCATAATTTGATGAACGCCTACATAAAGACCCCTCACCAACCTCCTGTGAAGACGTGTCGACGACCGTGCACGACCTTTCTTTTCCCCGAGGCGCGACCTTTCAATGCGCGGTAAACCAACTGCTCCATCTTCCACTCCGCGCGGCCTTAAAGACGCGCTATCACTCGTTAGTTCTCCACAAGTGTGTTGCTCACTTTGAATCCTCTTCTTTTCTTCGTCTTCCTCCGCTCTGACGACCCAACACCACTATGGCCGATCTTCCGCCGCCAAGCCCTCCAAAGGAGCCACCTTGCAAGAAACTATGTTGTAGCTCCCCCGAGAGGTTCAACACCCAGCAGCGCCTCCTGATGGCGCGAGAGGCGTACAAAAATACGTCTCGCGCCATGAGTGCCTTGGGGTTGGGTACCCTTCCAGAGTATACTGGAATGGGTACCATCGGCCACTACCTCTACGCTCTCACGGGGGTGGCTGCTCGTCTCGACATTCTGTTCGCGACGATGGCCCAGGTTCTTGGCCCCGAGGGCCGTAGAACGCTGGTGGAGGCGACGGCTAGCAACCTCGGGGTTCCACCGCCGGTGCAGCCGGTGCAGCCGGTGTAGCCGGTGCAACCGACCCCTATTGCACCGGCGCCGGAGGACGAGGAGGAGGAAGAGGAGTAGGAGTAGGAGTAGGATTTAATTAGTTTTTCTTTGTTGTTTTTAGTTGCTTCTGTTTTGTAAATATTGTTAATGAATGAAATCTATCTTTGTTCATCTATGTGACTGAATATTACTTGTGTATCTTGTGTTTTTTTGTGAGATGCGTGATTGAATATTGTTAATGAATGAGTATCTTGTGTGTTCTTCAACTGTGTGAATGAATGAATGTGTAGTGTGTTCATCGTGTTCCTCAGACTCGGGTATCATAAGGTAATTATCTTAGGCGGTTGGTAATTCAAACTCGTCTGAGAAGAAGCTTATCTCAGGCGGTTGGTAAGTAATACCCGACTGAGATAAACATCTTCTCAGAAGGTTATTAAGTACCAACCGCCTGTGAAGATATTTACTTCTTCTTAATTAATATTCTTGATTAAATGTGGGTCCTTTAAAAGGGCAAAATTCCACTTTCTTGTAATATTATTGATAAGTAAAGGTTACCATTAAATTTCACTTCATAAATCCTTTGAAATCGGTCAGAACATAAAAAACATACAACAAATGCTATTTTTCATTTTTTATATCTTGATGAATATAATGCCTTTTTCATTTATTTTTCAGTGGACATTTTTACTCATCATACCAACCTCTATGCATTTTTTCAGATTTTTTTAAATTTTTTTGAATCAATGTGTGTTCATAATTTGATGAATGCCTCATATGTATATGAGCATTTAGTTAGAATGATGGCTAATTTGAAGTTTGACATGTTGGAATGCTTTTAAAAAAATTAACAAAATTCATATATGTATAAATGATACAAATATATTCATACAAACAAATTTTAGTGAAGGATCTTTTTTTACGAGATACACAAATGTGAATAATATGTGAGTAGAAATTAATTTGATATTTACCAAAACATTACAATGTCAGCTATACAAGTTTTAAAATTTTTTGTTCAGGTGGTAGATGTTAATTTTATACAAATGTAGAAGAAAGAATCATATAATTTGGACACAATTTGCAGAATCTAAACATGTTTGAATATTTATATCGGAATCTAAATAAAAAAGAAGCAAGGGATAAGGAAACTGAAGAACGGTATCGGGCATTATCTCGGACGGTTGGTAAGTAATACCCGACTGAGATAAACATCTTCTCAGAAGGTTATTAAGTACCAACCGCCTGTGAAGATATCTACTTCTTCTTAATTAATATTCTTGATTAAATGTGGGTCCTTTAAAAAGGTAAAATTCCACTTTCTTGTAATATTATTGATAAGTAAAGGTTACCATTAAATTTCACTTCATAAATCTTTTGAAATCGGTCAGAGCATAAAAAACATACAACAAATGATATTTTTCATTTATATATCTTGATGAATATAATGCCTTTTTAATTTATTTTTTCAGTGAACATTTTTACTCATCATACCAACCTCTATGAATTTTTTCAGATTTTTCTAAATTTTTTTGAATCAATGTGTGTTCATAATTTGATGAATGCCTCATATGTATATGAGCATTTAGTTAGAATGATGGATAATCTGAAGTTTGACATGTTGGAATGCTTTTAAAAAAATTAACAAAATTCATACATGTATAAATTATACAAATATGTTCATACAAACAAATTTGAGTGAAGGATCTTTTTTTTACGAGATACACAAATGTGAATAATATGTGAGTAGAAATTAATTTGATATTTACCAAAACATTACAATGTCAGCTATACAAGTTTTAAAATTTTTTGTTCAGGTGGTAGTTGTTAATTTTATACATATGTAGAAGAAAGAATCATATAATTTTGACACAATTTGCAGAATCTAAACATGTTTGAGTATTTATATTGGAATCTAAATAAAAAAGAAGCAAGGGATAAGGAAACTGAAGAACAGTATCAGACATTATCTCAGACGGTTGGTAAGTAATACCCGACTGAGATAAACATCTTCTCAGAATGTTATTAAGTACCAACCGCTTGTGAAGATATTTACTTCTTCTTAATTAATATTCTTGATTAAATGTGGGTCCTTTAAAAAGGCAAAATTCCACTTTCTTGTAATATTATTGATAAGTAAAGGTTACCATTAAATTTCACTTCATAAATCATTTGAAATCGGACGGAACATAAAAAACATACAACAAATGATATTTTTCATTTTTCTATCTTGATGAATATAATGTCTTTTTCATTTATTTTTTCAGTGGACATTTTTACTCATCATACCAACCTCTATGAATTTTTTCAGATTTTTTTAATTTTTTTGAATCAATGTGTGTTCATAATTTGATGAATGCCTCATATGTATATGAGCATTTAGTTAGAATGATGGATAATTTGAAGTTTGACAAGTTGGAATGCTTTTAAAAAAAATTAACGAAATTCATACATGTATAAATTATACAAATATGTTCATACAAACAAATTTGAGTGAAGGATCTTTTTTTTTACGAGATACACAAATGTGAATAATATGTGAGTAGAAATTAATTTGATATTTACCAAAACATTACAATGTCAGCTATACAAGTTTTAAAATTTTTTGTTCAGGTGGTAGATGTTAATTTTATACAAATGTAGAAGAAAGAATCATATAATTTGGACACAATTTGCAGAATCTAAACATGTTTGAGTATTTATATTGGAATCTAAATAAAAAAGAAGCAAGGGATAAGGAAACTGAAGAACAGTATCGGGCATTATCTTAGACGGTTGGTAAGTAATACCCGCCTGAGATAAAAATTTTCTCAGAAGGTTATTAAGTACCAACCGCCTGTGAAGATATTTACTTGAGACGGAGGGAGTATAAGATGGTCACCCGCGCCATCGTCTTTTCCGCACAATCGTTCCAACATCCTCTCTTCTCTCCACAAAACCTAGCCGTGGATAGTATACAGCAAATGCTTTCGAGCTCGTGCAACCCTCCGCCACCGAGCCCGCCGAGGGACTCGGCTGCCGGTAAGCGGCCGCGGCTGGACCCCCCCTCGCCGCCGCGCATGAAGGATACCCTCCTATTCAACATGGCCCAAGATGTATTTACGGATACATCTCACTTCATGGAACGCCTTGGGCTCGGTACCCTTCCACAAAGTACTGGAATGGACACCACGGGCCACTATGTCTTCAGCCTCAAGCACGTGGCCTCTCGTCTCAACTCCCTCTGGGAGATGATGGCGGCCGAGCTCGGCATCGCGGGTCGTCGCAACCTCGTCGTGGCGGCGGCCTTGGGATTGGGTCACCTTCCGCCGCCGGAGCCCGAGGCGCTAGAGGAGGGTCAGGAGCTCGAGGACCCACCCGAGGAGGAGGAGGTGGAGGCTGAGTAGAGTAGTATTTAGGTGTTTTCTTTTCATGTTTTAGTTGTAGTTATTCGTTTCATGTTTTTAGTTGTAGTTTTTCGTTTCATGGTTTTAGTTGTAGTTTATCTTTTCTTGTGTTTGTAATATACTCCCTCCATCCAAAGCGACAAGTATTTTGGGACGGAGATACTCCCTCCACCGAAAGGGACAAGTAGTATTTTGGGACGGAGGGAGTAATGCTTTTAAGTTAAATGTACTTGGTGTTCTTGTTCATGGATGTACTATCTGTGCAAAATTAGTTCGAATTTTCCGATCGCCAAACCCTCCTTGTCCCCAAATCGGTGGAGTTGCCAGGAGATTGCCTGCAGCGGGGCCCGCAAAGCGGTCTGTAAAGTAGTAGAAACAGGAAAATGCTACACGCCGGTAGCTAGGACTAGAAAGAAAAAAGTGAAGACAATACGAGGAAGAAAACGTAACACATGAGCTAGGACACTTTGGTAGCCATACTAAAAGAGTTGCTTATCCGCCTCATCCACTTCCCCACGCCGCCAGTAGAATCTCTTCGGCTGCGGGAAGGTGTCCCCCGAAGAGTTCGAGGACACCAAGGAGTGTCCGTCAGAAGAGTCGCCTGATGACGAGGAGGCCGGGGAGTTGGGATGGACCGGCGGCGTATAGTCGAGGTAGTGATCCAGGTGGATGATGAGCTCCGTCGTGAGGCCGCCAGGCCGGACCACTGCGGCATGGTTGAAAGGTCTTCTGGTTGAAATATGGACGAAAGCATTGTTACATGGGTCATCGTCGTTTTCTACCTCAGATCCCACATGGCGTCGAAACAAAGGTTCTTTCAACAACAAGGGAGAGAATAGAGAGGCTCCAACATCACTCTCTAGTGACGAAGTACTCCAACAATACGAGTGTTTTGATCAAGTGAGTTTTGGACTGACGAATAATAAGAGAAAGCACACCGAGGAAAATAGATGGCATAATTGGAAGAAGAAAAGTATATTTTTCGACCTCCCTTATTGGAAGACATTGCTAATAAGGCATAACTTGGATGTCATGCACATTGAGAAAAACATTTGTGATAGCATATTGGAGACAACGTCAGGTGATCGGTTCGAGGTAGATGGAGTTGCATCAGAAAATGAAGATGACGATGACGACGATACATATACCAATGATGGTCATGTAGCTCCATTGTGGGGGGACGACAGCGAAGATGATGATTTTTAGTATAATTAAGTACATGACATGTAGCTCCACAATGAATTCATCCGTCCGAACTTGACATTTATTTTTCAGTTATTTATATTTGCTACCCGAAAAGTACACGATACCCGATATTTCGGTCTTTTCAGTTCCAATCTTGGTTTTATCGGTTTTGGTTTTTTGGTCTCGGTTTATTTGCCCACCTCTAATTTACGTAGTAGTAGCATATATATGGGATATACATATTTCTCCTGCATGTTTTTTTTGCAAAACTATTTAGTGATATATCCTATGTGCATATTACATATATAAAACTAATGTAAAGTATAAAACTTTTTCAAAGGGAAGTCTTAGGTTTCGTCAAATCTATCTTTCAGATTTACGCAATTTTGATCTGTTTTAACAATACAAGAATTGTACTTTTAGGTTCACCATGAAAATATTTCCATAATATACAATCTAGTACTACATGTTATTGAGGTTAATAAATTCCATATAAATCATTTGTCAAAGGTAATTAGTTCGACCAAAACAGAAATAGAGTTGAGTTGGGGCGGGGGAAGTATTATACGTTGTTGTTTGCCGCATAAAAGGTCTTGTCCTTCGTTCAAGCCGTAGCCATTTGTACAGGCGGCTGATGCGACCGGGCGCACCGAGCTTACATGCGCGCTAGTCACCGAGGCACCTTAGACGCGCGCAGCGCATGCGTTGAAATCACCTGCGGTACTGCAGGTGTAGTAACAGCCACTAACATGTGGGTCCGGCTATCCGTGGGGCCCACATGTCAGTGACTGTTACTGCACCTGCAGTATTGCAGAGGTTATGCATCCCGCATGCGCATCTTTGAATTCAATTGGAACCGCTCCGCGTCCCATCACCGCTTTACATGAACCACTGCGGATGGTCTTAAAGGCAGGCCCGGCTCTGGGCCTAGGCGGGCAGAAATAAATTTTCTGCGGCCCTGCCGCACAACATCGCCTGTCGCGCCCCCGCCGCTGCACCCCCGGCTCCGCCGCCGGCCCACCGCCCCTGCGCCCCCACCGCCGGCCCGCCACTCGAGAACAGAACTAGGAGAAGCCTCATCGCCCATAGCGGTCGTGTAGCTTCCGTCCCCTCGATCCATTGGCGATGAGCCTTCTCCTCATCTGTTCTCGAGTTTGCGACGGCCACAGTGCCGCTTCTACCCTGCTTCTAGACTGAGGACGCTTGATCCGCAACATACTTTTAAATCTGCTTGTTGTTAGCCATTGTTGATGCGTTAATATCAGGTGTTTTACATCGTTGAGTATATTGCGGATCATCAGCGTCGTTAGTCCAGCACTGAGTCGTCAGGAGGCAGAAAGTAATGAACATCATTGATCAGCACTGCGCTGAGGAGAACGCGAAAATTGCAGTTGGCCGCATCAAGTCGATTTTAAGATTTTATTCATGTTCCATTTGACTTCAAGTACCACGCTTATGCTTTGAAATATATGATTATACTAATCAAGCTCCGGTCTTTTACTAATTGATACTTAACCTCATTTGTTGCATTTGCCAAGGTCCGAGGCCAACAAGGGCTACTGCTTTGTCAACGTCACATCGCCAGATGCGGCGTTCTGGCTGTGGACGAAGCACCTGCATGGCTTCTGTTGGAAGGTGAACGACTCGCGGAAGATGTGTGAGGTCGACTATGCCAACATCCAGGTATGTCGCCGTCCACTGCCACCGTTTTCCATTGAGCCGCCGCTGCATGGTGTTCACCTGCCGCTGCTCGTCATCCTTTTGCAGGGTCGGGATGCGTTGGTGGCCCATTTCTCCAAATCATGCTTCGACTGCGAAACTGAGGAGTTCCTGCCAGTGTGGTTCAGCTCACCGCGGAAGGTGAACGACTCACGGAAGATGTGCGAGGTCGACTACGCCAACATCCAGGTACGTCACCGTCCGCTGCCACCGTTTTCCATTGCGCCGCCGCTGCAACGTGTTCACCTGTCGCTGCTCGTCATCCTTTCGCAGGGTCGGGATGCGTTGGTGGATGCGGCCAGATGGTTGCTCTTGTAGGTGTATGGTAATTACGTGAGTGTTTAGTCGGGTCATACGGTTAGTCCACGATGCACCCTAAACCCAGTGTTGAGGCCGATTATTTGTCATTTGTGCGTACAGTCTAGTGACATGTGACAAAGTGCCCAGTCATCAATTGCGTTTGGTTTGACGTCAAAGTTCGATTGGAGATAGATCATCCATTTCTTTATGTCTTGGATCATCCAAATTAATGTTTGGTTGGATGGACTGGACGATCCAATTTTTCGTTGGTAGGTTGGATGAAACTTGATTGAGATTATTGAATCATCAAAGTTGATAATTTCATAATATTATTCGTGCGCATGATGATCGATCATGGACGCCGAGCGCCGAGTTATTCGGATCGCTGAGCAAAGTTCAGACGTGGAGTTCGTGTGTGCCCGTGCGCCCTGCAAGATTCGGTGCGCTCGCGTACGTGGCAATCATCAGGGCAGGGTGGTATAGTCGCGGGAACCGTGCAGTGCACCCTTGGTTGTAAGATTTGGAGCGTGAATGTACGTGGCAACCATCTGGGGATGCAACTTTGGTGCTCCCGTTTGTGCTTCCATGCATACTCCGTGCTTATGTGTCATCATCTAATTGGTTGAAGTTAAATTAGACATTATGTTAGGTAAATGAAAGGGGTCCTGACGCCACGAAAAAGTGAATCGTGGCCACACATCCTAATTGCTACGATTGGGGTACGTGGCCATTGATACTAACGCCACGAACCAGAGTATCGTGGCAACACATCCTAATGCAACGATTGTGTTCCGTGGCGATAGATCCTGTAACGCCACGAACCAGTAATTCGTGGCAACAGATCCTAATGCAAAGATTGTGGTCCCGTGGCGATAGATCCTAACGCCACGAACCAGTGAATCGTGGCAAGACATCCTAATGCAATGATTGTGTTTCGTTGCATTAGTATCCTGACGCCACAAAAAAGTGAATCGAGCCCACACATCCTAATTGCTACGATTGGGGTCCGTGGCCATTGATACTAACGCCACGAACCAGAGTATCGTGGCAACACATCCTAATGCAACGATTGTGTTCCGTGGCGATAGATCCTGTAACGCCACGAACCAGTAATTCGTGGCAACAGATCCTAATGCAACGATTGTGGTCTGTTGCATTAGCATCCTGATGCCACGAACCAGTGAATCGTGGCAAGACATCCTAATGCAACGATTGTGTTTCGTTGCATTAGCATCCTGATGCCACGAAAAAGTGAATCGTGGCCACACATCCTAATTGCTACGATTGGGGTCCGTGGCCATTGATACTTACGCCACGAACCAGAGTATCATGGCAACACATCCTAATGCAACGATTTTGTTTCGTTGCATTTACGGTCCAAATGCAACTGTTTGCTAATTCGTGGCAACAGATCCTAATGCAATGACTCTGATCCGTGGCAATAAAGCTGTAACACCACGGACCAGTAATTCGTGGCAACAGATCCTAATGCACGATTGTGTTCTGTGGAAATAAAGATGTAACGCCATGAATTAGAGTATTGTGGCAACACATCCTAATGCAACGATTCTGTTTCGTTGCATTACGGTCCAAATGCAACTGTTTGCTGATTCGTGGCAAGAGATCCTAATGCAACGACTGTGTTCCGTGGAAATAAAGCTATAACGCCATGAACCAGTAATTCGTGGCAACAGATCCTAATGCAACGATTGTGTTCCATGGCAATAAAGTTGTAACACCATGAACCAGTAATTCATAGAAACAGATCCTAATGCAACGATTGTGGTCCGTGACGATAGATCCTGTAACGCCACGAACCAGTAATTCATGGCAACAGATCCTAATGCAACGATTGTGGTCTATTGCATTAGCATCCTGACGCCACGAACTAGTGATTCGTGGCAACAGATCCTAATGCAACGATTGTGTTTCGTTGCATTAGCATCCTGACGCCACGGAAAAGTGAATCGTGACCACACATCCTAATTGCTACGATTGGGGTCTGTGTCTATTGATACTAACGCCACGAACTAGAGTATTGTGGCAACACATCCTAATGCAACGATTATGTTTTGTTGCATTACGGTCCAAATGCAACCGTTTGCTGATTCGTGGCAACAGATCCTAATGCAAAGATTGTGTTCTGTGGCAATAAAGTTGTAACGCCACGAACCAGTAATTCGTGACAACAGATCCTAATGCAACGATTGTGTTCCATGGCAATAAAGTTGTATCACCACGAACTAGTAATTTGTGGCAACAGATCCTAATGCAACGATTGTGGTTCGTGGCGATAGATCCTGTAACGCCACGAACCAGTAATTCGTAGCAGATCCTAATGCAACGATTGTGGTTCGTGGCGATAGATCATGTAACGCCATGAACCAGTAATTCGTGGCAACAAATCCTAATGCAACGACTGTGTTCCATGGCATTAGCATCCTGACGCCACGAACTAGTGATTCGTGGCAACAGATCCTAATGCAACGATTGTTGTCCATTGCATTAGCATCCTGACGCCACGAACAAGTGATTCGTGGCAACAGATCCTATTGCAACAATTGTGTTCCATGGCAATAGATCCTAGTGCCACGAACTAGTGAATCGTGGCAAAAAGCCAAGCTTACTACAACGATTGTGTATTCATTGCAGTACAATCGTTGCAACAGGTCGGAATCCTTGTAGTGACGTGTTGGTAGTGGAGCTTCCCTCTATCGGGGGTTAGGTCCGGGGGTGTCACACAGGTATCTAGTCCGGAGCTATACCATGTATGGAATGTAGCTCCGGTTTTATGATACACGTGGCGGCACTGGGACTAACCATAGAAGGGAGGCAGGTCCGGTTCCGAGTGACACATGGGGCCTTCAGAGGTCTTCAACTCAGATAGGTGGAGTTCCTTTGCACTCTTTGCAGTCCCAAGGGATATCCTGTACGTAGGGTACCGACAGTGGCCCCCTGGGCCCACCTCTGGGAGAGACTTTTTGGATTAAGTCATTCTGCCGCAGGTGGGTCCATCTTTTGATTTCTGCGCCGTGTCTTCAATAGTCTTTGGATGTGCCGTTGAGGTGGTGGTTCGTAGTTAAACCACCACCGTGTGGCATCTTTAGGATGCGGCAGGTGAGATGTGCGCGTGCGGATCTCACGCAATTGAAGGTCGCCAGTTCCCAATACAAAAACCGTATCGGTTCCGCGCGCCCTGTCAGGCCGCCGCCCTCGGGTTTCCCGCCTCTCATGATGACAACTGTTCGCCTGGGGTAAGGACCTCGACTTGATCGTCAGGGTGGCCCCGGGCCCCCTTGTCATTGGCAGGGTGAAGTTTTTGAACTGTATCCTTGGCCCTTCTGCAGTTTCCATCCAATCGTTGCGGGGGCTTAATTAAGAAAGAAAGCGCGCACTATTTGGGGATTCCTTACGCCTTCATTTGAACTTGCGCTCGAATCCTCCAAACTTTTGCTTGCTTTTCCTCTCTCACCTCACTGTGCTGCAACGAAGTTTGGTCTCCACAAGAGTCGTCTCATGACCAACGGCGATTTGAAGAAGGTCCGAACCTACATGGGGTGGTCCTGCGACTCCTTCAACCACCTGATTCGCGCCGGCAAGCTCCTGTTCAAGAAGGAGCGCGCCGGTGACATGGTGTACTTTTGCGCATACGCCGTGGTGGGACTAATCCCACCTTTCTCTACTTTTCTCTTGATGCTGTTAGACTTCTATGGTCTGCAGTTGTACCACTTGGCCCCCACTCCATTCTTCTTGTGTCGACCTTCATCCACTTCTGCGAGATGTGGATGGGTATTCCCCCCCGCGTCGAGTTTTTCCGTACCTTCTTCACCATCCACACTACCGGCAAGAGTTGATGAGAAAAAAATATGAGTCCCGATCTTCCGAAAGGTAATGGGTAAGTCGATTAATGGAGATCTCGACGTTGATGATCCGAGGCTCTCGAGTAGAACACGAAAAAACCCCCGCAATCACTACACCACCGCTCCGTTGGTTATCAACCGTGCTGCATACGATTGAACTCGCCAAGAAGGCTATTCCCTGCAAGTGCAACCGAGAACACAAGCAAGAATGTAGAAGACACGATCTGAAAATCGCGAAATTGGGGTCTCACAAACCGTAGAACGGCAATATTATTGATCTAAGCAAAACCCAATTATTCATGGCGGCTACTATGGAGTATATATAGGTGGGAGGACGTCCAAGGGGGTGTTGGAGTCGTGACCTAACCCTAACACACGAAAATAATGGACTTAGACTTGATACAAGGCCCAATGGCCCAATACGGTGGCGCAGCACCCTGACAGATTATGTACTTGATTTTGTTTCGACGATTCCCGTCGACTCCGAACGTATTTTGACAAGGGACCGGATCATTGGAAAGGTTATGCTCTCCCCTTTCCGTGCATATGTAGAACGTCCAAAACGGAGTTCGTATGCATCATGGGCGTCCGTTTTAGTGCGTACTGCTCCTGGACTCCGAGTTGGATACGATTTGGAGTTTGGTTCGGTTTTCATCCTCTTTGAACGAATTCTCTGGTCTTCCACGTCCCTAATACTTCCTCCATGTACTCTTTGAACCTCTCCATGGATCCTAATCACAATTAAATCACTAAGTAGCAATCTATGCTCAAAAACATAAAAGGAAATATATAAGAACGAGTTCACCTCTGAAATTAATCATTGTGTATAAACTCTATTGATTGCATCTTGTATGTTCAATGGAGTGTTGTTTGTATCCATAGAAGTGATGTCATCATCATCCTCCCCTTCTTGAATTGGAGTCGTCCTCGACTCAAGTTCATCTCCTCTCATGTGTTGGTCTAAATGTGCAACGCCATCAAATCTTCTTGTATGCATGAATGGAGGAGGCCAAGGTGGTGGCCGACATAGTGCGCCATCTTGATCTTGCCCATCAAATAAGAGTGCATATTCACTTGAGCCAGGATCCCAAACAAATAAACATTGTGTGATGTTTGTAGGTGCAATAATAATGTGCATGATCTCATCACGCGTCATAGGAGGAAGTTGGATTTTGTCAAACGAATGGTGACAACTTGGTGAATAGGGATCGAGGCTATGGTGGTGTTGTGGGCAACAAACATGATAGAGGAGGAGGAAGTGGTGGAGGAAGAAGAAAAATTTGTGGTATGATTTAGAACTTTGGCTCTTTTATCATGATAGATTGTATGGCGCTGAATGATCACTATGGATCATGGGCTCTTATATTTATAGAGAAATATATACATGGTATGTTACATGAGTTCCAAGAATAGATGATGTCCTTCTATCTATAAATATAGACTACTATACATAATATATTCTCTACCAAATATACTACTGATGTATATGGTAATCTATCTAACATACCAAATATACTCCCGACATATATGTTAGCCAATATATCATACCAAGTATACTTTCTACATATATGACAATCAATATAACATATCAAATATTGATATATGCTTCTGTGTTTAACAGGCGTTCGTTCCCGTATGTGTGGATCTGATTTGCCTCGGTGCATGCAAAGGACAATGGCGGCCGTGATGCTAGCGACGCCGATGTCTACGGTGCCCTTGCCGAACTACGTACCAGGTGTCCGGTGCCGATGCGGCCGTCCCGCGGCGCGGTGCCTCGGGCTCGGGCTTCATCGGCGCGTTCTTCGGCGTGCTGGCCACGGTGCCGGTGCTCACCGTGCTATCCTGCGTCTTTGGCCGGGTGTGCGCGGGGCACGCCGAGGGGCCCGACGAGTGGTACCACTGCACGAGGCTAGTAAGGCGCCGGCGGCGTGCGCCAAGGCCGCCAGAGGAGGTCAAGCAGCCGGCTGAACCGCGGCTGCCGCTGCGTGAGCCGTGACGAGGAAGGCAGCTCAGTCTCCTTGATCCTTCAGTCCTCCACTGAGAAAACTTGCAGGTTAGTATGATAGGAAAAGGGCAATAAAATATATTGTGAATCGATGTAACCTTTTCAAACCTCTGGATTTTCTAACGCTATTACTGTTTAACGTTGATTTAACTTTAGTTAGTTCTGATGATCATTCTGGTGCAGTAAGCCTGTCTAGACTGACATTTATTTTGGAGACTGGCTCATAATCAACAGCTGGACCAGTCAATGGTCCCCATTTGGGGTTCCTCCTGTGCGCGCCCCCTCCCTCCCAAGGAAGAGAGGGCGACTGGCACTGATTTGTCCTTTTTAAGGCTTTGATGCTCCTGGTGTTCGTCGAATTCTTTGCCTGGACTACCTTTGATCGCGTAGTTGTTGCTACACATCTCAATTATGTGATTTATTCACAGAAATGTTTATCCAGAGCAAAAAGTTTGGAGTAACTGCTCCTCTGTCTCTTCATTGATATTGAGTGAATGGCTGTTCTATTCGTCGATTCTGGAGACTCGTGTGATCTTCTCTCTACAAGTTTGATGATCAACAATCTCTAGTGGAGTGAAGAATTCCTGGCGCATGAATTGAAGGTGGCAGTTATTCTTACATTGACAGTTACTGAAGTTTTTTATTCTTGGGCGCCTCTGGTTTTTGCAGTTCCTTGTGCGACTGCAGTTTTTTATCCCCAATTGGCTTCTGCGATCAACCATTTTCCATTTCATTGGGGAGTTTCTGGCGCCTGGATTTGATGGTGAATTGAAGATGGCATTTACTGTTTTACAAATATTTACTGCTGGTCTTTTCTCCTATATGTTCTTCACTCAATTTCTTCACTCGAAATTTAGCAACATCAAGATTTCCTCAAAATAAGAAATTGGTGAAGATGGAGTTCATGACTGATCGATAAGGATTCTGATGTCTCCATATAAAAGCTTTTGTTGTTGTCTCTCACGTGTGGAGCCATAATAGAAGGGTGACATCCCTATCACATATCGAATTCTGATTATTTCAATGATCTTTTCATGAACGCGATTCCAAAACTATATGTAGTTGTAAAATTGATCATGTATGTATTTATGTTAATATGTGGCGTGGCATACGTGAATCTGTATATGAACAGATACTACAACTATATCATAATTGAGAGACTTAAAAAAACAGCTGGACCAGTCACTAGTGCTGTTCTGTATCAGAAAATACTAATAATTTTCTAGGAAACTATGACAATGTACAAATGATTACTGCACAAATAGAGTTTTGTGGGCTCCCCATATTTGTCGAGCTCTGCATACCATTGCAGCTAACATGGATCTGTGAGGCACATTTCATATTTACAATATTTTCAAATGAACACTGGAACTGGAACCCTTCTCACATCAGAAGCCTTACCATTTTTCTTCAAGATACAATTGACAAAGATCAGGTGGGGGTTGGGGGGCTACCAACTATACTACAACAACAACAATACTAAAGCCTTTGTCCCAAACACATTAGGATTTAGGCTAGGCTACGTATGAAACCCAACATGTACACGAAAAGGAAAAAATAACAAAGCCTTAAATTGCTAAGAATGAACTTTACAACAGGTATTCTCTTAGTCTCCTTGTGACCTATCTAAGCAATTTGTGACCTTGCTCTATCATCTGAACTGGAAGAACTCCATGACACAAATAGAAGCCGCAATCCAAGATACCCATGTTCTTCCAATCACTTCAGCTGACATATTTCTGGAGACAATGTCCTATAAGCTGTACAAAACACAAAATCTACTGAAATAACTACTATTGAAGTTCTAAACTGGTCTCCCTTGTTATTTGCATAGCCCTGCCATCACGACGAGCAGAGATGCCAACCATCTGCTGTGATGATGTCCTGTGTCGTGATGACAATTGTCTTGCTACCTCTGGATCTTCAGCCTTCCCCAAGTATCTCTTCCATTGGATCTTGTTATGGAACATGGGGAAAAAACGGATCTGGATTGCGGCATAGCTGAAGTAAGGGACTAGCGTGGCCAAAACCACAAAAAGGGTCACCAACCAGAACAGAAGTGCTGGGGCCAGCTGTTCCATGAAGACCATGTATGCTGTGTTTGACAACACGGGGAAGTCTATGCTGCCATAAACCAAGAGGAAGAGGTACCATACAGCAATGCTGCCCCATATGAATATATGCTGGATTATGGTGAAGTAGTTCACTGAGAGCGCCATTTGACAGTTAACAACCCATACGACACAAGTGTACATGACAACACCTAGTGCATCCAAGCCGGCAACTTGACCATCCTGACGGAATGCCTGGTCTTCAAAGGCAGTAATGCAGAAGAAAAAGATTAAGATAGCACTCAGGACACCATTAAATATCCAGCCAAGTATCCGACGCCAGCTGAATAATACATTTTGCACACCTTCTTGATAGAGCTCCGGATACTGCAAGACAACAGGCAGAAAAGAAGATAATTAGAATTAGGTAAGTAAAATGAGCATGCACAACTCATGCACCTTAAGCCTTGATGTAACTTGAAAGATATTTCTTAGTGTGTCCAATGTGGCAGTAAAACTCCCAAAGAAACTAAACCACCACAAACAGGGCTCATTAAGTAATATTTAAATCAACCAAAAACAATATATATATATATATATGAGAAATTCAAAATGAACAGGATCAAAAACACAATAAAAACAAATCTTGGATGTATCTCAACAAAAAACATGTTACAGAGTATATAGCTTGGCCACGTAATGTGAAAACTGAAAACAACCATTAAAAAAAGGTAGAGCGAGTTTTCATGGTATACCAAGTTTCAGTTAATATGGAAGATTTTGGAATTCTGTCTATTGCATGGTATACCAGATTGCAGTTAACATAAAAAAAATCAATTTTTTCTGCCCTCTAAAAGATTTTATTTGTTTCTGAATATTGATGTACCTGTAAGCACAGCCTTGCAGACACATCCTGATCAAATACCCCCAACGCAATGACAGGAAGGGAGGTGAAAAAGACATTATAGAGTGATAAGAACCAGTCATTATAAGCTGGCTTCCCTGAGAAAGATGCAAATGCTTCGTACAGGAAGATAGTAACCCCAAATGTGACATTCTTGTAGAAGAAATAGCATATCTGCACATCCAAAAAATAATCAGCAAAATATTTGAATCCAAAGGCTGATTAACAAATACAAATAGCATATAGTGTATACCATCACTGAAATGCGCCGGTAACACCAATGTCCATGCACAAGAAGTAGCCGTTCCAAGAAGCGAAATTGGGCAATAGCAACATCACTTGCCATAACAGCCTAGAATATTATAACCAGGAACAAAGAACAAAAATATGTTTTACAGTGGTCACCAAACAAAATTTATGAAGCATCAAATTGTAAATTTACCTGCATCCCTTCGGCGCCACTAATGCCAACCCCTATGTCAGCTTCCTGAAGCATGCCAACATCATTTGCCCCATCACCAATTGCCAAGGTCACTTTATGTGTTACTTCTTTAACAAGCCTTGTAACCTAAAATTATAAGACTACGGTAATGTCTTCATATGTATGTGTTTTCAAATAAATCAATGTGGCACCACATAGGAAACATACATGAACATGGTAGAAAAAACTCACCAATGCTTTCTGCTTTGGTGAAGATCGACAACATATCACTGATGCACACTTCACAGCAAGGTCTGAAAACTTCCACTTGACATCATCTTCCAAAGCATACGTTAGCGATTTACCATCAATGATTAGTGCGAAAGAATCAGTGCTAAATTGAGTTGGAGGTGGAATTTGCTTTATTCCATCCTCTATCTGATCCATAACCCTTTGCTTTGATGCCTGGAGAGCCAGCAAAATAAATGCAGTTACAACAGCTTGGTTGAATATAGGTTAACAGTTCACATATGAGAATGCCTGCATTGCGAACTAGCTTTTTCCAATATATGAAACCTATGATTGCTAATATGGTCATTCAAGAGTTGCCACAGTTTTATATGTGATTAAACAATTAAAGGTAATGTAATCATTTATTCACCTTGGCAATAGCTTGTTTGTCTCCAATTTTCTCCAATGCAATGATGTCAGACTGTTCCAGAGAGATGATTATCTGTGTCATTCCTTGTCTAAGTAGGCTACATGCAAAGCTGGACATGGAGAAGCACTTAAATCAGAGAACAAAACAGCAGTTCAATAGAAAGGTTCCTATTTCATACAAGCATATGATACATACCCAATATTGATAGCTGTCTCCATCTTGTCACCTGTCAGTACCCATATCTTAACTCCAGCTTGAGCAAGCTTATCTATGCATTCAGGCACCTAATATAGGAGCATAGGCATGCACAGATGCCAATTCAACAATCATTACAAATTTACAATGCATACATATTAAGATGTTGAATAAAAATGCTTAGATTAGACATGAAAAGGCATACCCCTTTCTGGAGCTTGTCTTCAACAGCGGTGGCACCAAGAAGAAGCAAGTCCCTTTCAATGCTATTAGCAGCCTCCTCGATCTTTTCATCTCTGTCGGCACTTACAGATGTTTTGGCAGCATTAAATTTTTCATTGAATTCCCTGTACTCTTTCTCATCCAAGACACGGTATGCTAGAACCAAGGTTCTCAGACCAGAGTCAGCATACTGATTTATGTGCCTTCTTGTATCTTCTTCAATTTTTTTACCACTTGGAGCAAGCCTTTTGAACATAACACTAAATGGAGAAGATAATTATGAACAAAAGATATTAGCATATTTGAGAAAGATCTGTGGTTAAACACATGAAAGTCCAGCATAAATAGAGTACTAACCTATCAGCGCCCTTGCTAAGAAGTAATATTTTTCCCTCTGGTTCCTTGACAATCACAGACATCCGTTTCCTTGAGCTACTGAACTCCAGAATATTTAGTAACTCATATTTTCTGTAGAAGAATGTAAAAGGTTCAGCAGTAGGCACCACAGATTATCTCTAAAGAAAAGAGCAAAAATGCTTCAACTTACCTCATTTCAACAACTTTCCGAGTCGGTTCCCATTCACGAACAATTATATTTTTCTGGGACCTCTTGTAAAATTCGAATCCTAATTCTCTTGATGCAATAACAAATGCAGCTTCATCAGGGGACTCAGCTTCATATGAGACCTTCCCGGTTTCATCATCTACTTCTGGTATGCATGTGTGACAGATGGCTAGCAACCTGAAAAAATCCCTTATCATATCCCGGTTAGGCTCGTGAATCCAGTTTCCATCCATAATGCGTGAATCCTTGAAATTGAATCCTTTAACATGATGACTGTCATCAAGTTTTTTCTCCTTGTTTCCATTTTGAATCTCGGCATCTAACCGGGCCCCTTTCCTCATGGCCATAGCTCTCTCAACTTCAGTGACACCCTGACCATAGGCAGTGCCAGCAATTGAACATTTAATGAACTCCATCATGTTACACGTCAATGTCCCAGTTTTATCTGAGAGAATTGTATCAACCATGCCTAGCTCCTCATTTAGATTTGACGTACGAGCATGAGTTGGCTTATCTGATTCTCCATCATACATCTCAATATCATGGTTAATGAATAAAGCTTGCAAGATCTTGACCATCTCAATAGATATGTACAGTGAAATTGGTATGAAGTAGCTGTACAGCATCAAGGCTGTCAATAAATGAAGGAAAGATGCCAGAGCTGCTCGCCTTGGATCATAGTATATTGTTGTAGCATCTGGCCGGAGATACCATCGCTTCATCCCAACATCTTTTAAGTCCTCTTTGGTCCAAATCCCAAACAAGACAGAACCTAGTACTGCGATTATTAGGAGGGAAGACATCAGAAGGTAAATAATGTGATCCATTTTCTTCTCAATATTGCTCCTTTTAGATGGTGGATCAGTTGCATTTTGCATTGCTTTTGTATCATGACCAGTGAAGATGACAGCCCCATATATGAATTCCGTGTTCCGTAGCTTGGAGTCCCGAAGAAGAAGCTGTTGGGGTGACAGCGGATGCTGCTGGCCTTTCCATTCCATTGTACCGACAAAAGAGTAGAGATTCGCATTTGGGTCTTCGCATTTTATTGTTTGTTTGACATTTCTGAACTTTGTATCCTCATTCAAATCCAATGTCACCTCAAGAGCTTGTTTAATTTTCAAATTTGTTTCGCCATCAAGATTTGCAGTCTCTACATAACATATTCCATCCGGATAGTTAGATGAAAGCAGAATCATGTCAGCGGGAAAGAAATCATCCTTCGCCACCTTTACTATATCTCCAACTTTGATATCCTTCCATTTTGTTTCTTTGAAATGGCCATTGCCCTTGTGCACTTTCACTATCCGGTTATTGAGCTCATGATCCTGGGTGTAATCGCAAATACTGATTTAATATACCAAGAAAATGAAGCATTTACAGAAGAATATCAAACTCAATTAAATTGCAGATATAAAATAGAATCCTAGTGTGAGAACATGATCATATAAATGCGCACAGCAAATTATGCCACTGCTTGATTATCGGACAAACTTACGTCTATATATACAAAAAAATAAGATGGTTGCTTGCAATGTTAAAAGTGGTACAACTGAGACTAAAAGATATGCTACATCAATACATCAGCTGACTGGTAGAACAAACAAACATCACATGGCTACATCTCTGGCATGCAAAAGGATCAAACTACAAATTTAACGTTCCGAACCTAAATATGTAGAGCACTGTCCTGAATGGTACTTAGTGAATTGTCCAGACTCGTAAATCATGGTTTGTAGAATCCAAAAACTTTATCAGTTGCCAACCCAAGCTGTAGAGAATGGAAACTACCAAGAAAGGTGGAAGCCTGATAGAAGAAGATACTCCCTCTGTTCTTAAATTGTTTTTGTTAGGACGACAATTTTAGTTCAATTTTGAACTGGATTTGTTGTCCTAATGACATCAACTTTAGAACAGAGGGAGTACCAGGTTTTAAACACTATGAAACAATCATTGGAGTAATCAAGCATATGAGCTTTTTGGGTTCTTCTGAATTGCTACCAACAATAAAATCAATTACTATTACAGCGAAGAATCAAGCAGTAAATTGCAAGAATGATACCTGCTGTTTTCTCCTCCAATCCTCAACCCCTTCTTTCGCCATGGTCGCCGCAATCACAACGATAAGCGGCACAAGCGCACTGACCGCAGTGTAGGGCGCAAGAGGGGTGAGAGCAAGGATACCAGACACCAAGAAGTAGAAGTTGGCAACCCTTCTGAACTGTTCAAAGAGGGACTTGGGCACGAAGGTCACCAGGCTGTACTTGGTCGTGGACACCCCATTCAGCTGATACCTGAACCCCTCCTCTTCATGCCTGTCCGGCTCATTGACATAAACAACGCGGGAGAAGCCTGCCGTCCCAATCCGCGAGTGATCCTCACTAGATCCCCTGTGACAGAGTGCAAACGAGTACAGAGCGCTGGGCCTCAGCTTCCCCGGTCTCTTGCTCCGCCGCACCATTGCTCCAGACCACTGCAGAAAGCTGCTCCCAAATCACAGCTGAGGTTCCCTCGGCACCACCTGGCCACGCAGTTCGCCCACAAAATTATTCAGGTGTGGATGACAACACGAGTCCAGTTCTTATTGCAGAACTCGATCAACAATCCAACACCCTGCTGCATGAAAAGAACTCGATTCGCAGCAATGGCCTCCAAGAAATGCCTCACAGTAAATTTCAGCTCTCTTTCCCACCCAACTCCATCCCCACCCCACCTCCACCTACCTAAAAAAAGCAGAGAAAACAACTGAGTGCATGAGAGCCTGCACAGGGAACAGGATGGACTGAAGCGAGAAGCCTGACCGACAGAGCCCCTCAACAGCAGTCCTCCAAGATTCCGGCCCGGCGCCGCCACGTCAACCCCCCTCCACCACCGGCCGGCGTCCAGGACCCGCCAAAATCTCAGCTTTCATGAGCTGCCGCAGCGGATGCCCTGATCCATACGGTCGGCGAGGCGGCCTCCAGCGGTCGTGTCGTGTCTGGGAAGGCCCTCTCCGGCAAGGCTTAACAATAGGACACGGGAATCCGGCAATGCGCCGCGACAACCTAGGCAAGGAAGGCACCCGCCCGTGGGAGACGGCGCACTTGCCTTGTTCCCTCCGCCGGCGAATCAGGGATAGGGAGAGGCTTGTGACCAGGAAAATTCGAAGCTTAGGGAAGGAGGAGAGCCGGCACGGACCGGTAGGTCAATGGAATGGAGCAGGAGACGGGGAAGGCAATGCCGATGCGAGAGAGAGGGGAGAGAGCGTGTGGAGAGAGAGACAGCGAGGAGAGGGTCTAGAGAGAGAGGGACGTGTGCAATGGGGTTTGGTAGCTGCTGGCGTCGCCCGCAGCTGTGTCCTCTTCTCATTTTTTTCTGCTGTGTAATATAATGGAGATTGGTGGATCTGCTGCCGCTAGCAAAACCTGCCATATTTTCCTTACCATCTTGCATTTAATATCCTTGCCTAAAAGATTGCGTTTATTCACATGCGAATGTCACGCCTATATTCTCTTCTCCTTTTTTAAAAAAAGGGAAGATCTTCCTTCTAGAAAAAAGATACGGTTTTTTGTTCAATAAATGCATATGTATTTTATTAAATTATAATAATGCCAGATAAATTCACTTCTTAAATTGACCAGCTGTGATTTTGCCGCCATGGCTGCCGCGCCTTCTAGTTTTTGCACCTAAGAAGTCCACGTCCATGGTTGTTAGGTAGCAACTAGATTTAAGAAAGAGTTTATTGCGTTGGGCCTATGCCAATGAAGAATGAGACACGATTTCCCTTCTCCCATACTATAGTAAATTTTATTTGATCCACATTTCAATCATTAATAAATAGTGTCAGACAAGAGAGAAGACAGAGGACAGAATTCAAAGAAGAATCATTAAAAATATAGTGTCAAACAAAATCTCTAGATTACAAATTCCCACCATAAAAGTGTGTTAATAGAATATTATATTTATCTATAGCAGTCAATATTTTTCTAAATCTTTCAGATCTCGAAACTAATGCTGTCAAACAACAGTGAGTATGAACGGGAGGATTGTGAAAGAGGGAAGTCTAAGTCCGTAAAGAAGAAGCACATTCGCATGGTTACCGTTGTATCGAGACAGATAATGTGGTTAGCACGGCGCTAATCTCACTCTCAGAATAACGGTGAAAATTATTTTACTACATTGACCATGTTCATATAGACATGCTAAACCAAATAAATATATTTGTTATTTGAATGAGTTGGGTGATTGGTTGTATTACTCCCTTACAGTTAGTCAGTTACAGAGTAAATCAAGCATACATAGAGTTGGAGTAATACAACAACAATAAAAACATATTGTCCCAAGCACATTGATGGAGAAATAATATCTAAATTTAATAATATAATGGGTACATGCAAGTTTCGACCTTTTCCTTCAAAGATTGAGATCCTCTCAATTAGAGGTCTCACTGCAGAGGGTGTACTGCAGCTGGAATTAGCTCCGGTCGTGGCCATCGGATCAAAAACAAATGAACTAGATGAGAGAGCTACAGTATGTGCAAAAATGTGAAAATTATCAAAGGATGGCACGAAAGCACTGTTGCTACATTATACCCTACAGTATTAAGGGTGTGTTTGGTTCAGCTGTGGATTCCTGAAAATCTGATTCTAGGTGTGAGCTGTGGTAAAGCTGATGTGAGCTGTCAGCTGTGAGGAAGTTGAAATCTGTTTGGCTGTAAACAACTGTCAGATGTGGATTCTGTAAGAAATATCTGTTATACCACTACAGATTCGTAATTTTGTGTTGATAAATAATATAAATACAAAATTGATGTAATATAAATATTACAAAATCTGTATGGATCACACAAAAACTAAAATAAAGGTTGTATGGCTCAAATGATGATATGTGTCATTTAAAAATTTATACTATCTAATACAAACTAACCAAAGCATTAGCTATGTTGTCACGAATGTTGTTCATCGTAGTCTCATTTTGCTCATCAGGAATGTCATCATCTTGCGAGTTTGTCGCTTGTTGTACTGTTTCAGGCATGTAATCCTCATCTTCATCACACCTCTCAAACTCCTTATCTGTTAATGCACTATCAAGAATAAAATTGTGCAATGCCATGCAAGCAATAATCACATGCTTTTGTGTACGAAGTGGGAAACTAGGCATCGCCTTCAATATACGTCACTTTTGTTTGAGGACCCCGAATGCACGTTCAATGACATTGCGAAGGGATGAATGTAAAAAATTAAAGATCTCATACTTTCCTTGTGGAGCACGCTGACTACGAATACGAAATTCAGGTAGATGATATGTACTTCCTTTAAAAGGAGCAAGGTACCCCATTCGGTTTGGATAACCAGAATCGACAAGATAATATTTACCTGAAAATTTAAAATAAATTAAAATCAGTGTAAGTATTATAGTAGAAGAGAACTATTCTTTGTAACATGACCAATGTATTATCTGAAGGGGGTTTGGGGAATTGATGACTAAAATTAGTTAATGCATGATTGAGAATTCTTGTATCATGTGTTGATCCCGGCCAACCAGCAATCACAAAGATGAACCTCATATCAAAGTCACATATTGCAAGCATATTTTGAGATGTGTACCCGTATCGACACGTGTGGTTTACCACATCCTCTTTAGGCACTGAAACCGGAATATGTGATCCATCTATAGCACCGATAGAACCCTTGAAATGCGGTCAGAAACGATTTTCCTTCACTTTATCATGCTCTGTACTAAAAGTAAGATCTTGCAGTTTGATGTTATCTTTTGCTAATTTTCTCAAACACAGTAACACTTCCTTAAACTTCATGTGCACAGTCCACAAAGACCTAACGAACCGATTTTCAGCTTGAGAGAATGATTGAGGGCCTCCAACAATCCATAAAAACATGGCTAAGGACTCCACATATGTAACATTACTTGTTGACTTCAGATCATAGTTAGAGACGAGCAAATTATGAAGTGACATAAAGGCCTCTGGAGTCATCCTAAACATCTTGTAAAAATATCTCGGACATGCAAAACACTCCATGACCCATTGACTTCCAGATTGTTGAGGATCTCTATATTTACCTTTTTTCAAATACCTGTCAGAATATAAGTCACCTAGGTGACCAACGGTGGCAGCTTGTTTTGATAACTCTGCAAGAAGGAGTAGACCTTTGTGCCCCTGTTTTGCAACATCATCCATGTCTGCACAATAAGATAGAAAACATAAATACAATACAGGAGCAGTATAATGTTTATGTACATATGCTTCATGAGGTAGAAAATTAAATTGAAGTACTTGAAAAAGAAACAAAACACAAGGACAAATAATAGTTTACATATTCATCAATAGTCCAAATAGGAGATCACTACAGTGAAGTCTTATGTTCCAAACACAATAAAAAGACAAGTTCCAAACACAATAAAAAACTGATCCAAACATAAAAAACTAGTTTCAAACATGAAAAGATACAATATAATTCATTGCTTCGTCTTCATCTCATGTTCCCTCTCCAACCAGTCAAGTCTGCCTTCATTTGTTTCAAATAAGCTGAGGACCTCTCTAACTTCAGGTTTCATTATCAGCAAAGTAGATGTATGCATAAGAGCAGTCTTTTCTTGCACTCCACATTCTTTCACCATCTTCATAGCCTCTGCCATTGTAGGAATTTGGCTACGCATAGGAGCTGATGAAGCTTCAACACTTGTGGTAATCTTGTCCACTCCTTCTTCTATCTTGTTACAAGTTTGCTTGTACAAGTAGAAACGAACTTTTCTCTTCCTTGTCTTCCGCTCTAGTAGTGGAAATAGCTTTACGTTTCCTAGTTTTCTGTTTTTGGATACTTGGCTGCTTAGATTCTACTTGACTTGCCTCCACCTCATGCGCATCATCACTGGAATTTTCAGACAAATCTCCAACAATGGATGCAGTTGCCCCAGTAACATAGGCACTTCCAAACATGCTGTGCATAAAATCTAGATTAGATGGCCCGCATTTTCTAAACTGTGTATGCTTGCATTTTCTTCCATTAGCAGGATCATGACACCTCTGCAATGATAAATGCAACAAGTTATATATTAACAACAAAATAATAAGATAAATATTAAATGGGCAAATGTTAAGCCACTTACAGCAAGGTGTTCTGTCCACCATGCATCATCACACTCCACAGTTTGTTTTGCTTCATCCCATCCAAGTCCAGTAGCAGCATTTTTCAACTCCATGAAAGTTGTATAAGTTCTTTTTAGACTATCCCATTTGTTCTTCAATTGCAAATGTTCCATTTTCCTCCCAGTTTTTTCACAGAACTTAGCTTCTAGATTTTTACATCCTACTTTATTAAGATGACCCAATGGCCTGTTTCCAGCAAGAACCTCCGCTTTGCAAATGTCACAGAAAAGTTTTGTATTTGTCTGATCCCATACTGCCTTCTCTGCCATACTAATGTACATAATGATTTGAGCAAAAAAAAAAAACAGTTTAAACAATAAGACATAACAAAATATTGCAAAACAGTAAAAGGCACCTCAATTGCAAAACAGTAAACAGGAGACTCTAATAAATATTATGAAATTGAAATTTCAACACAGAAATAAATACATAAACTATTTATAAGTCATACCACTTGCTGGTTCTAAAAAAGACAGTAATAATAACAGTAACTTGCTGGTTTTAAGTAACTATTTACACCTCACCTTCTATTCTCTCTGGACTACCAACCCACGCCACCTTTTTGTACCTGTCACATCAAGAAAAATCAATGCAAATCATTAGCCCTTTGAATCACATCAATATGCATCAGTGCAATAGAAACAATTATACAATAGCAATTGTCAATGTATGGTGGATTCTCAAGTGTTAGTATGTGCTGGCTTGGAGATGAGAACGTGGAGCACACACCAGATACATTAGCTTGGACTACATAAAGCCGCAAAGATTGTGCTAATGATTCACTAGCATAGCATGCAAGATTGTGCTGATGATTGGACTGCATATCGTTGCTGGAAAGCAAGCAGCGCTAATGATTCACTAGTATGCAATATTGTGCTGGTAGAGGCAGCACACGGGCAGCACACGCGGCAGCAAACATGGCAGCACACCGGCAGCACACGGGGCAGCAAACGCGCGCCGCTAAAGGAACAAGAAGTAAGCTCCGACGGGCTAGCGCTAGGAGCCGACTGCGGAATAGGAGCATGAGCGCCGACTGGCACGGCGCCGGGCTGCCGATGGACCAGGAGCACCGTCGTAGACGGACGCCCGCGGAAGAGATGGGGAAGAAGGAGATTTGAGGTGATTCACAAACCTGGTTGAGGAGGTCCTCGTTGATGACCACTCGTCACAGGGAGGAAGCCTCACCGCCGCCGGAAGGAGGCCGAGGCACCCTACCCACCGCCGGTAGGAGATGCGCTCGGGTGGTGCCGTGGAGGTGTGCGGCCGATGGGTTTCGGGGGTGGGTGCGAAATATTAGAAAGAAACGATTCGTTTGTGTAATGAATGACATGGTGAGTAATTTTGATGAAAAGTTGGAAGATGGAATCTGAGAAATCTGGGGGCTGGCCAGATTTTCATTTGTACAATAAAAATCTGTAGATTTTGCAAAATCTGATTCCTAGTTTAGCCCCTTTGGTTCAGATTTTGGATTTTTCGTACAGAATTTGAATGGCACAGCTGAACCAAAGGGAGCCTAAGGCAGACTAGTGTAAGCTCTCCTCCAGGCTTACTGTACTTCGGGCTACAGTTCTCTGTATTTAGTGAACAAATGCAGAGGATACGAGTCCTTCAAGGAGGTTATGACCAATTTATTACAAACGAGTACAAATGCAGACACTCACGGCCTATTGTTTAGAACAAAGCGAAATTCAGCGTACATGACTTCCTATGTAGAGTACCTGCATTTAGTATTGTGAAATTTAGACTGAAATTCCTCCCACCGAGAATTGAACTCAGGACCTGAGTAGTGCTACTTAGAGTACTTAACCACTATACTAAAATAAACATGTGTAATGTTATACAAGATATTGGTAAAAATTCCCATTTACTACTTGAGGAAAACATTTTTGTTTTGAAACTCAAACTCACTTATCTATTCATAAAGGAAAGTCTAGCAGGGAATCTTTCAATCTCAAATTCCAAACTCTTTTAGGCCAATCACCTTTTTCTGAGTAGTTATCGAGTATATGGATGTTGAACTTGAATGGCACTTGCTCGCTTGAATTTTAAATAAGTGTCGCTTTGTATATTGGCGCGTTGTCTATACAATTTTTATGCAAAAATATAATAGAGGTGTAGTACTATGAAAATACAATTCAAGCTAAATCTAGCTATACAATTTTTAAATGTTAAAATAAAATATAAAAGTTAAGCTTATGAGCCATACTATGAAGCTCTGGGAGAGAGACTTGAGGAGAGTGATCGATATCACTAAAAATCAGTTTAGTTTTATGCCTGGTAGGTTCACTATTGAGGCGATTTTTCCACTCCGTCAGCTTATGGAGAGATAAAGGGAGCAAAAGAAAGATTTATATATAGTGTTCATTGACTTGGAGAAGGCATATGATAAGGTACTGTCAAAGTGTTGTTACGACACTTGCCCCGGTCATGTTATGAGAGCAGCCTGCAGAGGTTCTTGATCGGCAGAGCTTATGTAATACCCTCGTTTTCATGCATCATGCACTGCATACATTCATATATGTGTCTAACATTAATCCACATGAAAATGAATAAGTTTAAAAAAAATTTAGAACAAGACCACACTTAAGAATTCTGAGAAGTGCGGACTAGTCCGTTTTTGATGCAGACTAGTCTGATTTCTCTCTGACCTCGATCGGACTTGTCCGTTTTGCTACGAACTAGTCTGTTTTTGCCACTGGACATTTTCAGATTTGTCCGGTCATGTGCGGACTAGTCCGATGTTCCAACAATCCTTGAAGATTTTGTTAAGTCTCTGGACTTGTCCGGAGTTCCAACGGACTTGTCCGTTTTCCTCTCTGACTAAAGTCAGACTTGTCCGATTTTAGCCCAGACTTGTCTGTTTTTACCCTCAGGATAAGTTTGGACTTGTTCGATGTCCAGTTCGGACTTGTCCGATTTCTCTTTGTCCAACTTCGGACTAGTCTGGCCCTTTTCGGACTTGTCCGATAAATTGCGACTCCGAGTTGATCTTTTGTTTCACGACTTGTTTCTTAGGTTTTACGTTAAGTGAGCCTAGGGATGTCATGCCTAACTCTTTTAGAACCCATGTGGGACTCTAAACCGACCTCTACTCATCCCAAACTTGAAATTCATCTAACCCTAGCTTCCACCTCTATATAAACAACCCCACCCCTTGGCTTGAAATCTATTTGCCACTTTTCCACCTCACCCAAACCCTAGTTTGCCAGTTCTGCGAAGTGCGGACTTGTCCAGTCCCTAGCAGACTAGTTCGATTTTCCTGGTTAATTTCTTTTGAATTAATTCTAAAATTTGATCGAATAAAATTCAAACATGTATAAACTTATTAAAAGCTATTAGAACTAGCTAGTGATCATTAAAAACAACTCACTAACAAGTTCCACCTTGCATTTGCATTAATCATGCATGTCATGTCATATTGAGTAATATTTGTGCACTTTTTGGTTGTGTTTCTTGTTTGTATGATTATTGTGCGGATTAGACGGAATTGCGCTAGAGAGTGCCACGGAGGATCTCCAGCACCAAGAGTTTGAAGGCTTTGACCCGAACCAATCCTAAGAGCAAGGAAAGTGTCCTTGAAGCATATTGATCCTGTTTTTTTTTAAGTAAATGTTTTGTTTGCAAAATTGCATGCTTGTGTCAATTTGGTGGGAATCATATGATAGGAAGTTTACTAGATTTGTTTGACCACCCTTGTCACCTGGAATTCATGGTAGAGAGTCGGGATGGGCTTTTTACCTTTTTCTTCGCTTAATTAATTGGATTGGAAAAACAACTATACCACTTAACTTAATTGTGCATTTATGAGATTATGAATAATATGAACTGGTTAATATGATGCGGTAATGGGTGATCTAAGCAAGCCTGGTATGTGGATAGGTTGGATGATATGGTGGTTTGCTTGCTTTTGATCTAAGGACCGGTTCATGCGAGAATAAGTTAGGACTACAGTGCCACTACGAGGCCAAATATGGGTGCAGCGTAGCTGATTAATTAGGGATTTGCCAGTGCTATTTGGACCATTAAGGATGCTCGGGAAAGGGGTAGTTGGATTGGGTTTGTTGATGATTGGTGGGACTACCCTGGGATCCAAATTGCTCAAGAAGGGGCCCTTGGTTGAAGATGTGCTCAGTTGAAGGCATCGCCACCAGTGAAACCTTAGTGGGGCATAAATAGGCTAGTAATCCCTTTATAAAGGCTATTTTGTGATCTCTTGGCCACACACTGATGGAAGTGTGAGACGACATAATAGAGGTTCTAGTCACTGCAAGGTGATGAAATCACAAACACGTACGTAAGGCAGTACAAACTCTACATAGTCTAATAAAAACTATCATAATAGTCGTGCTCCTAGTTATGAGCACCTGAATGACCTTCATGATTAGAGGGAACTTGGAATTTGGGATGGTTTGGTAATGGTTATGGTTTGGTACTGGTTATGGCTGGTTATGGATTATTTCTGGTATGGATATGTGTAGGATCAAAGAGCACGTGAAAAGCTACAGGGAGGGTGAATAGTAGATTAAAAAATCTTACATAGCGGAAACAATTAAATCCCAACCCATTCGGCAGAAAAATGATATGTTAAAGAAATCGTGTGTGAGACTAATCTAAACATGTTTCACCATGACAAAAGTGATAGATATTACAGAGAAACAAGTCACGAAGATGACACAACAAGAATCACTCAAATCCGTCGAGAGAAACTCAAGTTACTGTCGGTACCCTACGTACCGGATATCCCTTGAGATTGCAAAGATCACAAGGAAACTCCATCTACCAGATTTGAAGACCTCAGAAGGCCCCACATGTCAGGCGTAATCGGACCTGCTTCCCCGACATGGTTAGTCTCAGGGCCGCCATGTGTATCATAAGACCGGGGCTATCGCCCACACATGAGAAAGCTCCGAACCAGATACTAGTATGGCATTCCCGGACGTAACCCTAGACAGGGGGAAGCTCCGGTGCCGACACGTGTCCAAACAGCACCGGACCTACCCGTCCATGATGGTAAGCTCCAGAGTTGCCACGTGGATGAACCACCGGACCTTCAAGGAGCAATCAAAGACTTCAAGACCCGACTAAGTGTCATTAATGCCAAATTAATGACACACGATCAGATGGCCCTTAATACTGGTAACATCACTGTTAAGGCCTGTTACCGAGCTATTAAGGGTAATTAACCACATTAATTGTGTATCAAGCATGTGTAACTGTCGGGGCCACATGTCAGGCCAGGCTAACGGTGTAACGACTAGTCCTTGTACTATAAAAGGGCTGGTCGACGATACACAAGGGACGGCTCCAGACCTCTTCTAGACTCCCTGACCTAGACGAGCTTCTTCTTCTTCTGGAGCTTCTTCTAGACTTACACGCTCAATACAACACCAACACACCTCGTGGAGTAGGGTATTACGCTCAGGCGGCCGGAACCACGTAAATCTTTGTGTTCACTTGTCATTCACCTTGTTGAATCTCTGTGCGCCCATTACCGAACTACAACTCCTCAATGTACCAAAGGTAGTATCAAGAGATCTGCCGGATCCAAACACTGACAGTTGGCGCCCGAGATTTCAAGGATGGTGAACTCAGCTTCTATATCATCCAACGACAATCCTGCTGTTCAACCTCCTGGGGGCAACCCCTCCAACATGCAGCAACCAGCGGGTGCCATAGCTCCAGCAGGAGTCATGCCACCGCCGCCACCGCCTGCACCAGCAAATCAAGCTGGGCAACGTGACGGAGCATCCACATCAGTCATGGCGTCGACGAATAACAACAACCCTGAACACGCGCTCCATGCAGCGCGTGCTCTTCTCCAACACCCACCACCTTCGGGTGCATCTCAGGGTGCAATGGAGCAATGAAGGGCTAACGTGGAACATCTAGTTGCAGCAGCAGCTGACCGCATCAGCATCCAAGGTCCTCCCCCTCCGGGGCAAGCCCCATCACAGCATCGAACTGTGTCAGGCAGACTTGGTCCGCACGCTTCCCAAAATAGGAGGCATGCTGCATCTCAGCAAGTTACGTCTCTACCTTACGGGGCGCGACGCACTCATACGGTAACCAGGCTTTCGACTCATGTCCTCCGGGTGGAGCTTGATCGCCGTTATCGTCAACAAGACGACTACGTCCATATCGAGCGTGCTCGAAAAGGCGAGAGGCTCGAGACAGTCCTGCTCCTGAGGGAGTAGGAGGAGGCTGTTTTGTTCTGGCCATGCACCTACGCATGGTCAGGTGGCCACAAAAAATCCGGCTTCACCAGCTGAAGAAATTTGACGGGAATGTTAATCCCGCTAAGTTTCTCCAGACTTACTCCACCGCAATCCTTGTGGTCGGAGGTAACGAGGCCGTGATGGCCAACTACTTCCCAGTGGCCTTGACTGGGACCGCTAGGTCCTGGTTCTTGATCCTTCCTCACAACTCCATCAATAGTTGGGAGGAGTTGTGCCAACAGTTCACCGCCAATTTCGGGAATTCATACACCCGACCAGGCACCGAACTGGACCTTTTTGCTGTCGTGCATAAGGGGGAGAATCCCTGCACTCATTCATCCAGAGGTTCTCCCAGGTACGAAACACTATTCATTCTATCTCCAGCACCTCTGTTATTGTGGCATTTAGACAGGGCGTACCAGATAAGAAGATGTTGGAGAAGCTGGCGATCAAGGAGATCACCAGCGTCATAGAGCTCTTCAGCTTGGCAGACAAGTGTGCCAAAGCTGCGGAGGGCCATGAAATGCACTCCAAACCACCTCCGAAGGATGGTAAAAAAAATCCTCCAAAGGCGAAGCCAGTACCTCCGGGAGTGGCAAAAAGAAGAAAAAGTCTAACGCAAAAAGAAGCCGTCGGCTGGCACATCTACTGCTGCAGCTCCGGGTGGTTGGGGGCCACGCCCCGAGAAACGACCTCGACCATCCTCTAAAGACAGTGGCAACTCCAAAGTGTGGTTTCCTATCCAGAAGTCGAACAGCCACAACTTGGAAGACTGCCGGGAGGTCCAAAACCTTGTCGAGCGCTACAACAAGCGCTCGGAAGAAGTTCCTTTATGTTAGAGGTAAGGAAAACAGAAAGTCGATGAAGCTCCGGCTGAAGAGGAGTTAGGCTTTCAGGACCCTAAAAAGGTCCTGAAGGCTGTTTACACCTCCGTCGACGACGACTCCGACAATGAGCGTCAGAAGACCGTGAACACCATCTTTGGTGGTTCGTGGGACATCACCTCCCGCCGTGTCCTCAAGACAATGCAGCGAGACATGGCCTCAGTAGCTCCTACAGCCAGGGCGGAGCCTCATCGAAAGTGGATGGACACCACCATCAGTTTTGATGCTTCGGACTGCCCTCGGAACATGATCGGAGCTGGTCAACTACCTTTGATGGTATCTCCGACCATCAATAACATTCAACTACACCATGTAATGGTGGACGGAGGTTCGGGGCTGAACCTCATAAGCTTCGAAGCTTTCGTCAATCTTCAGCTTCGACCTTTGGACCTCCGCCCCTCCCGACCTTTCTCTGGAGTAGGTCCGGGGGCCATAACCCCACTTGGTGCCATTACTCTCCCCGTGACCTTCGGGACTCAGGAGAATTATCGCACTGAGATGTTGGTCTTTGACGTTGCTCAGATCAACTTACCCTTCAACACCATTCTGGGCAGGCCCGCCTTGTACAAGTTCATGGCTGCTGCTCATTATGGCTACTTGGTGTTGAAGATGCCAACATCAACTGGTGTTCTCCAGATCCGCAGAGACCGCACTGCCGGAGTGACTGCTCTGGAAGAACTTCATGCGCTTGCTACAGCGCAGGAGAAAGAGTCCAGGCAAGAACAAGCTCCGAAACCACCGAGCATTCATCAACAAGGCTCAACCTCTACACCTCGCGTGCACCCAAGCGGCGATACCGACATTCCCGTCAAAGTCGTCCAAATCGATTCCGATGCCGCTCAGACCACCCGTATATTGGGAGGTCTGAATGACAAATAGGAACTCGCGCTCATCACTTTCCTCCGGGCTAATGTCGACGTGTTTGCCTGGCAACCATCACAAATGCCTGGGATCCCTAGGAAAGTGATCGAGCATAATCTAAAGATCTATCCTGATGCTCAGCCTGTACATCAGAAGCCTCGGAAGCAATCAGTAGAGCGACAAAACTTCATAAGACAAGAAGTGAAGAAGTTGCTCGAAGCTGGATTCATCCGAGAAGTCTTCCACCCAAAATGGTTGGCAAACCCAGTCGTTGTACCCAAGGCCGGCGGGAAGCTTCGGATGTGTATCGACTACACAACACTGAATAAGGCATGCCAAAAAGATCCATTCCCACTACCTAGAATAGATCAGATAGTGGATTCCACCTCCGGGTGTGAATTACTATGTTTCCTATACGCATATTCTGGGTACCATCAAATCAGAATGTCTAGGGAAGATGAAGAACATACTTCTTTTATCACAGTAGATGGATTATACTACTATACTGCCATGCCATTTGGTCCCAAGAATGCAGCTTCAACATTTGTACGAGCTATGTACAAAACCTTTGGAGAGCTCATCAGAGACGTAGTGGAAGTGTATGTTGATGACATCATCGTCAATATCAAGGACAAGGAGTTACTTCTTGACACCTTGCAAGCTATCTTCGACAAGCTGCGGGTCACCCGCACAAAGCTGAACCCAGACAAGTGTGTCTTCGGGGTTAGCTCCGGAAAGCTTCTTGGTTTCTTGGTAAACCACCTGGGCATAGAAGAAAATCCGGTGAAAATTAAAGCCATTGAGGTTATGCGGCCACCAGTCTGCATCAAGGACGTCCAGAAGCTGACTGGATGTCTAGTCGCCCTCAGCCGATTCATCTCAAGACTGGCGGAACGGGCACTACCCTTCTTCAAGCTATTAAGGAAGTCCGGACCATTCCAATGGTCTGAAGAAGCAGAAAAGGCGTTCCAGGAGCTAAAGCAGCTCCTCACCACTCTACCAACCTTGGTAGCTCCGAACCCTGGTGAGCCTCTACTGCTTTACATTTCGGCAACTGACGAAGTTGTCAGCATGGTTCTGGTTGCAGAGAGACCAGAACCATCCCAAGCTCGGGAATCCAGACCCCTCCGGGAGGGTCTGGAAGTTCCTGAAGGCGAGTCTGGGTTCCAGCCCCCAGACTTGGATCTACAAGGAGTTACTCCAAAAGATCTGGACCCCTCCGGGAGGGTCCGGGTCACTCCAGAAGAAGCTCTGGGTTCCTTCAGCAAGGACCCGGAGGTCCCCGAAGAAGGTCCAGACCCCTCCGAGAGGGTCCGGGTCGATGTGGAGGAAGCTCCAGGCCCCTCCGGGAGGGTCCGGACAGTCCAGCGCCCAGTGTAATTCATCAGCGAAGTACTACATGATGCCAAGACTCGATATCTAGAGGTGCACAAGCTGCTCTACGTAGTTCTCATCGCCTCCAGGAAGCTTCGCCATTACTTCCAAGCTCACAAGATCTTAGTGGTGACTTCTTACCCACTGTGAGCGATCTTGCATAATCCCAACTCTACTGGGAACATTGCAAAGTGGTCAGCAGAATTGGCCGAATTCGATCTTGAATTCATCCCAAGAGAAGCGATCAAGAGTCAAGCATTGGCAGACTTCATGGCGGAATGGACCCCCTCTCCATCAAACCCTGGGGACTCTAGTGAGCAGAAGCCGGAACTCAAAGCTCCGGTCTTCACCGAGCCTCACTGGACCCACTACTTCGACGGCTCCATGCAAAAGCAAGGGGCCAGAGCTGGAGTCCTTCTCCTCGCTCCAATCGGGGAAAAGGTAAAGTACATGGTTCACCTTGACTTCAAGGCGGCCAACAACATGGCGGAGTATGAAGCACTCATTTATGGACTAAAGGTGGCACTATCATATGGTGTCAAGCAGCTGTTGGTCAAGGGAGATTCGCAGCTCATCATTAAACAGGTGAAAGGGAATGCTCCTATAACAATCCTCAACTAGCTGCTTATCTCCTTGAAGTCCAGAGGCTTCAGAAGGACTTCGAAGTCCTGGACCTCCACCATGTCCAGCGTGTCCATAACGCTGAAGCTGACGAACTCTCGACGAAAGCGTCAACCGGAGCTCCGGCTCCTGACGGAACCTTCATCCGGAGGTTGTCAAAACCCACAGCTCAGCCTGCCGAACTGAGCGAAGGGGGAAAGACCAGCACCCCGAAGCTGGTGGTCCCGATGGCCCTGTTACCACGGTAGCCATCAAGGGTCGTAGGTGCTGCCGGAAGCTCCGAGCAACCCAACACGCAAGACTCAAATGCTCAAGCAAGCTCCGATGCATGGATCTCGGAGATCTGGAGCTACTTGAAAGACAATATCCTTCTTGACGATGATGTATCTGCTGACCGGATAGTCATATTGGCTAAAAGATACACGCTGGTAGAAGGGGATCTCTACCGACGCGGTGCCAACAGCGTCCTAATGCGGTGCATCACAAGGGAAGAAGGTTGTGAGATCCTCGCAGAAATCCATGGAGGCGAGAGTGGGAATCACGCGTCTTCCCGCACGCTGGTCGGTAAAGCCTTCCGGCACGGCTTCTACTGGCCTACAACGCTCCAGGATGCAACTGAGCTGGTGAAGAAATGGGAAGCATGCCAGTTCCATGCAAAGCAAATTCACACACCGGCTCGGCCTCTAGAAATAATACCTCCTACATGGACTTTCGCTGTGTGGGGGATGGACATCTTGGGACCTTTCCCAAGAGCCTTCGGAGGTTACAAGTTCCTATATGTTGCCATTGACAAATTCACCAAATGGCCGGAAGCAACTCCAGTTGTGACAATAAACAAACAATCAGCTATCAACTTCTTGCAGTCCATTGTATGCAGATTTGGAGTACCAGACAAAATCATAATAGATAATGGGACCCAATTCACAAGCTCCACTTTCCAAGGATACTGCAAAGACCTCGGCATCCAAGTCAGCTACACCTCCGTAGCTCACCCGACAAGCAATGGCCAAGCCGAGAGAGCAAATGCAGAAATCCTAAAAGGACTCAAGACGCGCACTTATGAGCGCCTGGAAAAACATGGAGCCAACTGGATCGAAGAGCTTCTGCCCACTCTATGGGCCAACAGGACAACTCCAAACCGGTCAACTGGAGAGACACCCTTCTTCCTGGTGTACGGAGCTAAAGCAGTCCTTCCTCCGGAAATCACCTTGGGGTCGCTCCGAGTTCGGACCTTCGACGAAGCCACGCAGTACCAGCTCTGGCGTGAAGACCTTGACCTCCTTGAAGAGGGAAGGTGCTGAGCAGCTGTTTGAAATGCCCGATACCGCAAAGCTCTTCAGTGCTATCACCAACATCATGTTCATAGTCGACAGCTCAAGGAAGGCGATCTGGTGCTACGGGGAATACAATCCAGAGAAGGGTTAAACAAACTCTCTCCTAGCTAGGAGAGACCCTTCCGAGGGATCAAAGTATCCCGTCTCGAATGCGTTCGCTTGGCAACCGATGATGGGACACCTCTCCCAAATCCTTGGAACATTGAGCACCTCCGTAAGTTCTACACTTAATATCACGGAGGTGAGTCTGTAATTACATGTGATGTATGTTATAGAGTCATTGTACAGAGTCGCGTAGCTCCTCTGTGAGGGCAGCCGGACCTACCACGTTAGGTCCGCAATGTCCATGCAACACTTGTCACAGTCTCAGAACTAAAAGTGTAGCTAGCTACCCTAGGTCAAACGAGAAACGAAACACACTTAGCCTGGTTCCGTACCCTAAGAGTGTACTTGTTTCCCCTGTACCCCGGACCTATAATGAAAGACATCATTGTGTGAAAACAGACTCCACGTGCATTTACTTTGTACAGACTCAATATTTTTTATTTTTCTCTTTCTTGTCTATAACTAAGTTGTGCAGTTCTTAAGAAACTTTAGCTCGACCAGTTCATGTACAATTCGAGTCGCATTGTCTATTCTTCCAGCTCCAAATATTGTTGATGGTCTACTCGTCTGAATGCTGCCAAGCCAATCTAGGGCTGGAGTGTGCTATCGACTTAGCCTGGTCATGCACCCTAAGTACGCCACTCTGACTACACCCCGACAGGCCGAAGTAAGGCGAGTCCAGAAACGATCGGACCTGAAGGAAACAAGACGACGCTCTTCATTGTATTTAGAATTGTGTTCGACCTAAAACTTTCTCAGGAATAGTAAGCCGCAATGAAGTTATAGATAGGAAAAGGATTTTACTATTTTTATTGACTTTAGTGTGCAGGAAAAATAAATATTTCATGATGATGGTGAATGAAGCTGGAGCTGCCAAAACTCCGACACCCTCTAGGCGGCTTGTGGTCGATGTTCAAACATTGACATCGGGCATCGCTGGAGCTACTCAGCTCCGGTAAAGCTAGGGGGCAAGCCATCAACGTGAAGAAAAGATGGTGGAAAGACTCTATAGTGGAGTCTACCGTTGACACACCATGTGTCGACAAAGGTCATTGCCGGAGCTACCATGCTTAGACACCCCAGAGGGCTAACCGTCGATGCTTTACGCATTGATGGAGACTACTGCCGGAGCTACTAAGCTCTGACAATGGTCAATGCCGGAGCCACTAAGCTCCGACAACCTCAGGGGGCCTACACTATCGAAGACTTCAGACCTACATTCTACAAGTTCAAAGCACGCAAGTCTTCAACAACTGTTACATCCTCTTGGTACATGTTCACAATCAAATTGTGTACATCTACCAGGGGGCCAAGTGAGACAAAGGTGTTGAAGACAAAAAATGAAATTCACAGAAAATTTGAGTTTCATTCATCTGGAGACAAGAGATTACAAAATTGGAGAATAAGAAAAGAGAATACAAGCGGGAGCTACAAAGAGATGGTCCTAGACCCTGTGGAAGAACTGGGCGACCTTCTGGGCAACCTCTGACACGCTGGCTCGGGCGGCTTCACCCTCTCCTTTGATGGGGCCTTCAAGCACCGGATCCATAGGGAATTGAGGGTCTCGGCTAGTGTAGCACGTTAGCACGAACTCTGCGATGTTCTTCTCCAGGGACTGTCCCTCAGTTTCCAGATGGTCCGCGATGACATCGCCCATCTTGGTGAGCTTGTTGCCTGCTGAACTCAGCGCCTCCAACGCCTGGTTCAGCTCTGGCTCCGGATCATCCGGACGCACGGGACTAAAGCCCATGGGCATCAGTGCGTCGTTGGCCTTGCCCAGGAAGTCCCAAACTTGTTGGGACTCCGCAGCCCTTGTGCTTCACATCTCCTCCAAGGATCTTTTGGCCGCTGCAAGCTCCGAGTTCTCCCGGGCAAGGCGCTCAACCTCTTTGGCATTCTTCTTAATCTTTTCAGCAACCTGCCTTTCGAGTTTGCTGAGCTCTTCCTCTCAGAGGTGGATCTCGTTTCGACGGTTGACCAGATCCTTCTCTCGGCCCCGCACTTTCTTCTCCCTGGCGGCGATGACATTCTCCTGCTTGTAGAGATCTTGCCCTCGCTCCCAGACCTTCTTCGCCTCTTCCTCGTAACACTCCTCCAATTTCTTGGTGCGCTCTTTGAAGCTCTTGTCAACCAGAGCTATCTTTTGGACAAGCTCTTCCTCCCTCTTCACGAGGTCGTCCCGCAGCTCCAGGAGTTTTTGCTCTTCATCTTCGAGCTTTCTCTCCCACGCCTCAAGAGCCTCCCGGCGCTTGACGAGACTAGCGTGGATGGCGGCGAGCCTCTCCTAGCGATCATCTATTGCGCTATTAGCAACTTTGGCCTGCTCATAGATGGTCCGAGACTGGTTGTCGAGGGATCGCGTCATGCTTTCCCTCTCATCCAACAGCTTACCCAAATACTCTAGGCGGACCTTCTCCCTCTGCACCCACTCTTTGTCGTCAGCCAGCCTCGACTGCGCCAACTTGGTCTCGAATTGGAGCCGGTTGCGCCACCTCCTAAGGTTTTGGCGCTCCTCCTCGAGGGCCTTTGCTGTCGTGGTAGAAAGCCAGCTGGACCTGGTGAAGATTGGAGCAGGTGTTGTCAATAGACAATGATAGGGGTATCGGGTCCGGACCTGCCGGGGTCCTCTCCGCTAGCTCCAACGGATCTTCAGTGACAAAAATTGGGTCCCACTCTACAAGAGCGGTCCCTTGAGCTTCCACGACACTAGGGCCGTCCTCCGGGATAGCCTCGGCCGCCGCTAAGGAAGGTTCTGCAGCAGAAGTTCTGACCTCCGGAATTGGCTCTGAAGGTCCCGCTGCCAGGTCATCAACAACTGGCCCCTCAGGCAGGGGGCCAGCATCTTCATCTTGGCACCCTGGCTCAGCAGCGGGTACCTCCGAGATCACCACTTCTGGAGCAGGTGTTGAAGGTTCAGTTGGAGTAGAAAATACTTCCGGCTCCGGCGCAGGCGCCTCCTCTGCCGCTGGCTCAGGTACCGCCGCTTCGACCATCATGGGCTCAGGCGCTGGCGCTTCGACCATCATGGGCTTAGGCGCTGGCACTTCGACCATCATGGGCTCAGGCGCCGACACCTCCGCAACAACTGGCTCGGACGCCAGAACCTCTTCGACGACCGGCTCTACAGTCGGAACTTCTGTAGCAACCGGCTCTACCACTGGAGCTTCCTCAACAACCGGCTCAAGTGCTGGAGCTTCATCAACACCCGGCTCCACCGCCGGGACCTGATCAACCACCGGCTGGACTGCCGGGGCTTCAACAACATCTGGCTCTAGGGCCGGAATCGCAGCTACCTCCGGCTCTGTGGCCGGAGCGTCCAACATTTCAGCATCCAAGCCTGGAGCTTCAACCTCCAGGGCTAGTACAACTGGCACATATTCATTCCTGTGGTCCGGCGCTACCACGATAGCTTCTGGGGATGAGTCGAGGTCCAAGACCACGACAGCCAGCGCCGGACTCCCGCAGCCTTAGCCAGCTCTTGGAGCGGCGCTGGAATTGGAGTCAGAGCTTCAGCCCGCACAGCCTCAACTGCTGCTGCAGGGACCGAAGCTTCAGCCCTTTTCTTAGGCACGCTGTGGATGAAGGACGAAGAAACTCAAAATACAATTATAACAATAAAACAACTGGCTAAGGTAAAAAATCAAAAATTACCTCGGAAGGCTTCTGCACCAGTTAGCACGGAACCTCTTTTCCAGACGCTCCGGACTGGCCCCAGCCGCCACTGGCATGGTAGTCTCGGAAGGTCCCCTGGAGCTTGCTGCTGCTATCAGCGTTGCCTTGGTCGAGGCCCCCCTCGACCGGGAAGGACCTCCGGACCGAGAGCCCCCAGCTGGCCCTGGTACTGGAGTCACTTGGCTGGAGCTAGCACCTCGGGAAGATGTCACAGCTGGAGTAGATGCCGCCATTGAAGACCTCCCCCTTCGGGGAGAAGGAGCCGCCGTGAAAGAAGCAGGCCTGACGGACCTTCCGTTGGCATGCTTCAACTTCCTTTTACGGCTCGAGGGCTCGGCCAATTCCTTGCCCTTGCTTACGACTTCGGTTCTTGGCTTTGGGGTGGAAGCAGAGCCGCCTTCAGGAGCTTCGAAGATCGCTAACCCGGTGATCGAAAGACTCTCAACGACACCAAGGTCGTCAAGCACCAGCATCGTCCGCCGGAGCTCCCTGCTGAACTCTGCCTCCATGTTTAGAGGGAGGAAAGCTGCCGGCGGAGCCAAGTCATCACCCTCGACTTCGATGCCGTGCTGGAACTTCTTGAGGTGGAACTCCAAAGTTGCACCCTCCATGTTGGACTTCAAATCGGTCTCGATCCGATCGTCGTCCAACATACTGTTGAGGGCCCAGGCAAGCTTCTCCCTCTTCTTCAGTGGAGCCCACTTGTTGGTTAGGAAGTTGCAAAACACCGCCTGAGGAGTCACCCCTACTTCCACGCAATGGCGGATCCTGGTCAAAGCAGGGTTGAAGGCATCCGATAACACCAGAGCTTCACTCCAAACTGCAGTGTCGATGTTGGGGAGGCCTTCGGGCAACTCCAGCTTTTCATGCTCCTCCACCCTGATGACGATCCAATCCTTCTTCCATTCGTCCCACTTCCCAGAAGGGAACGACCATAAGTACTTGTACGGGCACTTCTTGCGCTTCACAAAATAATAGAAGCCAAGGTACTCGCCACTCTTGCCGGTGGTCTGGACAGTGAAGAAGGTGCGGAAGAGCTCAACGCACGGGGGAATGCCCACCCACATCTCGCAGAAGTGGACAAAGATCGACACTAAAAGAATGGAGTGGGGGCCAAGGTGGTACAGCTGCAGACCATAGAAGTCTAGCAGCATCAAGAAGAAAGAGGAAAAAGGTGGGATCAGTCCCACCATGGCGTACGCGGAGAAGTACACCATGTCGCCGGCGTGCTCCTTCATGAAAGGAAGCTTTCCGGCGCGGACCAGGTGGTTGAAGAAGTCAAGGGACCACCCCATGAGGGTCCAAACCTTCTTCAAATCACCGTTGGTCTTCAGTCGGCTCTGGCGGAGACCCAACTCCATCGCAGCACAGCGGGGCAAGAGATGGAAAAGAAGCGAAAGTTTGGAGGGTTTGAGCGCAAGTTCGAATGAAAGGCGTAAAGAACCCCCAAACGGTGAGTGCTTTCCTTCTTAAGTAAGCCCCCGCAACGCTTGGATGGAAACAGCAGAGGAGCCGACGATACTAGTCAAAAACTTCACCCTGCCAATGACAAGAGGGCCCGGGGCCACCCCGACGATCAAGTCGAGGTCCTTACCCCAGGCGAATGGTTGTCATCATGAAAGGCGGGAAACCCGAAGGCAGCGGCCTGACAGGGCGCGTGGAACCGATACGGTTTTTGTATCGAGAACCAGCGACCTACAATTGTGTGAGATCTGCATGCTAAGATCTCACTTGCCGCATCCAGGATATGCCACGCGGCGGTGGTTTAACTGCGAACTATCGCCAATGGCACGTCTGAAGACCCTTGAAGACACGGCTCAAAAACCGAAGAATGGACCCACCTCTGGCAGAATGACTTCATCCAAAAGGTCTCTCCCAGAGGTGGGCCCAGGAGGCCACTATCGATACCCTACGTACCGAATACTCCTTGAGATTGCAAAGATCACAAGGAAACTCCATCTACCATATTTGAAGACCTCTGAAGGCCCCACATGTCAGGCGTAACCGGACCTGCTTCCCCGACATGGTTAGTCTCAGGGCCGCCACGTGTATCATAAGACAGGAGCTATCGCCCACACATGGGAAAGCTCCGGACCAGATACTAGTATGGCATCCTCGGACCTAACCCCAGACAGAGGAAAGCTTTGGTGCCGACACATGTCCAAACAGCACCGGACCTACCCGTCCATGATGGTAAGCTCCAGAGCTGCCACGTGGCTGAACCACTGGACCTTCAAGGAGCAATCAAAGACTTCAAAACTTGATTAAGTGTCATTAATGCCATATTAATGACACACGATCAGATGACCCTTAATACAAATAACAACACTGTTAAGGCCCGTTACCAGGCTATTAAGGGTAATTAACCACATTAATTTTGTATCAAGCATGTGTAACCGCCGGGGCCACATGTCGGGCCAGGCTAACGATGTAACGACCAGTCCTTGTACTATAAAAGGACTGGTCGATGATACACAAGGGACGACTCCAGACCTCTTTTGGACTCCCTGACTTAGACGAGCTTCTTCTTCTGGAGCTTCTTCTAGACTTACACGCTCAATACAACACCAACACACCCCGTGGAGTAGGGTATTACGCTCAGGCGGCCCGAACTACGTAAATCTCTATGTTCACTTGTCATTCACCTTCTTGAATCTCTGCATGCCCATTACCGAACTACAACTCCTCGATCTAACAAAGGTAGTATCGGGAGATCTGCCGAATCCAAACACCGACAGTTACGATTGAAAGATCGAGCAAAGTTCAATCTGTTCTTCCGAGTAAAAAACAGTTCTGGAATGCTGCAAAGAAACTCATGTAGATTAAAAACCACAAATCCAATGACCGTAAAATTTTGATAGATGATAGATAATCAAGTTGTGAAGACAACCCAAAAAGAACCACGTCAATTGGATCTGTAAAACTCGAGTTATGATAAAACCATCGAAACAAGGTAGTGCTGTGCAGAAACTCAACGAGAAAAACTTGTCTGGAACAAGTCAGACGAACAAGGCACAAAAGTTCATTTAAACTACGATCTTTATTCAATAGAACACAAGAGGAACAGCCCCAAAGTCGTCTACCACGAGCTCTGGCCCCCCTTATTAATATAACCAACCCTTAGGCCAAACCAATCTCAACTAGGACTCTAATCCTACTCAAATCACAAATCAAAACTTTCCATAACTGCTTAGGACTCTTCTATACACAGATAGAAGCAATCTAAAGACTTACAAATACATTAGGAACGTATCCCACATTCCTAAAACAAGCCAAATTCGTGACCCACACGAAATCCTATCATAACCAACTCAAAACATTCCATATTTGAGTCAAACACGACTCAGCCGCAGCCTGAGTCCATAACCTAGTCGGTTTGACCTTTCCGACCAATTTTTACGTCCACATCTCTTCATCACACCTCAGAACCATGTAGCCACGTCCAGGCACTCCTTGCATACGTGCAAACATCTTCCAACGACGTCCACGATACATTCATATGCATTATTCTTGATTCAAACATGTTGCACAACCTCCCGATCAACTCAACCACAATTCCTCCCGAACTTGGTTGTTGAATCTTATCTTCTCCCTAAGACTAGTTAAATGGATCCCAACATCATCCATGTCTTGAACTCAAGCAACACCTGCACATGAGCAAACAACCAATCCGTACGTGCCCAAGTCCGCGACTTGACTCAAATTAGTTCCGAACACAACACCTAACGTGAGCACCTCACATAAGCATGTTACAAAACCACAGTAAAACGATATCAGCCATATCAACCAAAATGCACCAAAAACTTAGCAAATGAATACTAAGAAATCTTTCCAACAATGTAAAGAAAGTTCGAAACATTTCACAGTAAAAGCAGGAACATTGCGATCAAGCTCTGAACCTTGCCAAAGCTAACCAGAGCTTGAGCCGGAGTTTACCAAAGCTAGTAGAACCTAGCGTTGGAGCTTACCAATGCTAGTACAACCTAGCGTCGGAGCTATAAAAACATGTCGGAGCTAAAGTCGAACCTTGCTAAAAAGATGTTATGACAACATTCAAAACTTTTATTGTCAAAGCCAATGTATTCAACACAAATAGGTCTCACAATCTCCTCCTTGATGAATGCATTGGCAACACTATTTAAAATCCGAACATTGGCATGAAAAGTTTTGAGAACAATTTCTCCCCCTTTTTGAAAATCAAATGAGATAGAAAAAAATTTCTCCCCTATACATATTTGTCCACCTTTTATACTTATCTTTAAAAAATCGCCATATTATCTCTCCCCCTTTGACAATGTATTCAACAAGGTTGAAAAGAAAAATTTTAATTGTTATGCGCATATTATAACATATACATATAAAACAAAGCTCATCCAAGTCATACTATCAAGTAACTTACACTATCACATCAATGAGATACATAAAGTAGTGTAAGCCATGCTAGAGATCAAATATAATTTTCAATTTAAGCAAGTCATGATCTCACAAACTTAACTATTTCAAGACCTGAAAGTATGACACTTGTTGCTACATTTTATTATTTTTCAAAGCACAAATTTTGATCATATGATATTTGCAAGAGATTATATGCGCATATGCCTTATTCTAACCAACCAAGCCAAGCCTATGTCATTTGACAATCAGAAGTTTAAGGATATGGTTTTAGTCATACACAACTTCTTCCAAGTTCATATCTAAATGCAATGATAAGTCATCTCAAAAGAAGAAGTGCGATGCATGCATATTCTCTTGATCTTTTCTCAACTTATATTTGTTCATAAAAACTCAACATGTGAGTTGATTACTTGATTAATTATTTATGATTAAAAACACTTGTGAGCATGCAACAAGTTCAAAATAGCAAGAAAGTTCGACCATGACCAGATTTAATGTAAGTAATTATTCCAATTACTAGACATGGCAAAAACTACAAAATGTATAACACGAGTAATGTAGTAAGAACTTCCAGCATGTAAAAGGAATCACAACGTCATATATGTATGAAATACTATGCTCATATTATTTTAATTTCAGATTCACACATAGACTTCTCAAGTTTCAAAATTCCCCCTCAATGTAAACCATGAGGATGCATAACCCCTATTTCACTACGAATAAAACAAAAATGAGTGAAACCCAAAGGTTTTGTAAAAATGTCAGCCAATTGTTGTTCGGTATCTACATGGTGAAGCAAAATGTTTCCTTTTTCAACATTATCACGGAGAAAGTGATACCTAATGTCAATGTGCTTAGTTCTAGAATGCTGCACGGGGTTTTTAGCAATGCAAATAGCACTAGTGTTATTACAAAACAGTGGAACACTATCTAGATCAACCCCATAGTCCTTAAGTGTTTGAACAATCCAAAGAATTTATGAGCAAGCACTAGCAGCAGCTACATATTCAGATTCAGCTGTGGATTGTGCAACTAAGTTTTGTTTTCTAGAGGACCAAGCAACTAGTGAATTACCAAGAAAATGACAAGCACCGGAAGTACATTTTCTATCAATCCTACATCCTCCAAAATCAGCATCAGAAAAGGCTTTCAAAGTAACAGTTGAGGAAGAAGGAAGAAAAATACCAAATTCTTGAGTTCCATGTAAGTACCTGAGGATCCTTTTGAGGGCTTGACGACGTGAAGCACGTGGGGAGGCTTGAAACCGTGCATAAAGACATACGCTGAATTGTATGTCCAGTCTTGTTGTCGTGAGATACAAAAAGTGATTCGATCATGCTTCTATATTCTTTTTGATCCACGGGTTCACCATATTCATCAAGTTCAAGTGTTGTTGCTGTTCCCATTGGTGTCCGAAGAGGCTTGATTTTGTCCATGTTGAAGCGCCTTAGGAGGTCTTTTGTATACTTCGTTTGATGCACAAAGGTACCCTACTTGGTTTGCTTGATTTGCAGCCCCAAAATGTACGTGAGTTCTCCCATTATACTCATCTCAAATTCTGAACTCATCGTAGCTGAAAACTTGGACACAAGATCATGAGAAGCACAACCAAAGATAATATCATCCACATACACTTGAACAAATAATAGGTCATTGCCATGCTTAAGCACAAAAAGAGTTTTATCAACCTTGCCCATGGTAAACCCCTTTTCAAGTAAGAATGTTTTTAACCTACCATACCATGCTCTAGGGGCTTGTTTGAGACCGTACAAGACTTTGGACAGTTTGTAAACATGATTAGGAAAATCTGGATTTTCAAAACCCGGTGGTTGTTTGACATAAACCTCCTCATCTATGTAGCCATTAAGAAAAGCACTTTTAACATCTATTTGATAAAGCTTAAAACCTTTAGATGCAACAAAAGCTTACTAAATTCTTATGGCTTCTAATCTAGCAACAGGAGCAAAAGTTTCATCAAAATCTAGACCTTCAACTTGAGTGAAACCTTGAACAACCAACCTAGCCTTATTCCTAACCACAACCCCATCCTCACTTTGTTTATTTTTAAAAACCCATTTAGTTCCAATTAAAGTGTGACCCTGAAGTGGAGGTACAAGTTTCAAAACATTATTTCTTTCAAAATTTTCTAACTCTTCTTGCATGGCAATAATCCAAGATTCATTAGTGAGTGCGTGTGATATATCTTTGGGTTCAAAAAAAAAAGCAACAAAAGCAGAATGAGCATGAGAGTTTGGATCGCAAAACCTGAACCGTGTGACTCATTCGTGCAAAGTTCCAATAATTTGTTGTGGAGGATGACTTTTGAGAACCTGGAGGGGAGTGGACACTTCACAAGCTTCATCTTCTTCATGTTCATCACAAATCGATGAGCTTGTGACTTGAGGAGGATCTGGACCAGCAATGGTGGTCGTCAGTGCTGGTTGTGAATCAAAATCCGGAGTTGGAATAATGTCATTAGCTGCTGAATTTTCGGGCAGTAGCTCCACCTCTTCCTCATCTTCAACGAAAATGCTCTCCCCCCGCGGATATGGATCTGGACCTGCAATGTTTGAGCTAGTACCTGGGTTAGCTTCATCAAAATACAGCTCACGAGTCTCCACAATTTTGTTAGTGTCAAATAAAAGCACACGGTAGCCTCTAGTATGAGATGGATAACCAAGAAACATGCCATCAACAGATCTAGGTTCAAATTTATCAAGATTACCATGTTTCTTAACAAAGCATTTGCAACCAAAGACCCGGAAGTGTGTAACACTAGGCCTATGTCCAAACCGGAGCTCATATCGTGTTTTACCTAGCTTAGCGTGCAAGAAAACACGATTTGAGACATAACAAGCGGTTGCAATCGCATCAGCCCAAAATTTCCTAGGAGTTTGATATTCATCAAGCATAGTCCTAGCCATCTCAACTAAGGTTCTGTTCTTTCTTTCTACAACACCGTTTTGTTGAGGTACATATGGTGAAGAAAATTGATCTATTCCATTTTTAGCACAAAAGTGATCAAAAGATTGATTTTTAAATTCGGTTCTGTTATCACTTTTAATTGCTTTTAAAGATCCTGGGTGATCAATTGATAATCTAAGAAATAAAGTTCTAAAGTGACTAAAAGCTTCATTTTTAGATGCCATAAATTAAACCCAAGAGTATCTAGAATAATCATCAACAATAACAAGAACATACCATTTACCTCCGAAGGATTGAACGCGTGAAGGTCCTACGGTGTCAAGGTGCAAAAGTTGACCCGATTCAGTTGTCATGATCATTGTGAGAGGAGTATGTGAACCTGCAACCATCTTAGCATGTCTACAAGAAGAGCACAAAATTTCTTTGCCCCCTTTAAGCTTAGGCAACCCACGTATGCGATCAAGAGCACTAACACGCGTTAGATGATCAAAGCCTACGTGACCAAGTCTACGATGCCAAAAATATAAGTCCTTTGAATCATTAGAAACTAGACACCTATGCTTAGAGAAAGACATATCAAAATCAGCTTTAAAAACTCTTCCAAACCGAGACATGTTAAAAATAAGCTCACTATTTGAATTTACAACTTTGCAACAATTTTTAGTGAAAATAATTTCCAGATTTTCATCTAGCAGTTGTGAAACAGAAAGCAAGTTGCATTTCAAATTTTTAACAAGTGCCACATCCTTCAAAGTGTAGTGATTATTTACTCTAACTGAACCCTTAGCAGTTACAAGAGTTGAATAATTATCGGCAAAAGTATCATTCTCTACACGTGACATAAAAGAGAGGAAGGAGAACCATTCTTTGTTACCGGTCATGTGGCGTGAGCAACCTGAATCCACAATCTAAATGGTCTCCTTCCTCAAGTGTGTAACCTACATAGAAGCACAATATATCGATGACTCAATACTGGGGTTAGTCAAAAGACATTTAGGAATCCAGTACTGAGTCACATGATGTCCAATAGGAATAACACGCAAAAGCTGAGATAAAACAGCAGGTTTATGAGCCAAAGCTTGAAGATTTTTGTACCCAACTACTGTCCTACGAGATTTTACATGTGTAGCACAAAAAACAGTAGGTTTGGGAGCAACTTTTGCATGTTTTCGACTCATTACAACAGATTGCATGTTCCTATCATTCGGTTTAGCAAGTGCAGCAAATTTTGCATGAAAGTTATGAGATCTAGCAATCATTCTTTCCTTTTTCTGTTGTTTAGCTAGTCTATAACAAAAATCTATGACATGACCATCTCTACCACAGTATGTACAATGAAATTTAACTTTGTGTTCATGTCTAGATGAGCAAGCAACATTTTTATTTGAAACCGAATGAGACAACACCCCTGCAGATTTGAAAACCACTTCTTTTTATTTAGGAACTATTTGAATCAAACCACTTCCTAATGACTTTACAATTTTAGGTGGATGAGCCTTAGCATGAGCATGAGAATCAAAACCTAAACCAGTTTTATCATTGCAAGACTTGGAAGAATTCAACAGCAAATTTAGGTTCTTATTCTCATTACAAAACTGATCTGTCTTATGCATGTTATCAAGTTTATTAGACAGATCAAGGCAATTTTCACATAAAATTTTTCCTTTTAATTTGCAATTGGAACAAGATTTAACTTCATGAGAACGTAAAGCATTGTTCAATATAGAAATTTCATTCATAGCATCTTGTAGTTTCTTATCAAGATCATCACAAGTAGAACAATGCAAATCAAATGTAGAACAGCTAGCATCTTTCAAGTTTTATCACTAAGTGCAGCAAGCTCTCTATTCTTTTCAATTTCTAACTCAAGTTTATCAAGTGTGGAGGTGTGCACACTTCCTAATGAGGACAATTGTTCATATATTAAATCACATGAGGGACATGCACCATCACTAGGAATCAATGTTTTTAAACGGTTGATTTCAGATTCTACTGATTGAATTTTAGCAGCACTATCCCTAAGCTTTTTGTCCTTTTTCTTAACTATAATAGTGGCACGAGAAATAGCATCACACATTTCTTCGCAAGTAGGACATACCTCTTCATTGTCGATGTTGTGTTCTGCATCCTCCATACTTGATCTTGATTTGCCCGCCATGAAGCACAAGTTTGGCAAATCATCTTCATCTTCGTCACTTCCAATGTCCACATCGCTTGAGCCAAGTTCTTGAAGTGCGGAGGTAAAACTACTCACCAATTGACGTCTTGTAAAACCCTTCTTTTCCTTCTTATAGTTTGTCGAGGAGTGCTTCGTCCTTGTTTGCTTTTCATCTTGGAAAGTAGGACCTGAAAGGTTAGGGCAATATGAACGAAAATGTCCTGTCTTACCACATTTGAAACATCGTTGAGGTCAGAAGCTTCCTCTCCTTCTAGTTCTAACATTTTGCAATGCTTTTGAGAACCTAGTTGAGAGAAGTACTAGCTCCTCCTCTGGAAATTCCTCAATCTGTTCAAGGGTTAGAGAGGACAACAAAACAAGTGTACCAAAAGATGAAGATTGACTGGAGCTAGGCATGTTACGTTGAGAAACAAAAGCAATATACTTGTTGGGGTTCTTACGTGATATTATGTCAATTTCATGAGTTTTTAACTTGGAATATAGCACATCTAAAGTAAGTGTACTCATGACAGTAGATTCAAGAATAGATGTGACTTTCGTCTCCCAAATTGACATATCTAATGCACTTAACAATTGCCTAGCATTTCCAGCATCTAAAAAATTAAAATTAACACTACGAAAGTTGCTGAGAATTTTATTAAAGCGAGTAAAAAGGTCATCAATAGATTCACCGGGTTGCATCTCGAAGCGCATGTATTTTTTCTTGAACATGTCTTGCCTTACCTCCTTGATCGTGTTGGATCCTTCGTGGTAGTCACAAAGTTCTTTCGACACATCGTATGCAGATCAGGGGTGTGCAACACGGTCGAAGTCGCTTTGAGTTAATCCTTGTATGATCAAGTTCTGAGCCTTGTTGTTGTTGTCAACATCTCTCAGATTTGTAGCTGTAACTTGATCGTTTGATGGCACTTCGTAAGGCTTCTATACCTTTTCCCATGTTGCAAAGCCTTGAGCCTGGATGAAGGCTTCCATATGTGCCTTCCAAACCTGAAAATCAATACCACTAAAGACACAAGGTTTTGCAGAGTATTTCTCCATAATGATTAGTCAAAATACGTGCAAATCACAAAGATTAGAGCATTGTGTCTCTGATACCAATTGTAGGATCGAAGATCACGTGAAAATCTACCAGAGGGGGGTTTAATTGTAGATTAAAAAAATCTTACGCAGCGGAAACAATTAAATCCCAACCCATTCGGCAGAAAGACGATCTGTTAAAGAAATTATGTGTGTGACTAATCTAAACGTGTTTCACTGTGAAAAAAGTAATATATATCATAGAGAATCAAGTAACGAAGACGACACAACAAGAATCACTCAAATCCGTCGAGACAAACTCAAATTACGATTGAAAGATCGAGCAAAGGTAATTCTGTTCTACCTAGTAAAAAACAGTTCTGGAATTCTGCAAAGAAACTTGTGTAGATTAAAAACCACAAATACAATGACCATAAAATTTTGATAGATGATAGATAATCAAGTTGTGAAGACAACTCAAAAAGAATCACGTCAATTGGATCTGTAAAGCTCGAGTTATGATAAAACCACCAAAACAAGGTAGTGATGTGCAGAAACTCGACGAGAAAAACTTGTTTGGAACAAGTCAGACGAACAAGGCACAAAAGTTCCTTTAAACTATGATCTTTATTCAATAGAACACAAGAGGGACATCCCCAAAGTCGTCTACCATGAGCTCTGGCCTCCCTTGCTTATATAACCAGCCCTTAGGCCAAACCAATCTCAACTAGGACTCTAATCCTACTCAAATCATGAATCGAAACTTTCCATAACTGCTTAGGACTCTTCTATACACAGATACAAGCAATATTAAGACTTCCAAACACATTAGTAACATATCCCACATTTTCCTAAAACAAGCCAAATTCGTGACCCACATGAAATCCTATCATAACCAACTCAAAACATTCCATATTTGAGTCAAACACAACTCAGCCGCAGCCTGAGTCCATAACCTAGTCAGTTTGACCTTCTTGACCAATTTTTACGTCCACATCTCTTCGTCACTCCTCGGAACCATGTAGCCACGTCCATGCACTCCTTGCATACGTGGAAACATCTTCCAACGACGTCCACAATACCTTCATATGCATCGTTCTTGATTCAAACATGTTGCGCAACCTCTGGATCAACTCAACCACAATTCCCCCCGAACATGGTTGTTTAACCTCATCTTCTCCCTAAGACTAGTTCAATGGATCCCAACACCAGCCATGTCTTTAACTCAAGAAGCATATGTATATGAACAAACAACCAATCCATACGAGCCCAAGTCCGCGACTTGACTCAAATTAGTTCCGAACACAACATCTTACGTGAGCACCTCACATAAGCATGTTGCAAAACCACAACAAAACAATATCAGCCATATCAACCAAAACGCACCAAAAACTTAGCAAATGAATACTAAGCAATCTTTCCAACAATGTAAAGCAAGTTCAAAACATTTCACAGTAAAAGCAGGAACATTGCGATCAAGCTCTGAACCTTGCCAAAGCTAACCGGAGCTTGAGCCGGAGCTTACCAAAGCTAGTAGAACCTAGCGCTGGAGCTTACCAAAGCTAGTACAACCTAGCGTCAGAGATAGAAAAACATGTCGGAGCTAAAGTCGAACCTTGCTAAAAAGATGTTATGGCAGCATTCAAAACTTTTATTGTCAAAGCCAATGTATTCAGCACACATAGGTCTCACAATATGGTTATTGGTAATGAGAAATCTGGAATTTGGATGATGGTAATGAATTATGGACTGGTATTATGATGATTACATGGGTTATGATGGGATTATTTCACGTACATATAATATATTACTTTTCAAATGTTTTAATGTACTTTTCAACACTTAGCCATTATTATATTCATCATTTGAATCAACTATATGACATACTTTCCACACTTGCTGAGTACGACATGTACTCACTCTTGCAGTTCCCCCACCAACAGTTGCAGGTCAGGATTGGGAGTATAAAGATGATAATGCGAAGTTCTAGGCCGTGTCTACCGTCAGCTTTGCCTGTGGTGTTGATTGGAGCTACGCTACCCTATTGCTTATGCTGCCTAGCTGTTTAGTTTGCTTAATTAGTTTATTTCTACTGTATTAGTTCAACTTGTGATTAATATTCATTAGAGCTTGTATTCGAGGATAGTATGAATTGTGTAATAAAAAAAATACTTATTTAATAACTTGAGCCGTGGTAATTTTCTGTATATCCTTTTGTGAATGCACTCGTGTATGTGTGTTGAACATCCTGGGAGCACATATGCATTCACTTGGTTCATTTTCGGGACCGAGTGTCATAAATTGGTATCAGAGTCACAGGTTGACCGTAGGACGCAACCTAGATAGAATGGACACTTTAGAGCACATAGGAGCACTCAAGAATCGATGTGTTTTTGTTTGGTGTGTTGTTTGCTATATATTGGTTGCTTGTGTGCTTAATAGAGGATTTTGAGATGCTTTATTATTGTCATGTCCACCTAGGCTAGTTAGTTGTTTAGTTTCATATCCCTTGATGCATATAGTTGGGAACGTCTTCTAAATTCTTATCTCTTGCTTTTCTTCAGATGGTGAGGACTCGCAACGAGAGGGATGCTAATGATGAGGAGAACAATGGAGCACCTCAGAATAACTATGGACAAGGACCTGTCCAAGAAGGTATTAATATTGAGCAGCTCTTGGTGATGCAAAACCAGCTCATCCAGACCATGATACAAACTGTGGGACAGCTGCAGGCTGGTAACATCAATAATCAGCCCCACATGCTTCCACCGCCACCCCACCTCCTTATAACCGCTTGGGAGAGTTCATGAGGACTAGGCCGCCAATCTTTGCTCAAGCCGCCGACCCTATGGATGCTAATGATTGGCTCAAGTCCGTGGAGAAGAAGCTTGCTATTGTCCAATGCAGTGACCGGGAGAAGGTGCTATTTGCTTCTCATCAACTTGTTGGAGCTTCTGCCGACTAGTGGGATTCTTTATGCAATGCTCATGAGAACCAAGAGAGAATTACTTGGGCCGAATTCAAAGAGAGCTTCTGTTCTCATTATGTGCCGGAAGGAGGTATGATCTTGAAGAGGCAAGAATTTGAGAACTTGAGGCAAGGAATATGAGTGTGGATGAATACTTCAATAAATTCACTTAACTCTTAAGATATGCGCCTGAGGATGTGAGTCGGGGCAGTCGGAAGCAATATTTGTTCATGAGAGGCATGAACAATGAGATCCAAGTGCAATTGCTCAATTGTGATTATGCCAACTTCCAGAAGCTTGTGGACAAAGCAATTGTGGTGGAGAACAAGGTCCGGGAGATGGAGCAAGACAACAAGAGGAAGGCACCATATCAAGGACAACAACAAGGAAGTAATGTGCGCTCTCGCTTTGCACTGCCAAGTGTGCCTTACTTTAGCTCTTCTGTGCTTGCTTATCGCCCTGGATTTGCACCGCGCCCAACTTAGTTTGTGCAGCAGCGCCCTGTCATGTAAGCACCTAGGCCTTCAATGCCTTGTGCACCTCGTGCCAATTTTCCTGGTGCAAATGGTCAAAACCAAGCTCGTCCAAATAATTTTGGGGGAGTAAATAAGTGATATACTTGTGGAGAAGTTGGACACTTTGCACATCAATGTCCTAAGTCAGGCCTTGGTCAAGGAAGCAATGCACCAAGACAAAACCCAAGATCCAATGGAGGACAGCCGCAAGAAAATCATGGTCAGCACAATTTTACTCGCGGCAACGTGAACCATGTCTCTACGGAGGACGCGCAACAAGCGGATGACGTGGTGATTGGTATGTTTCTCGCAAACTCCAACCCAGTGACTATGTTATTTGATTCTGGAGCATCGCACTCATTCATTGCATCGAAATATGTTGCCAAGTATAATTTGCCTATCTCTCATATGAAGTTTACTCTATTGGTTAAGTCTCCTGGAGGAGAGATGAGGACAAATATAGTATGTCCAAAAGTAAGCTTTAGAATAAGAGGGTAGAATTTTCCGCCAATCTCATTGTCTTGGATTCCCAAGGATTGGACATTATACTTGGTATGGATTGGTTGAGGAAGCACAATGGAGTCATTGAATGTACCACGAAGATGGTGAAGTTGACCAATGAGGAAGGGATCACCGTAGAATTTGAAGCATCTCAAACCGCACCAAAGCAATTGGAGCTAAATCATATGGACGGTAGTGCAATTGGGGAGATTTCGGTGGTGTGTGAATTTTTGGATGTTTTTCCGGACCAGTTGCCAGGTATGCCACCCGATCGAGACATTGAGTTTTTTATTGATTTAATACTTGGAACTGCACCTATAGCTAAGAGGCCATATAGGATGCCTCCTATGGAATTAGCGGAGCTCAAGAAGCAGATTCAAGAGAAACTAGAGAAGGGTTTCATTTGCCCTAGCTCTTCACCTTGGGGAGCGCCCGTTCTATTTATGGACAAGAAGTATGGATCGCAAAGGATGTGTGTGGATTACCGAGCCCTCAATGAGGTGACGATCAAGAACAAGTACACCTTTTCATGTATAGAAGACTTGTTTGATCAGATGAAGGGCGCTTGTCTCTTCTCTAAGATTGATTTGAGGTCGGATACTTTCAGATGAAGATTAGGCCATCAAACATACCCAAGACAGCTTTTAGGACACGATATGGATCTTATGAGTACACCGTGATGTCCTTTGGATTGACAAATGCGCCTGCATACTTTATGTACCTCATGAATAATGTCTTCATGGAGTACTTGGATAAGTTCATTGTGGTGTTCATTGACGACATTATGATCTACTCGAAGGATGAGAGGGAACATGAGGAACATTGGAGGCTTACATTACAAAAATTGAGGGAGCATCAATTGTACGCCAAGTTCAACAAGTGTTAGTTTTGGTTGTGGGAGGTGTCATTTTTGGGTCATATCATTTCAGGAGGAGGAGTATTGGTTGACCCAGGAAAGGTGAGGGATGTGTTAAAATGGGAACCCCCACAAAATGTCAAGGAAATAAGGAGTTTTCTTGGGATGGATGGATATTACCGTAGATTCAACAAGGACTTTTCCAAGATAGCCAAGCCAATGACGGAGTTGCTAATGAAGGGGAATACTTTCCAATGGTCTCAAGCTTGTCAATAAAGTTTTGAGGAGTTGAAGAAGAGGTTAACAACAGTCCCAGTCTTGATATTGCCGAACGTGAGCAAGATTTTTGAAATCTATTGTGATGTATCAAGACAAGGACTTGGTTGTGTATTGATGCAAGAAGGACGAGTGGTTGCCTATGCATCGAGGCAATTGAAGAAACATGAGCAGAATTATCCAACACACGATTTGGAACTCGCAGCCGTAGTACACGCATTGAAAATTTGGAGACACTATATCCTTAGACATAGGTGTGAAATTTACACGGATCACAAGAGTTTAAGTATATTTTCACACAAATAAATCTGAATTTGAGGCAACAAAGATGGTTGGAGCTCATCAAGGATTATGATTTGGGAATCAACTATCATCTGGGAAAGGCCAATGTAGTGGCCGATGCTTTGAGTAGGAAGGGAGTAAGTCATCAACTCACGATTCGAGAGTTACCATCCGAGTTATGTAAGAAGTTTGAACGGTTGAACCTTGGATTTGTAAATGAGATGGGCATAATGGAGTTAAATCCGACCTTGGAGCAAGAAATTCGAGAGGGCCAAGCGAAGGATGAGGAAATTAAAAGAGATCAAGGAAATGACCCAAGAGGGAAGAGAATTCAAGTTTGATGAGGACGAACATGGTACCTTATGGCTGAGAAAAAGGATTGTCGTGCCTAATGTGAAGCATATTTGGGAGACCATATTAAAAGAGGCATATGACTTGCCATACTCAATTCATCCCGGTTGTACGAAGATGTACAAGGACTTGAAGACATGTTATTGGTGGGTAGCATGAAGAAGGACATAGCCGAATATGTAGCATTGTGTGATGTGTGCCAACGAGTCAAGGCGGAACACCAAAGGCCAGCGGGATTATTGCAGCTATTAAAGATTCTGGAATGGAAGTGGGAAGAAATCAGCATGGACTTTATAGTTGGATTACCACGTACACAGTCTGGTTATGATTCAATATGGGTAATTGTGGATAGATTGACTAAATCAGCTCATTTTGTTCGTGTCAAGACAACCTATACCACCGCAAGGCTAGCAGAATTGTATATGGAGCACATTGTGTGTCGACACGGAGTACCAAAGAAGATAGTATCAGATAGAGGTTCTCAATTTACCTCCAGATTTTGGCAAAAATTGCATGAAGCATTGGGAACAAGGTTAAATTTTAGTTCAGCATATCACCCTCAAACGGATGGACAAACTGAGAGGACATTTCAGATTTTAGAGGACATGCTAAGAGCTTGTGCTTTGAAGTATGGGAAAAGTTGGGAGAATAGCTTGCCATATGCAGAATTTTCCTATAACAATAGTTATCAAGCAAGTTTGAGAATGTCACCATATGAAGCACTATATGGAAGGAAATGTAGGACGCCCTTATCTGGAATGAGATAGGAGAAACTCAAGTATTTGGTCCGGATGTGTTGCTAGAAGCTGAAAAACAAGTTTAGGTTATTCGTGAGAACTTGAGGGCCGCTCAATCAAGGCAAAAAGGCTATGCGGACAATAGGATAAGGAGATTAGCTTTTGAAGTAGGAGACTTTGTTTACCTCAAGGTGTCACCAATGAGAGGTCATAAGAGGTTTAACATAAGAGGCAAGCTAGCACCTCGTTATATTGGGCCATTCAATATTTTGGACAAAAGGGGAGAAGTAGCATATAAGTTGGAGATGTCAGCTCATCTTTCGGATGTCCATGATGTCTTTCATGTTTCCCAGCTCAAGAAGTGCTTGAGGGTACCGGAAGAACAAGTGCCAATGGAAGAGTTGGAACTTGAGGAAGATTTGACTTATGTCGAGCAACCAATCAAAATCTTGGAGACCAAAGAGAGAGTCACAAGGAACAAGGTCATCAGATGGTGCAAAGTTCAATGGAAACATCACACAGAATCGGAAACAACATGGGAGCTAGAGGATGATCTCAAGAGGAATTTCCCTATCTTTTATCTTCCGCGTCGAATCTTGAGGGCGAGATTCATTTTAAGGGGGTAGGTTTGTAACACCCTCATTTTCATGCATCATGCCCTGCATACATTCATATATGTGTCTAACATTAATCCACATGAAAAGGAATAAGTTTAAAATTGTTTTGGAACAAGACCACACTTAAGAATTCTGGGAAGTGTGGACTAGTCCGTTTTTGGTGCGGACTAGTCCGATTTCTCTCTGACCTCAATCGGACTTGTCCGTTTTGCTACGGACTAGTCTGTTTTTGCCTCTAGACACTTTCGGACTTGTCTGGTCCTGTGCGGACTAGTCCGATGTTCCAAGAATCCTTGAAGATTTTGCTAAGTCCCTGGACTTGTCCGGACTAGTCCGGAGTTCCAGCGGACTTGTCCATTTTTCTCTCTGACTAAAGTCAGACTTGTCCGATTTTAGGCCAGACTTGTCTATTTTTCCCCTGTGGATAAGTTCGGACTTGTCCGATGTCTAGTCCGGACTTGTCCGATTTCTCTCTGTCTAACTTCGGACTAGTCCGACCCTTTTTGGACTTGTCCGCTAAATCGCGACTCTGAGTTGATCTTTTGTTTCACGACTTGTTTGTTAGGTTTTACGTTAAGTGGGCCTAGGGATGTCGTGCCTAACTCTTTTAGAGCCCATGTGGGAATCTGAGCCGACCTCTACTCATCCAAAAATTGAAATCCATCTAACCCTAGCCTCCACCTCTATATAAACAACCCCAACCCTTAGCTTGACATCTATTTGCCACTTTTCTACCTCACCCAAACCCTAGTTCGCCAGTTCTGCAAAGTGCGGACTTGTGTAGGATCGAAGAGCACGTGAAAAGCTACCAGCGGGGGGGGGGGGGGGGGGGGGGTGAATGGTAGATTTACAAATCTTATGCAGCGGAAACAATTAAACCCCAAACCTTTTCGGCAGAAAAACGATCTGTTAAAAAAATCGTGTGTGAGACTAATCTAAACGTGTTTCACCGTGAAAAAAGTGATGAATATCATAGAGAATCAAGTCGCGAAGACAACACAAAAAGAATCACTCAAATCCGTCGAGAAAAACTCAAGTTATGATCGAAAGATCAAACAATGGTCAATCTGCCCTACCCGAGAAAAAACAGTTCTGGAACGCTGTAAAGAAACTCGTTTATATCATAGACCACAAATCCAATGACCGTGAAATTTTGATAGATGATATAAAATCAAGTTGCGAAGACAACCAAAAAAGAATCACGTCAATTGGATCTGTAAAACTCGAGTTATGATAAAACCACCAACGAAAGATAGTGCTGTCCAGAAACTCGACGAGTAAAACTTGTCTGGAACAAGTCGGACGAACAAGGCACAAAAGTTCCTTCAAACTACGAATTTTATTCAATAGAACACAAGAGGAACAGCCCCCAAAGTCGTCTACAACGAGCTCTGGGCTCCCTTGCTTATATAACCAGCCCTTAGGCCAACCCAACATCAACTAGGACTCCAATCCTACTCAGATCACGAATCGTAACTTTCCATAACTGCTCAAGATTCTTCTATACGCAGATAGAAGCAATCTTAAGACTCCCAAACACCTTACGAACGTATCCCACATTCCTAAACAACTCAAATTCGTGACACACACGAAATCCTAACATAACCAACTCGATACTTTCTATACCGAGCCATAACCGACTCCGCCGCAACCAAAGTCATCAACCAGTACGATCCGATCCTTCCAACCAGATCTTCCGATCCATAAACCATCTTCGGAACCATGTTGCCACGTCATGCACCGCATGCATACGTGCAAACATCTTCCTTCAACGTCCAGTAACCTTCATATGCACCGCCCTTGATTCAATCATCATCCGCGACCTCCTGATCAGCTCAACCACAGTTTCTCCCGAACTTGGTTGTTGGAACCTCATCTCCTCCCTGAGACTAGTCCAATGGATCCCGTCACCAGCCATGTCTTGAACTCAAGCAACACCTGCACATGAATAAACAACCAATCTATACGAGCCCAAGTCCTCGACTTGACTCAAGTTAGTTCCGAACACAACACCTTACGTGAGAACCTCACATAAGCATGTTGCAAAACCATAGTAACATGATATCATCCATATCATCCAAAATGCACCAAAAACTTAGCAAATGAATACTAAGCAATCTTTCCAACAATGTAAAGCAAGTACGAAATATTGCAAATGAAAAGCAGAAGCACTACGGTCAAGTTCTGGACCTTGCCAGAGCAACCCGGACCTTGAGCCGGAGCTAACAAAAGCTAGTAGAACCTAGCGCCGGAGCTTACCAAAACTAGTACAATGAAGCACCTGCCGGAGCTTACCAAAACTAGTAGATCCTAGCACCAGAGCTTACCAAAAACTAGTCAACCCAAAACTGGAGCTAGACAAAGTACGTCAGAGCTTAGCAAAAGCATTCCGGAGCTATCAAATATATGCCGGAGCTATCAAAGACATGCCAGAGCTAAAGATAAAGCTCACTGGAGCTAACCAAAGCTAGTCGGACCTTACCAAGAAGTCGGACCTAGCTTCGAACATAGCCGGAGCTACCCAAAACAAGCCGGACCTACCGTTGGACCTTGCTGTAGCTCGAAGCTAGAGTCGGACCTTGATAAAAAGGTGTTTTGGTGATATTCGAAACTTTTATCATCAAAGCCAAGTGTATTCACTACGAGCCAATGTATTCAGCACACATAGGTCTTACAATCTCCCCCTTGATGAATGCATTGGCAACACCATTTAAAATCCGAACATTGGCTTATTCACATAAAAGTTTTGAAGGCAGTTTCTCCCCCTTTGTAAATCAAAAGTAAAATGAGAAGAAAATCTCTCCCCCTTTATTATCTCTCATTATGCACATATTCTCTAAGAAAATCTCTCTTCATGCTTATCTCTCCCCCTTTGACAATGTATTCAACAAGTCATGAGCATATAAACAAATTATCTCTCCCTCTTTAGTTGTTATGAGCATATTATAACATATACATATAAACAAAGCTCATCCAAGTCATACTATCAAGTACCTTACATTATCAAATCAATGAAATACAGAAAGTAGTGTAAGCCATGCTAGAGATCAAATGTAATTTTCAATTTAAGCAAGTCATGATCTCACAAACTTAACTATTTCAAACCCTGAAAGCATGACACTAGTTGCTGCATTTTAATATTTTTCAAAGCATAAATTTAGATCATATGATATTTGCAAGAGATTATATGTGCACCTGCCTTATTCTAACCAACCAAGCCAAGCCTATGTCATTTGAGAATCAGAAGCTTAATGACATGGTTTTAATCATACACAACTTCTTCCAAGTTCATATCTAAGTGCAATGACAAGCCATCTCAAAAGAAGAAGTGTGATGCATGCATATTCTCTTGATCTTTTCTCAATATATATTTGTTCATAAAAACTCAACATGTGAGTTGATTACTTGATTAATTCTTTATGATTAAAAGCATTTGTGAGCATGCAACAAGTTCAAAACAGCAAGAAAGTTCGACTATGACCAGATTTAGTGTAAGTAATTATTCCAATTACTAGACATGGCAAAAACTACAAAATGTATAACACGAGTAATGTAGTAAGAACTTTCAGCATGTAAAAGGAATCACAAAGTCATATATGTATGAAATACTATGCTCATATTATTTTAATTTCAGATTCACACATAGACTTCCCAAGTTTCAAAAACTCCCCCTCAATTTAAGCCATGAGGATGCATAACCCCTATTTCACCACGAATGTAACAAAAACGAGTGAAATCCAAAGGTTTTGTAAAAATGTCAGCCAATTGTTGTTCGGTATCTACATGGTGAAGCACAATGTTTCCTTTTTCACATTATCTTGGAGAAAGTGATACCTAATATCAATGTGCTTAGTTCTAGAATGTTGCACGGAGTTTTTGGCAATGCAAATAGCACTAGTATTATCACAAAACAGTGGAACACTATCTAGATCAACCCCATAGTCCTTAAGTGTTTGAACAATCCAAAGAATTTGTGAGCAAGCACTAGCAGCAGCTACATATTCAGATTCGGCTGTGGATTGTGCAACTGAATTTTCTTTTCTAGAGGACCAAGCAACAAGAGAATTACCAAGAAAATGACAAGCACCGGAAGTACTTTTCCTATCAATCCTACAACCCCCAAAATCAGCATCCGAAAAAGCTTTCAAAGTAACGGTTGAGGAAGAAGGAAGAAAAATGCCAAATTCTTGGGTTCCATGTAAGTACCTGAGAATCGTTTTGACGGCTTGACGATGTGAAACACGTGGGGAAGCTTGAAACCGTGCACAAAGACATACGCTGAATTGTATGTCTGGTATTGATGCTGTGAGGTACAAAAGTGATCTGATCATACTTCTAAATTCTTTTTGATTCACGGGTTCACTATCTTCATCAAGTTCAAGTGTTGTTGTTGTTCCCATTGGTGTCCGAAGATGCTTACTTTTGTCCATGTTGAAGCGCCTTAGGAGTTCTTTGGTATACTTCGTTTGATGCACAAAGGTACCCTCCTTGGTTTGCTTGATTTGCAGCCCCAAAAAGTAAGTGAGTTCACCCATCATACTCATTTCAAATTCGGAACTCATCATTGCTGAAAACTTGGACACGAGATCATGAGAAGCACAACCAAAGATAATATCATCCACATACACTTGAACAAATAATGAGTCATTGCCATGTTTAAGCACAAAAAGAGTTCTATCAACCTTGCCCATGGTAAACCCCTTTTCAAGTAAGAATGTTTTTAACCTATCATACTATGATCTAGGGGCTTGTTTGAGACCGTATAAGGCTTTGGACAGTTTGTAAACATGATTAGGAAAATCTGGATTTTCAAAACCTGGTGGTTGTTTGACATAAACCTCCTCATCTATGTAGCGATTAAGAAAAGCACTTTTAACATCCATTTGAAATAGCTTAAAACCTTTAGATGCTGCAAAAGCTAACAAAATTCTTATGGCTTCTAATCTAGCAACAGGAGCAAAAGTTTCATCAAAATCTAGACCTTCAACTTGAGTGAAACCTTGAGCAACCAACCTAGCCTTATTCCTAACCACAACCCCATCCTCACTTTGTTTATTTTTATATACCCATTTAGTTCCAATTAAAGTGTGACCTTGAGGTGGAGGTACAAGTTTCCAAACATTATTTCTTTCAAAATTTTCTAACTCTTCTTGCATGGCAATAATCCAAGATTCATTAGTCAGTGCGTGTAATATATCTTTGGGTTTAAAAGAAGCAACAAAAGCAGAATGAGCATAAGAGTTTGGATCACAAAACCTGGACCGTTTGACTCGTCCGTGCAAGCTTCCAATCATCTGTTGTGGGGGATGATCTTTGTAAAAACGTAGGGGAACAGATGTCTCACAAACTTCTTCTTCATTAGGTTCATCGTAGATTGATGAGCTTGTGACTTGTGGACGATCAGGACCAACATAGGTGATAGTCGGAGCTTGTTCAATGTCCGGAGCTGGACACGTGTCAACTTCGGAACTACCAGGCAGTATCACCAGCTCGTCTTCATCTTCAAAAATATCCTCCCCCTGAGGATACGGATCTGGTCCGGCAACACCAGAGCTAGTACCTGGGCTAGCTTCATCAAAAGACACTTCACAAGTCTCCACAATTTTGTTAGTGTCAAGTAAAAGCACACGATAGCCTCTAGTATGAGATGGATAACCAAGAAACATGCCATCAATGGATCTAGGTTCAAATTTATCAAGATTACCATGTTTCTTAACAAAGCATTTGCAACCAAAGACCCGAAAGTGTGTAACACTAGGCCTATGTCCAAACGGAGCTCATATGGTGTTTTACCTAGCTTAGCACGCAAGAAAACACGATTTGAGACATAACAAGCGGTTGCTAGCGCATCAGCCCAAAATTTCCTAGGAGTTTGATATTCATCAAGCATAGTCCTAGCCATCTCAACTAAGGTTCTATTCTTTCTTTCTACAACACCGTTTTGTTGAGGTACATATGGTGAAGAGAATTGATGATCTATTCTATTTTCAGCACAAAAGTGATCAAAAGATTGATTTTTAAATTCAGTTCCATTATCACTTCTAATTGCTTTTAATGATCCTGGGTGATCAATTGATAATCTAAGAAATAAAGTCCTAAAGTGACTAAAAGCTTCATTCTTAGACTCCATAAAGTAAACCCAAGAGTTTCTAGAATAATCATCAACAATAACAAGAACATACCATTTACCTCTGAAGGATTGAACACGTGAAGGTCCTACGGTGTCAAGATGCAAAAGTTGACATGGTTCAGTTGTCATGATCATTGTGAGAGGAGTATGTGAACCTGCAACCATCTTAGCATGTCTAAAGGAAGAGCACACAATTTCTTTGTCCCCTTTAAGCTTAGGCAGCCCACGTATGCGATCAAGAGCACTAACTCGCATTAGGTGATCAAAGCCTACGTGACCAAGTCTACAATGCCAAAAATATAAGTCCTTTGAATCATTAGCAACTAGACACCTATGCTTAGAGGAAGACATGTCACAATCAGCTTTAAAAACTCTTCCAAACCGAGACATGTTAAAAATAAGCTCACTATTTGAACTTACAACTTTGCAGTAGTTTTTATTGAAAATAATTTCCAGATTTTCATCTAGCAATTGTGAAATAGAAAGCAAGTTGTATTTCAAATTTTTGACAAGTGCCACATCCTTCAAAGTGTAGTGATCATTTACTCTAACCGAACCCTTAGCAATTATAGGAGTTGAAGAATTATCCGCAAAAGTAACATTCTCTACACGTGACACAAAAGGGAGGGAGGAGAACCAATCTTTGTTACTGGTCATGTGGTGTGAGCAACCTGAATCCACAATCCAAATGTTCTCCTTCCTCAAACGTGTAACCTACATAAAAGCAAAATATGTCGATGAATCAATACTAGGGTTAGTCAAAAGGCATTTAGGTATCCAGTACTGAGTCACACGATGTGTAGTAGGAAAAACACGCGAAAGCTGAGATAAAACAGCAGGTTTATGAGTCGAAGTTTGAGGTTTTCTATTCTTAACTCTTTTAGCACAAGAACCAGTAGCTCCGGAGGTAAAAGCAGCAATTCCAAAAGATAAGGCTGAAGCTCCAGAAACAAAAGCTGAAGTTCCGAAGGAAACAACAGAAGGTCCGGGAGCTCTCGGAGCTATCGGAACTATCGGAGCTGCTTTTGCGGATTTCTTACCAGAAGGTCCGGAAGCTACCTTTTCAAATTCCTGACTCACTAAAGCAGGTTGTGTTTTTCTAGTTGCATGAAAGTTATGAGATCTAGCAACCATTCTTTCCCTTTTTTGTTGTTTAGCTAGTCTATAACAAAAATCTATGACATGACCATCTCTACCACAGAAGGTACAATGAAATTTAACTTTGTGTTCATGTCTAGATGAGCAAGCAATATTTTTATTTGAAACCGAATGAGACAACACTCCTGCAGATTTGAAAACCACTCCTTTTTTGTTAGGAACTGTTTGAATCAAACCACTTCTTAATGACTTTACAATTTTAGGTGGATGTGCCTTAGCATGAGCATGAGAATCAAAACCCAAACCAGTTTTGTCATTGCATGACTTGGAAGAATTCAGCAGCAAGTTTAGGTTCCTATTCCCATTACAAAACCGATCTAATGTCCTATGCATGTCATCAAGTTTATTGGACAGATCAAGGCAATTTTCACATGAAGTTTTTCCTTTTAGTTTGCAATTGGAACAAAATTTAACTTCATGAGAACGTAAAGCATTGTTCAATATAGAAATTTCACTCATAGCATCTTGCAGTTTTTTATCAAGATCCTCACAAGTAGACAATGCAAATCAATTGTAGAACAGCTAGCATCTTTCAAGTTTCCAATATTAAGTGCAGCAAGCTTTTTGTTCTTTTCAATTTCAAGTTCAAGTTTATCAAGTGTGGAGGTGTGCGCACTTCTTAATGAGGACAATTGTTCATATATTAAATCATATGAGGAACATGCATCATCACTAGGAATCAATGTTTTTAAACGGTTGATTTCAGATTCTAGTGATTCAATTTTAGCAGCACTATCCCTAAACTTTTTGTCCTTTTTCTTGACAATAATAGTTGCACGAGAAATAGCATCACACATTTCATTGAAGGTAGAACATACCTCATCGTCTTTACTGTTGTGTTCTGCATCCTCCTGACTTGATCTTGATCTTGTTTTGCCCGCCATGAAGCATAAGTTGGCCAAATCGTCATCATCTTCATCACTTTCAAAGTCTACATCACTTGAGCTAAGTTCTTGAAGTGCGGTGATGAAGCTGTTAATCATCTTGCGTCCTATGGTACCCTTCTTTTTTTTTTGTTGGAATTTCCAGAGGAGGTCCGAACCTTGCTTTGTTTTTCTTCCCGGGTGGTCGGACCTGAAAGGTTAGGGCATTCTGTATGAAAGTGTCCTGTTTTACCACATTCAAAACAGCGTTGAGGTCCGGAGCTTCCTCTCCTTCTAGGTCTCACATTTTGCAATGCTTTTGAGAATCTAGTAGAGATGAGTGCCAACTCCTCTTCTAAAAATTCTTCGATCTGCTCCACAGTTAGTGAGGACAATAAAGCAAGAGTATTGCAAGATGATGATTGGCCGGATCTAGACATATCATGTTCTGAAACAAATGCAATAGACTTATTTGGGTTCTTACGTGCTAGGATATCAATTTCATGAGTTTTTAGTTTAGAATAGAGTACATTTAATGTAAGAGAACTCATGACAGTAGATTCACGAATAGATGTGACTTTCATCTCCCAAATTGACATATCTAATGCACTTAGCAATTGCCTAGCATTTTCAGCATCTGAAAAATTAACATTGACACTACACAAGTTGCTGAGAATTTTATTAAAGCGAGCAAAAAGGTCATTAATAGACTCACCGAGTTGCATCTCGAAGCGCATGTATTCCTTTTTGAATATGTCTTGCCTTACCTCTTTGATCGTGTTGGATCCTTCGTGGTAGTCACAAAGTGCTTTCCACACATCGTATGCAGATCGGAGGTGTGCAACACGGTCGAAGTCGCTTTGAGTTAATCCTTGTATGATCAAGTTCCGAGCCTTGTTGTTGTTGTCGACATCTCGTAGGTTTGTGGCCGTGACTTGATCATTAGGTGGCACTTCATAAGGCTTATACACCTTCTCCCATATTGCAAAGCCTTGTGCCTGGATGAAAGCCTCCATGCGTGCCTTCCAAACCTGAAAATCAATACCAGCAAACACACAAGGTTTGGCGGAGTACTTCTCCATGATGATTAGTCAAAAACACGCGCAAATCACAAAGATTAGAGCACCGTGGCTCTGATACCAATTGTAGGATCGAAGAGCACGTGAAAAGCTACCAGAGGGGGGTGAATGGTAGATTTAAAAATCTTACGCAGCGGAAACAATTAAACCCCAAACCCTTTCGGCAAAAAAACAATCTGTTAAAGAAATCGTGTGTGAGACTAATCTAAACGTGTTTCACCGTGACAAAAGTGATGAATATCATAGAGAATCAAGTCACGAAGACAACACAAAAAGAATCACTCAAATCCGTCGAGAAAAACTCAAGTTATGATCGAAAGATCAAACAATGGTCAATCTGCCCTACCCGAGAAAAAACAGTTCTGGAACGCTGTAAAGAAACTCGTTTAGATCATATACCACAAATCCAATGACCGTGACATTTTGACAGATGATATACAATCAAGTTGTGAAGACAACCTAAAAAGAATCACGTCAATTGGATCTGTAAAACTCGAGTTATGATAAAACCACCGACGGAAGGTAGTGCTGTCCAGAAACTCGACGAGTAAAACTTGTATGGAACAAGTTGGACGAACAAGGCACAAAAGTTCCTTCAAACTACGAATTTTATTCAATAGAACACAAGAGGAACATCCCCCAAAGTCGTCTACAACGAGCTCTGGGCTCCCTTGCTTATATAACCAGCCCTTAGGCCAACCCAACATCAACTAGGACTCCAATCCTACTCAGATCACGAATCGTAACTTTCCATAACTGCTCAAGATTTTTCTATACGCAGATAGAAGCAATCTTAAGACTCCCAAACACCTTAGGAACGTATCCCACATTCCTAAACAACTCAAATTCGTGACACATACGAAATCCTAACATAACCAACTCGATACTTTCCATACCGAGCCATAACCGACTCCGCCGCAGCCAAAGTCATCAACCGGTACGATCCGATCCTTCTAACCAGATCTTCCCATCCATAAACCATCTTCGGAACCATGTTGCCACGTCATGCACCGCATGCATACGTGCAAACATCTTCCTTCGACGTCCAGTAACCTTCATATGCACCTCCCTTGATTCAATCATCCTGCGCGACCTCCTGATCAGCTCAACCACAGTTCCTCCCGAACTTGGTTGTTGGAACCTCATCTCCTCCCTGAGACTAATACGATGGATCCCGTGACCAGCCATGTCTTGAACTCAAGCAACACCTGCACATGAATAAACAACCAATCCATACGAGCACAAGTCCTCGACTTGACTCAAGTTAGTTCCGAACACAACACCTTACGTGAGAACCTCACATAAGCATGTTGCAAAACCATAGTAACACGGTATCATCCATATCATCCAAAACACACCAAAAACTTAGCAAATGAATACTAATCAATCTTTCCACCAATGTAAAGCAAGTACGAAACATTGCAAATGAAAAGCAGAAGCACTGCGGTCAAGTTCCGGACCTTGCCAGAGCAACCCGGACCTTGAGCCGGAGCTAACAAAAGCTAGTAGAACCTAGCGCCGGAGCTTACCAAAACTAGTACAATGAAGCACCTGCCGGAGCTTACCAAAACTAGTAGATCCTAGCACCGGAGCTTACCAAAAACTAGTCAAAACTAGTAAACCCAAAACCGGAGCTAGACAAAGTACGTCGGAGCTTAGCAAAAGCATTCCAAAGCTATCAAATATATGCCGGAGCTATCAAAGACATGCCGGAGCTAAAGATAAAACTCATCAGAGCTAACCAAAGCTAGTCGGACCTTACCAAGAAGTCGGACCTAGCTTCGAACATAGCCGGAGCTACCCAAAACAAGCCGGACCTACCGTCGGACCTTGCTGTAGCTCGGAGCTAGAGTCGGACCTTGATAAAAAGGTGTTTTTGGTGATATTCGAAACTTTTATCATCAAAGCCAAGTGTATTCACTACAAGCCAATGTATTCAACACACATAGGTCTTACAACTTGTCCGGTCTCTAGCGGACTAGTCCGATTTTCCTGGTTAATTTCTTTTGAATTAATTCTACAATTTGATCAAATCAAATCCAAACCTGTATAAACTTGTTAAAAGCTATGAGAACTAGCTAGTGATCATTAAAAACAACTCATTAACAAGTTCCACCTTGCATTTGCATTAATCATGCATGTCATGTCATATTGAGTAATATTTGTGCACTTTTTGATTGTGTTTCTTGTTTGTATGATTATTGTGCGGATTAGACGGAATTGCGCTAGAGTGCCGCAGAGGATCTCCAGCACCAAGAGTTTGAAGGCTTTGACCCTAACCAATCCCAAGAGCAAGGAAAGTGTCCTTGAAGCATATTGATCCTGTTTTTTTAAAGTAAATGTTTTGTTTGCAAAATTGCATGCTTGTGTCAATTTGATGGGAATCCTATGATAGGTAGTTTACTAGATTTGTTTGACCACCCTTGTCACCTGGAATTCATGGTAGAGAGTCGGGATGGACTTTTTACCTATTTGCTTCGCTTAATTAATTGGGTTGGGAAAACAACTATACCACTTAACTTAATTGTGCATTTATGAGATTATGAATAACATGAACTGGTTAGATGTGGTAATGGGTGATCTAAGCAAGACTGGTATGTGGATGGCTTGGATGATATGGTGGTTTGCTTGCTTTAGATCTAAGGACCGGTTCATGCGAGAATAAGCCAGGACTACAGTGCCACCACGAGGTCAAGTATAGGTGCGGCGTAGCTGATTAATTAGGGCCTTGCCAATGCTATTTGGAACATTAAGGATGCTCGGGGAAGTGGTAGTCGGATTGGGTTTGTTGATGATTGGTGGGACTACCCTGGGATCCGAATGGCTCAAGAGGGGGCCATTGGTTGAAGATGTGCTCAGTTGCAGGCATCACCACGGGTGAAACCTCAGTGGGGTCAAAATAGGCTAGTAATACCTTTATAAAGGCTATTTTGTGATCTCTTGGCCACACACCGATGGAAGTGTGAGACGGCATAATAGAGGTTCTAGTCACTGCAAGGTGATGAAATCACAAACACGTGGGTAAAGCGGTACAAACTCTGCCGAGTCTAATAAAAACTATCATGATAGCCGTGCTCCCGGTTATGAGCACCTGGATGACCTACATGATTAGAGGGAACTTGGAATTTGGGATGGTTTGGTACTGGTTATGGCTGGTTATAGATTATTTCTGGTATGGATATGGTTATTGGTAATGAGAAATCTAGAGTTTGGATGATGGTAATGAATTATGGATTGGTATTATGATGATTACATGGGTTATGATGGGATTATTTCACATACATATAATATATTGCTTTTCAAATGTTTTAATGTACTTTTCAGCACTTAGCCATTATTATATTTGTCATTTGAATCAGCTACATGTCATACTTTCCACACTTGCTGAGTACGACATGTACTCACTCTTGCAATCCCCCCACCAACAGTTGCAGGTCAGGATTGGGAGTATACCGATGATAATGCAAAGTTCTAGGCCATGTCTACCGTTAGCTTTGCCTGTGGTGTTGATTGGAGTTGTGCTACCCTATTGCTTATGCTGCCTAGCTGTTTAGTTTGCTTAATTAGATTATTTTCGCTGCATCAGTTGAAATTTTCATTAATATTCATTAGAGCTTGTATTCAAGGATAGTATGCATTGTGTAATAAAAAGTACTTATTTAATAATTTGAGCCGTGGTATTTTTCTGTATATCCTTTTGTGAATGCACTAGTGTATGTGTGTTGAACATCCTGGGCACACATATGTGTTCACTTGGTTCATTTTTTGGACCGGGTGTCACAGCTTAGTCCTCAATGGAGGGATTGCACATATGAGAGTGGTGAGACAGTGGTTTTGACGTAGTTCAGGCCGCCGGAGCATAATACCCTACTCCACGATGAGGTTGTATTGCTGGTGTGAATGAGTGTGTAGTGTGTGTATGCGTTAGCTTGGGGGATCCTTTGTTACGGTGGCAGTTCGATCCTTTTATAGACAAGACCGGACGCCTTATAAGTGGGGTCCGGAGCAAACAGGTGGCCCCGCGGCGATCTTGTCCTCAAGATCTAAGGCTTCCCACATAGGCCTCCTCTAATTGTGGCTTGAAGACCTGCTGTCTTGCCACCTCAGATGCTAGTGGACCATGCGTAGTCGTTGATGATGGCAGGAGATGTCCCGTCCATCTTTCTTTTCACCGTAAGCTACCCACTTGGAATTGCGGGGTAGGCCTACGGCGTCTTGACTGTAATGTGATTGGGCACAGTGGTCCTTGACTGTTGGCATGCTCTGCGTTATCCACCGGAGGTGGGTGTATGTCTTCAATGCTTGATTTAGACAACGTGCAACACCCCTTAACTCCCGCACCCCATCGTCCAGAGCAAGTTGACACGTGGCAGCTTTGGGGCTAGTGACTGTGGGGAAGGCCAGGTCTAGTACTTCAGGGCACGTGGCAATCTTGAGACCTTCAAAGCACATGGAAGCTTTGGAGCCCTTCTCTGCGGGAGGTGTCCGAGCTGGTGCTTCGAGCCACGTACTACTCCGAAGCCCACTCCTATAATGGAGTGAGGTCCCGTCTAGCTAAACACGTGGCAGCTTGAAAGCCCGTCTCACCATAGGAGTTGAGTCCCGTCTTTGAGGTCCACGTGGCAATGCCGGATCCCGTACTTTGAGGACACGTAGCGCCATTGGACGTACTCAAAAGTATTTCCATCGTGTATGCGAGGGTACCCCGTATGCGAGATACCGACAGTGGCCCTTGGGTCCACCCTAGGGGGAGGTTATGAGCCCGAGGGTGGAGCCCTATCCATATTTTCCCGCGTTGCTCTTTGAATTTTGTCTTGGTCAGCCGAAGCGGTGGGCGCTTCTGCCAATGCAGCCACTTGTCCTCTCCTGGTCGATAGACTATGGTGACATGATCTTTGCTTGCGGTAGTATCTTTGCCCTCTGTGGTGCCTTTAATCGTGACGGTTCCCAATGTAGATATAGCACTTACGCTTGTTCCGCCTTTATGGGAACTGCTCCAGCTGTCTTCTCAGGTGGCTGACCGTTCGGGCCAGCTCTTCTGACAAAGGACCTAGGCCCCATTGTCATGGATGATGTGTCTTGAGTAGTGGAGCCGGGCCCTGTCGATCCGCATGATGTGCTCAGGCGTTGCGAGGGTAATAAAAAACGAAACCATTACTAGAGGGGGCGGTTCCTTCCTTACTCACACCCTGTCGCCCGAGCTTTCGCCTTCTTCCTTGAGCGCCCGAACCTTCACCACTTAGCAAAAGCTCTTATTCTTGCTTGCTCCTATGGCCTCCAGGCTGCCTCCTTCTCGTTTCTAGATTGCAGAGGATCTGGTGCCAATGAGGCGACTGCTTGGCTGGGCGGCAACAGAGCAAGGATGGATGATCCATTGCGGATATCCCGCTCTTCAAGACCTTCGTGGAGATGAGAATGTTGTCTTTGTCGCCTACGTGTCTGCGGGGCTTGGGCTCCCATTGTCAGGGTTCTTCCTCGCATTGCTGGAGGAATACAGGCTGCAACTGCACCACCTATCGCTGAACTCCATCGTCGTGGTTGCTGTGTTCGTCCACTTTTGTGAGGCGTTCGTGGGAATCCCACCAATAGTGGAGCTGTTCCAGTTCTTATTCATGATGAAGACCATCTAAAGGAGCGCGACGAGCCAAGTGGGAGCCTACGACTTCAGGCACCGGGACAGGACCTCCCAGATCTACATTACTTCCCTCAAAGGGGGCAAGTGGAGCCGCTAGAGGGAAGCTTGGGTGATCATGCAGACCAAGGCCCACACCTTGCTGAAGATGCCCTCCCAAGACCCGGCCTCTGATCCCACCACCTGGGAAGCGTACTAGAGGGTGACGAAGGAGTACAAGCCGGTGCTGAAGAGGATTCAGTTCCTGACAGACAAGGGCTTGACCTCCCTGATGGTGTTGGCAGGCTTCTTGCACCACCACATCACCCCCCTTCAGGGGCGCCTCTACGGGGCCTGGGTCTACTCCGACAAGTACGACCAGTGTCAGTTGGATCAGAGCGATCCAGCCCTAAGATGCTGAAGGTACTAACTTGCGACACAATTGATGATGAGCACGTCTCCATTCGAGACAACTGCCAACCGCTCCTCATGAGCCCTATCCTGAGGGACGAAGTGCGGAGCTTGATGCCGAAGGTCAATAATGTCTTCGGCCTTGCTCGGCTGCACCCTGAAGAGACGATTGGAGCTTCGGTGGTCTTGGAGCGGTGTCGTGCTGCGACGCAACAAGGGTCGGGGTCTACCCCACATCCTTCAAAAAGGATGGAGGTAGGACCCTCAACAACCTTCGACAGGGTGGACGACAACCACCCAGCACCAGTTCCTATGCTGGGGAAGCGTTCCCGTACCCTGGTGACAGGTGCCGCCGCCCCCGTGCCGAAGAGGTCGAAGCTGATGCAGGGGGACAGTTCTATAATCTCCCATCGCGAGGGAGCCGGAGCAGCCGAAGCCTCCATCATCGACCTCATCTCTGAGTCCAGCAACGGCTTTGGTTCTGGGGGAGGCACAGAGGAGTCTACACTGATGGTTGCATCGACGCAAGCCATCCAAGAGCAGGTGCCAGAGGTTGTGGTGCCGACCTTGTCTTCAGGTCCAGGGGGCCTCGATCCGCCATGCGAGCTGGGAGGCCAGGGTCTCTGGAATAGCTCGGCCCGCCGATAAGGCGCAATTTCTTCCTCCACTATTTTTGTTGTTGTTTTTTCACTCTAACGGAGTCAGTTTTGGCTTTTCAGGGCATCGTCGGCTGACATAGTGCCCTTGGTGCTTCTGGGGGTGGGTTTGACATCTCCTGAATCTCTCGAAACTGGAACGGGCTCCATTGTGCAACATCCTACACCTGAATGTGCACCGGCTTCTGGTGATGATGCTGTTCATGCTCCTTCATCTGTTGGAGTGGATGGGACTGAGGCATTGCCATGCGAGGAGGTGGCCACCTTGGTCGTCACAATTACCCCTAGTGTGGCGGACTCGCCTGCCGTTGATACTACATCGGTGCCCGATGTCATTGGTGCACAAGATGGCAACTCACCACTGCGGCCGACGATACCCTTGTGGTAGGGGAGAGTACTTCAGTGCCGGGCAGCGACGCGCTGATTCTTGAAGCTCCAACCGGGGAGCCATCTATCCCCAAGCGCTGACATCTTCTACAAAGTCGGTAGAAGAGGTGGAGAGGCAGTCGTCTATGGTGACGGCCTAGATTATCTTGCGACGGACTCAGGCTGCTCTCTCTCGGGAGTGGGATCGGTTTGCTGAAGAGTGGCACCTGGTGAAGCTGGTCGATGCCAAGACAAAGGAGCTAGAGGCGAAGGCCCTGAAGGCCCATGCCGATGCTGATGCTTGCCTTAGGTTGTGCAAGGATAGCCGACTGGAGCTGCTCTGCCGCGAGGTTGCCGTTGCCGATCAGGAACTGGACTTAGCGGTGAGGGAAGAAGAGGTCTCCCGGAGTCTCGGCGTGCTCGAGAAGGGTACCGAGCTATACAAGATTCGGAGGTCGCCATTAAACGCCAGGAGGACGACCTGGAGAATCATGCTCAGGAGCTCGCCAATCGGGAGGAATCAACACGGAAATAGGTAGAAGACCTTCAGGCCTCCCACGTAGCTGAGGCGCAGGGGATCCAAGACTTCCTGGCCCGTGCTGGGGCAGTGTTAGAACTCCTCGGACTTGGTCCCGTGCCATGCGGGGAGCCGTCTCATGGGGTGACCCAGCTGCTTCCAACCTTGGACTCCTTGTGCTTGAGTTGAGGTCGGTGAACATTGTCCTTGCAAGGCGGCTCAAGGTCAAAGGGAGGGAGCTAGAGAAGGAGGTGGCCTCCCATGTCTTTGTGTGCTTCCGGAGCTGGTATCCGACGATCCCGCTAGATTTGATAGAGAAGGGACCCTTCTATGAGCGGGAGGAGGAGGCGAGGGCCAAAGTCTAGGACCTTGCCAAGCAGGTGGCTTCTTCGTTCTAGCGGACTTGAACCGGCAACCCTCAGGCGGAACACCTTTGTAACCAGGGATGGACCCTTTGTAAAAAATAACTCTTAATGAATTTGAATTCATGTTTTCCTTTTTAGCTTGTATTGTGCTTCTCAATCTGTTGCTCCAAGTCCTTAGTTGCGTAAGGTCTTGAAGGATTTTGCCGAGTACGTTAGTTTTTGAGGAACCAACGATCGCACAGTTGACATGGCCGATCTGTCGTCAGTTGACATCCTGCCTATAAAACCCCCTTAGAGGCCCCGTAGTAGATGTGGCCAGGTGGATGGGCACACCTACCACTTGATCACTGGATGTATTTGACGGGCCTCCAACGAAGCAAGGAGTTTGAGTGTATGGTCTTAGTGGGGCCCCTTTAAGGGAGCCAAGCTTTGCCTGAGTGGAGACGACGACGGCAGGCCCCTTGGGTGGTGCCGGAGTTGGCCGCTCTAGCGTCGCCCACCATTGTAACAGAAATGTCGACCGCAGGCCCCCTAGATGGTGCGGGACCTGGTTGCTCTGCCGTCACCCACCATCGTCACAAAGTTGTTGACGGCGGGCCCCTTGGGTGGTGCCAGAGCTGGCTGCTCTGGCGTCACCCATCATCATCGCATAAATGTCGACGGCAAGTCCCCTGGGTGGTGCTGGAGATGGCTGCTCTAGCGTCGCCCACCATCATCGTAGAGTCGTAGAAGGCAGGCCCCTTGGGTGGTGCCGGAGTTGGCTGCTCTGGCGTCGCCCACCATCGTCGCAAAAATGTCAACGGCAGGCCCCTGGGTGGTGGTGGAGCAGCTGGCTGCTCCGGCATTGCCCACCATCATCGCATAGTCGTCGATGGCGGGGCCCCTTGGGTGGTGTCGGAGTGGCTGCTCCAGCGTCACTCATCATCGTCATAGAAACATCGATGGCAAGCCCCTTGGTGGTGCCAAAATTGGCTGCTCTGGTGTTGCCCACCATCATCACAGAGTCATCGACAGCAGTCCCCTTGGGTGGTGCCAGAGCTGGCTGCTCCAGTGTTGCCCACCATCATCGCATAATCGTCGACAACAGGTCCCTTGGGTGGTGCCGGATCTGGCTGCTCCAGCGTCACCCATTATGGTTGTAGAAACGTCGATGGCAGGCCCCTTGGGAGGTGCCAGAGCTTGCTGCTCCAGTGTCATCCATCATCATCGTATAGTCGTCGATGGCAGGCCGCTTGGGAGGTGCCAGAGCTTGCTGCTCCAGCGTCATCCACCATTGTCGTAGAGTCATCGACGGCAGACCCCTTGGATGGTGCTGAAGCTGGCTGCTCCGGCGTTGCCCACCATCATCGTAGAATCAACAACGGTAGGCCCCTGGTGTACACGTTACCACAAGAAAACCTTATTAGTAACAAGAGCAGGGCGGGAGAGTGTACTCACGAATCAGCGCTTGCTACTGTCATTGACATATTGGATCGTCGACGACGGTCCCCTGGGAGGTGCCGGAGCTGGATGCTCTGACGTCGCCCACTATCAACATGTAGAAACATCGATGGCAGACCCCCTGGGAGGTGCCAGAGCTGGATGCTTCAATGTCGCCCATGATCAACACGTAGAAACGTTGACGGCGAGCCCCCTGGGAGGTGCCAGAGCTAGATGCTCCAGCATCGCCCACCATCAACACATAGAAACGTTGAGGGAAGGCCCCCTGGCTTGTAGGAAACCAAAGAAACCTTGTTAGCAACAAAACGGGATGATGGAGCGTACTCACAAACCAGCACTTGTTACCACTATGTAGAATAGCATCGAGAGCAGGCCCCCTGGGAGGTGCCAGAGCTGGATGCTCTGGCGTCATCTACCATCAACATGTAGAATCGTCGACGGCAGCCCCCATGGGTGATGTGTACCTTATTGACCTGCTTTGTATGTCCCGCACACACGGCAGATGGGCATAATGTTGCTCGTAGGCCACCATTCTCTACTCTTTTATTTTTGCTACGTCTTACAGTCCTGGGATGGTATGCAAGTTTGGGTAATTCAGTGTGTTAGTGCCCGGGACACGACTCCTGCGTTACGCAGGGTGTGAGCCTCCTGGCACCCAGTACTTAGCCACAACGCTTGAAGGTAGAGTGCACATGCTTAGGGTGCAGGACCAGGCTAGGCAGGTTGCATACTCTGGACCTCCAGCTCCGTGTGGGCCTTTCGTGGGAGACCATCTAGCGCCACAGGGCCCCAAGTAAGAAAGCAGCTGCAAGATCCGAAGCACTTTGCAGGTACCTCAAACAAGTCGCCTTCAGCAGGGTTGCATAACTCCACCAGGGGTGATATAGAGAAAAATTGACCAGGTATATGAAGATGATATACGAAAAACGATAATAGATTGATGATCATAAAATTAACGGGTAATTAGATGAACATAAGATAAGCACAGGGTAAGATTGTGATTCTTTCAAATTGTCATTCTTAGGAGGAGACAGGCTTTACAATAAGGTAATGACCCAATCCGGATGGCAAGGGAGGCAGAGTGTTCATGCTTAGGGTGCAGGACCAAGCTAAGCAGGTTGAACACTCTGGACCTGCCCCTCCCGGAGCTTGGTTGTCCTAAGTGCCATTCCTGGGCACCATGGCACCCTGCACTATCCTACCATTATGCTTAGGGGTAGACTTACGGAGGTGCTCTATGTTCCTAGGATTGGGGAGGGGATCTCCTTCCTCCGTGGCCATGCGGACGCGCCAGGGGCGGGATACCTGCGTCACTCGAAAGGGGCCCTCCCAGCTGGGGAAGAGTTTGTGTGACCCCTCTCGAGAATGTATTCGATGGAGCACCATATTCCCTGACTAGAGTTCTCTACGCCGCATGAACCATTCCTGGTAGCGTCAGAGCGCCTGCCAGTACCGTGCATTTCGGATGGAAGCATGGCACCTTGCTTCATCGACGAGGTCAACATCTTCTCGTCGGAGCTGGTCCTGCTCGGTTTTTTCGAATGTCAGGACCCGGAGGGAGCCCACGACAATCTCTAGGGGGAGGATGGCCTCGGCCCCATATACCAGGAAGAAAGGCATTTTGAATGTGGCCTAAAGGGCGGGGGGGGGGGGGTGAATAGGCTTTGAAAGTTTTCCTGCACACTTAGTCAAATTGTTAAATTCCTGGTAGACCGGACTTGTCCGGTGTCACTGCGGACTAGTCCGGTGTGCTTGTGTGGTATGAATTGATCAAGTGCTATAGCAGAATTTATTTGTATTGTATTTAGTAGAATTTAAGCAACTATTCAAACAAACTTGATTGAACAACTAGTATTGAAAACTTGCACATAGAACAAAATTACTTGATAGATCAAATCAAATACCCTAGATGATGAAACTTGCAAAAGTAAAAGAGTAAAGCATGCGAAACACGGATTTTTACTGAGGTTCTATCTCACCAAAGAGATCTACTCCTTGTTGAGGAAGCCCACACGGAGCCCGGTCTCTACAAACCCTTTTCCCTCGTCAAGTCACCACACAAGACTGACTTGATTCCACTATCACGGGTAATCACCGAGTTGGTGGGGCAACCTCACACTTTGAGGGGTCCCACAAAAGATTACAGCAAAAAAAATTATCGAATACACTAAAAAAGATTACAAGTAATGCAAGAGTGTATAGAGATCAAACCCCAAGAGCTCAATGACGCGTAGACAATGATCTCCCAATCCTAGATCTTAATACTAAAAAAATTTCACTTTTGAGAACTTTAGATGCGTGGGAAGATGTGTTTTTGTGATCTTGGGACAAGTGGAGGCGCTAGGGTTTGAGTTATGAACAGTAGAATACAAGAGTTGTGTTTGTGGGGTCATGGATCTCCTATTTATAGTGCTTCCAAATTATTACCGTTAGGGAACCCGACGGCCGGACTAGTTTGTATTGGGGACCGAACTTGTCCGGTATGCTGTAAAAATCCTCGTGGAATGTGCAGCACACTAAAAACCCTAATATGTGTGAGGTATACCAGACTAGTCCGGTGGGTGTCTCGACTTGTTCGGTGCCCTGTGTATTGGAACATCAGAAAGTTTAACGGACTAGTCCGGTCCATGAATGGACTTGTCCGGTGCACAGTGTTATGAAACATCAGAGAGTTTAACGGACTAGTAAGGTTCAAGAATGGACTAGTCCGATGCACTATGAAGTGAGATTACAGAAAGTTGAACGGTCTAGTCCGGTCCATGAATGGACTAGTCCGGTACACTGTGAAGTGAGACATCGGAGAGCTGAGCAGACTAGTCGAGTTTGGAACGGACTAGTCTGGTGCTCAGTGAATTATTAAGGTTGATTTTAAACCCTTACCCCTATGCAAAGACTTGAGCTCTTGGGATGTGTCTCTAACACACATCCTATACAATTAAGCCTACTTTGCGCTTCATTCATCAATTGGGCTTTTCTTTTTCTACATCACTTCAATTTTCACTTTTTGAGTGCACCAAACTACCTCATCTAAGTTGACCTGCATTCATCTCAACAAGTTCATTAGGATCTCATTCGTTTGTCATCAATCATCCGAAACACACAAGAGAATGCCTAGATGCACTTTTAATCTCCCCCCTTTTTGGTGACTGATGACAACCAATTGAGATTTTACAATTAAGAGTAAAAATTGATTTTCATAAAGTGTGCATATATGAGAATGACAAATGAGTAATAAAAACTTCTCACATATGTGCACTCTTTATGGTGGAGTGCCTATAACGTGAGTGTGATCAATTTATATGATGAGCAAAAGATAAGAACATAACAATTATAGCAGCAACCATCACATTAATATTAAACTAAACATCACACATTAAGTAAAGTAGGCACACCCAAAGGAGATTACAATAATTTGAAATTAAGATACATGTCCTCGATCACAAGTCCTTAAGGCTACAATATAAGCTACTAGTATCAATCTCTCCCCTTTTTGCATCAAGGCACCAAAAAGGGAAAATTGAGTGGAATCACTCAACACCACTTCCTTCCTCACTCTCGGTCATCTCTTCATCTTCATTTCCATGTGCTTGCTGAGGAGGAGGAGCGGAGACACATGCTAGTCCAAATGATTCCAGTTCTTGCTCCGAGAGGGGTGCCATCTCAGTGATATCCTATTCAGAATCCTCTAAAATCTCAGGTGATCCCACTAGCTCAATCTCTAGCTTCTCACAAATAGCTTTGATGTTGGCCTTTATGTATCTTTGATGTCTCTTCCTGGCCAAACTCTCCTTGTGCTGCTTAATTTCCACTTTGCGGCAGGATGCAAAGATGGAGGAAAGCATTTTTAGCATACCACTGGAGAACTCTCTAGAGGGTGGAGGGGCAGGAGTAGTAGCTGGAGTCCTTGAGACTTCATGAGCCCGCTTAGATCTTTATTCCACTTCAGGTGAGGCAGGAGTAGAAGGAATAGTGTAGACTATAGGCTTCTGGGGTTTGAGGCCAGTGTGCTCAACATTCTTGACAAACTCAAGTCCCGTCACCTTCTCAATCATGTACATGATATAAGGTGCATAGCCACAGGACCTGTTGGGAGTAATGGAGATGTTCACAATGTCGTTGTAGATGTACTCAAAAACATTGAAAGTTCTTCTCTATCTTATCACTTTCATCAATTTCCTTAGAGTCCCTTGGATGATTCCTGCATCTCCTTCCTTGGGAGCTATGGTCTTCCTCAGAATTCTATTCAGGATTGCATAGAATGGCTTCAAGTATTTGGTAGTTGGAGGCTTGTAAGGCATTCTTGTGTCATAGAGGAATTCCATCTCATCCTTCTCCAAAGGCTTTAGGTTGTGAATTGTGAGGTCATTGCCCAAAGAATTCTCAAGATGGAGTATCCTTGCAAACTCTTCATAGGTGACACTATACATGGATCCATGTGTCATCCAAATCATCTTGTCCCCATCATCACGGGCGAAGTCGAGAGTAGAGTAAAATTGGGTGATGACCTCATTGTTCCAATTATATCTGAAGGATAGAAGATCCTTCAAACCATGTCTCTCCAATGCCTCCAAGACCTCTTGATAGGCTTGGCACTTCTTGGATTGGAGGTAGGTGACATTGACACACTGACTTTCAATCACGGGGTTCCTCATCTTCATGTAAACATGCTCATAATAGTCAGCATGAAAGTTGGTCCAGAATCTTGGATCAGCTGACTGCTTAGGCTGCTCATAGATTTCAATATTTTTGTATCTGTCAGCCAATTCACTTCCCTTTCTAGTGAAATCATCATATAAAGGCTATCTGTTGCGGTAAATAGGGGACTTAATTTTCAACGGACCAATAGGACTACTAGCTAGTCATTTGCCCTTGTTGGCACTTCTCTTAGGTGCCGATGAGCTTCCAACACCATCCTTGCTTATAGGTTTCCTTACTACCACTCTCCTCTTCTAAGGAAGAGCACCGTCGGGAGGAGAGGAGTGAACATTGTAGTCATGCCTCTTCTTCATGACTCTCTCTTTGGATTTTTGTACCCTTGCACGGTCACGCTCGTCTTCATAATCAAATGAGCTATCTTCAAAAGCTGACGACATCGTCCTGAAGGGGAATTAAAGTATTGATAAGAATTGATTGTAGAGTTTATGAAAACAAGAATTTAGAGGTTCAAATATTCAGAATACCAGACTTGTCCGTTTTCAGAGTGCAGACTTGTCTGGAGGACCGGACTTGTCCGCACTAGAACATCGGACTAGTCTGAACCCTAACTTCCTATTTTCAACAAATCTAGCTCGAATTGATGCACAACAAGTAGGAATACATCTAGAAAGGTACTATATGCCCTATGAATCAAGGAAAATAAGCAAGATTGGAGGAAAGGTGAGAACTAGAGTTAAGAAAGAGTTTTACCGAAAAACAATGATTCAAAGAGGAAGCGCAAAGTGAGGTCCGGATTAGTCCAGAGTGGGGAAGCTTCGCGCCGAGGAGAAGATTTCCCGTGGAGAAATATTCGATTTTGGTGGCTAAATAAAAATGTGATTGTGAGAGGTGGAAGAAGAAGTCCTGGCGGCGGGCTTGGGTTAAGCCTGATAAATACGGACTAGTCTGGTGTAGGACTAGGCAAGTGCGGTATGCCGGACCAGGGCGGACTAGTCTGCAACAATGAACTAGTCTGGTGCTGACATCGGACTAGTTCGAGTCAGCTGGACAGATCAGAACCAGATACCAAGGTAATTTGGAAGTTTGATTAATAGTGATCTAAAGGACATAATTTCACAAATAATATTGATGAATATGACCTGTAAGCAATAAACATTCATACAATGACCATAATTCACCAAGATTCACTAATTTAAATAGTTTTCAAGAGAAAATCAAGATAAGGGGCAAATTTTTGCAAAAATGAGTAAATTTTGAAATCACAACCAGGTATGGAGTGTTTCAAGCCACATTTAGAGAGTCAAGTATATTTAGTTCATTTCTTAGCTCACAAAATCTCTTTTCATCTAGTGGCTTTGTGAATATCTGCAAGTTGTTTTTCAGTTCTAACATGTGAAATTACTATATCACCTTTTAGTGAATGATCTCTCAGAAAATGATGACGAATGTCTATGTGCTTAGTTCTTGAGTGCTCTACTGTTTTGTGTGCAATTTTTGTGGCACTTCCATTATCACATAGGAGTGGAATATAGTTCAGATTGTAACCATAATCTCTTAGAGTTTGTCGCATCCAAAGTAGTTGTGCACAACAACTACCGACTGCAACATACTCCGCTTCGGCTGTGGAAAGAGCAATGGAGTTTTTCTTTTTTAGATGACCATGAAACTAAGGATCTGCCAAGAAATTGGCAGGTTCCTGACGTGCTCTTTCTATCGACTTTGCATCCTGCATAGTCAACATCGGAATATCCTATCAAGTTAAACTTGAATACTTTGGGATACCAAAGACCCAAGTTAGGTGTGTGCACAAGGTATCTTAAAATTCTTTTTACAGCTATTAAATGACACTCTTTAGGTGCGGCTTGAAACCTTGCACACATACAAACACTAAGCATGATATCTGGCCCAGATGCACATAAATAAAGTAATGAATAAATTATAGACCGATATACCTTTTGATCCATATTTGGACCATCTTCGTTGAGATCGAGATGTCCATTAGTTGCCACGGGTGTCTTGATGGTCTTGGCTTCCATATTGAACTTCTTGAGGATGTCCTGCGTGTACTTGGTTTGATTTATGAAGGTGCCTTCTCTTAATTGCATCTCTTGGAATCTCAAGAAGAACTTTAATTTGCCCACCGTCGACATCTCGAATCCGTCTATCATAATTTTGCTAAATTCTTCATAAAAAGATTTAGCAGTAGAACCAAGAATGATATCATCAACATAAATTTGGCATACAAATAGATGATCATCAAAATGTTTTGTAAACAAAGTATAATCAGCTTTTCCAATTTTAAAACCATTTTGAGTTAGAAAATCTCTAAGGCACTCATACCAAGCTCGAGGAGCTTGTTTGAGGCCCTAGAGAGCCTTACACAATTTATACACATGGTTGGGGTACTCTTGATCTTCAAATCGCGGTGGCTGCTCTACATACACTTCCTCCTTAATGGGACCGTTGACGAAAGCACTTTTGATGTCCATTTGATACAACTTAAAATTATGGTGAGCAGCATATGCCAATAAAATACGAATGGACTCAAGTCTAGCTACGGGAGTAAAAATTTCATTGGAGTCCAAACCTTCGACCTATGAGTAACCTTTCGCTACAAGTCACGCCTTATTTCTTATTACCACTCTATGTTCATCTTGCTTGTTCCGAAAGACACATTTGGTTCCTACGATGTTTGCCTTTGGTCTTTCTACAAGCTTTCATACTTCATTTCTCTTGAAGTTTTTTAGCTCTTCTTATATTTCAATCACCTAATTTAGATCCTTTAGTGCTTTTTCTACCCTATATGGTTCCAGAAAAGAGATAAAAGAGTAATATTTATAGAAATTAGCTATGCGCGATCTAGTGGTTACTCCCTTAGCAATGTCTCTGATGGTGTTGTTGACGAGATGATCTCTTTGTATACTCTAATGTACTCTTGGGTTAGGGACTTGTGAAGTTGCTTGCATTTCATTTTTTCCATTGTCAATGTCTCCCCCTAGATCATTGCTTCCATGATTATATTGATCTTCTTGATCTTCCTTATCTTGTGCATGAGCTCCCCCTTGATCATTGCTTTCCTATTGAGGTTCATTGGGCACTTGAGTCTCGTGGTTGCTCTTGAGATCGAATATCACCAAGTGCCATCCTCCTCAACGCTTGGCACAAGGCTTCTTCTTGATCTAGCACACACTTATCAAATTGCTCCACTTGGGAGCCATTAGTTTCATTGAACACTACGTCATGCTACTTCAACAATGCTAGAGACTTTGTTGAAGCGACGATAGGCGTAGGCATTCGAATCATAACCAAGCAAGAACCCTTCATCAGATTCCAAAGTGAACTTCGAAGTCCTCAATTTCTCGTTTAAGATAAAACATTTGCATCCAAATGCTTTGAAATATGAAACATTGGGTTTGTTACCAGTGAGGAGCTCATATGGCGTCTGAAGATATAGCCGATTTGTGGCATGACAGGCAGTGTTTACCGCTTCAGCCCAAAACCGGTCTGAAGTCTTGTATTCATCCAACATTGTCCTCACCATCTCAATGAGCATCCTTTTCTTCCTTTCGGCCACCCCCTTTTGTTGAGGGGAGTAGGGTCCCAAAAACTCATGTTGTATTCCTTCTTTGTCTAGGTACTCCTCAACTTGAGTATTCTTGAATTCCATTCCGTTGTCTCTTGAATCTTCTTGAATGTTGAGGAGAATTCATTTTTCGCTCTTTTCAAGAATTTCTTGAGGATCCCCTATGTTTCTTATTTATCATACAAGAAAAACACCCAAGTAAATCTAGAAAAATCATCAACAATAACTAATCTGTATTTGTCACCGCTGATGCTTATATAAGCAATTGGACCGAAGAGGTCCATGTGAAGAAGTTCCAATGGTCTTGAGATAGTCATCACGTTCTTGGCTAGGTGTGGTGCTCCAACCTGTTTTCAAGCGCTACACGATCTGTCTTTCTCAAAAACAACATCCTTTAAACCTCATATGTGACCACCTTTTAGAAGTTTCTGCAGATTTCTCATCCCAACATGGGCTAGATGTCTATGCCACAACCATCCCATGTTAATTTTTGCAACCAAGCAGGTGTTGAGTTCAGCTTTATCTTTGTTGAAGTCAACAAGATAAAGCTTTCCCTTCAACATTCCCTTGAATGCAATCGAGCCATCACTTCTTCTAAAAATAGTCACACCCTCATTAGTGAATAAACAATTATAACCTTTGTCGCACAACTTAGATATGGATAAAAGATTATAATCTAGAGAGTCGACATGTAAAACATTTGAAAGAGTATATTGAGAAGAAATTTCAATTTTACCGCTACCAAGGACCTTTCCTTGGTTGTTGTCTCCAAAGTATTTTCCTTTACTTGGATCCACATTGTGCTCATACTCCATGAACATACTCCTCTCTCCGTTCATGTGATTAGTGCATCCACTATCCAACACCCATTTCGATCCACCAGAGGAGTAGGCCTGCAAAACAGAGTTATTTCTTGGTTTTAGGTACCCAAGCTTGCTTGGGTCCTCGCAGGTTAGTAACAAGAGTCTTGGGCACGCACACACAAGTTTTTGAGTTCTTGTGGCGTGGCCCTGCATATTTAGCAAAGACATGTCCAAATTTATCTTTCATAAGTACATAGAAAGCATCAAAAGTACGGAATAGTATTTACAATTCAGATTCATTTGATGGTTCCTCAACAACAGTAATTTGCTCCTTAACTTGAACATTACTGGACATGTGTTTAGTTTTAGTAAACCCAAGACCATCTTTGACGTTAGGAGGTCTAGTGGCCATATATGCACTACATGCATATTTAATCTTTTCCTTGTCAAAGATGCCACTTTGGGATGGATGTTTAGCGTGTGAAACAGAAGAATCATGTTTAACAATACTTTTCTTATTAGAGCATGTGCAAGTTATAGTTTTTGTCAAATTAAAACCTTTGGAAGGTGAGCTTTTGGAGGAGGAGGAGTCACTTTGCTTGAGTGACTCAACTTGCACTTCAAGGATTTTGTTAACTTTTGACAAGTTATCAAGTTCATCCTTGATTGCAATGTGTGAGTCTTCTAGTTTTGAGTAAGTTTCCTTACTCAAGGCTAGCTCATGCTCAAGTGACTTTCTCTTCTCCTTCTCAAGTTCAAGGAGTTTCTCAACCTCTTGATATCTCTTCCTTTCGCGGATGAGCATATCTTCTTATTGGTTGACAAGCTCTTCCTCCTCAAAAATTTCATACGACAACATTTTCATTTTCTATAAAGCAGTTTTACTTAAACCTCTAAACATTTCCCCATTTTCACTAGAGCTATCAAAATCATCAATGGAAGAATTAAGCGAGGGAGGTATAAGTCGAACCTTTTTCTTGCCTTCCTTAGCCATGAGGCAAGTATGATTATGAGTCTCCCGTCCTCCCATGTTCGGGAAGAGCGTAGACTTCTTGGTAGGCTTCTTGATGGAAATGGTAGCCATCTCCTCTTCTTCATCGGAGGAGAACTCATCGTTTGTGTCCCACTCCTTGCCAATGTGTGCTTGGTGAGCTTGCCTTCTTTTCTTGAATGTCTTCTTCTCTTGTGTCGCTTCTTTCTTCTTCTTATTTTCTTTGTATGTGCAGTCAACCATAAAGTGACCGTACTCGCCACAGTTGTAGCAGGTACGTCGTGCCTTGGATTTTCCTTTCTCTTTGCTCTTCCCATCAATTGAGTTGTTGCCCTTCCTTCTTCTCATCATGCGCTTGAATTTCTTGATGAAGAGCGCCATCTCTTCATCATCCATATCAGTGCTCACATCACTTGTGTCTTCATCATCTTGTGCTTCACGACCTTCCTTTCCTTTAGGCTTGCAAGTTGCTTTGAGGGCAATGTCCTTCTTGGAGGAAGTAAGTTCAGCTAAATCTTTGACGTGTTGGGCCTCCTTCCCCATCATCTCATGGTTGATAATCGTGCCCAATAGTTAATCTGGAGTCATTTTGTGAAACCCTAGGCCTTCTCAGATCATCGAGCACAAGGTGACATTTCTTGGCATAAATGCTCTAATCATCCTCTTGATGACTTCATGATCAGTCCACTTGTTGCTCCCATAGGACCTGATCTTGTTGATGAGTACTTTCATTCGATCGTACATTTCTTGAGGTGATTCACCCTCCTCAATGGCAAACCTCCCCAATTCTCCTTCAAGCATTTCAATTTTTGCTTCACGAACTGATCGATTTCCTTCGTGAGTTGTCTTGAGTGTATCCCAGATTTCCTTAACACTTTCCAGTCCATCAATCTTGGTGAACTGTTCTCGACTCAAGGAAGAAGAGATCACTCAACGACTCATGAGTTACGGTGAATTTCTTGCTCTTGCTCTAGAGCTAGTTCATCGTCGTTATCCGGGATATCAACAACTGTACACACAACATGCCAAAGACTAGGATTCAAGGAGACTAGATGCATTTTCATATTATACTTCCACATGGTATAATCATTTCCATCGAAATGAGGTGGTTTTCCCATGGGAATTGAAATATAATGATTGTTAGAATTTAGACGATTGTAATTATAAGGATATTGGGAGTAGTCATGATGACCACTCTCCATCGTCTTCTCATCTTCTTCATTGCTCTTTTTGCTTAGGAGTTTCTTCCTTAGAAGCACCATGAGTTGACACACTTCTTCATCATCATGTTTATCTTCCTTGAGTACATCGAATGCCTTTGTGTCTTATTCTTCTTCAGTGTTGGGCACCTTTGGGATCTCGTTGTTCTTGTCCGAAGCCATTGATCTCTCTGAGCGGGTGATTCTCGTAGATGGAGAACCTGCTCTGATACCAATTGAATGTGGCCTAGAGGGGGGTGAATAGGCTTTGAAAATTTTCTTGCACACTTAGTCAAACCATTAGATTTCTGGTGGACCGGACTTGTCCGGTGTGACTGTGGACTAGTCCAGTGTGCTTGTGTGGTATGAATTGATCAAGTGCTATAAAAGAATTTGTGTGTATCGTAGTAGCATAATTTAAGCAACTATTGAAACAAACTTGATTGAACAACTAGTATTGCAAAATTGCACGTGGAACACAAATTACTAGATAGATCAAATCTAATGTCCTAGATGATGAAACTTGCAAAAGTAAAAGAGTAAAGCACGCGAGACATGAATTTTTATCGAGGTTTGATCTCACCAAAGAGATCTACTCCTCATTGAGGAAGCCCACACAGAGCTGGGTCTCTTCAAACCCTTTTCCCTCGTCAAGTCACCACACAATGCCGACTTGATTCCACTATCACCGGTAATTACAAAGTTGGTGGGGCAACCTCACATGTTGAGGGCTCCCACAAAATATTACAGCGGAAAAATGATTGAATACACTCGAAAAGATTACACATAATGAAAGAGTGTATATAGATCAAACCCCAAGAACTCAATGACGCGTAGACAACAATCTCCCAATCCCAGATCTGAGTATTCAAAGAATTTCACTTTTGAGAACTTTAGCTGCGTGGGGAAATATTTATGTGCTCTTGGGACAAGTTAGCGGCGCTAGGGTTTGAGTTATAAACAGTAGAATATGAGAGTTGTGCCTGTGGGGTCGTGGATCTCTTGTTTATAGTGTTTCCAAAATTATTACCATTAGGGATCCCGACGGCCGAACTAGTCTGTACTGGGGACCAGACTGTCTGATGTGCTGTGAAAATCCACGTGGAATGTACAACACACCAAAAACCCTAATATGTGTGAGGTATACCAGACTAGTCCGGTGGGTGTTCGGACTTGTTCTGTGCCCCGTGTATTGGAGCATCAGAAAGTTTAATGGACTAGTCCGGTCCATGAACGGATTTGTCCGGTGCAAAGTATTATGAAACATCAGACAGTTTAACAGATTAGTCCGGTTCAAGAACAGACTAGTCTAGTGCACTGTGAAGTGAGGTTACAGAAAGTTGAACGGACTAGTCCGGTCCATGAACGGGCTAGTCCGGTGCACTGTGAAGTGAGACATCATAGAGTTGAATGGACTAGTCCGGTGCTCAGTGAATTATTAAGATTGATTTTAAGCCCTTACCCCTACGCAAAGACTTGAGCTCTTAGAATGTGTCTCTCACACACATCCTATACAATCAAGTCTACTTTGCGCTTCATTCATCAATTGGGCTTTTCTTTTTCTACATCACTTCATTTTTCACTTTTTGAGTGCACCAAACTATCTCATATGAGTTGACCTGCATTCATCTCAACAAGTTTATTGGGATCTCATTCGTTTGTCATCAACGTCCAAAACACACAAGGGAATGCCTAGGTGCACTTTCACGTTTCCCCCATGGCCCAGTTGGGTGATGCTCGTCTCGCCCATAGCGCACACGGAAGTTCGTCAACCCACTTGGCACCATGCTTATCCAAGCTGTCATACGTGTGTGTCTTGAGGCTGCTGAGGATCTCAATGTCGGCCCTTTCAACTTGATTGTTGCTCTTTGGGTGAGCCACAGACGCATAACAAACATGGACACCGAGGTCTTCACAGTAGTATTGAAACGCTACAATAGTGAATTGGGTCCCGTTATCGATGATGATTCTGTTCGGGACCCTGAACGTGCAAACTATCGACTTGATGAACTTGACTGCGAACTCCTTGTTGATGGTGATCACCAGGGCTGCTTCTTGCCACTTGGTGAACTTGTCTACAACGACGTTGAGGAATCGGTACCCTTCGACGCCCATGGGGAAGGGCCCCAGGATATCCAACCCCCAGACCGTGAATGACCAGGAGGGCGGGACCATCTGTAGTGTTTGTGCCTATGTGTGGATGTGCTTGGTGTGGAACCGGCACGCCTGGCACCTGTTCACGAGCTTGAATACATCTTGGAGTGCCGTCGGCCAGTAGAAACCATGCGGGAAGGTCTTGTCGACCAGCGTGCGGGATGCCGCGTGATTCCCACACTCTCCTTCGTGGACCTCTACGAGCAAGTCGCATCCCTCCTCTTGGGTTATGCACCGTAATAGAACGCTGTTAGCGCCACGCCAGCAAAGATCCCCCTCTACCAGTGTATGGAATTTTGCCATCCTTTTGATCCGCTCAGTGGATACATGTTCCTCGAGAAGGATGTTGTCCTTCGGGTAGTCCCTGATCTCCATGATCCATGCATCAGGACTCTCTTGAGCTTCTGGATCTTGGACGCCGGGTGATATGGGGTCCCCAGTGATGCACAAGATCCTCGATGGCCCCACGGTTGCAGGGCCGCTAAGATCGCCAGCTCTGAGGTGTTGGACTCGCCTTCTTCGTTAGGCACTGCAGGCCTAGCAGTCGGTCGCACCAACCTCCTGTCGAAGACTCCTTCAGGAACCTAGGCCCCGATGGATGCCATTGTTGACAAGGCATCAGCGATGGTGTTGTCGGTGCGCGGTACATGGCAGAGGTCCAAGGCCTTGAAACCAGCCTCCAACTTCTTGACGTGCAGTAGGTACACCGCGAGCTGAGGGTCGTTGTAGCAGCATTCTCCTCGGACCTGCTTGATGATCAGCTAGGAGTCTCTCTTGACCAGCATCTGCTAGACACCGAGACCCTACGCAGCTATTAGTCTAAAGATGAGGGCTTCATAACTCTACCATGTTGTTGGTCGCCTTGGAGTCAAGGTGCACCGCGTACTTGGACTGCTCCTCTGTTGGCGAGGCGAGTAGTACACCAGCTCCGGCCCATTGCTTTCGCGAGGAACCATCGAAGAAGAGTGTCCAGTGGGGTCCGGTAAGCACCGGTGCCCTGGGCTCCGGCTTGATGATTTCCTAGCCCCATTGGTTGCTTGGTGAGGGAGTACACCCAGCAACGAAATCCGCTAGTGCTTGACTCTTAATTGCATGCTGCGGCAAGAAGTCGAGCTCGAACTCCGCCAGTTCCGCCACACATTTGGCGACGTTGTCAATCACGTTGGGGCTGCAGAGCACCGTCCCCAGCGGGAACGAGGTCACCACTGAAACTCTGTTTGCCTGAAAGTAATGGTGGAGCTTCCTCGACGCGATTAGCACTGCATACAACAACTTGTGTACTTCAAGGTACCTTGTTTTTGCTTCATGTAGGACTTCGCTGATGAAGTAGACTGGGCGTTAGATGGTCCGGACCCTCCTTGGGGAATCCGACACATCTTCTTCCCTCTGCTCCGGGCCCAGAGACTCCATGTTCCCTGAACTCGGGGCGTCCTCTGGGGGCTGGGACCCAGAGGCTTGTTGATCTCTGGGCCCCCCCCAGGGGGAACCGAGTGCCCTCTGGGGGCTGGGATCGGGAGGCAACTTGGCTATCGGGGCCCCTTGCAGGTTCCAATCCCTGGGGCTCATAATCAATGGTAGGGGCCCCGTCCGTCCCTTGGGGCTGTTGGGGACCAGACCAAGACCATACTTACCACCTCTGGGCTCCCTGGGCTCCGGTGCCACCATGATGGGTAGCGACCTAAGTTGTTGCTTCAGCTAGCGGAACGCCTTCTCTGCCTCCTCGGCCCAGACGAATGGTTCAGACTGATGCAACAGCTTGAAGAATGGGAGGGCCTGCTCAGCCAGTGTATATATAAACCGGCTGAGCGCTACTAAGCAACCTGCAAGCTTCTACATGTCCTTGATGCGGGATGGAGGCCACAACAGCTCCACTGCTTGATCTTCTCTGGGTTGGCCTCAATCCCTCAGTGTGAGACCAAGAAACCAATGAGCTTCCCAGCTTTGACTCTGAACACACACTTGTCTAGGTTGATCTTTGTGCATGTGGTCCACAACCTGTCGAAGACTAGGGCAAGGTTTTCTAGCAATGATGTATGCGTCTAGATTTTGACAACGATATTGTTGACGTACACCTCTACTATGTCCCAAATGATATCCTCAAATGTTTTATGCATGGACGTACAAAGGTAGGGAGGGCATTCTTAAGACCGTAAGGCATGGAGACATAGTAGTAAAGGTCATCTACGGTTATAAATGTGGTATGCTCTTCGTCCTCTCTAGACATAGGGATTTGGTGGAACCCTGAGTAAGCGTCTAGCAAGCAGAGTAGGTCGCATCCCGAGGTTGAATCTATGATTTGATCTATCCTAGGGAGAGGGAAAGGATGTTTAGGACATGCCTTGCTGAGGTTGGTGTAGTCGATGCACATCTGAAGCTTTCCGCCAGCTTTGGGGACGACAATAGGGTTGGCCAGCCATCTGGGATGGTGGACTTCCCGTATTATGCCAACATCGAGCAGCTTCTTGATCTCTTCGCGGATGAAGTTCTACCGCATGATGGACTGCTTTCATGGCCTCTGCGGTGCTGACCGGGCGTCGGGGTAAATCTTCAAATGGTGCTCGATCACTTCCCTGGGATGCCGGGCATCTGCGATAGTTTCCAGGCAAACACGTCGACATTAGCTCGCGGGAAAGCAACAAGCACTGATTCCTGCTTGCTGTCTAGAGTCCCTGCAATACGGGTGGTATGGGAAGCATCGGAGCCGATCTGGATAGTCTTGATGCGTACGCCGTCATTGTCGAAGGGCTGCACCCGTGGCGCAGCAGCGTGATCGCGCTCGCGCATGCTTGGCGAGGGCTGACTCGGTCCAGCATCACCCATGGCGGGTGCTAGGGCCGCTGGCAGCGCTAGGAGCTTCTCCAAAGATGACGCCGTAGTAGTGCAATCTCCGCAGATCTTGAGGACACTCGAGGGAGTCGGCATCTTAAGGACGAGGTAGCCATAGTGGGCTACATCCATGAATAGGTACATGGCTTGCCTACCAATTATGGTGTTGTAGGGAGGCTGACCTCCGCGACATCGAACTAGATATTCTCCGTCCTGAAGTTCTCGGGTGTCCTGAGGGTCACCCGGAGGTGGATGTTGCCGTACGGGATAATACTCCCTGGCCCTACCCCTGACAATGATCTCAATGGGGCGAGCATGGACACGGGGATATTTAGCTTGTCAAAGGCCGCACGGCTGATGAGGTTGAGGTCGACCGCACCATCTATGAGGATGCGGTAGAACTTGATGTTTGAGATGGTGGGGTTGACGACGAGGGGCAGAAGCCCGACTCCCTCCATGTTCTCGGGGCAGTCGGAGGCGTCAAAGCTAATCGACATCTCCATCCATCTGTGATGCGGCGTCGGGGCATGAGTAGAAGCTACCGAAGCCACCGCTCGACGTAGGATCTTGACCGCATTCCGGGATGCGAGCTCCCAAGATCCCCCACAGATGACGTGGAGTGCTTTGCCACGCTCGTGGTTGCTATTGAGGTCGAAGTCCTCAGCCTGGTGGACCATTTCAATGGCCCGTTCGGGCCTTTGGAACTCCATCTCCACATCTTCGCCGACCTACAGCTTGACCTTTTGCGGCTCGATCTTGCTGCTGCTCACAGGCTTGATGCTTACCATGGCGGTTAAAGCACAACCACTTTTTAGAGGAAAAAGCCCATACCTGGCGCGCCAAATGTTGAAGTGTTCTTGTGACACTTCCCCCGAACTTGCTATGAGAGCAGCCCGCAGTGGTTCTTGATCGGCAGGACATAGTCCTCAATGGAGGGATTGCACGTATGAGAGTGGTGAGATAGTGGTTTTTACGTGGTTTGAGCCGCTAGAGCGTAATACCCTACTCTACAGTGAGGTTTTATTGCTGGTGTGAATGAGTGTGTAGCGTGTGTATGTGTTAGCTTGGGGGATCCTTTGTTACACTGGCAGTCCGATCCTTTTATAGACAAGGGCGGACGCCTTACAAGTGGGGTCCAGGGCCCGACAGGTGGCCCCGGGGTGATCTTACCTAAAGATCTAAGGCTTCCCGCATAAGCCTCCTCTGACCGTGGCTTGAAGACTCACGTCTTGCTGCCTCAGACACTAGTGGCCCATGCGTAGTCATTGATGATGGCAGGGGATGTCCCATTCGTCTGTCTTATTGCCGTAAGCTACCCACTTGGCATTGCGGGGTAGGCCTACAACGTCTTCACTGTGATGTGATTGGGCGCAACGGTCCCTGACCGTTGGCGTGCTCCGCATTATCCTCCGAAGGTGGGTGCATATATTCAATGCTTGATTTAGACAGCGCGCAACACCCCTTAACTCCCGCACCCTACCGTCCAGAGCAAGTTGCAGGATACGCGACAACTTCGGGGCTGATTACTGGGGGGGGAGGCTAGGTCCAGTACTTCAAGGCACGTGGCAGCCCAGGAGCCCTTCGGGGCACGTGGCAGCTCCTGAGCCCTTCTCTGCGGGAGGTGTCCAGCCTGGTGCTTCGAGCCATGTACTGCTCCGGAGCCCACTCTTATAGTGGAGTGAGGTCCTGTCTAGCTAAACATGTGGTAGTTTGGGAGCCCGTCTCACCGGAGGAGCTGGGTCCCGTCTTTGAGGTCCACGTGGCAGTGCCGGATACTGTACTTTGAGGAAGACCGAAGTTCGGCGCCTCTGGACACGTGGCACCATTGGACGTACTTAGGTACTTCCACCTTGTGTGCGAGGGTACCCCGTATGCAGGGTACCGGCAGGTACCAAGGCCGATCATGTGGTGGGCCTCAGAGAAATACAAAGTCCCAACAAAGTACTTTAACTCTATCAAGGATATGTACGATAATGTAATGACAAATCACCAAGGGCTACGCCAAGGATTAGACTTAAGTACACACATCATTTTTTAGTGATGGATGAGGTGACGACTGATATACAAGGGGGATATCCCTTGGTGTATGCTCTTTGCCGATGATGTAGTGCTGGTAGATGAAATTAGAGATGACGTTGATAAAAGATTAGAACTATGGAGGCAGACTTTGAAGTCCAAGGGGTTTAGACTTTGAAGACTGAGTATATGAGTCTCTAGTGGATGTAGCCTAGAATTATAATATTTGTGATTGTAGAGACTATTTTTCTTTCTCCAAAATACAATATGATTGATAATTCCTGCAGCTTCCAAACCTGTCACTTTTGTTACGACATAAGCAGCTTGCGTGTACAATGGAATAAGTATTCACTTTAGGCCAAGGACACTTTCACCAGTTCCTAACGTCGTGGTCGTGGTTCTGTGTAAAGCCAAGTGATCATGCCAACGAAAGCGACTACTCCCTCTGTCTGGGAGCGTTTGTCGCTCTGGGTTATTGGGCTTGTCCCAAGAGATTGTCATTCTGGCCAACTTTTACACAGCAGTATACGTTTTCTTGGTTGACTGCCTTGCCAGAAACCCTCAGCGCTCTCTGTTCTTCCACTTGCCAGAAAAGTTGGGGGCACATGCATAATTTCTGATGTCTACTATTTTATCTCAAAATTGCTAAAATGTCAGTCTTTATGAGATGGAGGGAGTAGGTAGCAAAACCTATCCATATTTAGAATCAATAATAATGGTAACTTTTTGTCAGCGACCTATTCTTTTGAATCTAGCGTTAAACTCAATCCCTCGTCGATAACGTGAATCCACGTTTTTCTTTAGTAAAATAAAACGGGTTTTCAATGAAATTTCTGCATTCAGAAGAAGTTCAAAGAACGGGGAAAATAGAAAGTCGGACAAATTTGAAACAGAGAGATTTTTTTTTAAATGTCATTTTAAGAAGGAAAAAAAGTTGGAGAAATCTTACAGAGGGACAGTAGGAAGAGCAACGATTAATGTCGTGAAATAATTTTACCATGGAATTGGATCATATTTATCTATATCGGACGCAATCCATGGTTGACCCGAAATCCGAAAATGTCAGTTTGGATAACAAATATTTGATTCAATCAAAACCTGACAACATATTTTAAGTTTGAGGAAAAAATACGTTATAGTTTTCATGAGTGGATAATGGAAATCTTATTCGACTCGATGCGTGCAAATGAAGAGAAATAAAGTGCAGTTTATCAAAAGGTCGGTAGCAGGTCTCCCGAGATTCCCCCTAGTGTCACGTTAGATGACACTGAGCTGTCCCCACGATGCCTATTAACTGTTTGATGACCATTTTTTAAGTACAACAGCGTAAAAAAAGTAGGGGAATATTGAGCGTTTTGAATATCGCATAACTTTTTTTTTTCACGTAGAGTTTGTCTCATTCTTTGAGCTCTTGAATGTGGATCCGATTATCTAGATCTTATCTCTCTTTCTTTTCACCCTTATCCTTTTTACAAAGATGTTCCAATTTCAGTTAAAAATGCTATAGCTTTAACGAAATAGTTACTCCCTTCATCCTCAAAAGTTTATTATCTTTTACTTTAAAAATAAACTAAAAAAGTGGCAAACTTTTAGAGACAGAGTGAATATGTTTTATAGTGCATTTATTCTATAGGATGCCAGAGAAAAAGATCATAAGCACTTAAAAACTATATATATATATATATCATATTCAGTTATTAAATATTCTAGCTTCACAAAACATTATTTCACATGCACATTTTATTTATTGTTCAAAAACATTAAAATCTCAGTTACATGTGAACTAGCAAATCTTTTTCACATATAGCCTCAATTATTCTTGCATCTCCGTGAATTTATCGTCGTCCAATATACGTTAGTTTCTTCATTCATCTGTAAGTCGGATTCTCCATTTCCGTTATCCCGTTTTCGTTGTTGGTATCTCGAAGATGGACTAATGAAGGGATGTCCGTGGTGGTGACTCATCACGTGACCATTGCAACGCCCGATGCTTCTGTCCAAGTACGGTCCCGCGCACTACGCAAGCGGCACCCTTTGTATATTTTCCACACAAATGGCAGAGAATTAAAATTTAAAAAATGATACTACGGTGATGCTCCAGTAACAGTACAGTTGTTACGGCAATAAACAACGGAGTTGTGAAGCACCCAAGAGAACTGTCTCCCACATCGTGTAGTATGTTGTTAGCAGGTCGACAAATATTTTCCAATTTAATTACAAGTGCTCCTATTCTTTTATTATCGAAACGAAAAAAAAGTGCTAGCTCTGCATATCAGCCCGTCGGAGTTGGCTTCCATATTCCAACCCGACACCGCTTTCATACTCCTATTCGGTGCTTCATGTATACTCTCGCTGATGTGTTACAATTTTATTGATCTTTTTATTGATTTTTATACTAACTATCATATCTTCAAAATGAATAAAAATGTGACACATCTGCAAGAGTATGCATGAGAGTACAAATGGAAGTATAGAAGCCTCGGAGAGAGCACCGGCGGCAGCCGGCAGGATCTTCTGCTGGGTTCTATCCGATCCGAACGTGCGTGCAACACGTCGTAATCACTGGATCTTGCGTGCCGGACTTCCCCTTTCACCTTTTGCAACCTGCAGACAGGCAGACACGTATGTGAAGACGACGAACGTATGTCTCTACGGTTTCAGGATCGACGCATTATTGCGATTCCCAGGGTCTCCTATCCTCACAGAAACCCGCATACACTTGTCTAGCTAAAACAGGGAAAAGTGCACGGGTTGTTGGCTAATGCTTGGGCATACATATCAATGAAAATTTCCGTTTTGACACACCGTGTTTCTGAAATACAATATTTATAAAACAGAGATAACACGGAAACGAATAATAATTAGAACATAGAGTTTAGGAGATGCACGAGAGCCACACACATGTTTAGGAGGAGATTGGCACATGTTTCCCTATGGCTTCTTCGGCTTCTCTACCATGTAAAGTAAATTTTTGTTACCTGAAATATAATATCCGTAAAACATAGATACAACATGAAAACCCAATAGTAACTATAACAAATTAGGATTCACTAAAGCTTAAAAAACAAGCTTCACCAGATTTCATTTTATTTTGGACAAACGGCTCCCGTGAACAGTGGGTGGTGGTTGAGTAGTGGGTCGTCGGTAACGCCAGAACACTTAGGAGACTTCTCAAAATGAGATCTTACTACTTTCTCGTACTAGTGTTACATTTATAATTATTTATTTTTATAATTGTAGATGACATAATATGAATTTGTGAATCTCAAGATAAGATGGTCCAATCTTCGCTATGCTCTAAAATGAACATGGCGTGCATTTTTGTGTTCATTCAGTTGAGGGATCGTGCATATATGTGAGTGTATTTCATAAAAATTAAAATCGAAGATAATATAATTAAATTTTATCTTATGTTCTTTTCAGATATAACTTTTGGGCCATTACGTTTGACGTCAAAATGTTTGGTGCAGTGTCATTTTTGGATATATATAGCGTGTTTCTTTTCTGTCATAGGGAAATGAGAACTTTCATCTGGGACCAAAGTTACAAAGGAGGCCAACCTAAACAATTGAAAAGCAGTGTACTTCTCATATTAACGGGGGGGGGGGGGGGGGGGGGGAGATTAGATACGTCCAAGCACGAATATATATCGGTTTTATCGGACATATAATACACAATATTTTTATTAGAAACGCCTAAAGTTCCTAAAAAACAAATGGACCCACGCAATGTTTAGATTACAAGTTGGTAAGTGCATTTGCAAAATGGATCCCGTAGTATGCTTAGGTGGCGGTGTATAGGTGAGGAAATTTATGGTGACAACCGGGACCATTTCTTCAGTACAGAATGCCTAGACAGTTCAGTGCTAGCCTTGCAGCAGGGAGAGGAAAAGGACCACACCTCACATGACTTATAGAATAGGATATAAAAGCATTGACTTATGACTTTGCCCAAATATGACCTGACCTGGCTGGTATTTCCACTGCATTTTCACATGTTCACATGGAAAGCTACGTCGTCGTCCATTAGTTTAAAACTAAACTGACCATATATATATATATATATATATATATATGGTGAACAGGACATTGGTCTTATATCGTGATACACCAAAATGACCCGACTACAGAATAAAGTAATTTATAGCTGACTACAAAATATAGTTGATACATTGCAATTCATAGTTTCTCTCAAACTCTCATCAAATATACATTGCTCTCTAACACGTCTCTTATATTACTGTGGAGATCACGAATCATAAAGAGTGTTGAAATTAAAAAGAAAAGCACAATGATGAATGATATCTAACCTAGCTTGCTCCCTAACACATATTACTATGAGTCTTTTTCATCCATGAACAAAATAAGAATATATATGCCAATAGCAGAAGGTGAACATAGTTACATGCATATGATTCTCATGAAATTATTTTTTCGTTGACCAAATGACCACAAAGGTTAAAGTAGAACAGAATTAGTTCTCTATCACAGTGACAATACAAAGAGTAGAAATTTATTTAAATGTGTAGGATCAAAGATCACATGTAAAGCTACCAGAGGGGGGGTGAATGGTAGATTAAAACTTCTCAGCGGAAGCAACGAAAATACCCCTCGACAGAAAACCGAACTGTTAAAGAAACTGTGTATGCGACTAATCTAAATGTGTTCAACTGTGACAAACCTAGTATATATTGTAAAGAATCAAGTCACGAAGACGTCACAACAAGAATCACGAAAATCCATCGAGAGAAACTCAAGTTATGATCGAAAGATCGAACAAATGTCAATCTGTCCTACCCGAGAAAAACAGTTTCTAGAACACTGCAAAGAAACTCGTGTAGATCAGAAACCAAAAATCCAATGACCGTGAAATTTCAAAAGATGATAGAAAATTAAGTTGTGAACACAACCTAAAAAGAATCACGTCAATCGAATCTGTAAAACTAGAGTTATGATAAAACCATCGAAAAAAAGTAGTGCTGTGCAGAAACTTGACGAGAAAGACTTGACAGAAACAAGTCGGACGAACAAGGCACAAAAGTTCCTTCCAAATGCGAATTTTATTCAATAGAACACAAGAGGAAGAGCCCCAAAGTCGTGTACCATGAGCTCTTACCTCCCTTGCTTATATAACCAGCCCTTAGGCCAACCCAAACCTAACTATGACTCTAATCCTACTCAGTTCACGAATCGAATCTTTCTATAACTGCTTAGAACTCTTATATACGCAGATAGAAGCAATCTTAAGACTTCCAAACACCTTAGTAATGTATCCCATATTCCTAAAACAACTCAAATCCGTGACCCACACGAAATCCTATCATAACCAACTCAAATCTTTCCATATTTGAGTCAAACCCGACTCAGCCGCAACCTGAGTCCATAACCTAGTCGGTTGGACCTTTCCGACCAATTCTCTACGTCCACATCTCTTCTTCACGCCTCAGAACTATGTATCCACGTCCATGCACTCCTTACACACGTGCAAACATTTTCCAACAACGTCCATGATACCTTCATATGCATTGTTCTTGATTCATACATACTGCGCGACCTCCCGATCAACTCAACAACAATTCCTCCCGAACTTGGTTGATGAACCTCATCTTTTCCCTAAGACAAGTTCAATGGATCCCGTCACCAGCCATGTCTTGAACTCAAGCAACACCTGCACATGAATAAACAACCAATACTTCCGAGCACAAGTCCTCGACTTGACTCACGTTAGTTCTGAAACTACAACATCTTACGCGAGCACCTCACATAAGCATGTTGTAAACCATAACAAAATGATATCAGCCTTAATCACCAAGACACACCAAAAACCTAGTAAAAGAATACTAAGCAAACTTTCCATAAGTATAAAGCAAGTTTGAAACATTCCAAGATAAAAGCAGAACCACTGCAATCAAGATTTGAACCTTGCCAAAGCTAACCAAAACATGCCGGACCCATCGTCGAATCTTGATAAAAAGATGTTTGGTAGTATTCAAAACTTTTATTGTTAAAGCCAATGTATTCAACACACATAGGTCTCACAAAATGAATCAAGCATGATGATCACCAAAAATGACAAAGGACAAATATGACAACATATGCATATAAAGTCTGAAAACAATAAAGATTCATCAATATAAATATTGATGAATGTTGGTATTTCTTAATACCACATACACTATGTAAGAACCTCAAATAGGAGACACAGATCGAAGACGAGCCCAAAAGCAATCATCTCCGATCTGGAAAAACAAGACGTGTTCGCATCAGCGAGGATCATAACTGGCTCGGTTGAGGGTAAAAGGAGACGACCTACTTTAAGGCGTGTCTCTGTTAAGTTGTAACACCCTCATTTTCATCCATCATGCATTGCATACATTCTTATACATGGTTAACATTAAGCAACACAACAAGGAACAAGATTAAAATGAATTAGAAACAAAACAACATTTAAAATCTTGTATTAGTGCAGACTTGTCCGGTTTGGACCCCGGACTAGTCCGTTTTTGCTCTCTGTTGACTCTCCGGACTTGTCCACTCTTGCTGTGGATTAGTCTGGTTGAGTTTCTATTGCTGTTCGGACTTGTTCGTTATTTAGTACGTACTAGTCCTATCCTTGGTCCGGTTTTTAAAAGAATTTGTCAAACCCAAGACTTGTCTGGACCTCTATCGAAATTATACATTTTTCTTTTTGATCCTTTTTGGACTTGTCCGGACCCCAACCGTACTTGGCCATTTTTGCCTCTGTTGAAAATCGGACCTGTCCAGCCCCTAGCGGACTTGTCCAGTGTGCCCGACTCGGATTCAATCTTTTCCTTCATGACATGTTATTGAGTATTTTCCTTAATTGGGCCAAGAACGTCGTGCCAACCCCTGTGGAGCCCATGTGCGACCCCTACACGGACCCCACCACCTTGAACTCGAAATCCATCAAACACTACCACCTCCACCTCTATATAAACACCCCACCATCCCAACTTTTCATCTCTTGCCACTTTTGAAGAAAACCCCTAACCCTAGTTCGTGAGAGCTGCCATCAAGAGAAGATCATCACAACCTGGAGAAGAGAAGGAGGAAGGAGAAGGATCAAGTAAGTTCGATCTTCGTCAACTCATCGACATCATCGTAAATTCTCCACCAAATTCCCCATCTTCTTTGGATCTAGAAGTCAATTCTCGAAGCCTGACCTTTGAACCCTTGGATTTGTGGTAAATGTATTAGATGCACCTTTTCTACGTAAAATATCGTCCTATATTAGCTTTAACTACGCTCTAGTTGGAAATTCGCCAAAAAACCTAGCTGAACGAACTTGTCCAGTTCCAGTGCGGACTAGTATGGTCAACTTTCTGGTCCAGGGCAGACTAGTCCGGTTCCCAGTACGGACTTGTCCAACCATCTGAATCTAAAGTTGCTAAATTGAACCCAAATTGACTCAAATCAACTCGAAACCTGTTCAAACTTGTTAAAAACCATTGTAACTGGTTAGTAAACATAAATAGCAACTCATTAACAAATTTTACCACATAATTGCACTAATCATGCATGTCATGACATATTGAGTAATATATGAGCATTTATTGATTGTAATACTTGTTTTGTATGTCTATTGCGCGAAATAGAATGTGTGATTCTAGAGGGTGCTGTCGAGAACCTCCAGCACCAGAAGTTTGAAGCTTTTGACCCTAGCTAGTCTCAAGAGCAAGGCAAGTGTCCTTGAACATTTTGATCCTATTTTTAAGTGTTTTGTCTGAAAAACTACACGCTTGTGTCAAATTGATGGAAAACCCATGATAGGAGTTTACTAGTCTTGTTTGACCATCCTTGTTGCTTGGAATTTAGTGTAGAGAGTCGGTAAGGGCTTTTACCTTTTTTGCTTCGCTCTAATTAATTAGGATGGGAAAACAACCAAATGGCTTATGTATGAATTAATGAGCATGTATATGATTAGAATTGATGGATATAGTTAGTCGGTAATATGGTATTGGAAGATCTAAGCAAGCATGGATAGTGGACTGGGTCGGACGTTATGGTGGTTTGCTTGCCTTATATCTAAGGACCGGTTCATGCGATAATAAGCAGGACAACAGTGCCACCACAAGACCAAGTATGAGTGCGACGTAGCTGAATAATTAGGTGTGCTGCTGGTATTGTATAGACCATTGGATGTTGCAGGGAATGGGAGTCGAGAAGGGCTACCCTGAGAACCGCATGGCACATGAGGGGACCCGTGGGTGGGAGAATGGATATTCAAGCCTGCTGGTGAAACCTTAGTGGGTCCGTATATACTAGTAGTCCATTTATAAAAGCTATTTTGTTATCTCTTGGCCACACACCAACGGAAGTGTGATAAGGCATGATACAGGTTCTTAGTCAACGAAAGGTGATGTAATCACAAACATGTGGGTAAAGTGGTACAACCTCTACAGAGTGTTAAAAACTATCATGATAGCCGTGCTCCCAGTTATGAGCACCTGGACAACTACCTGGATTAGAGTGGAACATGGGATTTGGGATGGTTATGGTTGAGTTATGGTTTGGTTTTGGTTATAGTTATGGATTGGATGGTGATTAATGGTCATGGTTAATGATAATGGTAAGAATCTGGTGAATGGATGATTAATGGATGATGGATCTATATCATGATGTTATTATTGGGATATGATGGGATTATTTTACCTAGACATAGTAGGGTGCTTTTCATATGTTTTAAATGTACTTTTCAGCAAATAGCCATTATTTATTATCAATTCCTTGTTTAAGCTACATGTCATTATTTTCTCACACTTGCTGAGTACGACATGTGCTCACCCTTACAATTTCCCCACCAAAAGTTTCAGGTGATGTTAAGGAATATCCTGAGGATAATGCAGAGTACTAGGCTGTGTGCTGCCGTTGACTTGCCTGTGATGTTGCTTGGAGCCACGCATTCCCCTATGATCAGTTTGCTTAGTTGCTTAATTAGCTTATTTCCGCTACGATTATAGTTCAATAATGATCATTAGAGTATTAATTTGAGGATTATTTGAATATTGTAATAAAAGTACTTTAATTAACTTGTGTTGTGGTAATTTTTTGTATATCGTTTGTGAAGCACTCGTGTATGTGTGTTGAACATCCTGGACACACATACGCGTTGCACTTGGTTCATTTTTGGAACCGGGTGTCACAAATTGGTATGAGAGCTACAAGTTGACCGTAGGATGCAACCTAGATAGAATGAAACTTTAAAGCATATAGGAACACTCAGGAAACATTATCGGTTGTTTGGTTTGCTGAATGCTATGTAATGTTTGCTTGCATGCTTGTGTGCTTAGTAGAGGATTATGGGATGCTTTAGCGCTTGCCACATCCATATAGGCTAGTATAGGTAGTTGCTTAGTTTCATATCCCTTGATGCATATGGTTGGGGACATTTTCTAAATCCTTCTATCTCTTGTTCTATCTTCAGATGCCGAAGACTCGCAACCAAAGGGATGCCAATGAGAATGAGGAGAACAATGGAGCACGTCAGAATAACAATGGACCTGGACCTGAAGCTATCAACCTTGAGCAGTTGTTGGCTATTTAGAATCAGATTATGCATACCGTGATACATACTTTGGGATAGCTGCAGGCCAATAATCAGAACCAGCCCCATATGCCTCCACCACCGCCACCCCACCACCACATAACAGGTTGGGAGAGTTTATGAGGACTGGACTGTCTACCTTTGCTCAAGCCAATGATCCCATGGAAGTTGATGATTGGCTGAAATCTATTGAGAAGAAACTTGCCATAGTTCAATGCAGTGACTTCACACCAGCTGGTTGGAGCTACGGCGGATTGGTGGGAATCTCATCTCTTTGCAATGCCCATGCAAATCAAGAGAGGATCACTTGGGCTGAATTTAAGGAGAGCTTTCATTCTCACTTTGTTCCTGAAGGTGTTATGATCTTGAAGCGGAAGGACATTGAGAACCTAAGGCAGGGAAAGTCAAGTGTGAGTGAGTATCTCAATAAATTTACTCAACTCTCAAGGTATGCTCCAGAGGATGTCAACCGTGACAGCTGCAAGCAATATTTGTTCATGAGAGGCCTAAATAACGAGATTCAGATCCAATTGCTCAATTGTGACTATGCCAATTTCCAGAAGCTGGTGGACAAGGACATTGTGGTTGAAAACAAGGTTCATGAGATGGAACAAGATAATAAGAGGAAGATGCCATACCAAGGGCAACCGCAGGGGAGCAATGTCTGTCCTCACCTTGCGCCGCCAAATGCGCCATATTACAACCCCTCCGCTCCTGCTTATCGAGTTGCTTATCCTCCACGCCCAAACCAGTAGTAGTAGCAGCACCCTGTTATGCAAGCACCTCGCCAGCCTGCGCTGTTTGCACTGTGCCCTTATATGGTGGCTAACTCTTAGAATCAGCAGTGCTCGAGTTTCCCTAGTGCTTCGGGCAGCAGGACATGCTATGTTTGTGGGGGAGGCTGGACACTTTGCAAGTCAGTGCCCCAATAGAAGCTATGGAACAATGAACCATGAACCCAGGCAGAATCCACGGCCTAATGTAGGAGCACAACAAAGCAACCGTGTAAAGCAGAATGTCACTCATAGCAATGTGAATCACGTCTCTACCGAGGAGGCACAACAAGTGGATGACGTCGTGATTGGTATGTTCCTCGCCAACTCCAACCCCACGACCATTTTATTTGATTCTGGAGCATCTCATCCATTCATATCATCGAAGTATGTTGCCAAGTATAATATGCCTATAACTCATTTGAAACACACTATGTTGGTAAAATCTCTTGGAGGAGAGATGAGGACAAATATAATGTGTCTGAGAGTAAGTATCAAAATAAGGGGGTAGACTTTCTTGCGAATCTCATCATCCTGGATTTCCAAGGGATAGACATAATGGAGTGATTCAGTGTGCTGAGAGGATTGTGCAGTTGAAAAGTGAGCATGGCACCCGTATTGATGTTGAGACAGCCCAACCCCCAACGGCTAAAGCGATGTTGAGTCATGTGGAAGGTGTGATATTGGAAAGCATTCCAGTTGTTCGCGAGTATCGAGATGTGTTCCCGAATGAGTTGCCAGGTATGCCGCCTGATCGTGATATTGAGTTTGTTATTGATTTGATATCTGAAACTGCACCTATAGCTAAGAAGCCATATAGGATGCCGCCTTTGGAGTTAGCGGAGCTCAAGAAGCAAATTCAAGAGCATCTAGAGAAGGGTTTCATTCATCCAAGCTCTTCGGCTTGGGGAGTGCCAGTGCTATTCGTGGATAAGAAGGGTGGATCCCAAAGGATGTGTGTGGATTATCGAGCTCTCAACGAGGTGACGATCAAGAACAAGTATACATTGCACAATATAGAGGATTTGTTCGATCAGATGAAGGGTGCTTGTGTTTTCTCTAGGATTGACTTGAGGTCAGGTTACTTCCAAATGAAGATTAGACCGTCGAACATACCCAAAACAGATTTCCGGACACGATATGAGGCTTATGAGTACACCGTTATGTCCTTTGGATTGACAAATGCACCTGCATACTTCATGTACCTCATGAATAAGGTATTCATGGATTACCTGGATAAGTTCGTTGTGGAGTTCAGTGATGACATTATGATCTACTCGAGAAGCGAGAAGGAGCATGAGGAGCATTTAAGGCTCACATTGCAGAAATTGAGGGAACACCAATTATATGTCAAATTCAGCAAGTGCCAGTTTTGGTTAAGGGAGATGTCATTTTTGGGCCACATCATCTCAGAAGGAGGAGTATCGGTTGACCTATGAAAGGTGAGGGGTGTGCTAAAATGGGAACCGCCCTAGAATGTGAAGTAAATCAGGAGCTTTCTCGGAATGGCTGGATATTACCGTCGGTTCATCAAGTATTTCTCCAAAATTGCCAATCCAATGACTGAGTTATTAATGAAAGGAAAAGCATTCCAATGGAATCAAGCTTGCCAAAACAGCTTTGAGGAAATGAAGAAGAGGTTGACCACCGCACCTGTGTTGGTATTGCCAGACATGAGCAAAAGCTTTGATATTTATCGTGATGCATCAAGGCAAGGGCTTGAATGTGTGCTCATGCAAGAAGGACAAGTGGTAGCCTATGCATAGAGACAATTGAAGAAATATGAGCAGAATTACCCTACGCATGACCTCGAGCTTGCAGTCGTAGTGCATGCCTTTAAGATATGGAGACATTACATTCTTGGTCATACGTGTGAGATTTAGATGGATCACAAGAGCCTGAAGTACATTTTCACACAAACGAACCTAAATTTGAGGCACCGAAGATGGTTGGAGCTCATCAAGGATTATGACGTTGGAATCAACTATCACCCGGGGAAGGCTAATGTAGTGGCCGATGCTTTGAGTCAAAAAGGAGTGAATCACAAACTCACGGTTCGAAAATTGCCATCCGAACTATGCAAGGAGTTTGAATGGTTGAATCTTAGATTTGTGAATGAGATGGGAATAATGGAGTTAAATCTTACCTTGGAGCAAGAAATTCGAGAAGGTCAGGCCAAGGACAAGGAAATTAAGGAAATCAAGGAAATGACCCAGGAAGGGAGAGAATTTAGATTTGATGAGGACAAACATGGTACTTTATGGCTTGGAAAGAAGATTGTTGTGTCTAATATGAAGCATCTCTAAGAGATAATATTGAAGGAGGCACATGACTCACCTTACTCAATCCATCCCGGTTGTACAAAGATGTACAAGGACTTGAAGACATGTTATTGGTGGGCTAGCATGAAAAAAGACATAGCTGAGTATGTAGCCTTATGTGATGTGTGCCAACGAGTCAAAGCTGAGCATCAAAGGCCAACTGGATTGTTGCAGCCATTGAGGATTCCAGAGTGGAAGTGGGAAGACATCAGTATGGACTTTATAGTTGGATTACCGTGAACCCAGTCAAGTTATGTCTCAATATGGGTTATTGTGGATCGGTTGACCAAATCAGCTCATTTCATTCCTGTCAAGACCAAGTATACCGCTGCACACTTAACTAAGTTGTACATGGAGAAAATTGTATGCCGACATGGAGTACCCAAGAAAATAGTCTCGGACCGAGGTTCTCAATTCACCTCTAGGTTCTGGTAGAAACTTTATGAAGCTATGGGTTCAAGGTTAAATTTCAGCTTAGCATATCATCCACAAACCGATGGACAAACCGAGAGGACCAACCAAATATTAGAAGACATGTTGAGAGCACGCGCCTTGAAGCATGGACGCAGCTGGGACAAGAGCTTCCCGTATGCTGAATTTTCCTACAATAACAGTTACCAAGCCATCTTGAAAATGTTGCCATATGAAGCACTATATGGAAGGAAGTGTAGGACACTCTTGTTATGGAATGAGGCAGTAGAGAACCAAGTGTTTGGACTAGATGTGTTGCAAGAGGCTGAAAAGAAAGTTCAGATAATCCGCGAGAATTTGAGGGCTGCTCAAACAAGACAAAAGGGCTATGCGGATAACAGGCTGAGAAACTTAGCGTTTAAAAAGTGGAAGACTTTGTATACCTCAAAGTGTCACCTATGCGAGGTCATAAGCGGTTTAATGTCAGAGGCAAGTTGGCACCTCGCTATATTGGACCATTCAAGATTTTGGGCAAACGTGGAGAAGTGGTATATAAGTTGGATATTCCAACACATCTTTCCGATATTCATGATGTGTTTCATGTTTCTCAGCTCAAAAAGTGCTTAAGGGTACCGGAAGAAAAAGTACCAATGGAAGAACTGGAATTAGAGGCAGATTTGACTTATGCTGAGCAAGTTGTCAAAATTTTGGAAAGCAAGGAGAGAGTCACAAGAAACAAAGTGATTCGACGGTGCAAAGTTCAATGGAAGCATCATACAGAATCGGAAGCAAGTTGCGAGCTGGAAGATGACCTTAAGAGAGAATTTCCCTATCTCTTCTCTTCTACGTCGAATCTCGAGGGCGAGATTCATTTTAAGGGGGGTAGGTTTGTAACACCCTCATTTTCATCCATCATGCATTGCATTCTTATACATGATTAACATTAAGCAACATAAAAAGGAACAAGTTTAAAACAAATTAGAAACAAAACAACATTTAAAATCCTGTATTAGTGTGGACTTGTTCGGTTTGGACCCCGAACTAGTCTGGTTTTGCTCTCTGTTGACTCTCCGGACTCGTCCGCTCTTGCTGCGGATTAGTCCGATTTTGTTTCTCTTACTGTCCAGACTTGTCCGTTGTTTAGTACAAAATAGTCTGATCCTTGGACCGATTTTTTAAGAATTTATCAAACCCCGAACTTGTCCGGACCTCTACCGGACTTGTTCATTTTTCTTTCTCATAATTTTCGGACTTGTCCGGACCCCAACCGGACTTGGCCATTTTTGCCTCTGTTGAAAATCGGACTTGTCCGGTGTGCCCGGCTCAGATTCAATCTTTTCCTCCATGACATATTATTGAGTATTTGCCTTAATTGGGCCCAAGAACGTCGTGCCCAACTCCTGTGGAGCCCATGTGGGACCCCTACACGACCCCCACCACCTTGAACTCAAAATCCATCAAACCCTACAACCTCCACCTCTATATAAATACCCCACCATCCCAACTTTTCATCTTTTGCCACTTTTGAAGAAAACCCCTAACCCTAGTTCGTGAGAGCCGTCATCAAGAGACGATCACCGCAGCCACTAGAAGAGAAGGAAGAAGGCAAATGATCAAGTAAGTTCGATCTTCGTCAACTCATCGACATCATCGTCAATTCTCCACCAAATTCCCCATCTTATGATGGATCTAGAAGTCAATTCTCGAAGGCCGACCTTTGAACCCTTGGATTCGTGGTAAATGTCTTAGATGCACCTTTTCTATGTAAAATATGATCCTATATTAGCTTTAACTATGATCTAGTTGAAAATTCGCCAAATATCCTAGCCAAACGGACTTGTCCGGTTCCAGTGCGGACCGGTTCGATCGACTTTTTGGTCCAGGGTGGACTAGTCCGGTCCCAAGTACGGACTTGTCCGACCATCTGAATCTGAAGTTGCTGAATTGAACCCAAATTGACTCAAATCAACTCAAAACCTGTTCAAACTTGTTAAAAACCATTGTAACTGGTTAGTAAACATTAATAGCAACTCATTAACAAGTTTTACCACATAATTGCATTAATCATGCATGTCATGGCATATTGAGTAATATATGAGCATTTATTGATTGTAATGTTTGTTTTGTATGTCTATTGCGCAGAATAGAATGTGTTGCTCTAGAGGGTGCTACTAAGGACCTGCAGCACCAGAACTTTGAAGCTCTTGACGCTTGCCAGTCTCAAGAGCAAGGTAAGTGTCCTTGAACACTTTTATCCTAGTTTTAAATGTTTGTTTGAAAAAATGCATGCTTTAATTGATGTGAAACCCATGATAGGAGTTTACTAGTCTTGTTTGACCATCCTTGTAGTTTGGAATATAGTGTAGAGAGTCGGGAAGGGTTTTTTACCTTTTTCCTTCGCTCTAATTAATTGGGATGTGAAAACAACCAAATGTCTTAACTATGAATTAATGAGCATGTATATGATGAGAATTGATGGATATGGTTAATTGGTAATATGGTATTGGGAGATCTAAGCAAGCATGGACAGTGGACTGGGTCAGATGTTATGGTGGCTTGCTTTCCTTAGATCTAAGGACCGGTTCATGTGAGAATAAGCCAGGACAACAGTGCCACCACAAGGCCAAATATGAGTGCAGTGTAGCTTAATAATTAGGTGTGCTGCTAGTATTGTATGGACCATTGGATGATGCGGGTAATGAGAATCAAGAAGAGCTACCCTGGGAACCACATGGCACATGAGAGGGCCCGTGGGTGGGAGAATGGAGATTCAAGCCTACTGGTGAAACCTTGGTGGGTCCGTACATTCTAGTAGTCCTTTTGTAAAATCTATTTTGTGATCTCTTGGCCACACACCAACGGAAGTATGATAAGGCGTGATAGAGGTTCTTCGTCATCAAAAGATGATGAAATCACAAAAATGTGGGTAAAGTGATACAACCTCTGAAGAGTGTTAAAAACAATCATGATAGCTGTGCTCCCGGTTATGAGCACCTCGACAACTTCCATGATTAGAGTGGAACTTGGGATTTGGGTGGTTGGGTTATGGTTTGGTTTTGGTTATGGTTATGGATTGGATGGTGATTAATGGTAATGAGAATGGTAAGAATCTGGTGATGGATGATTAATGGATGATGGATCTGTATCATGATGTTATTATGGGGATATGATGTGATTATTTCACCTAGACATAGTAGGGTGCTTTTCATATGTTTTAAATGTACTTTTCAGCAAATAGACATTATTTATTATCAATTCCTTGTTTAAGCTACATGTCATTATTTTCCCACACTTGCTAAGTACGACATCTGCTCACCCTTGCAATTCCCCCACCAACAGTTTCAGGTGATGTTTGGGAATATCCTGAGGATAATGCGGAGTAATAGACTGTGTGCTGCCGTCGACTTGCCTGTGGTGTTGCTTGGAGCCGCACATTCCCCTATGCTCAGTTTGCTTAGTTGCTTAATTAGCTTATTTCCGCTGCAGTTATAGTTCAATAGTGATCATTAAATTTTGTAATTTGAGGATTATTTGAATATTATAATAAAAGTACTTAATTAACTTGTGTTGTGGTAATTTTTAGTATATCGTTTGTGAAGCACTCGTGTATGTGTGTTGAACATCGTAGGCACACATATGTGTCACACTTGGTTCATTTTCGGAACTGGGTGTCACATAAGTTAATATCTTAGATGCACCCTCTTCTCTAACAAAAGAGAGATGAGCCTTCCTTAAGCTCTACTCCTATTATGAAAGAAAAGGAAACGTGCTTTTCTTGGAGACCGTCTCCTTTTATCATGGAAGCTAGCTCGTCTCCCATTCCTGCTGATCGGGCTCGTCTCCTTTTATCACGGAAGCGAGCGCGTCTCCCATTCCCACTATAGAGCTCAATTTTGTATGCCCTTATACGAGCTCCCAGCTATGGCAGTACAAGTGGATGCCAGATATGCCCTATTCTTGGCTTGTTCTTTCCTACTTTGGAGGTGCCCTTCTAGAAATCTTGCAGTGATTATCAGTGGACCTTAAAACAAAGGGTTAGTCCTCTCCCCCTCTCCTTCTCCTTACTATTTTTTACCCCTTGACTATCACTGGCTTCAAATTTCTTATATTTAGCTCTTCTTTTCTATACGTAGATGTCTTCGGATCAAATTCGGATGTATGGGTCGCGCGTTTGCAATGAGTATATCAAAGGGGTAGATGCATGAATCGATTTCGCGAAGAATGACATGTTGGACAACATTAGAGAGAATATTTGTTGCCCTTGCAAACATTGCAAGAGTGAGAAGAGATATCACACATATGATGTGTTGAGGTCACATTTGATCATGGATTCATGGTGGATTATTGATGTTGGAACAAACACGGGGAAGAGAGACTTAATGAAGTAGAGATGAGAGATTCATATCTGGAGAGGGAGGTCCTTATCAGTGTCGAAGAAGATCCTGAGGACGACGTGAACGAGCCAGATATATTAGGATTCACTGATGATGACATTAAGTTTCAGGTGCATAACATAGAGGAGATGGTATGCAATGTCGAGAGACATGACGATGATGAAAAATAAAGTAATGGTGAACTTGCAAAGCACAAGAAGATGATCGAATACTCGAGGAAGCCATTGTATCATCGTTGTGCGGCTCAGCACACGAGACTGTTTGCGATGGTGAAACTTTTCCAATTGAAGGCGAGGAAGGATGGAGTGATTGTAGTTTTAAGGAATTATTGATGCTCCTTAAGGACATGTTACCCCAAGGCAACACAGTCCCCAAGATAGTTTATGAGGCAAAATAGATAATCTGTCCACTGGGCTTGGAGGTGGTGAAAATCCACGCATGTAAGAATGATTGCGTTCTATATCGTGGACCTAAGTACGAAAACCTAGATAAACACCCGATTTGTGGACTCGACCGATTCAGTCGTAGGAAAGATGACGGTGATGACGAGAACTACAATAGAAACAGAAGAAAAAGAGGGCCTAAAAAGGTGTTTTGGTACTTTCCTATCATTCCTCGTTTGAAGCGTTAGTTTGCAAACAAGAAGGAGTCATAATTATTGCGATGACATAAAGAGAATAAGCACGATGCTGGAATGATAAGACATCCTGCTGATGCCACAGAGTGGTGAAACATTGATTCACCAAATCCTAAATTTGCCATTGATCCGAGGAATATTATGATCACAATGAGCATCAATGGCATGAATCCTTTTTTGAACAGTAGCACACATAGCACAGGACCAATTGTGCTAACGATTTTGAACCTTCCTCCTTGGTTGTGCAACAAACGGAATATATTATGATGTCGGGACTGATACCGGGGCTACAACAACCTGGGAATGATATGACACTTCTTTTAGGCCTCTGCTTGAAGATATGAAGCAGTTGTGGTACAACGACAGAGTGCAGGTGTGGGATAAGCACAAGCGTGAGTACTTTGGTATCAGAGCCATTTTATTTGTGCTGTTAGTGATTCTTCAGAGGCACGTAACTTGTCCTGACAGAGTAAGAAAGTAGGTTGCGGATGTCCACATTGTTTCAGATAAACAAACTCACAATATTTGAGCGATTCATGAAAAATTGTGTACATGGAACATTGACGCACATTCGAATGAAGCACCCGTTTCGGAATATGAAGGATAATTTCAATGGTAACACTGAGAAGAGGCGTCCTCCACCCCATCTCATAGTTCATGAAGTCTATGAAATGGTCATGGATATCCATGTTGTCCTTGGTAAGCAGAAGAAGACTGGCAAAAATACTAACAAAGATGACATGTGGAAGAAGTAATTGATTTTTTGGGAGCTATCGTATTGGAGAGACTTAGACGTCCGTCATTCAATTGATGTGATGCACGTTGAGAAGAATGTGTGCGAGAGCCTACTGAGGACATTGCTTAACACGAATAGGAAAACTAGGGACCATGGACATGCACGAGCAGATCTAAAGAAAATGGGAATTAGATCTGAGTTGTGACTCAATGACTTGGTAAAAGGAACGAAACTACCTCCATCATCCATCACCCTTTCAAAACATGAGAATAAACATATTTGTGGATTCTTGAAAAATGTGAAAGTACCATCCGGCTACTCGACGAACGTCTCAAGGCTTATTTCATTTCCAGATCTAAAAGTAGCTCCCAGTGTGAAGTCTCATGATTACCATGTATTGCTTACACAAATGATTGCTGTTGGAATTCGTAATATCCTACCAGTCAATGTTCGAGAGGCTATAATAAACTTTTGTTTTTTCTTCAATGCAATTGGTCAAAAAGTACTAAGTGAAGCACATCTTGAGTCATTGGAAAAAAAGCACTATGAAACTTTATGCTTTATTGAGATGTATTTTCCACCTGCCTTTTTCGACATTAGCATCCATTTCACAACTCATCTTATTAAGGAGATAAAGCTACTTGGCCCCATGTTCCTTCACTAGATGTATGCATACGAGAGATTCAATGGCATACTGAAGTCCTTCGTTAGAAATCGAGTTTACCCTAAGGGCAACATGGTACAAGGATACTGTATATAGGAAGCCGTGGAGTGAGATCTAAACTGAGCTGACCCGAGTAACCCGATTGGTGTTCCCAAGTCTCATCATGTGGGAAGGCTCACAGGAATAGGGACCATTGGGAAGAAGGCTATAACTCCAGATCCACATTTATTCTTCTGCGCTCATTTCCACGTGTTGCAACAGATGTCCATTGTGTCCGAGTAGTTCAGTGAGCACAAGGAGGTGCTGCTTAGAGACAATCTGGTCGCAATGAATCATGGTCAGCAAATGAACACATGAGAAAATTCATTGGCTGGCTCCGGGATCGGATTTCTCACTCATTGAATACTCAAACAAGTGAATACCTAAAAAAGTTGGCTTGTGGTTCTATATTCACCATTATTACATATCAAGGGTACTGCAACACCCTCATTTTCATGCATCATGCCCTACATCCATCATTAAATATGGTTAACATTAAGTTATATAAAAATGAGCAAGTTTAAAATGAATTGGAAGCAAAATTGCACTTAGAAGTTCTGAGAAGTGCAGGCTTGTCCATTTCTCGGTGTGAACTAGTCCGTTTTTCTCTCTGACCTCTCTTCGGACATGTCCGTTTTTGTGCGGACTAGTCCCGTTTTGTCTCTGTACAATTTTCGGACTTGTCCGGTCCATTGCGGATAGTCTGGTATTCCGATTCCTTGGAATTTCGCCAAGTCCCTGGACCTGTCCGGACTTGTCCGATATCTAGCAGACTTGTCCGTGTTCCCCTCTGACTAAAATTGGACTTGTCCAATTTTTTTTGGCCAGACTCGTTTGTTTTTTCTCTGACTAAGTTCAGACTTGTCCGATATAGTCCAGACTTATCCGATTTCTCTCCGTCTAGCGATCGGACTAGTCCGGCCTAGCGCGGACTTGTCCGAAGATCGTGATTCCGAGTTGATCTTTTGTTCCATGATGTGTTTTTGGGTTTTACCTTAAGTAGGGCCTATGGACGTGTCTAACCCTTTTGGAGCCCATGTGGGACCCCACACTAGCCTCCATCCTCTCTAAACCGACCTCCACCAAACCCTAATCCTCCACCTCTATATAAACAACCGCACCACTTAACTTTACATCTCTTTGCCACTTTCAAAACACACCCAAACCCTAGTTCGTGGGATCCGCCACCAAGGAGGAGAAGGAGATCCAGAACAAGAACAGGAGGAGGAAATGAAAGAGGATCAAGTGATCAAGATCTCCATCAAGTTTTCGTTCTTCATCAACAAGTCACCTTCAAGTTTCTTGTTCAACCCTAGATCGTCAAGATCCAAGTGTTGCCTCCAAAACTCTTGATTATTTGGAGTTCTAAACACCTGGTATACTTTCTACGTTCTCGTTCTCACGTGAATTCAACCCCGTTTCTCCAAATTCACGTCGATCTTGAAAATCCTAGCTCGTTGGTTCTGCGTAGGGTGGACTAGTCCGACCCTATAGCGGACTTGTCCGGCCTCTAGATCTAACTACTATTAAGTTAATTTTGAATTTAATTGAATCAACTTGAACCTATTCAAACTTGTTATTAACCATTGTAAATGATTAGTAAACATTTATAGTAACTTATTAACTAGTTTTACTTTGCATTTGCATTAATCATGCATGCATGTCATGTCATATTGAGTAATATATGTGCACGTATTTGTGATTCTTGTCTTCTATGTTCGTTGCCCAGATTAGACGGTTTTGCGCTGGAGGGTGCTGCAGAAGACCTCCAACACCATCACTTTGAAGGCTTTGATCCCAATCATGCCCAAGAGCAAGGCAAGTGTCCTTGAACATATTGATCCTAGTTTTAAATGTTTTGTTTTTTTTCTAAATTGCATGCTTGTGCCAATTTGATGGGACTCCTGTGATAGGAAGTTTACTAGTTTTGTTTATCCATCCTTGTCACCTGGAATACTTAGTAGAGAGTCGGGAAGGGCTTTTTACCTTTCGCTTCGCTCAACTTAATTGGGATGGGAAAACAACCAAGTTACTTAATTATAGATTATTGAGAAGATGGATAATGTACACTAATGAACATGGTTAATGGTAACATGGTAATGGGTGATCTAAGCAAGCATGGTATGTGGATTGAGTTGGATGCTATGGTGGCTTCGCTTGCTTTAGATCTAAGGACTGGTTCGTGGAGCGACCATCCAGAATTTACAGTGGCACCATGAGTCCAAGTATAGGTGCAGTGTAGCTGATTAATTAGGGTATTGCTAGTATTGCGCAGATCATTTGGTGCACCGGGGAAGGGGAGTCGGATTGGGTTTGGATTTGTGGCGGGACTCCGTGGGATCCGAATGGCACAAGAGGGGGCCCTTGGTTGAAGATGTGCTCAGTTGGAGGCATCGCCACCGGTGAAACCTTAGTGGATCCATACATGCTAGTAGTCCCTTTGTAAAGGCTATTTTGTGATCTCTTGGCCACACACCTAAGGAAGTGTGAGATGACATAATTGAAATTTCATAGTCATCGAAAGGTGATGAAATCACGAACACATGGGTAAAGTGGTACAACCTCTGCTGAGTGTGTTAAAAACTATCATGATAGCCGTGCTCCCGGTCATGAGCAACCTGGACCCTCACATGATTAGAGGGAAACTTGGGATTTGGGATGGTTTGGTTATGGTTCGGTATTGGGATGGTTTGGTACTGGTTATGGTTGATAATATGGTTATGGCTGGTTATGGATTGAATTATAGTATTGGATATGGTTAATGGTAATGGTGAAATCTGGTATAATGGTGATGGATATGGAATATGGACTTAAACTATGATAATGATACGATGGGTTTACTTCACATACATATAATATATTGGTCTTCAAATGTCGGGCTATTAAAGGTAATTAAGCTCATTTAACTGTGTATTAAGCATCAGTAACAACCAGGGCCACATGTCGGGCTAGGCTAAAGATGTAACGGCCAATCCTTGTACTATAAAAGGACTGGCCGAGCGATACACAAGGGGGACTCTCTGGAGCCTCTCTCACTCACTAGCGCTCATACGCTCAATACAACAACAACACACACCCGTGGAGTAGGGTATTATGCTCAGGCGGCCCGAACCACATAAATCCTCATGTCAAATTGCCACCTTCTTCTGAATCTCTGCGCGCCCACAACCGAACTAAGAAACTCCGCGGGCTACTAACTGTAGTTCCAGGAGAATTGTCGGAGTCATACTCCGACAACAATGAATATGAAGACAATGAATAACAAGAAAATTCACAAGTCCCTCACCCAAGAGTACATCAAAGTGTACAACGAGATCATCCCATCAACAACATCATTGGAGACATTTCTAAGGGAGTAACTACTAGATCTCGTATAGCAATTTTTTGTGAACACTACTCTTTTGTCTCTTTTCTGGAACCATATAGGGTAGAAGAAGCACTAAAGGATCCAGGTTGGGTGATTGCAATGCAAGAGGAGCTAAACAACTTCAAGAGAAATGAAGTATGGGAGCTTGTGGAAAGACCAAAGGCGAACATTGTTGGAACCAAATGGGTCTTTCGGAACAAACAAGATGAACATGGAGTGGTAACGAGAAATAAAGCGAGACTTGTGGCTAAAGGTTACTCACAAGTCAAAGGTTTAGACTTTGACGGAACTTTCACTCTCGTAGCTAGACTTGAGTCCATTCGTTATTTATTGGCATATGATACTCACCATAATTTAAAGTTGTATCAAATGGACGTCAAAAGTGCCTTCCTCAACGGGCCAATTAAGGAGGAAGTGTACGTGAAGCAGCCACCAGGATTTGAAGATTAAGAGTACCCCAACCATGTTTATAAACTGCGTAAGGCTCTCTATGGCCTCAAACAAGCTCCTCGAGCTTGGTATGAGTGCCTTAGAGATTTTCTGACTCAAAATGGTTTTAAAATTGGAAAAGCTGATTATACTTTGTTCACAAAACACTTTGATGATCATCTATTTGTATGTCAAATCTATGTTGATGATATTATCTTTGGTTCTACTAATAAGTTGTTTTATGAAGAGTTTAGCAAGATTATGACAGACAGGTTCAAGATGTCAATGATGGGAGAATTGAAGTTCTTCTTGGGATTCCAAGTGAAGTAATTAAGAGAGAGAACGTTCATAAGCCAAACCAAGTACACACAGGACATCCTCAAGAAGTTCAATATTGACAAGGCCAAGCCCATCAAGACACCCATGGCATCTAATGGACATCTTGATCTCAACGAAGATGGTCCAAATGTGGATCAAAAGGTATATCCTTCTATGATTGGCTCATTACTCTATTTATGTGCATCTAGGATAGATATTATGCTTAGTGTGTGTATGTGTGCAAGGTTTCAATCCACACCTAAACATATGTCATTTAATAGCTCTAAAAAGAATCTTAAGATACCTTGTGCACACACCAAACATGGGCCTTTGGTACCCCTAAGGATCCAAGTTTAACTTGATAGGTTATTTTGATGCTGACTATGCAGGATGCAAAGTCAATAGAAAGAGCACGTCAGGGAATTGCCAATCCCTTGCCAAATCCCTAGTTTTATGGTCATCTAAAAAGCAAAACTCCATTGCTCTCTCCACAGCCAAAGCGGAGTATGTTGCAGCCAGTAGTTGTTGCGCACAACTACTTTGGATGCGACAAACTCTAAAGGCACTAAGGTTACAATCTGAACCATATTCTACTCCTATGTGATAATGAGAGTGCTATAGAAATTGCACACAACCCAATACTCAAGAACTAAACACATAGATATTCGTCGCATTTTCTAAGAGACCATTCATTAAAAGGTGTCATAGTGATCTCACATGTTAGGACTGAAAAACAACTTGCTGACATTTTAACCAATCCAATAGATGAAAAGAGGTTTTGCGAGCTAAGAAACAAGCTAACTATACTTGGCTCTAGAAATTTGGCTTGAAACATTGCATACCTGATTGTGATTTCAAAGTTTACTCATTTTGAAATTTTTTTTGCCCCTTATCTCAATTTTCTCTTGAAAACTATTTAAATAAGAAAATCTTGGTGAATTATGGCCATTGTATGATTGTTGATTGCTTACTGGTCATGTTCATCAAGATTGTTTGTAAAATGATGTTCTTTAGATCACTATTAGATTAAACACCCAAAATCTAGTTGATCCATTCTGTTTTGTCCTGTTGACACCAGCCTTGTCAAGTGTCGGCACCAGACTAGTCCATTGACACAGACTAGTCTGGCCTTAGTCTGACACATTGGACTTGTTCGGTGTCGACCGGACTAGTCCGGATTTGTCAGGGTTAATCCTAATACGTTGCCAGGAGCTCATCTTCCATCTTCCACAATTTCCTCTGCACTCTCTCTCCTCCACCGTGAGCTCCAAAGGCGATTTCCACTTCCAGCCATAAAAATGCGAATCTCTCCAAGGAAAACCTCCTCCTTGGTGTGAAGCTTGTCCACCCCAAACTAATCTGGCCTCTACTCCATCCCTTCAACGCAAATCTTCAACTTTTCGATAAAATCTCACTCAAACCCTAGCTCTCAACTTTTCTTGATTCTTGCTTATTTCACTTGATTCCTAGGGCATACATTACTCTTCTAGATGTACTCCTACTGTTTCCTAGTCTTGCTAAATCAATTCGAGCTAGATTTGTTGAAAATAGGAAATTAGGGTTCTTATGCCAGACTGGACTAGTCCGGCGTTCAAGTGCAGACAAGTCCGGTACTGCGGACAAGTCCGCACTCTGAATGGACAAGTCTGGTGTCTGACAATTTGAACCTTTACATTTCTATTTGCACATAATCTCAAATCAATTCTTAGCAAATCCTTGAACTTCCTTGTCAGGCACGATGTCTTCAAGATCAGAGGATAGTTCATTTCACTATTATGAAGAGCGAGAACATGCTCGAGTGCAAAGAGCCAAAGAGAGGGTGATTAAGAAAAGGCATGGTATCAATGTTCACTCCTATCCTCCCGACGAATTACTCCCCAAGAAGAGGAATGCGGTAATTAAGAAACCCATGAGCAAGGATGCTGCTGGGAGTTCATTGGGGCCCAAGAGAACTCTCAACAAGGGCAAAGGACTAGCTAGTGGTCCTATTGGCCCTTTAAAGATGAAAGCTCCTACTCACCACAATAGATAGCCATCTAGTGCTGATTTCACTGGCAAAGGTGGTGAGCTAGCTGACAAGTTCAGGAAGGTAGAAGTCTATTGTTGATGGCTGGTATGTCACAAATGAAAATTTGCAAGCGCTCGGAGAAACCGATGTAGCAGTTCTCCGTAAAGAGTATTCCTAAGGGTATCGAATCCAAGGAACATGTGTGCTAATCTTCTCAATAGTTCACCCAAGGAAATAAAGCTTGGTGGTAGGCAAGGGATAGAGTGGATTTCCTAAGAGAAGGGTTTATAATTCAAAGCAAGTCAGTCAATAGCAGCTTGTATTCGACACGGACTTACCCTGGTCTTCCAGACGACTCCAGCCAAGAGCCTACGTCGTAGTCGAACGTGGAGGATTACAACGGATGGATAGGGTTGTCACCACCTACCGCCTACCTCTACAACCCATTGACTACGAGATAATCAAAGGTAACATCAAGCCTAGACACCACGCCCACGCTATCGATTACTTCCCTAACCTTTCGCGCAAAGACTAGGGCCTCTAATGAAAAGAGCAATGAACGAACAAGCAACTAAGGAATCAACTTGCTTGAATTACTAAATGAACTCAATTGGAAATCATGTACCTTACTTGAGATGGGAAGAACTGTTGAGGTACAAAGGTGGAGAGGGTTCGACAAGCCCGAACCCTGTCCTCAAGTGGAAGAAGCCTGACAAGCCGGAGCCTCCTCCTCCTCCTCTTTCTCACTCTCTCCCTATTTTCTAAGCACTTAGGCTGCGCTACACCTTTGGAGTGGAGTACTAGACTCAAGCTTTTGGTGTGTGGAGTGAGGGAGCCCCCTACCCCCTATTTATACCCTCCAAAGGTCGGTTTGGCGTCAGAAAAAGTGAGGGACTCAATCACCATCGTGATCTCCGAGCCGCGAGGAGCCAACACGTGGCAGTTGACCGTTTTTGGCGCATTTACCTAGTCGGGCAACCTGGTAGGTCGGCCGAAGTTCCAACGGCTCCAATCGCGCCGAAACGTCATTCTGACACAATTATGTGGGCCCCCATCATTCCAGTGATTTTAGTTGGTTTTCTCCTTCGAGTGGGCCCATAAAACCTCGTGATTGCGCCTGATTGGTCAGAAGATCTATTTTTCGGATTGGTCCCTGTAAATACCTCTAATTATGGGCATAATTCACCTACATACACAATTGGACCAACACTTGTGGAGATAGTTAGTAAATAACTCCCACCACTATGTTGGTTGTCCAATCCATAACTTTTATGCAGAAAATTGACGGTCGGATTTGACAATTAAGGACCATCAACAAACTCCCCCACACTCAGTCCTTTACTCGTCCTCGAGTGAAGGCCAAAAGAACTAAGTGATATCATAATTTAGCTACAAGTATGAAATATGTATACTAAACATTTCAACACATACCTTTGTTGAAGAACCTTTGATATGTGGCTACCACATCATCTTGGGTGTTTGAGAGATGGAACAACTTGAATGTAGTTCACCTTGACTCCTCCTACTAAACTTGGAAATTACTATATTTTCTCAAGTCAAAAAGATATTACCACACTCCTCAAAAGAATGCTCTCTTCTCTCAATGTGTTTAGTTCTCACCTTGGCATGAGTTGCCACTTCTTTTCCTACAATTAAATAGGCTTTTTGTGGAGCTTCATAAGGATAGAAAGTGGCTCACTTGCAATTCATATGTTACTAAGTAAAAAACGAGATCCTCATGAGAAGACAATGCAACAAAAACCATTGACTAAAGAAATTCTTGTGCACTTATTATGGATGAAGAATGGTGATGATGACTCCCGATTGATAACTTTTTTTTCTTTGTGAAAGAATGAAGCATGGCTACTTATGGCTCTCTTTTCTTTTCTATTTTTTTTTGAATTCTCTCTTCTTCTCTTTTTTTGAGAGCTCTTATAGCCATGCCTTCTACTCCTTTTTGTGCACTTTTTTTAGAGAGGATTTTGAAGAATTTGCATGGAGTATCTTTTGATGGTGGATGTGTGGAAATCATGGAATATGGTGGAGTGCACAAGAAATTCCTAATCAAAGATTTCGTGCAAGTCACTCAAAAGAGTTAAGAGTTTGACAAAGTTCAATGAAATGCAAAGTGGCATATGCATGTGGTTTTTAATATATCTATCACCTGGCCTTGGTGGGTATTTAAATTCTAATGAGAGAGGATGGCAATAATCTAATGACTTTAAAAATTGCAATACCAAATTCAATTCCAGCATGGAGAGTTTCCAAGTTTTACTCATTTACCATATCACACCAATCAAATACTTAGATGACATTTTTTCCTAAATTGATATATGGTTCAAGAACATGGTAATGAAATTGAAATGAGAAGTAGACATATTCCATTCTCTAGCAAAATATGATATATGAAATTGCACAATTTTAATTTCTAATGAGTTGACTTTTAATGATGTTATCATGCAAAATAAATTTCAACTCAAAAATTAGGTATAGAGGGATAAGAGGTGAGAGAGTGCAAACTATCGCCTTAATGAAGAAGGGTGGGCCATGCCATCATGGCTTGGTCAAATCTTCTCGTGGTCCTTCATACGATGTCCTGAATTGTTCTTTCATGATGGTCCGGGCATGTTGCACTTTGGGAGGCCTACGTGACCTCCCACACACTTGTTCTTGTACCTGCCTTTATTTGACATGAAAACATGGAAAAGTGAAAGACCCTACCAGCCTTACCTACACCGGTGAGTCGCAATTTATTTGACAAAGGAACTTTGTATGACAGAATCAAAATAAATGCCTAAGTCCTAAGTAGGAAAGTATTTACGATGTTCTACATTTTACTTCTCTCCTAATTAGCCAAATGGGGATAGTGGGATGATTGGAAAGGAGTGGCGAGGGTTGGAGCTTGCTTTATTGGACATTGAAAATTTAACCAAACTTCAAGGATAGGCATTAAAGTCAACCAAATTGACTACGTCTTCCTCTTTGTCCAAATTTTCTTTGGGTTATAAAAGCATCTTGAGACGGTGCCCATTTACTTTGAATAGATGGCCTTCATCATTTTGGAGTGTAATTGCCCCATGAGATGAAATATCTACCACAATATAGGGACCTTCCCGTTTACTTTTTAGTTTCCCATGTCCAAAAAGTTTGACTCTAGATTTGAAAAGTAGGACTCTATCTCCAAGCTTGAACTCCTTAGGCTAATTCTTTTATCGTGCCACCTCTTGGTTTTCTCTTTATAGATCTTGGCACTATGGTACGCCTTATCCCTCCATTCTTCCAGTTCAGAAATTTGCATCTTGCACAACTTTCTAGCTTCGTGGAGATCAATATTCCACTTCTTGATAGCCCAATACACTCTATGTTCCAATTCTACGGTTAAATGACAAGTTTTACCGTAGACGATTTGGAAAGATGACATTCCAATGGGTGTCTTATAGGCTGTACGGTATGCCCAAAGTGCATCGGGTAGTTTGTTCTTCCATCCATTCCCATCTCAAAGACGGTCTTTTGCAGAATATTCTTGATTTGTTTGTTTGAGGTTTATGCTTGACCGCTTGTTTGGGAATGGTACGGAGTAGAAATGTTATGCCTAACCCCTAGCTCCCTCAGAAAGCTCCGGAAGGTCTTATAGATGAAATGAGACCCTCCATCACTTATGACCATTCGGGGAGTTCCAAACCATGGGAAAATGATTTCATGAAACATTTTGCGAGCGGTTTGGTATCGGCATGTTTGCATGGTAATGCTTCTACCCATTTGGATACATAATCAACGGCCACCACAATATACTCGCAATCATAAGGACTTTGGAAAGGGTCCCATGAAGTCGATCCCCCACAAATCAAATAATTCTACTTGGAGATTGTATGTGAGGGGCATCGTATTGCGAGCAGTGATTCCTCTATGCTTTTGGCATTCCCGTCATCTTCGAATGAATTCCTTTGTATCCTCATACATTGAGAGCCAAAAGAATCCGCTTTGCCAGATTTTTGCCTGAGTACGGTGAACACCGTAGTGCCCGCCATAGGGGGTCGCATGGCATCTTTCGATGATTTTGGTGCCTTCGACTGTTGGGACACACCTTCTAAGTAACCCATCGGAGCATACCCTATAGAGGTATGGATCCTCCCACAAAAGTGATGTCAACTCTCAAAAATGAGCTTTTTCTTATCCTGCCCTGGTGGTACGTACCCCGTAACCATGAAGTTTATGATGTCCGCATACCAAGGGTTAAAGTCGGTCACCTTGAGCAACATATCATCACGTAGGAAATCATTGATTGGTATGTCCGGTGTACTTGCGATTTCCATACGTGAGAGGTGATCAGCGACGGAATTCTGTACTCCCTTTTTATCTCTTATCTCCATGTCAAACTCTTGGAGTAGGAGAATCCATTGGATTAGGCTAGGTTTAGCATCTTTCTTGGAGAGCAAATATTTCAATGCAGTATGGTCTTTGAAGACTATGATTTTTGCTCCAACCAAGTATGACCTAAACTTATCGATAGCAAAGACAACTGCTAGGAGCTCCTTTTCAGTTGTGGCATAGTTTAGTTGAGCTCCTGATAGAGTCCTACTAGCATAGGCTATTCCATGATGCTTCTTATCCTTGGTTTAGCCAAGGACCACTCCAACGGCAAAATCACTAGCATCACACATGATTTCGAATGGCAGCGTCCAATCTGGGGGTTGAATGATTGGAGCTGTGATGAGTGCCTTCATGAGGATGTTAAAGGATTTGTGACACTCATCATCGAAATCAAAGGGCACATCCTTATCTAATAGGCTAGTGAGGGGTCTAGCAATTTTGGAAAAATCCTTGATAAATCATTGGTAGAACCTTGCATGGCCTAAAAAGCTACGAATACCCTTAATGTTGGTGGGAGGTGGAAGCTTTTCAATAACTTAATTTTGTCTTTGTCCAACTCAATACCCTTTTGGACACGAAGTGTCCTAGCACAATGCCTTCACGAACCATAAAATGACACTTTTCCCAATTTAGCACCAGGTCCTTCTCTTGGCATCTTTGTAAGACCCCGTCTAGGTTCTCAAGACAATGATCAAAAGTTTTTCCATAGATAGAAAGTCATCCATGAAAACTTCCATGATTTCCTCGATCATGTCTGAGAAAATAGACATCATGCACCTTTGGAACGAAGCGAGTGCATTACACAACCTGAACGACATACGCTGATAGGCGTAGGTTCCGTAAGGGCATGTGAAGGTGGTCTTACTTTGATCATCAGGGTGGATGGGAATTTGATGGTAACCAGAATACCCATCAAGGAAACAAAAGAAGGAATGTTTCGCTAGCTGCTCAGGCATTTCATCAATGAAAGGTAGTGGGAAATGATCCTTCATTGTTGCCTTGTTGAGTTTTCTGTAGTCAATACACATCCTCCACCCTGTGATGGTTCGTTGAGGAATGATTTCATTCCTCTCATTTCGAACGACTGTCATTCCTCCTTTCTTGGGCACTACTTGGACAAGGCTAACCCGCTCACTATGAGGAACAAGATAAATTATCCCTGCATGCAAGAGTTTCAAGACCTCCTTCTTGACATACTCCCGCATAGCATTGTTCAACACCCTTTGAGGTTCCCTAGACAGTGTGCTAAGAGGGTCGATCGAAATGCGATGTGTTCAAAGAGCAGGGCTGATTCCCTTAAGCTCTTGGAGTGAGTAGCCTAGGACAGATCTATGTTCTTCTAAGACGATCATGAGTTTGGCAGTTTCGTCTTGTGAAAGCTTGTCACTTATGATGATAGGAGCTTCCGCATCACGGTGTAGGAAAGCATAGCATAGGCTTGGAGGTAGGGTTTTCAACTAAATCAGGGGCTTTTGTGATGGCTCTTCTTTGGGCAAATCAAATGTCTCCTGCAATTCATCCTCTTCTTGGATGAATTGTTCTTCTTCTTCAATTTCAGGAGGGTCTAAGAATTGAAGGGCCATGGCCTCCTCGATTGGCTCACTCTCGAGGGGAGGTTCTGCTAATGTGTTCTTGGATCGCGGAATGGGAATGGAAAACTTTATCCCTCTAAGTTTAACATCTAGGCTACCTTTTGAGGGTGCATCCACTAGTAATTTCTCAATGGGTAACCCTATCATTACATTGAAATCTTGGACTTTGAAGACATGAAAAATCAAGGTAGAACTCGATGTTCTCGTGTCTTATAGACACATTTAGCAAAATCCCATATCCTTCCTTGATCTTTCCATAGGAGTCTCTGAAGGATTTTCTTGTGGGAGACCAGGGTAGATCACCCAAAATGGCTAAAGCACAATTTTTGGAAATGATATTGACTCCAACAGTTGGATTATAAAGGACATTCACCATTACCCCTCGAATAAGACATCAAATGGTCGCTGAGGGTGAGTTTACCCGAATAATTTCGGGTGAAAGCTCAACCTCCGCCGTCCATTCCCTACTCTTGACTGAGGTCAACTCCTTGATTGTTTCGTGAGGGAATTTTCCTTTAGGCGGACCAAGGAGTGAGGGGTGTAATGATGGTCTCCTTCCATAAAAATACTTTGAGGTATTTCCAAAATCTTCAAAAAGATCTTCCTCGAGGCATAATGGAAACTACGAAGGCCGAATTTCTTCTTCCTTCGGTGTCTTTGGTTTGGTGAGGCTTTCATAGTCACAACATGAGATGAAGATGGTATGGGTTCTGGTGTGACAATCGGGGGATCCTCATGTCTCGACACGGCTTCCTCTTGAGGAGGTTCATTAAGACCGGCGATGAAGGATGTATTTTCTAGAATGCGTTCTAGAATTTCCCTTTCTTCATTCGGTGTCTTATGGAGTAAAGAGCCTCCAGCCGTTATGTCGAGGTATAGGAAAGAATCCTTGTCAAGCCCGAAACAAAAATGTTGTAATAACACATGTTCAGGAATTGACAAGTTCGGGCCTGATTTGATTAGCAATGAGAATCTAGCCTACGCTGCACCCATGAATTTCTTCTTGAATTGCTGAAAGTCGAGAATTTCCCTTCGTAGAGAGGCAACTTGGGCGAGTGGAAAGAATGCAAGACAGAAATTGTCTTAAAGTTCTTTCCATTTTCCATTTGCACTCCTGACGGTATGAGTGTACCACTGCTTCGCTCTTCCCTTGAGGGAAAAGGGAAACAATTTCCACTTAAAGGTTTCTTGTGTCATGCCCTTGATTAGAAGGCATCAACACAATTGCTCAAACTCCCACAGGTGATGGTAGGGATTATCACAATCCTTCCCTAAGAAGGATTGCTCCCGAACCAGGGCTATAAAGCCAGGGTGGAGTTCATAGCTAGTTGAGCAAATGGGATCCGCCGATGGAGGAGGCTCACAAAACTCACCCTTAGGAGAAGATAGAGAAAGAATGGTGGGTTGCTCCATAGTTTGGATGGTAGAAATATAAGGAGCAAAGATAAGAAAATGGATACGAGGGTGAACAAGGTTCGAATATCAACAACAACCGTTCCCTGGCAACGGCGCCAGAAATGCTTTTTGACGGCTGGTACGTCACAGATGAAAATCCGCAAGCGCATGGAGAAACCGCTGTAGAACTTCCCCTTAAAGAGTATTCCCAGGAGTATCGAATCCAAGGAATGTGTGTGCTAATCTTCTAAATAGTTCACCCAAGGACACAGAGCTTGGTGGTAGGCAAGGGATATAGTGGATTTCCTAAGAGAAGGGTTTCTAATTCAAAGCAAGTCGGGCAATAGCAGCTTATATTGGGCACGGGCTTACCCTGGTCTTCGAGGAGACTCCCGCCAAGAGCCTACGTCGTAGTCGAACGTGGAAAATTACAACGAACGGATAGGGCTGCCACTACCTACCGCCTACCTCTGCAACCCGTGGACTACGAGATAATCAAAGGTAACATCAAGCCTAGACACCACGCCTACGCTATCGATTACTTTCCTAACCTTTCACGCAAAGACTAGGGCCTCTAATGAATAGAGCAATGAAGGAACAAGCAACTAAGAAATTAACTTGCTTGAATTAAATAAATGAAGTCAATTGGAAATCATGTACCTTACTTGAGATGGGAAGAACTGTTGAGGTACAAAGGTGGAGAGGGTTAGATAAGCCTGAACCCTATCCTTAAGTGGAAGAAGCCCGACAAGCCGGAGCCTCCTCCTCCTCCTCTCTCTCACTCTCTCCCTATTTTCTAAGCACTTAGGCAGCGCTACACCTTTGGAGTGGAGTACTAGACTCAAGTTTTTGGTGTGTGGAGTGAGGGATCCCCCTACCCCCAATTTCTACCCTCCAAAGGTCGGTTTGGTGCCAGAAAAAGTGAGGGACTCAATCGCCATTGTGATATCCATACCGTGAGGAAGCAACACGTGGTGGTTGAATGCGTTTGGCGCATTTACCTAGTCGGGCGACCTGGTAGGTCGGCTAAAGTTCCAATGGCTCTGATCGCACCGAAACTTCTCTGTGACACTGTTATGTGGGCCCCCATCATGGGTGTGGGTGATTCCGGTGATTTTTAGTTGGTTTTCTCCTCTGAGTGGGCCAATAAATTCTTGTGGTTGCGCCTGATTGGTCGGAAGGTCTATTTTCTAGATTGGTCCCTGTAAATACCTCTAATTATGGGCGTAATTCACCTGCATACACAATTGGTCCAACACTTGTGGAGATAGTCAGTAAATAACTCCTACCACTATGTTGGTTGTCCAATCCATAGCTTTTATGCAGGGAATTGACGGTCGTATTTGGCAATTAAGGACCGTCAACATCTATGATCAGCCCAAACAATCAACTGATCCAAGATTCTGGAGTAACTTCCATGCTGATTACTATGAGCATGTCTATCTGAAGATGAGAAACCCAATCATTGAAAGTCAATTGGTCGACATCACCTACCTTCAGTCCAAGAGATGTCAAGCCTATCAAGAGGTTCAGGAAGCTTTGGAGCTACATGGACTGAAGGATCTAGTTTCTTTCCAGTGGGACTGGAATAATGAGGTGATCACTCAGTTTTACTCAACTCTTTACTTTGCTCGTGATGACAGTGACAGGATGATCTGGATGACACATGGAGCAAAGTACAGTGTCACATATGTAGAGTTTGCTAGAATTCTTCACCTGAAAGATTCTTTGGAGAATGACATCATTATCCACAATCTGAAGCCTCTAGAGAAAGATCATCTTGACTTTCTCTATGATACAAGGATGCCATTCAAGTCTCCAACCACAAAGTACTTGAAGCCCTTCTTTTTTTCTTAACAGGATCCTAAGGAAGACCATAGCTCCAAAGGAGGGAGATGCAGGGGCTATTCAGGGGACACTCAAGACATTGATGAGGGTCATAAGCAAGAAAAGGACTTCCAATGTCTTTGAGTACATGTACAATGACATTCTGAACATCTCCGTCACTCCTAATAGGTCCTGTGGCTATGCACCCTACATGATGTATATGATTGAGAAGGTGACAGGACTTGAATTTGTCAAGGGTGTGCCTCATACTAGACTTAGACCCTAGATGCCTACTATCTACACTGTCCCCTCTGCTCCTACCTCACCTTCAGAGGAACAAAGATCTAAGAGGGTTCAAGAAGGCACAAGATCTGAGGCTGCTGCTCCTACTCCTCCACCTCCTAGAGAGTCTACCAGTGGAATACTAAAAATGCTCTCATCCATCTTTGCATCCTATCGCAAAGTGGAAATCAAGAAGCACAAGGAGATACTGGCCAGGAAGAAGCATCAAAGATATGTGAAGGCCAACATCAAAGCCATCTATGAGAAGATAGAAATGGAGCCAATGGGGTCACCTCAAGTCTCTGAAGACTCTGAAGAAGACATCACAGAGGTGGCACCTCTAACTGAGCAAGAGATGGCTTCTTTTGGACTGGTTGGTGCATCTATTCCTCCTACTACTCAAGCACCTGAAGATGAAGAAGAAGATGAAGAGAGGACAGAGAGTGAGGGAGGCAGTGGCGATGAGTGATTCCACTCAATTTTTTCCCTTTTTTGATGCCTTGATGCCAAAGGGGGAGAGATTGAGATGAGTAGTCTATTTTGTAGTCATTAAGCCATTAAGGACTTGTGATCAAGGACATGTACTTGATTCCAAACTATTATATTTTATTTTGGATGTGCTTAATTTAATTAATGTGTGATGCTTAGTTAATGTTAATGTGATGATTGTTGCTATAACTGTTAAGTTCTTATGTATTGCTCGTCACATCTTTTTTATCACTAAAAGTGCATCTAGGCATCCCCGTGGGTTTTGGGTGATTGATGATGACAATTAAGAGAATAATGAGCTAAAGTGATCTTAAGCACAGGTACAAGGATTGAAATGAGATGAAAACCCTCAAAAAGGAAAAGGAGAAAACGGGCGTCAAAGACTTAAGCATAAAAATTATGGTTTCTATGGTGTTGAGTTTATATGAGTCGTATCATGAGTGTGGGTGGATGTATCATGTGCATTGAGATCATACCAAGGGGCTCAAAGTGGTGGTTTAGAGAAAAACCTAAGTGAGAAGCCTAAAATGAGAAAAACCCTAGGAGGCCGGACTAGTCCGGACCTCAAGGCTGGACTAGTCCGGCCATGGCAGACAAGTCCATTTTGAGGCGGACCAAACGTCTCTGGAGTGAATCTGAGTGATTTTGGAGCTAAGTCCGAGAAGTTCGGACTTGTCCGTTTTTGGACAGACTAAAGCTCTTTAGAGTAGTTCGGACTTGTCTGTTTGGATACAGACTTGTCCGTTTGAGACTTAGTGAGATAGACCGAGAGAAACCCTAGGAGGCCAGACTAGTCCGCCCCTGTGGCCGGACTAGTCCGGGCCAACCCAAAAGAGTCCGTTTTGGAATAGACCAAGTGGTTCTATTCCACTTCGGACTAGTCCGTTGTTGACCGGACTAGTCCGTTGTCTAGTGACCGGTTGAATTTGGAAATTTGGCGGATAGCGTGACGATCGTTGCTCAGTGTGACAGTTGTCAGGAACTGACCCGAGGTCAGTGTTCCAATAGGGCCGGACTAGTCCAGGGTCTGAGGCCAGACTAGTCCGCCCCTTTGCTGATGTAAGCAAAAGGGGCTCAGGATCTCTATAAAAAGGGGACCCCCGAGCTCATTTGAACAAGTCTGGAACCCTAGCGCCATCACAAGCATCCTAGAGCCTTCCAAAACCTTCTACTCATCCCACTAACCCTCTAAGATCAAATCTTGAACATATTAGGGTTTGGGGAGGAGAGTAAAGGAAGATCATCGCGCTTTGGCTCTCAGTTTGATCTCTTGCACATTGTGTTGTGTTGTGTGGCTTGTGTGAGTTGAGCTTCGTGTTCTCCTCATTGTATTCATTTGTAGGAGCCTCAAGTTGTGAGCAGCCCCATCAAACTTGGTGATCTAAGTGTTTAAACCTTACAATCTGAGCTGTACAAGTTTGCTACACATTGCCTACCTATATGGTGAACTTTAGTTCTGCAAACAACTTGTAGAAATCAAGTTTTAGGGTTTTTACCCTGTGCTGAGCGGACTAGTCCAGCCCTGAGCAGATTAGTCCGGCCACAGGAATATAATCTTGTTTGAGTAAGTGATTTCAGGTATTATTGCCTATTCACCCCCTTTAGGCGACTTTCAATTGCTATCAGAGCAGGCTTCTCCCCAAGAGTCTAACAACTCGGAGAAGTAATGGCCGGAAGGGGTGACAACGAAGTTCCGGTGGTCATCGATGACACCAAGATGAAGAACATCGATGTTCTTCAAGATGATCCGAATGACGACAAATAAGTTCGGATGCTCAAGGCACGACTTCGTGAGAAGTTCAACGTGCCCAAAAAGGAGATCAAGCAAATTGCTCCGGTCAACATTGACAATGGGAGTAGTTCACAAGACTACTCCCGGTACCTTACAATTATGAGCAACTTACCGCTAGCAACCATTATTTGTCTATTCCAATTGGCAAACCTCCTCAATTTGATAGAAATGATTATTCTATGTGGAAGCATAATATGAAGATGCACCCCATTTTCTTAAACCCTAGCTTGTGGCAAATTGTAATGACAGGTGTTCATCTACTGAAGAATGAGGAAGACATCACTCTGGAGCAAGCCGTTCTTCTACATCGCAATGCTCAAGCTGTTGGAGTAATTACCTTCTCATTGACTCGTGAGGAGTTCAACCGCATTGAAGGGTTGGAGATTACCAAGGAGATTTGGGATACCCTCAAGACGACGAACGAAGGCAACCACGTCATTAGGGAGGTCAAGATTGAGATGATTGAAGGATAGCTTGGGAGATTCACCATCATGGAGGGTGAATCTCCCCAAGATATGTATGAACGCCTCAAGACTCTCATCAACAAGAGTCGGTCATATGAAAGCACCCGGTGGACCAACCACAAAGTGGTAAAGAGGATGATTCGAGCATTCATGCCTCGAAACGTCACTCTTTGCTCACTAATTCGTGAAAATCCGGGCTTCCACAAGATGCCTCCCGAAGAAGTGCTAGGGAGAATCATCAACCATGAGATGATGGAGCAAGAAGCGATGTTCTACAATGATATACAAAATCTTTCCTCCTCCAAGAAAAAGGACGTTGCATTCAAAGCAACGTCCTCAAGATCACAAGAAAAGAAAGAAAGTGATGAAGAGAGTCCCGACACCGATGAGGAAGAAGCTCTCTTCATCAACAACTTTAAGAGGATGTTTAGAAGGAGGAGGGGGAGCTACCAAAATGAGAAAAGAAGCAAAGACAAGCCCAAGACAATATAAAAAAGGGCTTGCTACAATTGCGGAGAATATGGCCACTTCATTGTGGATTGTCCACATGAAGAAAACAAGAAGAAGAAGGAGGGCAAGTCCAAAGAGAAGAATTACTTCAAGAAGAAGAAGCAATCCAGACATGCCCACCTTGGAAAGGAGTGGGACTCAAATGAGGAATCCTCCTCCGATGAAGATGAGAAGGTAGCAACTATAGCTATGAAGAAGACAACAACGGAGAACAAGATCTTCCCCAACTTGGAGATGTCAAGGCCAACATGTCTCATGGCCAAGGAGGGAAGAAAGAAGGTTAAATCTAAATACTCTTCTTAAATTTCTTCACATGATGACTTTGATAGTAGTAGTGAAAATGAACATATGCTTAAAGACATGAGCAAAAGCACCTTGAAGAGATTGAGATTGTTAACGGAAGATATATTTGAAAAGTAAGAACTCATCAACCGTCAAGAGGACATGCTCGTCCAACAAAAGGAGATATGTCAAGAGGTTGAGGAGCTCTTGGAGCTTGAAAGAGAAAGAAGCAAGGCACTTGAGCGTGAACTCGCTTTGAGCAAGGAAACTTTCTCAAACCTTGAGAAAACTATAATTTTGCTCAAGGATGAACTTGTTAGTTTGACACAAGCTAACAAGATCCTTGAGACACAAGTGAAGTCTCTCATGGTCAATGCACCTTCTTCCTCTACAAGCTCACCTTCCACAAACTTTAAATCCAAAGCATCTCAACCTTGTAAATGCTCAAACCTAATCATAAAGCTTAAAGATGAGCTAAAGTTGGCACAAACCAATCAAGCACCCAAGGGTGGCATCTTTGACAAGGAGAAGGTGGCATATGCATGTAGTGCATATACCAAAACAAGACATCCCCTTGTCAAGGATGGTCTTGGTTCTTCTAGGGGGATGAGGCAAAACGCCAAAACTCCCAAGAATGGCAAAGACTTGATTGTTTTTGTTAAAGTAGGATCATACAACAATAAAGGAAAAACATTGTTACTTCACCAAAAATGCCTAAGAAAGAACCTCATCCATTATTCCATGATTTTGATGCTTCATATGTTTTATTGAGGAACAAGTTTGGAAAGGCATATGCTAAGTATGTTGGGCCACACCGCAAAAGTCCCAAACCTTGTGTGTGGGTACCCAAATGCCTCTTGACTAACATCAAAGGACCCAACACCGCTTGGGTACCTAAAGCCAAGGCTTAAACCTTTCTTGCAGGCATACTCCACCGGTGGAACCAAGTGAGTTCTTGATAGTGGATGCACAAATCATATGACCGGAGAGAGGAAGATGTTTGTGGAGTATGATCTAAATGAAGATCCAAGTGAAGGAATCTACTTTGGGGACAATAGCCAAGGAAAAATCCTTGGCAACGGTAAAATTGCTATATCCCCCAATTATACTCTTTCAAATGTTTTGCATGTTGATTCACTTGATTATAACCTCTTGTCCATATCACAACTATGTGACAAAGGTTATAATTGTTTATCCACTAATGATGGTGTGACCGTCACAAGGAGATGCAATGGCTCAATTGCCTTTAAGGGTGTACTCAAGGGAAAGCTCTATCTTGTGGATTTCTCTGCGGATAAAGCCCAACTTGATACATGCTTAATTGCAAAAACTAACATGGGGTGGCTTTGGCATAGAAGGCTAGCCCATGTTGGGATGAGGAATTTGCAAAAACTCCTTAAGGGCGAGCACATATGTGGTTTAAAGAATGCTGTGTTTGAAAAGGATAGGCCATGTAGCGTATGCCAAGCCGGAAAGCAAGTTGGAGCACTACATCCAACCAAGAACATTATGACAATATCAAGACCATTGGTGCTTCTACACATGGATCTCTTCGGTCCAATCGCCTACATTAGTATTGGTGGTAACAAATATGGTCTTGTTATTGTTGATGACTTTTCACGTTTCACTTGGGTATCCTTTTTGCATGACAAGAGTGAGACTCAAGGTGTTATCAAGAGATACTTGAAGAGAGCTAAAAATGAGTTCTCCTTGAGTATCAAGACCATAAGGATTGACAATGGCACCAAATTCAAGAATACTCAAGTTGAAGAATTTTTGGATGAAGAAGGCATCAAGCATGAGTTCTCGGCCCCCTACCCCCCTCAACAAAATGGGGTGGTCGAGAGGAAGAATAGGACTTTTGAGATGTCAAGAACCATGCTTGATGAGTACAAGACGTCGGACCGGTTTTGGGCGGAAGCGGTTAACACCGCTTGCCATGACATAAACCGGTTGTATCTTCACCGCATACTTAAGAAGACGTCATATGAGCTCCTAACCGGTAACAAGCCCAACATCTCTTACTTTCGTGTTTTTGGGAGCAAATGCTACATTCTTAACAAGAAGCCTAGGACTTCGAAGTTCGCTTCTAAGTCCGATGAGGGTTTATTGCTTGGCTATGACTCAAACACTTACGCCTATCGTGTCTTTAACAAATCCTCCAAAATTGTTGAAGTAGCACGTGACATAGTGTTTGATGAGACTAATGGCTCCCATGTGGAGCAAGTTGATCGTCATGTGCTAGATCAAGAAGAAGCTCCACAAGTGGTGATAGGAAGGATGGCACTTGGAGATATACGACCACAAGAACAACCTCAAGATGCAAGTGACCATCCTACGCATCAAGCAAGCCCTTCCACAAATAATCAAGATCAAGTTCCCCAAGATGCGCTCCAAGAAGATGAAAATGGAGGCATCAATCAAGGGGGAGACAATGAGGATGAGGAAGACTAAGATGATGAATCAAGACCTCAAGCGCCTCACCCAAGAGTGCATCAAAGCGTCCAACGGGACCATCCCATTGACAATATACTTGGAGACATCTCCAAGGGGGTAACTACTCGATCTCGTGTTGCAAACTTTTGTGAATATTACTCTTTTGTTTCTTCCTTGGAGCCCCACAAGGTTGAAGAAGCACTACGAGATCTGGATTGGGTGATGGCCATGCAAGAAGAGCTCAACAACTTTGAGAGAAATCAAGTATGGGAGCTTGTGAAGAGGCCTAACGCGAATGTTGTAGGCACCAAATGGGTGTTCCGCAACAAACAAGATGAACACGGGGTGGTTACAAGGAACAAGGAACGACTTGTGGCCAAAGGGTATTCACAAGTCAAAGGTTTGAATTTCGAAGAAACCTTTTCTTCCATAGCTAGGCTTGAATCAATTCGTATATTGCTTGCCTTTGCTACTCACCATGATTTTAAGCTATATCAAATGGACGTCAAGAGAGCATTCCTCAATGGTCCAACCAAGGAAGAGGTATATGTGGAGCAACCCCCTGGATTTGAAGATGAAGAATTCCCAAACCATGTGTACAAATTGCGTAAGGCTCTCTATGGACTCAAACAAGCTCCTAGAGCTTGGTATGAGTGCCATAGAGACTTTCTAACTCAAAATGGTTTCAAAATTGGGAAGGCAGACTATACTCTATTCACTAAGCATTTCAATGATGATTTGTTTGTTTGCCAAATATATGTCAACAACATTATATTTGGTTCTACTAACAACGCTTTTTGTGATGAGTTTTCCAAGATAATGACAGAAATATTTGAGATGTCCATGATGGTAGAGTTGAAGTTCTTACTAGGTTTTCAAGTGAAGCAACTCAAGGAAGGCACGCTCATTAGTCAAACCAAGTACACACAAGATATACTCAAGAAGTTTGACATGGACAAGGCCAAACCCATCAAGACTCCTATGGCAACCACTGGGCATCTCGATCTTAATGAAGATGGTCCAAGTGTGGATCAAAAGGTATATCGTTCCATGAGAGGCTCATTGCTATACTTATGTGCATCTAGGCTCGATATCATGCTTAGTGTGTGTATGTGTGCTAGATTTCAAGCCGCTCCTAAGGTGTGTCATTTGACCGCCGTTAAGAGAATTCTTAGATATTTGGTTCACACACCAAGCCTAGGACTTTGGTACCCCAAAGGCTCTAAGTTTAACCTCATTGGATATTCCGATGCGGACTATGCGGGGTGCAAAGTTGATAGGAATAGTGCATCGGGAACTTATCAATTCCTTGGTAGATCTCTAGTGTCTTGTCCTCAAAGAAACAAAACTCCATTGCACTTTCCACAGCCGAAGCGGAGTATGTCACCACCGAAAGTTGTTGTGCACAACTTCTTTAGATGTGACAAACTCTTAGGGACATAGCATAAACTTGCACCATATCCCTCTCCTATGTGACAATGAGAGTGCCATCAAAATAGCCCACAATCCAGTTGAACACTCAAGGACCAAGCACATCGATATTCGCCACCATTTCTTGAGAGATCACTCCATCAAAGGAGACATTGCAATTTCCCATGTGAGAACCGATAAACAATTGGCCGATATCTTTACCAAGCCACTAGATGAGAAAAGGTTTTGTGAACATAGGAGTGAGCTAAATATCCTATATTCTCGATATGTGGCTTAAGTCTTGCACATCTGATTGTAATATTCAAAATTCGCACATGCTTGCGAAAAACTCATCCTCCTCAATTTTTCTACAAATTATTTTGAAATTATTGAATCCTTGTGAATCATGGTCATATTTTGATTGTTGATTGCTTACTGACCATATTTACAAAGATCTTTTGTGAAATATAGTCCAAAAGGATCAAATCTCCACTAAAAACTCAATATATAGGAGTTTTAGGTCTTAGGACTGGACTAGTCCGCTCCATTGCACCGGACTAGTCTGGTGGCTCAGGTTGTCCGGACCCAGTACGGAGGCCGGACAAGTCTGGGTCTCTGACCGGACTAGTCCGACCCTTGGGGATTTAACCTCCCAGGGAGCCCTCGACCTCTCCACTTCCATTCAAACACTCTCTCTCCAAAAATGCTCGAAAACCGTCTCCCAAACGGCGATTTTCGATTCCCTCCACAAAATCTTGATTCCAATCGGTGGATTGAAGCCCTAAGGTGCTTAGGAACCTTTCCCCAAGCATCAGAGGCCAATTCCTCACTCACACTTCATCAAATCGAAGATTTGAAGAGGTATTCTTGACCTAACTTCAAAATCCTTGAAATTCAATCCTTTTGGGTCCATTGATAGAAACTTCTTCACAAATGTTGTTGTACACATCAATGTGATCATGTAGCTCCATTTTTGTGGTAGGATCCATAGTTTTTGCAAATTTTCCTACATTAGGGTTCTTTCTATGTGAACCGGACTAGTCCGGCCACAGGGCAGACAAGTCCGACCCAGTGCGGACTAGTCTGGCCCCTGGGCGGACAAGTCCGGGCTACACAGTGAAAAACCTAACATGGGTTGATTTTGTGAATTCTACCATTTTATATTGGCTCCTTGGACTTATACACATTCCCTTGCTTCTCTTGTCAGCAACCATGTCGGACAATGAAATATGTTCCACCTTCCAACTCTGAGAACGAAGCGGAGAAGCAAGCTCTCTTTCGCCGGAAGCAATGAGAGGATCAAGAGATGGCGGCTGCGTACTTTGCCTCACAGAGGGCAAAGAAGACGCAGTGAGAGGAGCACAACTCTGCAGCCGCCGAGGCAGCCCCAAAACGGAAGCGGCTTGTGACCCTGGGTGAGCAAGCCAAGTCCCAGGGGGCGAGGACCTCCAAAGATAAAGGCAAAGCCCCAGTTTATGCTGCACCCAAGAAGAGGGTAATTGTGGTCAAGAAGGTTGCAAGCAAAGTCAAGAAGGGTGCCCCTCAACCCATTGGCCCCTTGAAGATGTCTTCTCCTGCATGGAACCCAAACCGTGCAGCTACATTCGACGCCAACATCTTCAAGGGCAAGGGGGCTGAGAAGGCACACAAGTTGAGAAAGATCAATGTTTATTAGCGTGACAGAAGCACAGTGGATCACCGCTTCTGGTGTGACTTCCACTGTGACTACTACAGGATAGTCTATATGACCAAGTAGACCCCTGTCATAGATGCTCAGTGGATAGACTGGGACTACATGGCCCAGAAAGATCATCAAGCCTTCAATGCTGTGATTGAAGCCGCCGAGAGGCACGGCTTGAAGAAGTTCATGGCCTTCCAGTACGACTGGAATGTGGAAGTCACCACTCAATTCTATTCCACCTTGTACTTCCACACCGATGGGGACATGAAGATTACCTGGATGACCCATGGAGAGCAGTACTCCACCACCTATTGGGAGTTTGCTCAGTTGCTTGACTTGGAGGATCAATTGAAAAATGAGATCATCATTTCAAATCTGAAGCCAGTTGATCGGGACACCTTGGAGTATATGTATCCAAGTCATGCACAATATGAGGCCGATCACACCAGAAACATCGAGCCCTTCTATATTGTGCTCAACCGGGTCCTCAGAAAGACCATTGCCCCCAAGGATGGAGATGCGGGGATCATACAAGGCAATTTGAGGCACTTGATGGTGCTAATCGATGGAGATGTCCGCTTCAATGTGGTGGACTATATTTTTGATGACATCTTCAACATCTCTCACACCCCCAACCGATCATGAGGATACGCTCCGTACATTATGTACATGATCGAGAAGATCTCTGGGCTCACATTCAAGAAAGATATCATTCACCAGAGGCTTCGACCTCAACTCCCTCCTCCGGAACCGGCTACTCCTAGGAGGAAGAATGCGGATCCTCCCGCTTCTTCCTCTTGCTTCGTGCCATCTCCTCCACCACCTCTGCCTTTGTCGCAATGTGGAAGTGGATTCTTCAAATGCTTCAAGGCTCTCTTCTCCTCTTGCCAGAAGACGGAAATTCGGAAACATCGCATGGAGCATCACAATGATAAGTATCTCAAGGCGATGTGCGATAAGCTGGACATTCCAATGTCCCCCACCGAGGAGAGCGATGGTGAGCTCACTTCCTTTCCGGAGTTCACTGCCGAGGAGCTTGCTCAGTGCTGCTCACTTCCACCGCGGCCCCGACAGATGATGATGATGACCATCTTAACCCGGGGGCCACGAAGAGCGACAACGGGTGCCAAGGCAACAATGACGACTCCAACTCCGACTCCGACGATTAGTAGACCTAAGGGCCCTTTCCTCTATTCTTTTCTTTTTTGGTGTCTTGATGCCAAAGGGGGAGAGATTGCTTGGAGATAGCTTGGATGGGCACTTAGATCTAGGGGGAGATATATAGGGAGTGAGATGAAGGGGGAGAGATAAGATAGATTATTTTGTGTGAGTATTGATCTTTGAAGTACTTATGTTTTAAAACTCATTTTCAAGTTGTATTGTAAGACTTAATCTATTTATTCATGTATCTTGCCTAAATTTGTGATGTGTTGCCTCATTTAAATGTCTATTTTGCATAATTATTGTCTTATCACACTTTATGACCACATCACTTAGGCACCCCACCATAACATGTATATGTATGAGAACTCTCTCAATCTCTCTTACTCATGATGCATACATCGAGGGGGAGTCACTCATACAAATACATGTTATGAAAACAAATTAATATCTTTGTTGTTGAAGTCTTAATGTGTTGTCATCAATTCACCAATTGAAAGTGCATCTAGGCATCCTCATGAATTTTGGATGATTGATACGTCAATTAAGAGGATAATGAGCTAAAGTGATCTTAAGCACAAGCACAAGGATTGAAATGAGATGAAAACTCTCAGAAAAGAAAAGGAGAAAACGGGCGTCAAAGACTCAAGCATAGAAATTAGGGTTTCTATGGTGTTGAGTTTATGTGAGCCGTATCATGAGTGTGGGTGGATGTATCATGTGCATTGAGATCATGCCAAGGGGCTCAAAGTGGTGGTTTAGAGAAAAACCTAAGTGAGAAGCCTAAAATGAGAAAAACGCTAGGAGGACGGACTAGTCCGGACCTCAAGGCCGGACTAGTCCGGCCATGGCAGACAAGTCTGTTTTGAGACGGACCAAACATCTCTTGAGTGAATCTGAATGATTTTTGAGCTAAGTCCAAGAAGTCCGGACTTGTCCATTTTTGGACGGACTAAAGCTCTCTGGATTAGTTCGGACTTGTCCGTTTGGGTACGGACTTGTCCGTTTGAGGCTTAGTGAGATAGACCGAGAGAAACCCTAGGGGGCCGGACTAGTCCGCCCCTGTGGCCGAACTAGTCCGGGCCAACCCAGAAGAGTCCATTTTGGAACGGACCAAGTGGTTCTGTTCCACTTCGGACTAGTCCGTTGTTGACCGGACTAGTCCGTTGTCTAGTGACCGTTTGAATTTGGAAATTTGGCGGGTAGCGTGACAATCGTTGCTCAGTATGGAAGTTGTTGGGAACTGACCAGAGGTCAGTGGTCCCATAGGGCTAGACTAGTCCAGGGTCTGAGGCTGGACTAGTCTGTCCCTTTGCTGATGTAAGCAAAAGGGGCTTGGGACCTCTATAAAAAGGGGACCCCCGGGCTCATTTGAACAAGTCTGGAACCCTAGCGCCGCGACAAGCATCCTAGAGCCTTCCAAAGCCTTCTACTCGTCCTACTAACCCTCTAAGAGCAAATCTTGAAGAGATTATGGTTTGGGTAGGAGAGTAAAGGAAGATCATCACGCTTTGGCTCTCGGTTTGATCTCTTGCGCATTATGTTGTGTTGTGTGGCTTGTGTGAGCTGAGCTTCGTGTGCTCCTCGTTGTATTGATTTGTGGGAGCCTCAAGTTGTGAGCAGCCCCATCAAACTTGGTGATTACCCATTGATATAGTGGAAACCAAGCCGGCCATCGTGGTGGCTTGGTGAGAGAAGGGTCAAGTGAGACCCGATCCTTGTGTGGACTTCTCAACGTGGAGGTAGGCTTCTTCATGGAGCTGAACCACGGGATAAATCTCGTTTCACTTGTCTTTCGCTTTTCGTGATCACTAGTTTTGCTATTAGGGTTCACTTTGCTCTTATTGCCCTACACTTTGATCATTATCGTAAACTTGCAATCTAAGTGTTTAAACCTTACAGTCTGAGCTTTACAAGTTTGCTACACATTGCCTACCTCTTTGGTGAACTTTAATTCCGCAAACAACTTGTAGAAATCAAGTTTTAGGGTTCCTACCCTGTGCTGAGTGGACTAGTCTGACCCTGAGCAGACTAGTCCGGCCACAGGAATTTAATCTTGTTTGGTTAAGTGATTTTAGATATTATTGCCTATTCACCCCCCCTCTAGGCAAATTTTAATCACACACTTGTTAGGCACCCCACCATAAAGAGTGCATATATGTGATAAGTTTTTGTTACTCATTTATTGTTTTCATACATGCACACTTTATGAAAATCAATTTTTACTCTTAATTGTGAAATCTCAATTGGTTGTGATCAATCACAAAAAAGGGTGAGATCGAAAGTGCATCTAGGCAATCCTTTGTGGGTTTTGGACGATTGATGACAAACAAATGAGATCCTAATGAACTTGCTGAGATGACTGCAGGTCAATTCAAATGAGATAGTTCGGTGCACTAAAAAAGTGAAAAATAAAATTGTGTAGAAAAAGAGAAAAGTCCAAATGATGATTGTAGCGCAAAGTAGATTTAAATGTATAGGATGTGTGTGAGAGACACATCCCAAGGGCACAGTCTTTGCGTAGGGGTAAGGGCTTAAAATCAACCTAAAAATTCACTGAACACCGGACTAGTCCGTTCATGGACTGGACTAGTCCGTTCAACTCTCTGTTGTCCAAATACACCGTGCACCGGACTAGTTCTACCATTGATTGGACAAGTTTGATAAACTTTCTGGGACAACATTTCACAGTGCACCAGACTATTCCGATCTCAGACCGGACTAGTCTGTTCAAGTCTCTGTAAACCCATTACACTACACTCCGGACAAGTCCGTCCATAGGACTGGACTAGTCCGTTTAACTCTCTGATGTTCTATAACACATAGCAGCGGACAAATCCGCTCTTGGAACGGACTAATCTGTTCAACTCTCTGGAGTTCAATTACACAGGAAACCGGACAAGTCCGGACATCTATCGGGCCAGTCCGGTATACCTCGCACAATTAGGATTTCTAGTGTACTCACCAGACAAGTCCGGACCCCAAGGCGGGCTAGTACGATTGTCGGGATCCCTAATGGTAACTTTTTTGGAAACCCTATAAATAGGACATATACAACCCCACAATCACAATTTTCGATTCCTACAATCAAACTCAGAAACCCTAGCACTGTCACCTGTCCCAAGAGCACAAAAACACATCTCCCCACACATATAAAGTCCTCAAAGGTGAAAATCAATTGAGTATTCAGATTTGGGGTTGGGAGATTGTTGTCTACACTTTGTTGAGCTCTTGGGGTTTATCTCTTTACACTCATGCTCTTACTTGTAATCTTTTAGAGTGTATTTGATCACCTTTTCGTTGTAATTCTTGCGGGAGCCCTCCACGTGTGAGGTTGCCCCATAAACTCGGTGATTACCCTTGATAGTGGAATCAAGTCGGCCTTGTGTGGTGACTTGATGAGGGAAAGAGTTTGAAGAGACCCGACTTGTGTGGGCTTCCTCAACAAGGACATAGATCTCTGTGGTGGGATCGAACCTCGGTAAAAATCCGTGTCCCACGTGCTTCTTTGTTTTTGCATCTTCATTGATTAGGGCACATAGTTGATCAACATTATAACTTGAATTGCAAATTGTTTTTCACGTGTAACTTCACAATATTGATTATTAATTCAAGTGATCTTATCAGTTGTTGAAATTTCTGCTGCTATAAAGTTTAATTCCTGAATCAACACTTAATCAACTTGACACACATTTAGGACACCAGACTAGTCCGCACCTCCAATCGGACAAGTCCGGTCTATCAGGCATTTGACCATTTGACTAAGTATGCAGGAAATTTTCAAAGTCTATTCACCCCCCTCTAGGCCACATTCACTCTGCATAAGCATTAGAGGTCATTGACATGTGGCCCCACATACTCTGCAGAGGCATTAGATGTTACTGACATGTGGCCCTATACCTCGTGGTACCCATGTTTTATGTTTCTGATGGAGCAAAAGGGAGACGGGCTCTAAGTAAGCTCGTCTCGTATCTCTACAGAAAGGAGATGCACGTTTTGGAGCTCGTCTCAAATCTGAATAAAATGCAAGTCACGGGCTTATGAAGCATGTCTCTCATACAAATAAATGAGAGACGAGCTTCTTTTACGCTCGTCTCCGATTGTTGCCCTAGGTACTTTAGCTCTCGCGCGCTCTCTTTCCAACACATAGCAAATTTTTTTGCCTCACGCTCTCTCGCTCCACTGTCACCCTAGAAACCGCCGCGCCGGTGCCATCGCCACCTTGACCCCAGAGCACGTCGCCGCCTTGTCCCCTTCCCAAGAGCACATCGCCGCCTCGACCCTATCCTCTTGGTCATTGTCGCGCTGCTGCCATCAACCTCAACTCTGCCTCGACCTCGACCTCATCCTAGTAAGTTTTTATGTTTTATTATGTACTGTTAATAAGGTTTGTCATAAGCACTTTTATGGGGTTGTCTCATGGGTGCGTGTTGTTGGTTTATTGTGTGCTGGTTGGAGTCAAAATGGTCCGACTTTTATGTATCATGCTTGATGCATTTTGTGAAATCTACTCCTATTTGATGTATATATGGTTTTGTTGATGCTCTTTGGTGGTTCAATGTTTAGTGTATTGACATGTTAACTGGTTAAGGATGCCAAATTTCAGTTGTGACATGTCTAGAGTATTATGCTTGGGCTTTTAATGATTGTTTGGTTGTGTCAGATAGCTTTGGACCGTCCTTACAATTACAGTTGCCACATATATCTTTTTCTTATTAAGGGACAAATGCCATGAGAGAATTTGCTCCCTTATGTGACTGTTTGTGCGAATGTGACAGAAATTTGATAGTTTTATAAGATTTCAGTGAATTTTATTGAATTTGAAGATGTCCCAGTCAGAGCTTCAGCAGCGTATTGATGAGGCTCAACAGCAGACTGCTCAACAGCAGTAGAGTCAGAAACAAACTCATGAAGAGGATGCATCAGTTGGATCACATTCAGAACCTGCCTCTAGTCGACGAAATAAAAGGTCACAAACATTGTGGCCGACAAACATTATGAGTGTTGGTGAGGTCAATGACGAAGGCTTACCCCTGGACATGAAAGTGAATACAAGACTGTCCAAGGTTTAAGGTCTAGCTGCTCGCCAAAGGGTTTCACTAACCCTGCAGAGATTCGATTAGTTGACCTAAAATGAAAAGGATGAACTCTTCAAAAACTCTATTCAATCATACATTCAATATCCAGAAGAGTCAAAACAGAAGGGAAAGAAGCTAGCTATGAAGATCATCTCTCATGCTTGGAGGAGATATAAGAGTAAGCTTGTGAATATTTGGAGGAAGCAGAAAATCCACTTCGATAAGTTTACAGATTTGTCAGTAGATGACTGGGCGAGATTTGTTGAAAAGTGTGAATTAGACAACTTTGCCACAAATAGTGAGTATATGAAGTGGCTCCGATTGTAGAATGACCTTGACCACCACCTCGGCAACACTGATTATACTGGAAAACAAAGGAGGTGGCAACAAGAGGATGGAAGATTGGCCTAGCAAGGTCTTCAGAATCCATACGACAATTTTTGTGGACGGCTGAGACCATTTATGTGTGCTCATTCTAAGCTGACAGAGTCAAGCAAGGTCAGCTTCTGCAGCCAGAGCACCGCAAATGTGGCTCAAAGGGCCTTGAGCTAGAGCAACGAAGACTCAAATGGTGGGAAGGAAAACAATGCCCTCAACAAGGCCCTGCAAACCAAGGAGCAATGAGGCTGTGTTCGTGGTGTTTCGAGTAAGTTGACCTAGAGGGAGAGTTTTCTAGAACATAAAACTACGTATCGGAAGCGGAAAACGACCTCGACACCATAGATTGACGTGGAGGAGCTAAAAAGACAGGTGAGAAGGGAGGTTCTAGGAGACCTGAAGCCTATACTGGAGGCCTCAGGTACACAATTCCATAAATTTGATGCATTCATAAGTAACGACGAGGCTCATAGGAGCAACTTAGCTTCTACAACAGCTACAGGTGGACGATCACATGAGGATCTTCAGGCACCAATGTCTGGACCTTCAATTGAGCCAAACACTATAGATAACTTTCTCAGCCAACAACATGCAACCTTACGTTATTGGTCGGAGAAAGCTTTTGAATGGAGGTTGGGAGAGGGCTAGTGTATCCCTGTCAGACCATGCTTAACAACATCCAGGTCGACACAACATCCTATGTTGTGGTCAAGGTGGTGAAGATGAATGTCAATTTGAAAGACCTGAAGCTTCAAGTGCCATCGGACGATACAACACTGACTATGAGGTATGCAGTTGCTAGAAGAGTTCAGTGGACATGAAATTCTATTGTTGTTGACCCAGCAGCAACAGCTTCAGCGTCGACCTCTACTGCTTCAATGTCTCCTAAGGCACGTCTGCTTCCGCTTCTGTCTCCAAATCCAGAGCAGATGGTTCTGTCTCCAATTCCACAACAGTCATTGCCTGAGAAGCAGCAGAACTCTCCAATTCGAGAGCAGTTGCCTCTAGCTATAGAGAAGCAGTAGAAGTCTCCAATTCGAGATCACCAGCATCTGTCTCCAACTCTAGAGCTGCCGCAAAAGTCTCCACTTTAAGAGCAGTCGTATTGGTCTCCACCTCGCACTCGGAGCGCCCTGCACTGTACACCTGATCTCCTGCCGGCAAAGGCGACAAATAATGTACAGGCGAAGAATAAGAGTCAGCCGCAGTGGCAGACGTTGAAGGAAGCTTGCAAGAAACCAATGAAACAGGCAGAAGCTAACCCGAGGGCGTCGACAGCTATGACGCATGCTAACCCAAAGTTTGAAATGGGGAAGCTGATTTTAACTAATGGTGCACTCAAAGAAGCCGGTAAACCTTGTGTTGACCTTCATAACTACTACATACAAAATTATAAAAAATATCAAGCCTTAATAGTGGGATTCAAGGATAAGCACTTTCTGGTGGGTGAAGGCATATTTCTCATCTCATGGTTTGATCTCTACGATCTTTTCACCATCGACGCATTGGATGTCTCTCTTATACGCTGCTTCGTATTGTAAGTCCTATATATATATATATATATATATATATATATATATATATATATATATATATATATATATATATATATATATATATATATATATATATATATATAGACACACACTCAATATAAGTGTTTATATGTGTCTACCAAATTTTGCGTTTAGGCACATGAAACAAGTTACTCGTCATAGAAGGAGAAAGGAGTTTCCTGCATATCTTGACCCGCAAATATCAACGAGAACTAATATTCTAATGATGAGCAGTCGAAATGAAGTTGTTACATATTTTGTTAAGGTAATGAAACAATACAACGATAAAGAGCTCCTAGTTGTACCGTACAACTCGGGTAACCATTGGGTAACCCTAGCAATTTCTACAAAGTACGACCAAGTCTGGTACCTTGATTTCTCAAGGCCGAGAGATCCAAAAACTGGCGAGTGACTTACCCATGACTGGAAGGATACCACTTTCGTTATTAACGAGTATGTTCCTTATTCACTTTAGTTTCTGACTGTTTCGTTGTTCCATGATAATTTTACATTAACTGTGAATGTTTCTGTTTAGGGCTTTTGACACATACGTGGTTGAGGTGATAGAAGGACACACAGGAAAACGCTGACAACTTAAACATCATACTGCATTCGACGTCCCCAACAAGCTCCGGGCAACACATGTTGCTTCCATGTCTGCTTAAGCATGGTTTTATTTGGAGAGCAACCGAATTGCAATGTATGTGTAATTACATTTATCTTACTTTATTACTAATCTTTTCCTAAATCTCATTTTATACCGTGTGGCAGGACCGCGGAACTGCCTTCAGGAATGCAGTAGGTTCTAGACTTAAGCTTGTTAAAGAGAGGCTATGCAGGTTCATCACTTCTAGAATCATTGATTCAAAGGGAGAATTTTATTACAATATATGAGATTAGATGACAGTTATTCTTTGTGTAAATAGTTACTTGTTAAGCAAGATGAACAGGAGGTATTCTTTGTGTAATAGTTACTTGGTATATAAGCAGGATGAACAAAGGGGCATTCTTTGCGTAAATAGTTACTTGGTAACCACGATTGGTACTTTGTTAATATTTGATTGTTTAATATAATTTAATTTGTGATCTCCATTTGTCTATACATATGTTTCTGTATGTTTATGTTGCTGAACCTGGCAATGCGGCTGCCATTATCCTAGCTATCTCCGGGATGCAGTCGACAACCAGAATAAACATGAGGGCATCTAATAGGAGATGAGCATTTAGTAGGGCGCGTCTCCTATTAGTGCCACAGTGACCCAACCAATAGTTAAATCCACAACGATCTAACATAAAGAATGTCTCAGATTTCATACATAAAGGAGACGGGCACTATTAAAGCCCGTCTCAGATTAGTCTCTTATTTCTTACAAAAGGAGACAAGCTGAAAACATCTGACTCGGAATATCATAAACAAAGTAGACGATGTTCTAAAAGCCCGTCTCAGTTTTTTTACATAAAGGAGACGTGCTGCCTAAAGCTCATCTCTGATTTCTTACAAAAAGGAGACGACAAACCTAAAAGATCATCTCGGATTAGTCGTTAAATCTGCAACACGCTGTCATAAATACCATCTCAGATTTCTTACAAAAAAGAGACACGCAGCATAAAAGACCGTCTCGTGTTAGTAGCTAAATCTGCGACAGTCTGGCAGAAAGACCGTCTCAGATTTCTTACATAATGGAGATGGGCTGACTTAAAGCTTGTATCGGATTTATTACAAAAAGGAGATGGCCCATCTTAAAACCCGCCTCGGATTTCTTACAAAAAGGAGACGGGTGTTCTTCATGCTTGTCTCCCATGTGTACTGATCAACGATGCGCCCAACAACTCATATCTGATTACTCTGTAATGCGAGAAGCAACGTCGGAGATGCGTGTTTTGCGCGTATCCATTCTTCGTGTAGGCGCGACTCAAATGAGCCTTTCTCACGTAGTGAGATCATCTCCGATGAAATGAGATCCACAAGCGTACGAAAGATACCAGTCAAAGTGTTCTTGCAACACTTCCCTCGAACTTGCTATGCGAGCATCTCAAGGAGGTTCTTGATCGGCGGGGCTTAGTCCTCATGTGAGGTTGCGCGTATGAGAGATGGTGGTTTTATGTGGCTCGGGCCGCCGGAGCGTAATACCCTACTCCACGGTGTGAGTTGTATTGCTGGAGAGTGTGCCCTTCTGGGTGTGAATGCGTGTGTTAAGGTAGTTGAAGTTGGATTCAAGGGTTTTTGTAACAGTGGCGGTCTGGTCCTTTTATAGACAAGGTCGGATGACTTACAAGTGAGGTCTAGGGCCAGACAGGTGGCCCCAGGATGATCTTATCCTAAAGATCTAAAGCTTCCCTGCTACGCTGCCTCTGACAGCGGCTTTAAGACTCGCCGTCTTGTAGCCTCAGACACCAGTAACTACAGGAATCACGATAGTAGACGACGGCTGGAAACCGTTGTCTATTAGGACAATGTCGTCGTCTATAAGCTATAAACGACGGTATATGCTTATCGATGATGGTATCTGGCCGTCTACGACTATCAGTCATCTATAAGCTATAGACGATGGTATATGCTTATCAACGACGCTATCCGGCCATCTATGACTATTAGTCATCTATAAGCTTATCGACGATGGTAACCGTCATCTAAAAACTTATTGACGACGGTTGGATTTAGCTGTCGTCAATAAGGGTCTTTGTCATGTGGCAGCAGGGGGAGGCGGGGGGGGGGGGGGGGGGAGCTTATCAACGACGGTGGCCCGGACCGTCGTCTATAATACACTTATAGACGACAGTTTAACAGCAACCGTCGTCAATACTGGATGTTATCATCAACGGGTCTTCGGAGACTGTCGATGACACCTTGCCAGTATCAACGACAGCCGAGCGGAAACCATCGTTGATAGAACTTATCATCGACGGTATCTAGAGAACCGTCGACGATAAATTTCTAGTATCGGCGACGGTGCCCCATAAACCATTGTCAATAAGGTATACATTTAAAAAAAACACAAAATGCTGCCCTGGCTTCGAGGCTAGCCCTGGCCCGATGGCCAGATCACACAGACATAGACCAACATATTCACAAGCATATATATCACAATAATAGCATTTCAAAACACTAATACATGGCACCACACATAATACATCCAGATAATGTCTTGCTTCTTCGAAAGACCAAACCAGCTTTATCTCGCTCTTGAGTCCTGCAGGTACAAGACAATACTTTAGAATTGTAAATATAAGTTTCAACAATATCCAAATCATGTAAAACAAGATACAATTTAGAATCCAATTCAAATAAGCTTTTAACTTAATGGGAAAAGCAATTCAATCTTGGTACAACCTAGTTCCACACAGGCATTAGGTTTAAGCTTGGACTTCCCTTGCCTAATTCTAGAAAGCATTTCAATGTAAAATGAAATGGTTTTAGATGTAACCAGATATAGTTCTTGAAGTATTTGATAATTTTTGTTCCACGAGATCAGAAAAGATTTACAGTGTTGTATTAAGAGAAAAACAACGCTAAAGAGCACTATATATAAAAGGAAAACACCACATCAGTGCCTAAGCTAGTTCTCCCCTTATGAAAAGAAAATTGGTGTTATCTAACAGGTATAAAAACTTGACAATCCCTTCGCTGGCGATCAGATGGGAAAGTTGCTGCAAACGGGAATCTAACTTATATCCACTTACGAATTTTTCAAAATATGATAAAAAAATGCTGCAAACAGGAATCTAACTTATATCTACAATTTAATGAGCACCAAAAACCAATAACCCCGAGGCTGAACTAAACATTGAATTCGCCATAATAATGAGTCATTGACTACAAACTGTATAGTACTAGAAGTGGTGGATGTATGATCTCCTTCAATTGAGCCCCCAAACAACCAAACCTAGTTCCACACAGGCAAAAATTGGCTGACCTGACTATGGACGCTACCCTGTCCGCTGCCACCAGAGTTCGGAAAGTCCTCCTCCTACAGTTGTCCAATCGCCGGAATCTGAGGCGACGGAGTTTGAGCCTCCGTTCCTGATCCCTTTGATGTGGAAGTGTGGTTAGCCATGTTACAAGTAAAAAGTGCACATTTTACTAAATTTTAACAAGTTTAACTAGTTTAAGCTATTTTGAATAATTTTGTACCTAGGCTGCTGTTGTCGGCACTAGTGGCAGCGGTATTGCTAGCGGCGCCCATTGCGAAAAGACATGCGGTTGTCCTGGAAACATAGCCTGTTAACACAAAGAAAACTATTATACATGTCATTTATATATTAAAAATGTTAAGTACAACATCTAGAATGTACCTGCACGACAGTTTGCATCTGTAGCATGAACGAGTGTTGATACTCGTCCCTAGCCCTCTGCGCCTCGTCCCTAGCCCTCTGCGCCTCATCCCTAGCCCTGAGCGCTTCTTGAGTCCTTTGGAGCTTCTCTTGAAGACTCTAGAGATCCAGATCTTGGCTCGCACGGCTGCTGCTGGATCCACCCTGATGCAATGAAGAAGCCCTTGAGGAAGCCCGCCCTTGCCTCGAGTCGACCACTCCATCGAAGATGGCTAACCTGCACAATGAAGTAACCACTCGGTAGATCCATGTGTTTATATAAGAGGTAACCGGTAGTGGGCTAGTCGAGCCGGCCCAGCCGGGCTATCCAGATCTGATGGCGGATTTGCCTTTCGCCGAGGCTGACATCACCACAACCCAAGCCAAAGAGGCCGGCGAGGAGAGGAAGAGGGGATCGAGCGAGACAAATAAGAAAAAGATGCATCAATGCATGGGCGGTTGGGTTGGGTTGGGTTGGGACGGCAAAGGAAATGAGTAGATGCTTGTCCAAAAGTTGGTCGTAGCAGGCCAAGTCTCAGGAACCAAGCCCAAGCCCAGCCCAACTTCACCCAAATGCCCAATCTAGTAGGCCCAGGCCTAAAGCCTATCCGTCCGTTCGGCTGATGCGATGGTTCGATGCCATGGTCTCAAGATGTCATCCAGCTCGCGTCTCGGAGCAGAGCGGTGCAGTTTGCCGCTTCGCCTCCATTATAAATAACTTCTAGCAATAGCAGGAGGAGCGAGCGATGTTGAGTAAGGAGTTTGCTGCAAGCCTGCCTGCCGCCTAGGGTTGAGTTGGCCCTTCAACTTCCATAGAGTGGAAGGTGAGAGCTCATCTCTGCTCCCCAATCCCCTCTTTCCACGGTGGGGGTGCCGGAAGGGGGTGCTAGGGAGGAGGGGGAGGCGCAAGGGGATGGGCGGTAGCAATGGTAAGAGGTGGCGCAGGGGCACCCACGGTGGGGAGGGGGCCGCCGAGAAGGGGGGGCTGGGGATTAGGTTGAGGCGCAAGGGGAGGAGCAGCACAAGGGGAAGTGGTGGTGGCGAGAAGTGGCATAGGGGAGGGGAGGGGGCAGCGGCGGTGAGAGGCAGCACAAGGGAGTGGAGGGGGCAGCGGCAAGAGGCGGTGAAGGGGATGGCACCACTGGGGAGGGGTGATGGGAGGGAGCTACACAGGGAGGGGGCAACTAGGAGAGGCGGCAGCATACCTGGGAGGCAGAGAACAGCGACAGTGATGACCTTCGGCGGCGGTGGCGGCTGTCGACAGCGGCGTGGCACGACGTGAAGGCGGTGGAGGCGAGGTGCAATGCGGCAGTGGTGGAGGCGTGGCACACGGTGGCGGTGCAGGCGGTGGAGGCGGGTGCGCAGGCTGTGGAGAGTGGGGCATGAATTGAGTTGGCGGGGCGTGGGGTATACCTAAAAATTTATTATCGACGACGGTGTAGGTTAACCATCATTGATAAGCTACTATTGACAACGGTGCAGTGGGGCCTTCTTCTACTACGGCTCCGGTGGGCCTGGCTTCAGCCCATATTGAAGACATGCCCTAATTGACGATGGTCAACTATTGTCTAAGTAATTGACAACGGTACTAGGCCAACCATCATCAATTACGGGCTTATTAACGACGACTAGATTTAGCTGGCGTCAATTACTTAAAAAACGACGGCCCCGTCATCTATTATTCTGGCCGTCGTCTATTGTCGCGATTCCTATAGTGAGTGGCCCATGCGTAGTCGCTGATGGTGGCAGGGGATGTCCAGTCCGTCTGTCTTATTGCTGTAAGCTACCCACTTGGCGGAGTGGGGTTGGCCTGTGGCACCTTTACAGTGATGCGATTGGGTGCGGCAGTACTATTGAAGTGTAAACTAAGACACCTCCCCCCGGTACTACTAAAACGTAGTTTGTGAAGGTTTGTATTTGGTTGGTATACGCATAAGATCAAGAGCGAGATGGTGACACAGAGGATTTTTTCGTTGTTCGGGCCGCTTGAGCATAATACCCTACTCCACAGGGTGCTTTTTGATAAGCTTGTGTGAGTAGTATGCGTATGAGTTTGAGTGGACTTGTCTTCTACTATGTGGCGCAACCCTTTTATATGCTAAGGACTGGCTGTTACATAATTCATGTGGCCCGACAGGTGGCTCCAGCTGTATTAAACATCCTATACACAATCTACTAGCATTATGAGTGATTAACTATGTAATAACACATCTTAATGATAGTGTTAATGGTATTGATGGTCCTCTGATTGCACATCATTAATATACCATTAATGACGTGTTAACCTGGTATTGTAACGGCTGTTTTAATAGCCTCTTGAATGTCTGTGCCGTTGGAGATCCAACAGTCTTCCCGTTGCAGGCTTAGGTCCGGAGGGTCAACACGTGGCAGCTCCATAGCTTCACTTGTGGGGAGGCAGGTCCAGAGCTGCCAAACACGTGGCAGCACTGAAGCTCCCCTCTACTGGGATTAGGACCGAGGCCACGGGACATGCGGCATGATCGGAGCTTCCCTATGAAGGGAGTCAGGTTCGGCCCTGCGATACATGTGGCAGTGCCGGAGCTACCCAAACAAGGGAGGCAGGTCCAGTGCCGCGGGACACATGGAGCCTTCTGAAGTCATCAACTCGGATAGATGGAACTCCGTAGTTTTAATAATGGTAAAAATGGTACCTGGTATCCAGGGTACTAACAGTGGCTGCCGAGCACACCTCTGGGAGAGATTTTGACACCCGAGGTGGGGATATCATTGAGTCCCACGCTGCAACTTCAAAGATCTTTTCCTGGGTTGTTGGGGCGACAGACTGTAGTTAAACAATTGCCACACGACCTCTCTTGATATGGCGGGTAAGATTCTGGCATGCAGATCTCACGTAATTTTAGGTCGCCGGTTTCCAATAAAAAAATGTATCGGTTCCGAGCACAATCTTTGCAGCCCTATTAGGCCGCCGCCCTTGGGTTTCCAACTTCCCATCATGACAGCGGTTCACCTAGTGCGACTTTTTCATCGGAGTGGACATGGGCCCGCTTGTCATTAACAGGGTAAACTTTTGAAATGAGATCTTGATCCCGACGCGGTTTCCATCCAAGTGTTGCGGAGGCTTACTTAAGAAGGAAAACCTGCACAGTTAGAGGATTCTTTATGCCTCAATTCGAACTTGCGCTCATAACCTCTCCACCCTTGCATAGCTTTTCCAACTTTCGCTCCGCTTTGCCGCGATTTTGATGGGTCTTGCCTGAAGCAAGATCATGAGCGAGGATGATTTGTCGAGGGTTCGGACCTACATGGGGTGGTCCAGTGCCTCCTTCAACAACTCGATCCACTTAGGCAAGCTTCCCTTCAAGAAGGAAAGCGCCGGAGAGATCATCTACTTCTCGGTGTACGCCATGGTGGTGCTGATCCCACCTTTTTCAAGCTTCCTCCTGATGTTGCTGGACTTTTACAGACTCCAGCTTCATCACCTCGGCCCTCACTCATTCTTGCTAGTGGCGACTTTTGTCCACTTCTATGAGATAAGGGTGAGTGTGCCGCCAAGCATCGAGCTCTTCCGGATCTTCTTCATGGTCCACACTACTGGGAAGGGGAATGAGTTGATTGCCTTCTACTACTTCGTGAAGCGCAAGAACTCTCCCTTTAAGTACTTGAAGACCTTCCCCTTCGGGAAGTGGGACAACTGGAAGAAGGTCTGGGTGGTCATCATGGTGGATCATCACGACAGACTGGAGTTGCCTACAAGCCTCCCTAATGTTGACACCGATGCCTGGAATGCAGCTCCGGAATTGTCTGAATCATACAAGCCTATCTTGAATAGGATTCGGCAGTGCGTTGAGGGTGGAGTAACCCCTCAGATGGTCTTTGGTAACTTCCTGGTCAACAGGTGGACTCCACTAAAGAAAAGGGAGTGGCCCGCCTGGGCTTTCAATAGCAAGATGGATCATAACCGGATCGAAATTGGTCTCCAGACTAATTTAGATGATAATGCTTTGTAGATCCATCTCCAGAAGCTTCATCACGGAGTCATCACCCCGGACACCCTGACTCCGCCAGCGGACTTCCTCCCTCTGAATATGGTTCCTGAATTCAGGAGGGAACTTCAAAAGGGGATGCCGGAGCTGGACGACCTCGGCTTGGTGGAGAAGCGCAGGACCTTTGGAATTTCTATTCCTCGGGCTTTAGAAAGGACGGCTCCCATGGCTAGAAGCCAGAGGGTCAATGACACCAGTAAGGGCAAGGGCAAGGAGCCAGCCGAATCTTCCAGCCAGAAGAGGAAGCTGAGACATGCTGATGGGAGCTCCATAAGATTGGCTCCATATCCAGCTGCATCTTCCCCCCAACCAAACTGAGTTTCAGTGGCCAAACCATCTTTGGATCCAGCGTCCATGAGTGGTGCTAGCTCCGGCAAGTCGATCCCGACCCCAACGCCAACTACGGGCTCCTGGTCCGGGGGTCCTTCCCAGCCGAGGGAAGTCCCGGCTGAGGGGACTCCAACTCCAGTGGCAAGCTCTCGACCTAGGTCTGAAGTCTCTATCTCACCAGGTCTGGTGAGCTCTGACTCTAGGCCACAAAAGAAGAAGTTCCACGGCAGCTGGAGCGGATGCCTCCCAAGGTAAGCATTGTCTTCTCTCCTTGAGTTGCTATTGTTATCTTTAACATGTTTTGAACTTTTTGATCTTTTGTTTCCACGGTATCGAAAAAGAAAACTGAAGCTCTAGCCCCTGCTGCAGCAACTGAGGCTGTGCAGGTAGAGGCTCCTTCTTCGACCCCTGTGCCTCTCCCAGTGCTGGCCGAGGACATGACAGCTCCGACGCCAGGTGTCGTTGAAAGACGTCCAGCAACAATGCCAGAAGTTCCTGTGGTAGCACCGAACCACGGGGAAGAGACTCGTGAAGAAGCGCCAATAGTTTCAGAGCTGGTGGTTGAGGCTTCGACATCGGAGTCGGAAATGGCTGAAGTTCCGACATCTGAGATGGAGGTAGTTGAAGTTCCGAAAACCCAAACCGGAGGTGGCGGTAGCCCCGGACGAAGTTGTAGTGCCAGCCCCGGTGGTGTCCACGTCCGAGTCGAAGCACCCAGAGGACTCGACTATGGGTTCTCCACCCACCAAGCCAACAATTGAAGATCCGACATGGAGACCTTCCTTATCAGCTCCAAGTGCTATGCAGGTGGAGGAGATTCCGACGATCGGTCCAACCTACGTGGAGTTTCTGGAGAGCTAGCTCTCACCTTGGGGCCCCTCAGTCGTCTTGAAGACCCGCTAGAGCTGGCGGAGGAGATCTAGGCTGGTCCAGAGCCAATTCCTTTGGCGTTGTCTATAGAAAACGCCTGATCTAGTCTCCGTCAAGTCCAGCTTGCCTTAAACCATGGTAGCAAGGTCCTCGAAGAAGAGTGTCACATCCTTAGGTGTTGGCGCAACAGACTTTACTTCGAGACTAATCTCATGAAATCAAGGCTTGCGGACCAGGGGGAGTGGATCGATAAGGAGAAGGCCTGGCTAACGCAGTTGGACCGCTTGTTGAATGAATGAGAGCCGCCATCAAGGCCCTCCATGAGAAGACCCAGGGGATATTCGAGCATGCCAAGGAGACCAACGAGGCAGCTGATAACCGCTTGGACAATCTCAATGAGTTAAACGAGGTACTACCCTTCAAGCACTGGGATGCCCTCGACGAAAGGGAGAAAAAGCTCCTGGAAAAAGAGGAAGACCTGGTGAAGAGGGAGGAGGAGCTCACCCAGAGGATATCACTGGGAGAGCAAAGTTTGGCTGATTGCACCAAACAATTTGAGCAGTGGTGCATTCAAGAGAAGGAGAGGATTTGGTAGGTGGGAAAAGAAGTCTCCAAGAGATAGACTGATATCTCCACCAAAGAGGAGAGAGTGAAGGGCAGGGAGAAGAACCTGGCAGACCGTCAGAACCGAATCCACCCCTGGGAGATGGAGCTTGCTGATCGTGAAAAGTAGCTGGCCGAAAGCATCCAGCAGCAGCTAACGAGGTCGAGCGCTTCGCCCGAGAGGGTTCGAAGCTTGCGACTGCTAGAAGGTCACTGGAGGAATTAAGGAGCTTGATGGAAACTGAGTCCCAGTGAGTCTGGGACTTTCTGGGGCCACCTAGAAAGCTCTAGTGCCACTTGGCTTTAGTCCGATACGTCCAGCTGACCCGGAGCCAGAGCTGGACAAGGCGCTGGTGGTGTTGAGCTCTGTCGACAACAAACTTGATATAATAGGTGACATCATCGTCGACCAACTAGAGACAAAGGGGATGTCCCTGGCCAAGAATGTCGCCGAATATGTGCTTATGTGTTTTAAAAGTCGAGGCCCCCAACTGTCTCTAGCCTCGATAGTCGAAGGACCCGTTGCCGAGGAGGAAGATGCTGCCAGGGCCAACATTCAAGAAGCTGCCCAAAAAGTTGCCTCGTTCTTCCATAGGACCTCCAGTAGCTAGGGATTTGTTCTTCTTCCTTCACTTGTAATTCTCCAATTTTGACTCAATGAAATCCTATCTTTTGAATGAATGAATTCCATTTTGTATGTCTTTAATGCATTGCCCTTTATATTGTTGGCCCCTGGAGATGTACACAATTTGATTGTGAACATATACCAAAAGGTCTCGACAATGCCTTGATGACTTCACTTCTCGCTCGTAGCCAAAATGATAGCTCCGAGGTTTGAAGTTTACCTCCGACATTTCCAGGGATCCTTGGAGTTGTTGGAGCTTCCTAGCTTCGACGGCGCCCACTGTCAGCACATATAACATCGACAGTGGGCCCCCTGGTGGTTGTCGGAGCTTACTGGCTTCGACAGTGCCCAATGTCAACATATAGAACGTTGAAGGCAGGCCCCCTAGGGGTTGTCGGAGCTTTCTAGCTTCGACGGCGCCCACTGTTAACGTATAGAATGTTAACAGTGGGCCCCTTGGGGGTTGTCGGAGCTTCCTGGCTTCGATGGCACCCACTGTCAATGTATAGAACGTCGACGGCGGGCCCCCTCGGTGTTGTCGGAGCTTCCTGGCTTCAACGGCGCTCAATGTCAATGTATAGAACATCGACGGCTGGCCCCCTAGGGGTTGTCACAGCTTTGTAGCTTCGATGACGCCCACTGTCAATGCGTAATACATCGGCGACGGGCCCCCTGGGGGTTGTCGGGGCTTTGTAGCTTCGACGACACCCACTGTCAATGCGTAGAACGTCGACGGCGGGCCCCTCCACCATCTTCATTTAGATCGCCGTTAATTTTTCACGTTGACAGCTGGCCCCCATGGGAGTTTTTGGAGCTTGTTAGCTCTGATGACACCCGCTCTCAACATATAAAATGTCGACGACAGGCTTCGTGGGGGTTGTCGGAGCTTAGCAGCTCCAGCATCGTCCACCATCACCATGAGTTTTTTTTCTTATTCCTGCACATTAAAGATAAGAAAAGGAGTAAAATTTGTCCTCTTGTCTATAATTTGTTTACGTCTTACTGTTCTTATTTGAATTTTAGATCCAAAGGAATTCAACATGATAAAAATTATATTGATGCAATGTCTTTAGATCTAAATGCCTTCCAAACCCGCCCTACTGGGACCTACCAGGATATTGGTAGACTGGCATACTTAGGGTGCCTGACCAGTCTAAGTCGATAGCACACTCCAGACCCGTCATTGGCTTTGGTTTTCAGGTGAGTAGACCATCTAGCAATGCTAAGATCCGAAAGAAGGCCAACAATATAACTTATATACCACATGAATAATTCAGACTAACTTTCAAAACGAAATGCACAACTTCATTATAGACAATAAGGAAAAGATATAAAAGTAAGAAGCTTGTACAAAATTAATGCACGTGGATTCTGCTTTCACACGAAAATGTTTTCCATTATAGGTCTGAATTACAAGGGAGATGATGAGGACATCACTTATATGGATACAAACAACACTCCATTGAATATACAAGATGCAATCAATAGAGTTCATACACAACAATTACTTTCAGAGGTGAACTCGTTCTTATATATTTCCTTATATGTTTTTGAGCATAGATTGCTACTTAATGATTTATTTGTGATTAGGATCCATGGAGAGTTTCAAGGAGTACTTGGAGGGAGTATTAGGGACGTGGAAGACCAGAGAATTTGTTCAAAGAAGATGGAAACCGAACCAAACTCCAAATGGTATCCAACTCGGAGTCCAGGAGCACTACGCACTAAAACGGACGCCCAGGACGCATACGAACTCTGTTTTGGACGTTCTATATATGCACGGAAAGGGGAGAGGATAAAGTTTCCAATGGCACCGGTCCCATGTCAAAATTCCTCGGGGGACGACGGGAATCGTCGAAACAAAATCAAGTACAGAATCTGTCAGGGTGCTGCGCCACCGTATTGGGCCATTGGGCCTTGTATCAAGTCTAAGTCCATTATTTTCGTATCTTAGGGTTAGGTCATGACCCTAAAACCCCCTTGGACGTCTTCCCACCTATATATACTCCATGGTAGCCACCATGAGCAATTGGGTTTTGCTTAGATCAATAAAATCGCCGTTCTACGGTTTGTAAGACCCCAACTTCGCGATTTCCGATCGTGTCTTCTACGTTCTTGCTCGTGTTCTCGGTTGCACTTGCAGGGATTAGCCTTCTTGGCGAGGTCAAGCGTGTGCAGCACGGTTGATAACCAACGGAGCCGTGGTGTAGTGATTGCAGGGGTACTCGAACCGCTCGAGTGCCGCAGATCATCAACGTCGAGTTCTCCACATCAATCGACCTATCCATTACCTATCGGAAGATCGGGACCAATTTTCCAATCAATTGGTATCAGATTTCCAGGTTGCCCGTTAGTTAATTTATCTATCCATTACATTATTTTTGTTTTTCATGCCTAGAGTCCACAAAAAAGCCACAAAAAAACTTGCAGTTTAGTAGATCTGTTCATTACTTTGTCCAAACCACATTGAGCCTTTGCAACTTTGTTATTCAGTTTGGTTTGGTTGAGCTTGTGTCCGTGGTTGAGTCATATTGCTGGTTTAGAAGTGTTTTTAGTCTTAGTTTGAGTTTTGCATTGTGTTGATTCATCCTTTTGAATCACGTCATCACGTCCAGATTAGATTCATCTCTGTCCAGTTCAGTATTTTCATCATATCTGGCTCATACGGACTCGGATATTCATGTTCTTATACTTTCTGTAAAGCTTAAGAAGTTCTCTATAACTTTATTATTCATCATATTCCCATAAAATATAGTTATCAATGTCGAAATTGTATTAGATCCGAATCTGTTATTGATCTAAAAATTCTGAACAGTCTGTATTTCGGGGGCAGTATCTCCTATTGTTATTTTCCAAAATAGGTCTTCCATATATTGAAATTAAAGAGGAGAGATATATCTACAATCTTGATGTTCTAAGTTTTCCAATTTAGAGCCTATAAGTGTGCCTATTTGTCCTTGGAAGATTGAGCAGAAAATCTGCAACATACACACGAGATATCTTGGATTGATTTTTATTGTGTTCTTCCCTTGCAGCACATTCTGAAAAAAAAGGAAGAAAAAAGAAAAAGGCAAGTGCAAAACAAGAAACAAAAGCCACACAAAAAAAGAGGAAAAAAACAACAAAAAAAAACAGAAGTGCTTGCATTCTTTGTGTGATCTAGTTTTGTCTCATGTCTTGCTAGCTTGAACTACTAGGAACACATTTAGGCTAGCAACTTTGATAAATACTTTGGACACTTATTCAACTTTACTATCTGATTTCATTGTTGCTAATCCTTGCTACATAGAAAGTGCCATCCAAGCTACACCTTACTCTTGAGCAGAATCGATACACCTTTGCAATCATCCCACGCTTCATTGGTTTCTTCATACTGTCCACCGTTTGCCAACTGCAGTGTCGGTAAGAACACTTGTAAGAGCGTGGTAAGACGCTTGAGAGTGTGTGATTCCACTTCCACTTTGCCATTATCCTTTGTAGTTGATAGGGATAACATATTTTGTGTTGTCTTCTGTTTGCTACTAACAATGTCAGGTAAAAGCAAGAATCATGCATTATATGATGAGATGATGGACATGATGAAGATGATGATGGAGTTGCTCAGTAAAAATCAAACATCAAACAAGGATTCACATGACATTCAGACCATCTTTACAACACCTTCCACAAGAAGTAATTACATTCCCCCATCTCTTCCTTCTTATGATGGTTTTGGTTATGATGAATATATTACTTGGGAAATAGAGGTGGATAATATTTTTGGACAATGTCATATGTGTGAGAGGAGAAAGATTAGAAATGTTGCAAGTGCATTAGTAGATTGTGCATTAACTTCAGGGAACAATTTAAATGAATTAGAAAAACCTCGAACATGGAAAGAAACGAAAATTTTTATGTGAGAAACTTTTGCTAATGTATCTATGTGCAAAGAAGAAATTCAGCAATTTCAGAAGGAATTTCTTGTTGTACCTTCTTTTGTGGCTAACGTTTTGCAGGACACTGTAGAAAATAATATAGATGATACAAAAGAGAACGAGGCTTTCGACAACACTTGTGAAATTTTGGATGAATCAACTCATAATGCATTTGAATTTCTTGCTGAAAATGAGAGTAGTGTTTATGGACAATGCTATATAGTTAACCAAGGTATGACATTTTCAGATGTGCTGAATTTTGCTACCAATCATACTATCAATGAGCAGCAACAAGATGAACCTTTTCATAATACACCTTTACCATTAGTTGATTTTCCTACTGATTCTTATAATAAAAATGAGTTGTGTGCTGATAATTATATTATACCTATGCTAGAACAACCAAATGAATTTGATACTTTATCACTCACTTGTGCTGAAATTAAGCATTTGATCCCAACTACATGTGAAAGGGATGAGCTGAAATTGTTATCTTCTCTAAATACTTTGGGCTATATTGAATTTGACACTCTTTGTGATCTAGATATCGTAGAGAAGATAATATTTTCTCAATCTGAATTGCCTTTCTTAAGTAGAAATATTTTTCATGCTATAGGCAAATATGAACATAGTGGTATGTTTATGGTGCATAAAGTTTACATATGTTCAAATGAGGAAGCTCCTTTTGTGCTGCAACAACATGGTCAAGTAAATGAATGTACTAACGCTAATAATGTCTTGTCAAGTTTTTCTAGTATATTTTCCTTGCATCAGAGACAACAAAAGCATTATTCATTGTGGTTGTGCATTATGGACAGCACTTACTCTACCTCCAATGCAAGCCTCTTTGCTGGACATACGAGCAAGCCGAGGACGGCTTGTCATAAAGAAGGGGAGAATGATGAGATCATGCACATTATTATTGCACCTACAAACATGACACAATATTTATTTGTTTGGGATCCTGGCTCAAGTGAATGTGCACTCTTATTTGATGGACAAGATCAAGATGGCGCACTATGTCGTCCACCACCTTGGCCTCCTCCCTTCATGCATACAAGAAGATTTGATGGCGTTGCACACTTGGACCAACACATGAGAGGAGACGAACTTGAGTCGAGGACGACTCCAATTCAAGAAGGGGAGGATGATGAGGACATAACTTATATAGATACAAACAACATTCCATTGAATATACAAGATGCAATCAATAGAGTTCATACACAACAATTACTTTCAGAGGTGAACTCGTTCTCATATATTTCCTTATATGTTTTTGAGCATAGATTGCTACTTAATGATTTATTTGTGATTAGGATCCTCGGAGAGGTTCAAGGAGTACTTGGAGGGAGTATTAGGGACGTGGAAGACCAGAGAATTCGTTCAAAGAAGATGGAAACCGAACCAAACTCCAAATCGTATCCAACTCGGAGTCCAGGAGCAGTACGCACTAAAATGGACGCCCAGCATGCATCCGAACTCCGTTTTGGACGTTCTACATATGCACGGAAAGGGGAGAGGATAACATTTCCAATGGCGCCGGTCCCATGTCAAAATTACTCCGGAGACGATGGGAATCGTCGAAACAAAATCAAGTACAGAATCTGTCAGGGTGCTGCGCCACCGTATTGGGCCATTGGGCCTTGTATCAAGTCTAAGTCCATTATTTTCGTGTCTTAGGGTTAGGTCACGACCTTAAAACCCCCTTGGACGTCTTCCCACCTATATATACTCCATGGTAGCCGCCATGAACAATTGGGTTTTGCTTAGATCAATAAAATCGCCGTTCTACGGTTTGTGAGACCCCAACTTCGTGATTTCCGATCGTGTCTTCTATGTTCTTGCTCGTGTTCTCGGTTGCACTTGCAGGGATTAGCCTTCTTGGCGAGGTCAAGTGTGTGCAGCACGGTTGATAACCAACGGAGCCGTGGTGTAGTGATTGTAGGGGTACTCGAACCGCTCGAGTGCCGCAGATCATCAACGTCGAGTTCTCCACCCCAATCGACATACCTTTCGGAAGATCGGGCCTAAACTTACTCATCAGGAGACAAGGACACACTTAGAGTACGAAACCAAGCTAAGTGTTTTATTCATCTTGTTCTAACCCATGGTAGGTAATCTACACTTAATGTACAATGACTAAGTTAATTGTGCTTTTTGTCTAGGACCTAACCGACTCTGTCCATAGACTCTATAATTTACATTATATGTAAATACAGACTCACCTCCGTGAAACTAAGCATAAAACTAATGGAGGTGCTCGATATTCTATAGATCGGGAAGTGGGGTCCCATCCTCTGTTGCCAAGCAAATGCATCCGGGGCGGGAAACTTTGATAACTCGAAAGGGACCTTACTAGCCTGGGGAGAGTTTGTTCATCCCTTCTCGAGTTAGTATTCTCCGCAGTACCAGATAGCCTTCTTTAAGCTGCCGGTTGCACACGAACCTTTGATGATAGCGTTGGAGCGCCTGGAGGTATCGTTCGCTCTGAACAACTGCTTGGCACCTTCCCTCATCGACGAGGTCTAGGTCTTCACAACTTCGTCGAAGGTTCGGACCCGGAGTGTCCCTATGGTGATCTCTGGAGGAAGAACTGCTTCAGATCCGTACACCAAGAAGAAGGGTGTCTCTCCAGTTGATCGGTTAGGTGTTGTCCTGCTCGCCCACAGTGCAGACAGAAGCTCCTCTATCCAGTTGGCTCCATGTTTCTTCAGCCGCTCATATGTGCGCGTCTTGAGTCCTTTTAGTATCTCTGCGTCTGCTCTCTTAGCTTGGCCATTACTTGCCGGGTGAGCTACTAATGCGTATCTGACTTGTATGTCGAGATCTTTGTAACACTCTTGGAATGTTGCACTTGTGAATTTGTTTCCGTTATCAGTTATGACTCTGTTCGAAACTCCAAATCTGCAGAATATGGACTTCAAGAACTTGATAGCAGATTGCTTGTTAATTGTCACAACTAGAGTAGCTTGTGGCTACTTAGTGAACTTGTCGATGGCAACGTATATGAACCTGTAACCTCCGACGGCTTTTGGGAAATGTCCCAAAATGTCCATCCCTGACACAACGAATGGCCATGTAGGAGATATCATTTGCAACGACTGAGCTGGTGTGTGAATTTCTCTCGCATGGAACTGGCATGCTTCACACTTCTTTACTAGCTCAACTGCATCCTGGAGTGTTGTAGGCCAGTAAAAGCTATGCCGGAAGGCTTTACCAACCAACGTGCAGGAAGACGCGTGGTTCCCGCACTCGCCTCCATGGATTTCCATGAGAAGATTGCGACCTTCTTCCCGGGTAATGCACCACATTAGAACACCGTTGGCATCACGTCGGTAGATATCCCCTTCTACCAACGTGTATCTTTTAGCCAATCTGACAATTCGGTCAGCGGAAGCACCATCTTTAGGAAGGATATTTTCTTTCAAGTAGCTCCGGATCTCTGAGATCCATGCATCAGAGCTGACTTGAGCTTCTAGATCTTGCATGCTGGGTTGCTCGGAGCTTCCTATAGCACCTACAATCCTTGGTGGGCCATGGTAACAGGGCCACTGGGACCGCTAGTTTCTGGGTGCTGGTCTTGCCCGCATCACTAAGTTCGGCATGCTGAGTGGCACGCCTGACAATCTCCTCACAAAAACTTTGTTGGGAGATTGAGCTCCGGCTGAAGCTTTCATCGAGAGTTCATCCGCTTCAGTGTTGTTGAGACGCTGGACATGGCAGAGGTATAGGACATGGAAATCCTTCTACAGCTTCTGGACTTCAAGGAGGTCAGCGGCGATTTGAGGGTTGTTGCAACTGCATTCACCTTTGACTTGCTTGATGATCTTCACCAGCAACTGCTTGACGCCATATGATAGTGCCACCTTGAGTCCGTAGATGAGAGCTTCATACTCCGCCATGTTGTTGGTTGCCTTGAAGTCAAGGTGTACCATGTAATTGAACTTCTCCCCAGTCGGAGCGAGGAGAAGGATTCCAGCTCTGCCCCCTGCTTCTGCACAGAGCCATCAAAGTATAGAGTCTAGTGAGGCTTAGTGAAGACCGGGACCTTTGGTTTCGGCTTTTGCTCACGGTGGCCCCCTGGATTTGATGAAGAAGGGGTCCACTCCACAACAAATTCAACCAATGCCTGACTCTTGATAGCATGTCGAGGCAAAAATTTGAGATCAAATTCTGCCAGCTCCACTGCCCACTTTGCAATATTTCCGGTAGAGTTGGGGTTATGCAATATAGCACACCGTGGATAAGAAGTTGCCATTGATATTTTGTGGGCTTGGAAGTAGTGACGAAGCTTTCTTGAGGTAATAAGAACTGCATAGAGCAGTTAATGCACCTCAATGTACCGAGTCTTGGCATCATGCAGTATATCGCTAATGAAGTACACTGGCCGCTAGACGGTCCGGACCTTCCCGAAAGGGCCCATAGCTTCTTCTTCATTAACCCAGACCATCTCGGAGGGGTTTGGACCTTCTTCTTGAGCTTCCCGGACCCTCTTGGAGGGGTCCATATCTTCTTCTTGGTCAGCCGTGAGAACTCCCTCGGATGAGAGAGGTTGATCCTCGGGCAACTTGCCTTTAGGATTCGCGCCTGGGGTTCGGATCCAGACTCGCCTTTAGGTAGCTCCGGACCCTCCCGGAGGGATCTGGACTCCTGAACTGAAGATGGCTCTGGTCTCTCCATGACCAGTACCATGCTGACAACCTCCATAGTTGCCGAAATGTAAAGCAGAAGAGGCTCACCAGGACGAGGAGCTACAAGATTGGTATTGTGGTGAGGAGCTGCTTGAGCTCCTAGAACGCCTTTTCTGCTTCCTCGGACCAATGGAATGGCCCGAATTTCCTCTATAGCTTGAAGAAGGGAAGCGCCCACTCTGCCAGTCTTGAGATGAACCGGCTGAGTGCAGCTAGACATCAAGTTAGCTTCCAAACATCCTTGACGCGGGCTGGGTCCGCATCTCTTCAATAGCCTTGATCTTCACCGGATTTGCCTCAATTTTTTAGTGAGTCACCAGGAATCCAAGAAGCTTCCCGGAGCTAACCCCAAAGACACATTTGTACGGGTTTAGCTTGGTGCGCACTATGCGCAGCTTATCGAAGACGGCTTGCAGGTTGTCAAGGAGTGATTCCTTGTTCTTCACCTTCACGACGATGTCATCAATGTAGACTTCCACCAAGTCCATAATGAGCTCTCCAAATGTTTTGTGCATGGCTCACACAAAAGATGAAGCAGCGTTTTTGAGATCGAAAGACATAGCAGTATAATAATACAATCCATCTACTGTTATGAAGGCAGTATGCTCTTCATCCTCTCTAGACATTTGAATCTGATGATATCTAGAATATGCATATAGGAAACACAATAGTTCACACCCGGAGGTGGAATCCCTTATATGGTCTATTCTAGGTAGTGGAAATGGGTCTTTAGGGCATGCCTTATTCAAGGTGGTGTAGTTGATGCACATCCAAAGTTTCCCGCCAGCCTTTGGTACAACAACTGGGTTTGCCAGCCACCATGGATGGTAGTCCTCCCGAATGAAACTAGCTTCAAGCAGCTTCTTGATCTCTTGTCTGATGAAATTTTGCCTATTGATTAATTGCTTCTGGGGTTTCTGATGTACTGGCTGTGCGTCAAGATATATCTTCAGGCTGTGCTCAATCACCTCCCTAGGGATCCAAGGCATCTGTGATGGTTGTCATGCAAACACGTTGACATTCGCCTGGAGGAAAGCGATGAGCACGAGTTCCTATTTGTTGTCCAGACCTCTCGATATACATGTGGTCTGGGCAGCATCGGAACCGATTTGGACCACTTGGTTGCACGTGTGGTGCAGAGGTTGAGCCTCGTTGACGAGAGCTCAGAGGTTGAGCAGCTTGCTCCTTGCCGGATCCTTCCTCCTGCTCTGTTGCAAGCGCGTGGAGTTCTTTCAGCGCGGTGACTTCCGCAATGCGATCCACGCGGATCCAAAGGACGCCCGAAGGAGTCGGCATCTTCAACACCAAGTAGCCATAGTGAGGTACGGCCATAAACCTATACAGGGCTGGTCTGCTGTTGGCAGCTGTTATATACCAATTTCACCCGTCAATATAACTCAATTATGTGAAGGAAATACCATTTCCTGCACACATCACCTTTTTATTTAACCTATTTCCACTTGTACTTGGAGAAATTGGTGCATGCAGGTACTTTACACGGAATTGAAGTGAAATAAGGGGACATATCCTATAAAATATCATCCTAGCAATCAAGCGTCAACACGTGGCACCACATGGATCAAATGGCCCACAAACAGAAGTATCCGAGGCCATCCAACGGTGCAGCACCCATATCATGGAATGGGACCCACCTGTTAGTCACCTGGAGGAAGAACTGGCCATTTGGAGCCAGGACAAGGTCGGTCGACCCCCTAGTCGGCCGACTAGGTCCTAGACTCAAACATGGTCAAACGCCACATGTTGGCTCCTCCCGGCTTAAAGAAGTCAGTGGTGACTGATTCACGTGCTTTTGGTGGTGGGAACCGACCCTTCTCCAAGCTATAAATAGGACCCCTTACCCCTCACTTCAACATAAACCACTTGAGCATCATTCTATTATATACACTAGTTCTCTTAGTCCTTAGTGGAGTTAGGCTATAGAGAGGAGAGCCTCTAGTCCCAAGTCCATGTTGGGAAAGGTATGGCTCATGTATTTTTTCTTATATTTGTGATTTTATGCATAATAAAGATATTATCTTTAGTCTTCTTTTATTCATATACTTGGATGAAGTGTTTCTCGTTTGATTTTGGATTCCATGTATGTGGTAGGAGTAGTCTTTATGATTATGCCTATCACTCTTAATCTATCATCATAAACACTACAAACCCCCACTATAGTCTAATTAGTTATGATATGATCATGTTAATATGAATCACTTGTGCTATGTATCAACATTGGTTCAATGATGATTTAGTTCATTGACTTAGGATGGCTTGTGCTCGGGCTCTTAAGGTAATTACTTAATATGCTAGCATGGTGCTAGGATAGAAAGTAGCGTTGAATGTCTCATAGACCGACAGATTAAAGAGGTAGGCAGTAGGGGGTGACAACCCTATCTGTCCTTTCTAATCCTCCACGTTCGGCTATGCCACAAGCTCTTGGTAGAAGTTGCCTAGTGCTGCTATGGGTAAACCCATGCCCGATGTGTTGAACAACTTAGCATAAGTATTCACCATTGACATGCTCATTAGTATATAACCTAGGCTATGCATATGTATATTAGAAGCATTGTAGGAGCAACTCCTCAACTCTTAGTCTAACCTCCATTAGGACCCATCTACCCCCTAGAATAGATTGCTTAGGTGTGTGTCACACCACCCATATATTATTAACTTACCCCTATTGATAAGGAGGTTTAGGCCCAATCTTTCGAAAGGTAATGGATAAGTCGATTCATGGAGATGTCGACGTTGATGATCCGAGACTCCCGGGTAGAACATGAAAAACCCTTGCAATCACTACACCACCGCTCCATTGGTTATAAACCGTGCTGCACACAATTGACCTCGCCAAGAAGGCTAATCCATGCAGGTGCAACCGAGAACACAAGCAAGAACATAGAAGACACGATCTGAAATCGTGAAGGTGGGATTTCACAAACCGTAGAATGACGATATTATTAATCTAAGCAAAACCCAATTTTTCATGATAGCTACTTGAAGTATATATACGTGGGAGGACGTCCAAGTCGTGACCTAACCCTGAGACACAAAAAGAAGGGATGTAGACTTGATACAAGGCCCAATGGCGCAATACGGTGGCGAAACACCGAACAGAAATCTGGACTCAACTTGTTTCGACGATTCCTGATGACTCTTGTGGAATTTTGACGTGGGACCAGAGCCATTGGAAATTTTATCTTCTTCTCTTTCCGTGCATATGTAGAACGTCAAAAACGGAGTCCGCATGCATCCTGGGCGTCTATTTTAAAGTGGAATGCTTCTGGACTCCTAGTTGAACTCGAGTCCGAGTTGTAAACTGGTTCCATCAACTTCTGGACGTCCCAGCCGGTTCTCCACGTCCCCAAGGCCTTCTCTCCTCACTTGTTGATCTCCTCCATGGTTCCTAATAAAATTAAATCATTACATAGCAATCCATTCTGAAATTCACATGGGTAGGCATTTAGGAAAGAGTTCACCTGTTGATTTAGTAGCCGCACTCGTGCTCTTGTGATTGGTCCTTGTAGTTCAACATGTGTATCCACTGTTGATGTCCTCATCACCTATCTTGATAATTTGTTAGTATGCCATAGCTTGATCACTATAAGAGTAGTGTTTACTTTACTCCATTGCCTTCCTTTGGGATAAATACGATACCCTTGGTAATACTCTTGGGTGAAATGCTACACAACAGTTTCTGTGTGCTTGCAGACCTCATCTCTTTCTAGAGATGATCCGTAGTGTTAGTAGCCTTCAACAAGCATTTTTGGCGCCGTTGTCGGGAAAGGCAAAAGAAGTGAAGGATATCTATCACTTGTGATTAAGCTATAGGTACTAATAGTTATTACACATGATTATCCTTGTTTGTTTTCTCCTTTTGTAGTGAAAATAGGGTAGTGTTGGCTAACCCATTTCATGGGATGGCCAACAAGGACGCTAGTGCTCAACTGCAAGATGATTCATGGCGTACCTCAGCAAATATTCGCTAGGCAACACCATTGCCTCTTGCAGAAGAATTTCAGCTTCCAGTAGGAGCCAAAAACATCCATTCCCAAGCTTGATGGAGGATCCAAGAGTTCTTCTTGGTTTGCCTCCACCATAGGTTGGATGGTTGGCTCCTCACCCAACATTCATGTCATGGGTTGGTCCTATTCTCGTTCATCATGGATGAGAATATGGTCTCTACTCAAGGGGTGGATTGAAGAATGCTCTAGTTCCCTTAGCTTGTCATTCACACCACTTAGCAAGGTGGACATGCTGGCTATGGAACTACACCTCCCACTAAAGTATCATGAAGACCAAGCCAATGGAGGAGTATTTGGATGATCCAAGCCATTGATATTCACATGATTTTGTGAAAATCCATGTCACCATGGGCCACTTTGGGAATCATTTCCCTAAATACCAATGAGCATTATTCCTTCCAAACACAACTCCAATGGCTATCACCTACAAGGAGGTCAAGGGTGAATCAACATCACCCTTGTAATCAAGGAGGCTATGCGGATTTCAAGGGATTTAAGTTTAACTAGCCTACCTTGAAGTATCTTGTCCATGGCCAAACAAGAAATCAAGACAACATTTACATGAAGTTCTTGGCCAAGGACAAGAAACATAAAGAACATTCAAGATCCAAGATATCCCACAATCACTTGTTGGGATTCCTACCATTCGACCAAGCCCATGCAACCAAGGGCAAGTGACATTGTGGATGAAGTGTTTCTTGTTTGATTGTGGAGACCACATGTCATGATGCCCAAGGAAGCTTTTGATCCATGATCAGTATGGGTTGACCTTAAGAAATATCAAGAAGGTCGAATTGGAACCCTTAAGGAAGGACAAGCCTCACCATGCTCTTAAAAGAATATCTTCAATGAGGAAAAGCCGTCACTACCTCAACAAGTCTTCATCAAGATGACGAAGAGGCTAGGGCCATCATGTGGCCCACATGTCCAACTGACATGCCAAAGGAGATCTGGAATGTCAATCAAGGGAAGTTGTCCACATCTTCAACTCCGGGATTGGACAACAAATCATCGCACCAAACAGGATGGAGGTAAGTCCTACTCATCGGACTTTAAAAATTTGTTGAGTCCTTGCCAATGGGTTAATTGGTAGTTATCTCACATTTGTTTTCCCCATTCCATATTGAATTTCCCATCAAATCTTGCATTTGTAGTTAGCATGTTTGAATTTCCACACTTGCATGTTGGAGAGTAAAATTTCCAACCAACATAAACTAAAATTTTGAATTAGGAAATAAATTTATTTGGGTATGAACCTTGGGTGTAACCACTTGGATTCATGTTCCTAATTCAAACCAAAAATACTTCTATTAAATATTCATTGCATTTGCAAGTTGTTTCAAGTTGTGCAAAATAGTTTGACAAAGGGTGCAACATGCTTTTGAGCTAACGTAACCCGTTTCCGAGTTGTTTTGTTTGTTCTTGATTTTAGTGCAGCCAAGAAAAAATTTGAAAACATGTTGGAAGGCCCCATCAAGCGCATATCCCTCCATCGATCTCATTTTGAGTTCATGGTGGAGGAATGCTTAAGATGGTGGCCCAATGGAGTAGCAAGATGAAGCCCATTCAACTTCAACCTCAACTTGACATTGAACATGAAGGCTTCACCAAAATTCATGGTTGTGAGTTCCTCACACAACGACCTTCAACCAAGACTGCTCTTCAATTGAGGTACAGGTTTAAATTATATTGTCATTTGAATTTGTCGGTACCCTCCGTACCGGATACCCCTTGGGATTGCAAAGATCACAAGGAAACTCCATATACCAGATTTGAAGACCTTCGAAGGCCCCATATGCCAGGCGTAGCCAGACCTGCTATACCGACATGGTTAGTCCCGGGGCCGCCACGTGTATCACAAGACCGGAGCTATCACCCACACCTGGGAAGCTCCGGTCAGAATACCAATATGGCACCCCCGAACCTAACCCCAGACAGAGGGAAGCTCCGGTACTGACACATGTCCAACAGCACCGGACCTACCCGTCCACGACGGTGAGCTCCGGAGCTGCCACGTGGCAACCGCCGGACCTTCAACTTCAACTATCAGGCCGGAGGACCCCCAACGGCTCCGGACCTTCAAGGATCAATCAAAGACTTCAAGACCCGATTAAGTGTCATTAATGCCATATTAATGACACACGATCGGATGGCCCTTAATACTGGTAATGGCACTATTAAGGCCCGTTACCAGGCTAGGTAATTAACCCCATTTATTGTGTATCAAGCGTGTGTAACCACCGGGGCCACCTGTTGGGACAGGCTGATGTTGTAACGGCCAGTCCTTGTACTATAAAAGGACTGGTCGACGATACACAAGGGACGGTTCCAGACCACCGCTGAACACTCTGAGCTAGACGAGCTTCTTCTTCTGGAGCTTCTTCTAGACTCCCGAGCTTAATACATCACCAACACACCCCGTGGAGTAGGGTATTACGCTCAGGCGGCTCGAACCACGTAAATCCCGGTGTACATGTGTCTTTCACCTTCTTGAATCTCTGCGCGCCCATTACCGAACTACAACTCCTCGATCTACCAAAAGTAGTGTCGGGATATCTGCCGGTTCCAAACATCGACAGTTGGCGTGCCAGGTAGGGGCGCCCGAGATTTCGAGTATGGTGAACTCAGCTGCTGGATCATCCAACAGCAACCCTGCTGTTCAACCTGTTGGAGGCAATCCCTCCAACATGCAGCAACCAGCAGGTGCTGTGGCTCCAGTAGGAGTCATGCCTTCACCACCACCGCCTGCACTAGCACGTCAAGCTGAGCAACGTGACGGTGCATTGGCGTCAGTCACTGCATCAGCAAACAACAACAACCCTGAACACGCGCTTCATGCAGCACATGCTCTCCTCCAACGTCCACCACCTCCAGGTGCATCCCAGGGTGCAATGGAGCAGTGGAGAGCTGATGTGGAACATCTGGTTGCAGCAGCAGCCGACCGCATCAACAATCAAGGTCCTCCTCCTTCGGGGCAGGCCCCATCGCAGCATCGGACTGTGTCTGGCAGACTTGGTCCGCATGCTTCCCAAAATAGGAGGCGTGCTGTGTCACATCAAGTTACGTCGCTACCCTATGGGGCGCGACATACTCATACGGTAACCAGGATGTCAACTCATGACCTCCGGGCGGAGCTTGATCGCCGTTACCGTCAACAGGATGGTCGTGTACATATCGAGTGCGCTCGTGAAAGGCGAGAAGCTCGAGACAGCCCTGCTCCCGAGGGAGTAGGAGGAGGATGTTCTACACTGGCCATGCACCTACGCATGGTCAGATGGCCACAAAAGTTCTGGCCACACCTGCCGGAGAAGTTTGACGGGACTGTTAACCCCGCCGGGTTTCTCCAAATTTACACCACCGCAATCCTTGCAGCCGGAGGTAACGAGGCTGTAATGGCCAACTACTTCCCAGTAGCTTTGACTGGGACCGCCAGGTCCTGGTTCATGAGTCTTCCTCACAACTCTATCAATAGTTGGGAGGTATTGTGCCAACAGTTCACCGCCAATTTCGGGAGTTCATACACCCGACCAGGCACCGAACAGGACCTTTTGCAGTGGTGCAAAAGGGGGGAGAATCCCTGCGCTCATTCATCCAGAGGTTCTCCCAGGTACGAAACACCATTCCTTCTATCTCTAGCGCTTCTGTCATCGTGGCATTTAGACAGGTCGTGCGAGATAAGAAGATGCTGCAGAAGCTGGCGGTCAAGGAGATCACCAGCGTCACAGAGCTCTTTAGCTTGGCAGACAAGTGTGCCAAAGCTATGGAGGGCCGTGAGATACACTCCAAACCACCTCCGGAGGATGGCAAAAAAATCCTCCAAAGGCAAAGCCACTACCCCCGGGAGTGGCAAAAATAAGAAAAAGTCTAACGGCAAAAAGAAGCCGTCGGCCGGCACATCCACCGCTGCAGCTGCTGCAGCTCCGGGTGGCCGGGGGCCACGCCCTAAGAAATGACCCCGACCGTCCCCTGAAAATGGTGGAAACTCCAAAATGTGGTTTCCTATCCACAAGTCGAACGACCACAACTTGGAGGACTGTCGGGAGGTCCAAAACCTTGCTGAGCGCTACCACAAGCGCTGGGAAGAAGTTCCTTTCCGTCAGAGGGAAGGAAAGCAGAAAGTCGACGAAGCTCCGGCTGAAGAGGAGTTGAGCTTCCAAGACCCTAAAAAGGTCCTGAAGGTTGTGTACACCTCCGTCGACGATGACTCTGACGTCTCCTACAATGAGCGTCAAAAGACCATGAACACCATCTTTGGTGGTTCATGGGACATCACCTCCCGCCGTATCCTCAAGACCATGCGGCGAGACATGGCCTTAGTAGCTCCTACAGCCAGGGCGGAACCTCATCGGAAGTGGATGGACACTGCTATCACTTTTGATGCTTCCGACTGCCCTCGGAACATGATCGGAGCTGGCCAGCTACCTCTGATGGTATCACCTACCATCAACAACATTCAACTCCACCATGTAATGGTGGACGGAGTTCGTGGCTGAACATCATAAGCTTCGAGGATTTTGTCAAGCTTCAGCTCCGACCTTCGGACCTTCAACCTTCCTGACCTTTCTACGGAGTAGGTCCGAGGGCCATAACACCGCTCGGTGCCACTACTCTCCCTGTGACCTTCGGGACTCGGGAGAATTATCGCACTAAGAAGTTGATCATTGACGTCGCTCAGATCAACTTGCCCTTCAACGCCATTCTGGGCAGGCCTGCCTTGTACAAATTCATGGCTGCTGCTCATTATGGCTACCTGGTGTTGAAGATGCCAACACCAGTTGGCGTTCTCTGGATCCGCAGAGACTGTACTGCCGGAGTGACTACTCTGGAGGAACTCCATGCGCATGCTACAGCACAGGAGGAAGAATCCAGGCAGGAGCAAGCTCCAAAGCCCCCGAGCATTCGTCAGCGAGGATCAACCTCTGCGCCTTGTGTACAACCAAGCGGCGACGCCGACATCCCCGTCAAAGTAGTCCAAATCGGTTCCGATGCTGCTCAGACCACTCGTATATTGGGAGGTCTGAATGACAAATAAGAACTCGCGCTCATCACTTTCCTCCGGGCTAACGTCGATGTGTTTGCCTGGCAACCGTCACAAATGCCTGGGATCCCTAGGGAAGTGATCGAGCATAATTTGAAGATCTATCCCGACGCTTGGCCCGTACATCAGAAGCCTCAGAAGCAATCCGTAGAGCGACAAAACTTCATATGACAAGAAGTGAAGAAGTTACTCGAAGCTGGATTCATACGAGAAGTCTTCCATCCAAAATGGCTGGCAAACCCAGTCGTTGTACCCAAGGCCGGCGGGAAGCTTCGGATGTGTATCGACTACACAACACTAAATAAGGCATGCCCAAAAGATCCATTCCCACTACCTAGAATAGATCAGATAGTGGATTCCACCCCCGGGTGTGAATTACTGTGTTTCCTAGACGCATATTCTGGGTACCATCAAATCAGAATGTATAGGGAAGATGAAGAACATACTTCTTTTATCACAGTAGATGGATTGTACTGTTATACAGCCATGCCATTTGGTCTCATGAATGCAGCTTCAACATTTGTACGAGCTATGTACAAAACCTTTGGAGAGCTCATCAGAGACGTATTGGAAGTATATGTTGACGACATCGTAGTCAAGATCAAGGACAAGGAGTCACTCCTTGACACCTTGCAAGCTATCTTCGACAAGCTGCGGGTCACCCGCACGAAGCTAAACCCAAACAAGTGTGTATTCAGGGTTAGCTCTGGAAAGCTTCTCGGTTTCCTGGTAAACCACCGGGGCATAGAGGCAAATCAGGCAAAGATTAAGGCTATAGAGGAGATGCGGCCACCAGCCCACAGCAAAGATGTCTAGCCATCCTCAGCCGGTTCATCTCAAGACTGGCGGAATGGGCGCTACCCTTCTTCAAGCTATTGAGGAAGTCTGGACCATTTCAATGGTCTGAAGAAGAAGAAAAGGCGTTCCAAGAGCTAAAGCAGCTCCTCACCACTCTACCAACCCTGGTAGCTCCGAACCCTGGTGAGCCCTTACTGCTTTACATTTCAGCAACCGACGAGGTTGTCAGATGGTCCTGGTCGCGGAGAGACCAGAACCATCAGAAGCTTAGGAATCCAGACCCCTCCGGGAGGGTCTGGAGGTTCCTGAAGGAGAGTCTGGGTCCCAGCCCCCAGACTTGGATCAACAGGTAGTTATCCCAGAAGACTTGGACCCTTCCGGAAGGATCCGGGTCACTCCAACAAAAGCTTCGGGTTCCTCTAGCAGGAACCCGGAGGTCCCCAAAGCAGGTCTGGACCCCTCCGGGAGGGTCCAGGTCGATATGAAGGAACCTCCGAGCCCCTCCGGGAGGGTCCAGACAGTCCAACGCCCAGTGTACTTCATCAGCGAAGTACTACATGATTCCAAGACTCGATATCTAGAGGTGCACAAGCTGCTCTATGCAGTTCTCATCGCCTCCAGGAAGCTTTGCCACTACTTCCAAGCTCACAAGATATCAGTGGTGACCTCTTACCCACTGTGTGCGATCTTGCATAGTCCCAACTCTACTGGGAACATTGCAAAGTGGGCAGCAGAATTGGCCGAATTCGATCTTGAATTCGTCCCAAGGCAAGCGATCAAGAGTCAAGCATTGGCAGATTTTGTGGAGGAATGGACCCCCTCTCCATCAAACCCTGGGGGCCCTAGTGAGCAGAAGACGAAACTTAAGGCTCCGGTCTTCACCGAACCTCATTGGACCCTCTACTTCGACGGATCCATGCAAAAGCAGGGGCCCGGAGCTGGAGTCCTTCTCCTCGCTCCAACCGGGGAGAAGTTAAAATACATGGTCCACCATGACTTCAAGGCGACCAACAACATGGCGGAGTATGAAGCACTCATTTATGGATTAAAGGTGGCACTATCATACGGTGTCAAGCAGATGTTGGTCAAGGGAGATTCGCAGCTCATCATTAAACAGGTGAAGGGTGAATGCTCCTGTAACAATCCTCAATTAGCTGCTTATCTCCTTGAAGTCCAGAGGCTTCAGAAGGACTTCGAAGTCCTGGATCTCCATCATGTTCAGCGTGTCCATAACGCTGAAGCTGACAAACTCTCAACAAAAGCGTCAACCGCAGCTCCGAATCCTGACGGAACCTTCATCTGGAGGTTGTCAAAACCCATAGCTCAGCCTGCCAAACTGAGTGAAGGGGGCGAGACCAGCATCCTGAAGCTGGCGGTCCCGATGGCCCTATTACCATGGCAGCCATCGAGGGTCGTAGGTGCTGCAGGAAGCTCCAAGCAACCCAGCACGCAAGACTCAAATGCTCAAGCAAGCTCCGATGCACGGATCTCGGAGATCCGGAGCTACTTGAAAGACAATATCCTTCCTGACAATGATGTATCCGCTGACTGGATAGTCAAATTTGCTAAAAGATACACGTTGGTAGAAGGGGATCTCTACCGGCGCGGTGCCAACGACGTCCTAATGCGGTGCATCACAAGGGAAGAAGGCTGCGAGCTCCTTGCAGAAATCCATGGAGGCAAGTGTGGGAACCACGCGTCTTCCCGCATGCTGGTCGGTAAAGCCTTCCGGCATGGCTTCTACTGGCCTACAGCGCTCCAGGATGCAACTGAGCTGGTGAAGAAATGCAAAGCATGCCAGTTCTATGCAAAGCAAATTCATACACCGGCTCAGCCTCTACAAATGATACCTCCTACATGGCCTTTCGCCGTGTGGGGGATGGACATCTTGGGACCTTTCCCAAGAGCCGTCGGAGGTTACATGTTCCTGTATGTCAACATCGACAAGTTTACCAAATGGCCGAAAGCAACTCCAGTTGTGACAATAAACAAGCAATCAGCTATCAATTTCTTGTAGTCTATAGTATGCAGATTTGGAGTCCCGAACAAAATCATAACAGATAATGGGACCCAATTCACAAGCTCTGCTTTCCAAGGATACTGCGAAGACCTCGACATCCAAGTCAGCTATGCCTCTGTAGCTCATACGGCAAGCAATGGCCAAGCCGAGAGGGCAAATGCAGAAATCCTGAAAGGACTCAAGACGCGCACATATGAGCACCTGAAAAAGCATGGAGCCAACTGGATTGAAGAGCTTCCGCCCACTTTATGGGCCAACAGGACTACTCCAAACCGGTCAAATGGAGAGACACCCTTCTTCCTGGTGTACGGAGCTGAAGCAGTCCTTCCTCCGGAAATCACCTTGGGGTCGCTCCGGGTCCAGACCTCCGACGAAGCCATGCAGGACCAGCTCCGACGTGAAGACCTTGACCTCCTTGAAGAGGGAAGGTGCCGAGCAGCTGTTTGGAATGCCCGATACCGCCAAGCTCTTCGGCGCTATCACCAACGGCATGTTCACAGCCGGCAGCTCGAGGAAGGCGATCTGGTGCTACGGAGAATACAATACAGAGAAGGGTTAAACAAACTCTCCCCCAGCTGGGAGGGACCCTTCTGAGTGATCAAAGTATCTCGTCCCGGATGCGTTCGCTTGGCAATCAAGGATGGGACACCTCTCCCAAATCCTTCGAACATTGAGCACCTCCATAAGTTCTACGCTTAGTATCACGGAGGTGAGTCTGTAATTACATATGGCGTATGTTATAGAGTCATTGTACAGAGTCGGGTAGCTCCTTCGGGAGGGCAGCCGAACCTACCCTGTTAGGTCCGCAACGCCCATGCAACACTTGTCACAGTCTCAGAACTAAAAGTGTAGCTAGGTACCTTGGGTCAAATGAGAAACGAAACACACTTAGCCTGGTTCCGTACCCTAAGAGTGTACTTGTTTCCCCTGTACCCCGGACCTATAATGAAAGACATCATTGTGTGAAAACAGACTCCACGTGCATTTACTTTGTACAGGCTCAATATTTTTTATTTTTCTCTTTCTTGTCTATAACAAAGTAGTGCAATTCTTAAGAAACTTTAGCTCGACCAGTTCATGTACAATTCAAGTTGCATTGTCTGTCCTTCCGGGTTCAAACATTGTTGATGGCCTACTTGTGTGAATGCCGCCAAGCCAATCTAGGGCCGGAGTGTGCTATCGACTTAGCCTGGTCCTGCACCCTAAGTACGCCACTCTACCTACACCCCGGCAGGCCGAAGTAAGGCAAGTCCAGAAACAGTCAGACTCGAAGGGAGCAAGACGGTGCTCTAGATTGTATTTAGGATTGTGCTCGACCTAAAAATTTCTCGAGAACAGTAAGCCGCAATGAAGTTGTAGATAGGAAAATTTTTTTACTATTTTTCTTGACTTCAGTGTGCAAGAAAAATAAATAAGCTATGACACCCTCTAGGTGGTTTGTGGTCAATGTTCAAACATTGACATCGAGCATCTCTGGAGCTACTCAGTTCTGGTAAAGCGAGTCGTCAACGTAAAGATGGTGGAAAGACTCTAAAGTGGAGTCTAATGTTAACACAAAACGTGTTGATGGAGGTCACTACCGTAGCTGCCATAGCTCCGACACCCCGAAGGACTAACCATCGATGCTCCAGAGCTACTAAGCTCCGGCGATGGTCAATGCTGGAGCCACCAAGCTCCAACAGCCTCAGGGGGCCTACACTATCGAAGACTTCAGACTTACATTCTACAAGTTCAAAGCACGCAAGTCTTCAACAACTATTACATCCTCTTGGTACATGTTCACAATCAAATTGTGTACATCTACCAGGGGGCCAAGCGAGACAAAGGTGTTGAAGACAAAAATGAAAAAAAATGAAATTTAAATTCACCAAAATTTGGATTTCATTCATTTGGAGACAAGAGATTACAAAATTGGAGAAGAAGAAGAGAGAGTACGAGCGGGAGATACAGGGAGACGATCCTAGACCCTATGGAAGAACTGGGCAACCTTTTGGGCCACCTCCGACACGTTGGCTCGGACGGCTTCACCCTCTCCTTCGATGGGACCTTCAAGTACCGGGTCAAGAGGGAATTGAGGGTCCCGGCTGGTGTAGCACGTCAGCACATACTTTGCGACGTTCTTCGCCAAGGACTAACCCTCCGTTTCCAATAGGTCCGCAATGACATCGCCCACCTTGGAGAGTTTGTTGCCTACTGAACCCAGCGCCTCCAATGCCTGGTCCAGCTCCGGCTCTGGATCATCCGGACGCACGGGACTGAAGCCCATTGGTGTTAGCGCATAGTTGGCCTTGCCCAGGAAGTCCCAAACTTGTTGGGACTCCACAGCCCTTGCACCACTCATCTCCGCCAAGGATATTTTGGCCGCCGCCAGCTCCGAGCTCTCCCGAGCAAGACGCTCCACCTCTTTGGCATTCTGCTGAATCATTTCAGCAACTTGCCTTTTGAGCTTGTTGAGCTCTTCCTCCTGGAGGTGGATCTCGTTCTGGCGTTTGACCAAATCTCTCTCCCAGCCCTGCACTTTCTTCTCCCAGGCGGCGATGGCATTCTCCTGCTTGTAGAGTTCCTACCCTCGCTCCCAGGCTTTCTTCTCCTTCTCCTTGCAACGCTCATCCAATTTATTGGTGTGTTCTTCAAGGATCTTGTCGGCCAGAGCTGTCTTTTGGACAAGCTACTCCTCCCTCTTCACGAGTTCATCTCGCAGCTCCATGAATTTCTGCTCTTCATGTTCGAGCCGTTTTTCCCGAGCTTCAAGAGCCTCCCGGCGCTTGATGAGACTATCGTGGATGGCAGAGAGCCTTTCCTGGCGTTCATCAACTGCACTATTGGCAGCCTTGGCCTGATCATATATGGCCCGGGATTGGTTGTCGAGGGTCCGCGTCATGCTTTCTCTCTCATCCAACAACTTACCCCAGTACTCCAGGCGGACTTTCTCCCTTCGCACCCACTCCTTGTCGTCAGCCAGCCTCGAGTGTGCCAGCTTGGTCTCAAAATGGAGTCGGTTGCACCACCTCCTATGGGTTTGGCGCTCCTCCTCGAGGGCCATGCTGTCGTGGTAGAAGGCCAGTTGAACCTGGCGAAGGCTGGAGCAGGCGTTGTCGATAGACAAGGATAGGGGGATCGGGTCCGGACTTGCCAGAGTCATCTCCGCTGGCTCCAGCGGATCTTCAGCAACAAAAATTGGGTCCCACTCTACGAGAGCGGCACCCTGAGCTTCCACGGCACTAGGGCCGTCCTCCGGGATAGCCTCCGGCAGCAGATGTACCGACCTCCGGGATTGGTTCCAAAGGCCCAGCTGCCAGGTCATCAACAATTGGTCCCTCCAGCGAGGGGCCAACAACTTCATCCTGGCACTCTGGCTCGACAACGGGCACCTCCGGGATCACTGCTTCTGGAACGGGCGTTGAAGGTTCGGCCAGAGCAGAAGCTACTTATGGCTCTGGCACAGGCGCTTCCTCCACCTCAGGTTCGGGTGCTGGCGCTTCAGCCATCATGGGCTCCGGCGCTGGCGCTTCGACCGCCATAGACTCAGGCGCCATTGCCTCCGCAGCAACTGGCTCGTATGCCGGAACCTCTTCAACAGACGGCTCCACAGTCGGAACTCGTACAGCAACCGGCTCTGCCGCCGGAGCTTCCTCGACGGTCGGCTCAAGTACCGGAGCTTCATCAACACTTGGCTATACTTACGGGACCTCCTCAACCACCAGCTCGACTGCCGGGGCTTCAACAACATCCGACTCTAGGGCCGGAATCGCAGCTTCTTCCGTCTCTGCGGCCGGAGCGTCCAACATCACAGCATCCAAGCCCAGAGCTTAAACCTCCAAGGTTGGCACTGCTGGTACATATTCAGTCCCGTTGTCCGGCGCTACCACAGGAGCTTCTGGGGATGAGTCGTCCAATACCACGACAGCCGGCGCCGGGGCTGCCGCAACCTCTGCCACCTCTTGGGGCGGCGCTGGAATCGGAGCCGGAGCTTCAGCCTGCACAGCCTCAACTGCTGCTGCAGGGGCCGGAGCTTCGGCCCTTTCTTGGGCACGCTGTAAATGAAGGACAAAGAGACTCAAAATACAGTTAACAATAAAACAACTGACTGAGGTAAAAAATCAGAAATTACCTCGGAAGGCTTCCGCACCAGTTCCCGCGGAACCTCTTCCCCGGACACTCCAGACTGGCCCCAGCCGACACTGGCGTGGTAGTCCCGGAGGGCCCTGTGGAGCTTGCTGCTGCTGTCGGCGTTGCTCTGGTCAAGGCTCCCCTTGACCGGGAAGGACCTCCGGACCCGGAGCCCCCAGCTGGCCCTGGGACCGGAGTCACTTGACCGGAGCTAGCACCCTGGGAAGATGCCGCAATTGGAGTAGACGCCGCCGTTGAAGACCTTCCCCTCCGGGGAGAAGGGGACGCTGTGGAAGAAGAATGCCTGGCCCTCCTGTCAGCATGCTTCCTCTTACAGCTCGAGGGCTCGGCCAATTCCTTGCCCTTGCCAACGACTTTGGTTCTTGGCTTAGGGGTGGGGATGGAGCCACCCTCCGTAGCTTCAGAGATTGCCAACCCGGTGGCCGAGCGCCTCTCAACGACACCAAGGTCGTCAAGCACCAACATCGTCCGCCGGAGCTCCGTACTAAATGCTGCCTCCATGTTCAATGGGAGGAAAGATGGCGGCGAAGCCAAATCGTCGCCCTCGACGTTGATGCCATGCTGGAATTTCTTCAGGTGGAAATCCAAAGTTGCACCCTCCATGTTGGACTTCAAACCGGTCACGATCCGGTCGTCGTCCAGCATACTGTTGAGGGCCCAAGCCAACTTCTCCCTCCTCTTCAACGGAGCCCACCTATTGGTCAGGAAGTTGCAAAACACCGCCTGGGGAGTCACTCCTCCTTCCACACATAGGTAGATCCTGGTCAGAGCAGGATCTAAGGCATCCGATAGCACCGGAGCTTCACTCTAAACTGCAGTGTCGATGTTGGGGAGGCCTTCCGGCAGCTCCGGCTTCTCATGCTCCTCCACCCTGATTACAATCCAGTCCTTCTTCCAGTCGTCCCACTTCCCAGAAGGGAATGACTGCAAGTACTTGTACGGTCACTTCTTGCGCTTCATGAAATAATAGAAGCCAAGGTACTCGTTGCTCCGACCTGTGGTCTGGACAGTGAAGAAGGTGCGGAAGAGCTCAATGCAGGGGGGAATCCCCACCCACATCTCACAGAAGTGGACAAATATGGACACTAGCAGAATGGAGTGGGGGCCAAGGTGGTAAAGCTGCAGACCATAGAAGTCTAGCAGCATCAAGAGGAAGGAGGAGAAAGGTGGGATCAGTCCCACCATGGCGTACGCGGAGAAGTACACCATGTCGCCAGCGTGCTCCTTCTCGAACGGAAGCATGCCGGCACGGACCAGGTGGTTGAAGAAATCAGGGGACCATCCCATGAGGGCCTGAACCTTCTTCAAATCGTCATCGGTCTTCAGTCGGCTTTGGCAGAGACCCAACTCCATCGCGGCACAACGAGGCAAGAGAGGAAAGGCAAGCAAAAGTTTGGAAGGTTTGAGCGCAAGATCGATTGAAAGGCATAAAGAACCCCAAACGGTGCGTGCTTTCCTTCTTAAGTAAGCCCCTGCAACGCCTGGATGGAAACCGCAGAGGAGCCGACAATACCAGTCAAAGATTTCACCCCGCCAATGACAAGGGGGCCCGGGGCCACCCCGACGATCAAGTCGAGGTTCTTACCCCAGGTGAACGGTTGTCATCATGAAAGGCGGGAGACCCGAAGTCGGCGGCCTGACGGGGCGCGCGGAACCGATACGATTTTCGTATCGGGAACCGGCGACCTTCAATTGCGTGAGATCCGCACGCTAAGATCTCACCTGCCGCCTTCAACATACGCCACGCGGTGGAAGTTTAACTGTGAACTACCGCCAACGGCATAACCAAAGACCCTTGAAGACACGATTTAGAAACCGAAGAATGGACCCACCTCCGGCCAAGTTACTTCATACAAAATGTCTCTCCCGGAGGTGAGTCCAGGGGGCCACTGTCGGTACCCTCAGTATAGGATACCCCTTAGGATTGCAAAGATCACAAGGAAACTCCATATACCAGATTTGAAGACCTCCGAAGGCCCCACATGTCAGGCGTAGCTAGACCTGCTCCCCCGACATGGTTAGTCCCGGGGCTGCCACGTGTATCACAAGACCGGAGCTATCACCCACACCTTGATAGCTCCGGTCAGAATACCAATATGGCACCCCCGGACCTAACCCCAGACAGAGGGAAGCTACAGTACTAACACGTGTCCAACATCACCGGACCTACCCGTCCACGATGGTGAGCTCTGGAGCTGCCACGTGGCAACTGCTGGACCTTCAACTTCAACTATCAGGCCGAAGGAACCTCAACGGCTCCGGACCTTCAAGGATCAATCAAAGACTTCAGGACCCAATTAGGTGTCATTAATGACATATTAATGACACACGATCAGATGGCCCTTAATAATGGTAACGGCACTATTAAGGCCCGTTACCAGGCTATTAAGGGTAATTAACCCCATTTATTTTGTATCAAGCGTGTGTAACCGCCGGGGCCACCTGTCGGGCCAGGCTGATGTTGTAACGACCAGTCCTTGTACTATAAAAGGACTGGTCGATGATACACAAGGGACGGTTCCAGACCACCGCTGAACACTCTGAGCTAGACGAGCTTCTTCTTCTGGAGCTTCTTCTAGACTCCCGAGCTTAATACATCACCAACACACCCCGTGGAGTAGGGTATTACGCTCAGGCGGCTCGAACCACGTAAATCCCGGTGTACACGTGTCTTTCACCTTCTTGAATCTTTGCATGCCCATTACCAAACTACAACTCCTCTATCTACCAAAAGTAGTGTCAGGAGATCTGCTGGTTCCAAACACCGACAAAATTGCATTAGGATTGAATGATTTTTGCTTACATTGGTAAGGAAGGTTTACACCTTCTCATCATTCAATTCTTATGCATCCCCACGAGAGTAAGTGTTTACATTACTCTTTTTGATTCTTGAAAAAGGAATGTCACCTTACATGGTAATAAATTTAAACAAGTACCTAGAATTTCATAAGCATTGCTAAAATTGACTTAGACATTTTCTGCCCCGATAATGCTTATGGAATGACTTAATGGTTGAATTGGTATGTAGCAACCTAGGAATAGTGATGTCCATAATTTTGATTTGAAACTCATTCATGCATGGATCACTAAATTTCAAATTCCTAGGAAAGAAATTAAAAATGTTCAGGAGGATAAAATTGAGAATCTTGCTTGCCATGAACCACATGATAAATATTTTCTCTTGTAAAAAAAACTATGATGGTTAGAAATGTTAAAAGATGAAGGGATCCATATAGTGTATTTATATCACTTGCATTGCTATGAGTAGGAGCTTTAGAAAATGCTCAACTTGATTTATCCATAAAGCCCCACTCCTAGCAATGATTCATACATTGTTCATGGATACACCAGAAATTGGACCCAATGCATGTTTGTTCTTGTTCTTCCCTGTGCGTACAAATGAAGATTTGGTTACCTAACCTGAAAATTCATTTGTACAAGTATCGGGAGCTAACCATCCCTCTCTATATCCCTCTCTATCATAGAGAGGAAGTTTGCAGGAGTGAAATAACTATGCAAACATTCAAAGATACGATTGTTGGAAACCCTAAGAGGAATCCATTTCAATATCTCTTGGCCAAGGAGTAAATTTGGATGGTTGCTACCTATCAGAAATTAAGCCCGAAGGTCAACCATAACTATAAGAGGCCGGAGGTTTGACATGGAAACCCTCAGTGAGCAACCAATGGGCCGCTACGAATAGGTGAGAGCATTATGCTCTTAACTATTTTAAGCACTCATTCAAGCTCAAGGGAATTGCTACCATCATTGGGAGTAAGTTATTTCTTTGTGGCTAAAATGTATGATGTACCTTAACCAAGGAATGACAAGATCACATCCAATGTATATTGGGTGCAAGTTGTTCCTGTATGGCTATAAGGTATTTTATACCTTAGCCAAGGAACAACGGATCACAGTCAACCCATGTTGAGTGCATGTCATCCCTTTGTGGTTATATGTATGTTGTACCTTATACAAGGAATAACGGATCTACTCAACACATGTTTTATACATGTCACACCTTCGTGGCTAAGGGTTATCATTAACTTAGCTAAGGAGTGACAGATGACACCTAATGCTCGAGAGGTACAAGTTATCCCTATATGGCAAGAAGGTATGATACACCTTAGCCAAAGAATGATGAAACACACTCAACACATGTTGAGTGCACATCATTTCTTTGTAGACAAGGGTTATCATTACCTTATCTAAGGAATAACAAGGTACATCTAACCTATGGAAACATTAAGGTGTGGATGAGCGACATCGACAACACTCTCCTCGACCACACTCGTTAAATCCATGGAAGGCATCCCAACATCAACACTCAACCCCTCCAATGTGAAATCCATGCTGCAACAAGGTTAGGCCAACCTCACGGCCTACATCCATTGTTAGGGTTTCAGCCCCTAGCGTGGACCTTGAACAAGAACAAGCTTGGGGGAGGAGCCCCACTTAAGGTAACTTGTATCACACCCCTTGCATATTTTTCATTCACCCATCATCCACCTTGCATATAAAAAACTTAAAAAAAAAGAGAGTAGCGTAGATTTTCTTCCAAAATAAAATAAAAGATGTGCGATAAAAATGGTTTGGAGTTCACATAGATGAAATGATAAATAGTTGCTCTATTTTAATTTGTCTAAGTCCTTAGCTTACAACTTAATACTATCAAAAATATTGCTTTCATTGGCTAAGTTGTTGTGAGGTATGATATAGTGATATGACTGCTATTCCTAGTTTGATAGTGAAACTTAGATTTCCGGAGAAATTCTAAAAAGATTTAAGTTATCCTTATTTGATTGGAAATACCTACCAAAGCCATATGATTCATTACATTGATAGACCTTATGCATATGCTATTTGTCTTCACATTGAGCTTTGTGAAACTAGTATAGACCTATGGGAGATTTCATTCATTACTTTTTTGAATTCAAGACTTCACTTGCACATGCTATACTTCTACACAAGAAGTAAGCGAATTCCCATCATACCACCACTCCACAAGAAAAAGAGAAACTCCATACCATTCATGCTTAGTACTCTCTCCAAGTTTATTGCATAAAAAGGGAGTAGAAGACATGGCTACAAGAAAAAAAAAAGAAAATACATGCTTACATCATAAGCATGAGAAATAAAAGAAGAAAGAAGAAAAAGAGAAAAGTAGCCATGTTTAATCCCTGCAAAATAAGAGAGTCCACTCAAAAAGGACTCATCTAAAATATCCACATCCACTCCATTCCATCACACATGCACAAGTCCTGAATCAAATAGTTTTGAATTGATTTCTCCTAAGGCTTGCTCTTTTGACTTAGCAATATTATGTGTTGCAAATATGCCTACTATATTCCCTACCAATCTCCACATACAAGCCTTATTTATTGGTAGTATGAGTGTAGGCAAAATGCCTTAGTGCGGACATATTTCCACTACACATAAAGGAGAGACTTGAGATAATCAAATTGATATACTTAAATTCTAAATTGAACTCTCCGGGATTGAGTGGAACTTGATTTCTAGGGTATGTGTGCTACATTTGTTGTTCTATCTTTCAACCACCCATGAATAGGAGATGGCGTAAGCCCCATAATGACTTGAGATGGGTGAAGTACCATGCCAATTTTTGCAATACTAGGTAGAGTATTCTGTTGTGGACATGGTACTTTTGAAAAGTAGAACATAGTAGCAACCCCTGATCATCAACCTAAAGTCTTGATTTTGCTCGGGACGAGCAAAGGATAATCTTGGGGGAGTTTGTTGACGGCTGTTATATACCAATTTCACTCGTCAATATAACTGAATTATGTGAAAGAAATATCGTTTCTTGCACACATCACCTTTCTATTTAACCTATTTCCACTTGTACTTCGAAAAATTGGTGCATGCAGGTACTTTACACAAAATTGAAGTGAAATAAGGGGATGGATCCAATAAAATATCATCCTAGCCTATCAAGCGTTGAGACGTGGCACCACATGGATCAAATGTCCTACAAACAGAAGTATCCGAGGCCACAAAATGGTGTAGCACCCATATCATGGAATGGGACCCACCTGTCAGTCACCTGGAGGAAGAACTGGTCGTTTGGAGCCAGGACCAGGTCGGCCGACCCCCTAGTCGGCCGACTAGGTCCTGGTGCCAAACGCAGTCAAACGCCACATGTTGGCTCCTCCCGGCTTTAAGAAGTCAGTAGTGACTGATTCACACACTTTTGGTGGTGGGAACCGACCCTTCTCCAAGCTATAAATAGGACCCCTCACCCCTCACTTCAACACAAACCACTTGAGCATCATTCTATGGTATACACTAGTTCTCTTAGTCCTTAGTGGAGTTAGGGTATAGAGAGGAGAGCCTCCAGTCCCAAGTCCATGTTGGGAAAGGTATGGCTCATGTATCTTTTCTTATATTTGTGACTTTATGTGTAATAAAGATATTGTCTTTAGTATTCTTTTATTCATATACTTGGATGAAGCATTTCTTGTTTGATTGTGGATTCCATGTATGTGGTAGGAGTAGTCTTTATGATTATGCCATATCACTCTTAATATATCATCATTAACACTACAACCCCCCACTATACTCTAATTAGTTATGATATGATCATGTTAATATGAATCACTTGTGCTATGTATCGACATTGGTTCAACGATGATTTAGTTCATTGCCTTAGGAGGCTTGTGCCCGGGCTCTTAAGGTAATTACTTAATATGCTAGCATGGTGCTAGGATAGAAAGTAGCGTTGAATGTATGTAGACCCACATATTGAAGAGGTAGGCAGTAGGTGGTTACAACCCCATCTATCCTTTGTAATCCTCCACGTTCGGTTGTGCCACATCCCTTGGTGGGAGTCGCCTAGTGTTGCTAGGGATAAACCTGTGCCCAATGTGTTGAACATCTTAGCATAAGTATTCACCATTGACATGCTCATTAGTATCTAACCTAGGCTATGTATATGTATATTAGAAGCATTGTAGGAGCAACTCCCCAACTCTTAGTCTAACCTCTATTAGGACCCATCTACCCCTTAGAATAGATTGCTTAGGTGTGTGTCGCACTACCCATATGTTATCAACTTTCCCCTGTCTTGATAATTGATTAGTATCCCATAGCTTGATCATCAGAGTAGTGTTTAGTTTACTCCATTTCCTTCCTTTGAGATAAATATGATACCCTTGGGAAAACTATTGGGTGAAATGCTACACAACAGTTTCCGTGCGCTTGCGGACCTCATATCTTTCTAGAGATGATCTGTGACGTAGTAGCCGTCAACACCAGCCTAGGATGGCGTAGAAGGGACAATTGATGTGCGCTATGTCGAAGACTAACTTCTCGGACCTATAGTTTTCCCGAGTTCCGAAGGTCACCAGGAGTGTAATTGATTTGAAAAGAGTGATCGCTCCCGGACCAACTTCTGAGAAGGGACGTGAGGGGCGGAGGTCCAAGAGGCTGAGCTGGATCTTCATGAACGCTGCGTAGCTGAGTAGGTTGAGCGCCACACCTCCAGCCACCAAGACATGATAGAGCTGGACATTGTTGATGGTAGGAGAAATCATCAACGGCAGCTGACCAGCTCCAATCATGTTTCTCGGGCAATCCGGAGCATCAAAAGTGATGGTAGTTTCCATCCACTTCTGATGGGGTTTTGCCTTAGCGGTGGGAGCTGCGGAAGCCATCTCCCGACGCATGGTCTTGAGGATGCGCCAAGAGGTAATATCCTAGGACCCTCCATATGTTGTATGGAGAGTCTTCGGATGCTCGTTGTCGGAGATGTCAGAATCATCGTCGATGGTATTGTAGACGACCTTCGGGACCTTCTTGGGGTCTTGGAAACCTAGCTCTTGATCAGTCGGAGCTTCGTCAACCTTTTGCTTTCCTTCCCGTTGATGGAAAGGAGCTTCTTCCTGGCGCCTATTGTTGCGTTCAACAAGGCGCTTGACCTCGTGGCAGTCTTCAAGATTATGGGTGTCCATTTTGTGGATCAGACACCACATATTTTTGCCACTGCCGTCCCCAGATGATGGTCGCGGACGTTTCTTGGGGCATGGCCCCTGGCCACCCGGAGCTGCAGCTGCAGCTGCAGCAGACGTGCTGACCGATGACTTCTCCTTGCCGTTGGACTTTTTATTCTTTTTTCCACTGGCGGAGGTAGTAGCTTCAGCCTTGGAGGAGGATTTACCAACCTCTGGAGATGGTTTGGAGTGCATGTGTCGGCCCTCTGCAACTCTAGCACATTTGCCGGCTAGGCTGAAGAGCTCTGTGATGCTGCTGACTTCTTTTGTTGCCAGCTTCTCTAGCATCTTCTTATCTCTATCTCCATGTCGAAATGCGACAACGACAGAAGCGCCAGAGATTGAAGGAATAGTATTCCTTACCTGAGAAAACTGCAGGATGAATGATCACAACAATTGTCCCATCTTATGTTGTACGAAAAACAGATTCAGCTCTATGCCAGGTCGGGTGTAGGAGCTCCCGAAGCTGGGGGTGAACTGGCGGCAAAGCTCCACCCAACTGTTGATGGAGTCAGGCAGAATACTCATGAACCAGGATTTGGCTATCCCAGTTAGAGCCACTTGGAAGTAATTGGCCATAACAGCCTAATTGCCTCCAGTCGCGAGGATAGCGGTGGAGTATATCTGAAGAAATTCAAGGGGTTGACAGCCCCGTCGTACTATTCTGGCAAATGACACCGGAACTTCAGAGGCCATTCGACCATGCGAAGATGCATGGCTAGGGCTGAACAGCCACCTCCTACTCCCAAAAGAGAAGGGTTTTTGCGGGCAGCTTGCCTCTCGCGAGCTCGTTCGATATGGACACATGGCAGCTCTGGAGCCCTCCTCGATAGGAGCAATGGCTCGGAGCTGGAGGACGTGTGGCAGCTCCAGAGCCCTCCTCGGTGGGAGCAAGGGCCCGGAGCCAGAGGACGTGTGGCAGCTCCGGAGCCCTCCTCGATGGGAGCAATAGCCCAAAGCCAGACGACGCGAGGCAACTCCGGAGCCCTCCTTGGTGGGAGCAAGGGCCCGAAGTCGAAGGACGCGTGACAGCTTCGGAGCCCTCCTCAGTGGGAGCAAGGGCCCAGGTCCGGAGCTTCTTCTAGCTTGTACGAGGGGGTGCTCGGTCTGTAGGATACTGACAGTGGCCCCCGGGCCAACCTCAGGAGAGGGTGACGATCCTGTAGGTGGGGCCACCATCATACCGCCCAGCGTGGCTGTTTTGAACTTGTATCTGGTTGGGACCTGCATAGGAATGATAGACAAGAATGTAATTGTGCACTTACCGGTCACATTCTCCCTGCTCTTAGTTCCATTAGGTCTTACGATCCCGAGTGAGGTTTACGGTGCATGGATAATTCAGTGCGACTGTATTTGGGTTATGGTTATCGCCCCACTGAGGAGCATGTGCCGTCTGACCCCCTATACTCAACTGTTAGTGCTGGAGAGGCAAAGTGTACATGCTTAGGGTGTAGGACCAGGCTAAGCAGGTTGTACACTCTCGACCTCCCACGGGCGTTAGCTTTTCAAGGGAGTGACCATTTGGCGCCACCGGCTGTCGAGTAGGAAAACAACTAAGGAACCCAAATACATCACAAGAACCTCAAGTAGACCCGCCTGCAGCAGGATAGCACAACTCCAACTAGGGACGAGACAGGAAAAATGTAACCGGGCATATGGCGAATGATATGTGTGAGACCTACGTGTGTTGAATACATTGGCTTTGACAATAAAAGTTTTGAATGCTGCCATAACATCTTTTTAGCAAAGTCCGACTCTAGCTCCGAGCTTTTGCAAGGTCCGACAATAGGTCTAACTTTCTTTGTCTAGATCCGACATGTTTTTGGGTAGCTCCGGTGAGCTTTGTCTTTAGCTTTGGCATGGCTTTGATTGCTCCGGCATGTCTTTGTTAAACTCCGATATGTTTTGCTAGGTACGACTTATTCTGGTTAGCTCCGACATTATTTTCTAGCTCTGACTTTTGGGATGACTAGTTCCAACTAGATTTGGTAAGCTCCGGCGCTAGGTTGTACTAGCTTTGGTAGATCCAGCGCTAGGTTGTACTAGCTTTGGTAAGCTCCGGCTCAAGCTCCGGTTAGCTTTGGCAAGGTTTGGAGCTTGATCATAATGTTCAAAATTTTCATGTGAAATGTTTCGAACTTGCTTTACACTTATGGAAAGGTTGCTTAGTATTCTTTTACTAATTTTTTGGTGTGTTTTGGTGGTTAAGGCTTATATCATTTTGTTGTGCTTTGCAACATGCTTATGTGAGGTGCTCATGTAAGGTGTTGTAGTTTCGGAACTAACTTGAGTCAAGTCGCGGACTTGGGCTCGTACGGATTGGTTATTTGTTCATGTGCAGGTGTTGCTTGAGTTCAAGACATGGCTAGTGACGGGATCCATTGAACTAGTCTTAGGGAGAAGATGAGGTTCAACAACCAAGATCGGGAGGAATTGTGGTTGAGTTGATCGGGAGGTTGCACATCATGTTTGAATCAAGAACAATGCATATGAAGGTATCGTGGACGTCGTTGGAAGATGTTTACACGTGTGCAAGGAGTGCATGGATGTGGCTACATGGTTTCGAGGCGTGATGAAAAGATGTGAACGTAAAGAATTCGTCGGAAAGGTCCAACAGACTGGGTTATGGACTCAAGCTGCGGCTGAGTCGGTTTTGACTCAAATATGGAAAGTTTTGAGTTGGTTATGATAGGATTTCGTGTGGGTCACAAATTTGAGTTGTTTTAGGAATTTGGGATACGTTCCTAAGGTGTTTGTAAGTCTTAAGATTGCTTCTATCTGCGTATAGAGGAGTCCTAAGCAGTTATGGAAAGTTTCGATTCGTGATTTGAGTAGGATTAGAGTCCTAGTTGAGACCGGGTTGGCCTAAGGGCTGTTTATATAAGCAAGAAAGGCTAGAGATCGTGGTGCACAACTTTGGGGCTGTTCCTCTTGTGTTCTATTGAATAAAATTCGTAGTTTGAAGGAACTTTTGTGCCTTGTTCGTCCGACTTGTTCCAGAGAAGTTTTACTCGTCGAGTTTCTGGACAGCACTACCTTTCATCGGTGATTTTATCATAACTCGAGTTTTACAGATCCAATTAACATGATTATTTTTGGGTTGTTTTCACGACTTGATTATATATCATCTGTAAAAATTTCACGGTCATTGGATTTGTGGTTTCTGATCTACACGAGTTTCTTTGCAGCGCTCCAGAACTGTTTTTCTCGGGTATGACAGATTGACCTTTGTTCGATCTTTCGATCATAACTTGAGTTTCTATCGACGGATTTGAGTGATTATTCTTGTGTTTTCTTCGTGACTTCTCTGATATATATCACTTTTGTCCTGGTGAAACACATTTATATTAGTCTCACACACGATTTCTTTAACAGATCATTTTTCTACCGAAGGGGTTGGGATTCAATTGTTTCCGTTGCGTAAGATTTTTTAAAGCTACCATTCACCCCCCTCTGGTAGCTTTTCACGTGCTCTTTGATCCTACAATTGGTATCAGAGCCATGGTGCTCCAATAATTGTGATTTGCACGCATTTTTGACTAATCATCATGGAGAAATACTCCGCCACACCTTGTGTGTTTGTTGGTATTGATTTTCAGGTTTGGAAGGCACGCATGGAGACTTTTATCCAGGGGCAAGGCTTCACAATATGGGAGAAGGTGTACAACCCTTATGAAGTGCCACCTAACGATCAAGTTACGACTACAAACCTACGGGACATCGACAAGAACAACAAAGCCCGAAACTTGATCATACAAGGACTCACTTTGAGCGACTTCGACCGCGTTGCACATCTCCGATCGGCATACGATGTATGGAGAGCACTTTTTGACTATCACAAAAGACCCAAAACGATCAAGTAGGTAAGGCAAGACATGTTCAAGAAAGAATACATGCGCTTTGAGATGCAACCCGGTGAGTCCATCGATGATCTCTTTGCTCGCTTTAACAAAATTCTCAGTAACTTGCGTAGTGTCAACGTTAATTTTTCTGATGCTGAAAATGCTAGGCAACTTCTTAGTGCATTAGACATGTCAATTTGGTAGATGAAAGTTACATCTATTCGTGAATCTACTGTCATGAGTACACTTACTTTAGATGTTCTTTACTCTAAACTCAAAACTCATGAAATTGACATCTTATCACGTAAGAACCCAAATAAGTCTATTGCATTTGTCTCACAACGTGATATGATGAGTAGGTTTAGGCCCGATCTTCCGAAAGGTATGTCGATTGGGGTGGAGAACTCGACGTTGATGATCCGCGGCACTCGAGCGGTTCGAGTACCCCTGCAATCACTACACCACGGCTCCGTTGGTTATCAACCGTGCTGCACACGCTTGACCTTGCCAAGAAGGCTAATCCCTGCAAGTGCAATCGAGAACACGAGCAAGAACGTAGAAGACACGATCGGAAATCGCGAAATTGGGGTCTCACAAACCGTAGAACGGCGATTTTATTGATCTAAGCAAAACCCACTGAATATGACCGGCGGCTGCAGTATTTATAGGCTAGGGTTCGACCAAAACACGATTAGACGCGTCCCTAATGGACTCTTACGGGATACAAGGCCCAAAGGCCCGATTCGGTGGCGCAGCACCGGACAGAAATCTGGACTCGATTTGTTTCGACGATTCCCAATGACTCCGGAGGAATTTTGAGGTGGGACCAGAACCATTGGAAAGTTTATCTTCTCCTCTTTCCGTGCATATGTAGAACGTCGAAAACGGAGTCCGTATGCCTCCTGAGCGTCTGTTTTAAGGTGGACTGCTCCTGGACTCCGAGTTGAACTCGAGTCCGAGTTGTAAACTATTTCCATCTACTTGTGGACGTCCCAGGTGGTTGTCCACGCTCCCAAGGCCTCCTTCCTTCACTTGTTGATCTTCTCCATTATTCCTAATAACAATTAAATCATCACATAGCAATCTATTCTCAAACTCACATGCAAAAGAAGTTAAGAACAAATTCACCTGCTGATTTAATAACCGTGCCCGTGCTCTTGTGATTGGTCCTTGCAGTTCAATGCGCGTCTCTGCTGTTGTGATGTCCTCATCATCCTCCCCCTCTTGAATTGGAGTCGTCCTCGACTCAAGTTCATCTTCTTCTCCCAAGTACGGTCGCAAATCTGAAATGTTAAATGTAGGACTAACCCCAAAATCGGGAGGCAATTCAAGCTTATATGCATTATCATTAATCTTTTCAACGATCTTAAAAGGACCAGCAGCTCGTGGCATAAGTTTAGATTTTCTCAAGTCGGGAAATCGCTCTTTTCTCAAATGTAACCACACCAAATCGCCCGGTTCAAGTTTTACTTCTTTTCTACCTTTACTACCTGCAATCCTATACTTCTCATTCATCATTTCAATATTTTTCTTTGTAGTTTCATGCATCTTAAGAATGAATTCAGATCGTTGTGTAGCATCCAAATTTATAGTTTCAGAAGGAGGCAAAGGTAGTAAATCAATAGGAGCACGGGGATTGAAACCATACACTACCTGGAATGGACTTACCTTTGTCGTGGAGTGAACGGATCTGTTGTAAGCAAATTCTATATGTGGTAAACACTCCTCCCACAACTTCAAATTTGTTTTCAAGACAGCCCGTAACATAGTGGATAAAGTACGATTAACTACCTCGGTCTGTCCATCCGTTTGTGGGTGACATGTAGTTGAAAACAGCAACTTGGTTCCCAATTTATACCACAAAGTTCTCCAAAAATGACTTAAAAATTTTGTATCACGATCAGAAACAATGGTATTTGGCACACCATGTAAACGAACAATTTCCGTCATAAATAAATCAGCAATGTGTGAGGCATTATCATTCTTATGACAAGGTATAAAGTGTGCCATTTTGGAAAAACGATCAACAACTACAAAAATACTATCCCTCCCCCTCTTAGTCCTAGGCAATCCCAAAACAAAGTCCATAGAAATATCCTCCCAAGGTACACTAGGAACAGGAAGAGGCATATAAAGACCATGTGGGTTAAGACGAGACTTAGCTTTGTTGCAAGTAGTGCATCGTGACACGTAGCGCTCGACATCACGCCTCATCTTTGGCCAAAAGAAGTGTGTGGACAGCACGTCTTCAGTTTTCTTCACTCCAAAATGTCCCATCAAACCTCCTCCATGTGCTTCCTGCAAAAGCAATAGACGAACGGAGCTAGCTGGAACGCATAGCTTGTTAGCACGATAGAGGAGACCCTCTCGCAGCACATATTTATTCCAAGTTCTTCCTTCTCTACAATTTTCAAAAGCAACTTTGAAGTCCAAATCAGTAGGATATAATGCTTTAATTGTTTCCAAACCAAAGATTTTATGATCAAGTTGGGACAGCATGGTATAACGCCTAGATAATGCATCGGCAATGATATTTTCCTTCACTTTCTTATGCTTAATGATGTATGGAAATGACTCTATGAACTCAATCCATTTAGCATGTCGTTTATTCAGATTGGTTTGACACTTAAGATACTTCAATGATTCATGATCGGAATGTATGACAAACTCCTTAGACCAAAGATAATGTTGCCAAGTTTGTAATACACGGACTAAGGCATACAATTCCTTATCATAAGTGGAGTAATTCAGAGAAGGACCATGAAGTTTTTCACTAAAGAAAGCAACGGGTTTACCTCCTTGTATGAGAACGCCTCCAACACCAATGCCGCTTGCATCGCATTCTAGCTCAAAGGTCTTGTCAAAATCAGGAAGTTGTAGTAATGGTGCTTGTGTAAGCTTCGATTTGAGAGCATCAAAAGCTTGTTGCTGCTGTTCGCCCCATCGAAATGGAACTCCCTTCTTCGTTAGCTCATGTAGAGGTGCTGCAATGGTGCTGAAATCCCGCACAAAGCGCCGAAAAAATCCTGCAAGACCAAGAAAACTACGAACCTGTGTGACGGTAGTTGGGGCTGGCCAGCTGGTGATTGCTTCAATTTTTGCCTCATCCATCTCAATTCCCTGCGAGGAAACGACATAGCCAAGAAACGAGACTCGATTGGTGCAAAAAACGCACTTTTCGAGGTTACCAAACAAACGTGCATCTCTCAAAACAGTAAAAACAGCACGTAAATGATCAAGATGTTCATCATATGACTTGCTGTAAATGAGGATATCATCAAAGTAAACCACCACAAATTGTCCAATGAAAGCACGTAAAACCTCGTTCATTAATCGCATAAAGGTGCTGGGTGCATTAGTTAAACCAAAAGGCATGACTAACCACTCATAAAGTCCAAACTTGGTTTTAAATGCAGTTTTCCATTCATCTCCTAGTGCCATTCTAATTTGGTGGTAACCACTACGCAAGTCAATTTTTGTGAAGATGATAGCACCACTCAATTCATCAAGCATGTCATCTAATCGAGGAATAGGATAACGATATCGAATGGTGATGTTATTAATCGCTCGACAATCAACACACATGCGCCAACTACCATCTTTCTTAGGAACCAAAAGAACAGGAACGGAACAAGGGCTAAGGCTTTCACGAATGTACCCGCGGTCCAAAAGATCTTGGACTTATCGCTGAATTTCCTTAGTTTCTTGTGGATTCGCCCTGTAAGCTGCACGATTTGGCAAACTTGCTCCTGGAATCAAATCGATCTTGTGTTCAATGCCTCTCATCGGTGGTAAACCAGGGGGTATCTCGGAGGGAAACACATCCTCAAACTCCTGCAAAAGGTTAGCAACAGCAGGGGGCAATGCAATAGACAATTCATGAAGTGAAAACATGGCTTCTTTGCAAACTAAAGCATAGCACATCCCCTTAGCATCGAATAAATCAGCAAGTTCAGATTTAGTTGCGAGCAATGATGGTGATTTTAACTTAATAACTTGCTGTTTTTCAGATTCTAATTTAGTTGCGTTGCCCTCACGAATTTTACTCTTCTCAAAATGCACAATTTCAGCAGGAGTCATGGGGAGCAAAGTGATTTTCTTTCCCTTATGCATGAGAGTATATTTATTGGTTCTACCATGATGAATAGCATCTGTATCAAATTCCCAAGGACGACCCAATAAAAGAGAACAAGCATCCATAGGAACAACATCAAAATCAGCAAAATCATGGTATGAACCAATTGAAAAATGGATTCTCGCTGTTTGTGTTACCCGAACCTTACCGCTGTTGTTGAACCATTGAATGTGGTACGGATGAGGGTGTGCTCTTGTTGTCAAACCGAGTTTCTTGACGACGTCCGTGTTTACCAAGTTATTGCAGCTACCTCCATCAATTATAGTGTGTACACGGCAGTCCTTGACGACGAGAAACATGTGGAAGAGGTTGTGTCGTTGTAGCTTGTCGTCGGTCTCCACTTTGGAGCTCAAGGCACGCTGCACAATGATGCTCCTATAGTTCTCCGTCGCCGCTGCACCAAGTACCTCTTCTTCGGTGTGTTCGTCATTTGGATCTGTAAAGTCAGTAGCAAGAGAATATTCATCTTCAACATCCGAAGTACTATCATACCCGCCATCGTCGCGTGCTATGTATGCTCGTTTGCTCGGGCAATCTCTCATCATATGACCAAGTCCCTGGCAGCGGTGACACTTAATGTCGGAAGTACGACCCGTAGAAGGAGTGGACGACGAAGGCTTGAATGATGTCGCCTTGCTGCCTTCCGGCACGCGAGAAGGTGGAGCAGCAGGTATAGTTCGTTGGCCGCCATTGGGTGGTGTAGTCGCTGCACGGGGGGGCCGAAGATGGTGCTGTTTTGGATGGTGTAGTTGCTGCACGCGGCGTGAAGTTGCTCCTCGTGCGTTGTTGCTGTTGTTGTCGGCCCTGCAATTCTTTTTCTGCCAACATAGCAAGCTGAAACAATCTGTTAACAGTATCATATTCTTTGTAATCAACAATGTCCTGAATTTCACGCCTCAACCCCCCATAAAAACGAGCTATTTTATCATCCATGTCCTCCACTACCCCACAACGCAGCATACCCTTTTGTAACTCTTGATAATACTCCTCTACGGACATGTTACCTTGGTCTAAATGCTGCAATTTTTTGCGAAGGTCCCGCTGAAAAGATGGAGGAACAAATCGAACACGCATAGCTTCCTTTAATCTATCCCATGTTGGAGGATCAGTTCTAGTTTTAACAAGTTCATTCCACCATATGATAGCAAAGTCCTTAAACTCACTAGTGGCTTGACGAACTCTATGTTGTTTAGGAACAAGATGGGAATTAAATTTTTGCTCTACTGTCATCTCCCAATCAAGATAAGCCTCAGCATCATAAGCACCAGAAAAAGAGGGTATAGTAAATTTCACTTTAGCAAAAGGATCATCAGGAGGGCGGTTATAATTGTTATGATTATTACCTCCCATACCTCGACGATAAAGTGGCAGTCTTGGCTGATTACTGTGATCTTCCAGTTCATCATAAGCATTGTCTTCTTGTCTTCCAGCGAGAGGCAACCGAGCCTCAAAAGTATTCATCCGAAGAGCAAGGTCATCTAGTTTGCGAGTCAAGTTCCCCAATGACTCCTCTGTTGATGCGTTGTATTTGGCGAACATATCACGTAACTCAACATGTTGAACACATTCGTCATTATTTTCTTCTCCTGCCATTGTTAGTAAGAAACAAAAGACAACAAAAAAAATGTTATCCCTATCAACTACAGTGACAATGTGGAAGGTGGAAGAAAAGAATCTCTCTCGCTCAAGCGTCTTACCACGCTCTTACAAGTGTTCTTACCGACACAGCAGGTGGTGTGGACGGTGAGATGAACCAATGAAGCGTGGGGTGATTGCAAAGGTACCTGTTATGCTCAAGAGAAAGGTGGAGCTTGGATGGTATAATATGGTGGCTAATAAGCAGAAAATCGTTAACAGCTAAACAAAGTTGAATAAGTATTCAATGTAGGAAACTGTTGCTGGTCAACTGAGTGCCCTAGAGCCTAGCACAACACAAGGAAGTATCAAGGCAAAAGAAAGACAGAATGATATAACCAAACAAACAGCACCAAGTGGTATAGGCCAATTGCTTTAATATGCGTGCTCTTCACTATTTTTTTTTCTTTTTTGTAATATTTTTTTGATATTTTTTCTTTACTCAGTAGCAAAAATATAAGAAGCACACAAATTTGCAGCTCAATTGGATGTAATATGCGGCCTATAGAAAATCAAGAAGGTTCTTTAAAATTCGTGCTCAAACTTCGGAGGCCGGATAGCCTATCTTCCGAGGGGAATTTGAGCAATCTAATTTCGCCGAACGCGGCTACGCGGCGGAAAATCAGATGCGAAATTTCGCGTAGATGAATTTGAAAAAAAAATTCGCCCGATTTCGAGTTCGTATGCGAAAGTTATGGCCGTTTTAAGGTAGGCTGTCCGAGTTACGTTTTTTTGGATGTTGATTCCAACTCGGTTTGAGAACAGAACTCGCAAACGGATACGAAAACGATCGGGAATTTGCACAGCAACTAATGGGGTGGTGTGTGATGATTCAAGGATGAATGGCACAAATATTTGTCACCTAATCTAGGGCTGGCGATGCGGGAGTTCACGCAAGGCGGCTAGCTAGGGCAAACCGATGAACGTGGCGGATCGGTTTGTTATTTAGGGATTGTGGAATAGGTGTCGAATAGCAAGAAAACAAGGACGAAACACGATAACTAGGACCAAAAAACACAAAGCTAAACCAGCAACAAGACTCAACCACACGAATGCAAACTCAACAATGCAAACTGAAAAACGAAACTGCAGGCACTATAGTCTGGGAAGCGGTAAAAACGATCTAATTTTTTTTTTTGTGGCTTTTTTGTGGACTCTAGGTTCGAAACAAAATCGATCTAATGGAAGGAAGGAAAACAAAGATACCTCACGGGCAACCTGGCTCTGATACCAATTGATGAGTAGGTTTAGGCCCGATCTTCCGAAAGGTATGTCGATTGGGGTGGAGAACTCGACGTTGATGATCCGCGGCACTCGAGCGGTTCGAGTACCCCTGCAATCACTACACCACGGCTCCGTTGGTTATCAACCGTGCTGCACACGCTTGACCTCGCCAAGAAGGCTAATCCCTGCAAGTGCAATCGAGAACACGAGCAAGAACGTAGAAGACACGATCGGAAATCGCGAAATTGGGGTCTCACAAACCGTAGAACGGCGATTTTATTGATCTAAGCAAAACCCACCGAATATGACCGGCGGCTGCAGTATTTATAGGCTAGGGTTCGACCAAAACACGATTAGACGCGTCCCTAATGGACTCTTACGGGATACAAGGCCCAAAGGCCCGATTCGGTGGCGCAGCACCGGACAGAAATCTGGACTCGATTTGTTTCGACGATTCCCAATGACTCCGGAGGAATTTTGAGGTGGGACCAGAACCATTGGAAAGTTTATCTTCTCCTCTTTCCGTGCATATGTAGAACGTCGAAAACGGAGTCCGTATGCCTCCTGGGCGTCTGTTTTAAGGTGGACTGCTCCTGGACTCCGAGTTGAACTCGAGTCCGAGTTGTAAACTATTTCCATCTACTTGTGGACGTCCCAGGTGGTTGTCCACGCTCCCAAGGCCTCCTTCCTTCACTTGTTGATCTTCTCCATTATTCCTAATAACAATTAAATCATCACATAGCAATCTATTCTCAAACTCACATGCAAAAGAAGTTAAGAACAAATTCACCTGCTGATTTAATAACCGTGCCCGTGCTCTTGTGATTGGTCCTTGCAGTTCAATGCGCGTCTCTGCTGTTGTGATGTCCTCATCATGATATGCCTAGCTCCGGCCAATCATCATCTTGCAATACTCTTGCTTTGTTGTCCTCACTAACCCTGGAGCAGATCGAGGAATTTCCAGAGGAGGAGCTAGCACTTCTCTCTACTAGGTTCTCAAAAGCATTGCAAAATGTGAGAACTAGAAGGAGAGGAAGCTCCGGACCTCAACGATGCTTCAAATGTGGTAAGACAGGACACTTTTGTACAAAATTCCCTAACCTTTCATGTTCTACTTCCCGAGAAGAAAAACAATCAAGGACAAAGCACTCCTCAACAAATGATAAGAAGAAGAAGGGCTTTACAGGTCGCCAACTGGTGAACGTTTTTATCTCCGCACTCCAGGAACTTGGCTCAAGTGACGTGGACATTGGAAGTGACGAAGATGAAGATGATTTGGCCAACTTATGCTTCATGGCGGGCGAAATAAGATCAAGATCAAGTCAGGAGGATGCATAACACAACAGGGACGATGATGAGGTATGTTCTACCTGTAATGAAATGTGCGATGCAATTTCTCGTGCAACTATTATTGTTAAGAAAAAGGACAAAAAGCTTAGGGATAATGCTGCTAAAATTGAATCACTAGAATCTGAAATCAACCATTTGAAAACCTTGATTCCTAGTGATGATTCTTGTCCCTCGTGTGATTTAATGTATGAACAATTGTCCACATTAAGAAATGCACATTCCTCTATTCTAGATAGACTTGAACTTGAAATTGAAAAGAACAAAAAGCTTGCTGCACTTGACATTGGAAACTTAAAAGATGCTTCTTGTTCTACAATTGATTTGCATTGTTCTAGTTGTGATGATCTTGAAAATAAACTAAAAGATGCTATGAATGAAATTTCAATATTGAATAATGCTTTACGTTCTCATGAAGTTAACTATTGTTCCAATTGCAAATTAAAAGGAAAATCTTCATGTGAAAATTGCCTTGATCTGTCCAATACTTGATAACATGCATAGGACATTAGATTGGTTTTGTAATGGGAATAAGAACCTAAACTTGCTGCTGAATTCTTCCAAGTCTTGCAATGATAAGACTGGTTTAGGTTTTGATTCTCATGCTAATGCTAAGGCACATCCACCTAAAATTGTAAAGTCATTAGGAAGTGGTTTGATTCAAACAGTTCCTAAACACAAAGAAGTGGTTTTCAAATCTGCAGGAGTGTTGTCTCATTCGATTTCAAATAAAAATATAGCTTGCTCATCTAGACATGAACACAAAGTTAAATTTCATTGTACCTACTGTGGTAGAGATGGTCATGTCATAGACTTTTGTTATAGACTAGCTAAACAACAGAAAAGGGGAAGAATGATTGCTAGATCTCATAACTTTCATGCAAAATTTGCTGCACATATTAAACCGAATGTCAGGAACATGCAACCTGCTGTTATGAGTCAAAAACATTCAAAGTTTACCTCCGGACCTTTTTTTTTGCCTTCGGAGTTATTGGTTTTTGTGCTACACAAGTAACACCTTATAGGTCAGTAGTTAAGAATAAAAAATCTCAAACTTTGACTCATAAACCTTCTGTTTTATCTCAACTTTCTCGTGTTTTTCCTGCTGCACGTCGTGTGACTCAGTACTGGATACCTAAATGCCTTTTGACTAACCACAGTATTGAGTCATCGATGTATTGTGCTTCTATGTAGGTTACATGCTTGAGGAAGGAGAACATTTGGTTTCTGGATTCAGGTTGCTCACGCCTAATGACCGGTAACAAAGAATGGTTCTCCTCCCTCTCTTTTGTGTCACGTGTAGAGAATGTTACTTTTGTCGATAATTCTTCAACTCCTATAATTGCTAAGGGTTCGGTTAGAGTAAATGATCACTACACTTTGAAGGATGTGGCGCTTGTCAAAAATTTGAAATACAACTTGCTTTTTGTTTCACAATTGCTAGATGAAAATCTGGAAATTATTTTCAATAAAAACTGCTGCAAAGTTGTAGGTTCAAATAGTGAGCTTATTTTTAACATGTCTCAGTTTGGAAGAGTTTTTAAAGCTGATTTTGATATGTCTTCCTCTAAGCATAGGTGTCTAGTTGCTAATGATTCAAATGACTTTTATTTTTTGCATCGTAGACTTGGTCATGTAGGCTTTGATCACGTAACGCGTGTTAGTGCTCTTGATCGCATACGTGGGTTGCCTAAGCTTAAAGGGGACAACAAAATTGTGTGCTCTTCTTGTAGACATGCTAAGATGGTTGCAGGTTCACATGCTCCTCTCACAATGATCATGACAACTGAACCGGGTCAACTTTTGCACCTTGACACTGTAGGACCTTCACGTGTTCAATCCTTCGGAGGTAAATGGTATGTTCTTGTTATTGTTGATGATTATTCTAGATACTCTTGGGTTTACTTTATGGCGTCTAAGAATGAAACTTTTAGTCACTTTAGAACTATATTTCTTAGATTATCAATTGATCACCCAAGATCTTTAAAAGCAATTAGAAGTGATAACGGAACTGAATTTAAAAATCAATCTTTTGATCACTTTTGTGCTGAAAATGGAATAGATCATCAATTTTCTTCACCATATGTACCTCAACAAAATGGTGTTGTAGAAAGAAAGAACATAACCTTAGTTGAGATGGCTAGGACTATGCTTGATGAATATCAAACTCCTAGGAAATTTTGGGCTGATGCGATTGCAACCGCTTGTTATGTCTTAAATCGTGTTTTCTTGCGCGCTAAGCTAGGTAAAACACCATATGTGATCCGGTTTGGACATAGGCCTAGTGTTACGCACTTTCGGGTCTTTTGTTGCAAATGCTTTGTTAAGAGACATGGTAATCTTGATAAATTTGAACCTAGATCCATTGATGGCATGTTTCTTTGTTATCCATCTCATACTAGAGCCTACCATGTGTTTTTACTTGACACTAACAATATTGTGGAGACTTGTGAAGTGTCTTTTGATGAAGCTAGCCCAGGTACTAGCTCAAACATTGCAGGTACAGATCCATATCCGCAGGGGGAAAGCATTTTCGTTGAAGATGAGGAAGAAATGGAGCTGCTGCCCGAAAATTTAGCAGCTAAAGACTTTGGTTCAGCTCCGGACGTTAATTCTCAACCAGCACCAACAACCATCAACGCTGATTCAAATCATCCTCAAGTCACAAGCTCATCGATTTTTGATGAACATGAAGAATAAGAAGTTTGTGAGACATCTGTTCCCCTACGGTTTTACAAATATCACCCCCCGCAACAGATTATTGGAAGCTTGCACGAACGAGTTACACGGTCCAGGTTTTGTGATCCAAACTCTCATGCTCATTCTTCTTTTGTTGCTTCTTTTGAACCCAAAGATATATCACACGCACTCACTAATGAATCTTGGATTATTGCCATGCAAGAAGAGTTAGAAAAATTTGAAAGAAATAATGTTTGGAAACTTGTACCTCCTCCTCAAGGTCACACTTTAATTGGAACTAAATGGGTGTTTAAAAATAAAAAAAGTGAGGATGGGGTTGTGGTTAGGAATAAGGCTAGGTTTCTTGCTCAAGGTTTCACTCGAGTTGAAGGTCTAGACTTTGATGAAACTTTTGCTCCTGTTGCTAGATTAGAAGCCATAAGAATTTTGTTAGCTTTTGCTGCATCTAAATGTTTTAAGCTATATCAAATGGATGTTAAAAGTGCTTTTCTCAATGGCTACATAGATGAGGAGGTTTATGTCAAGCAACCACTGAGTTTTGAAAATTCAGATTTTCCTAATCATGTTTACAAGCTATCCAAAGCCTTGTACGGTCTCAAACAAGCCCCTAGAGCATGGTATGATAGGTTAAAAACATTCTTACTTGAAAATGGGTTTACCATGGGCAAGGTTGATAAAACTCTTTTTGTGCTTAAGCATGGCAATGACTCATTATTCGTTCAAGTGTATGTGGATGATATTATATTTGGTTGTGCTTCTCATGATCTTGTGACCAAGTTTTCATCTATGATGAGTTCAGAATTTGAGATGAGTATGATGAGAGAACTCACATACTTTTTGGGGCTGCAAATCAAGCAAACCAAGGAGGGTACCTTTGTGCATCAAACAAAGTATACAAAAGACCTCCTAAGGCGCTTTAACATGGACAAAAGCAATCCTCTTCGGACACCAATGGGAACAGCAACAACACTTGACCTTGATGAAGATGGTGAACCAGTGGATCAAAAAGAATATAGAAGCATGATCGGATCACTTTTGTACCTAACGGCATCAAGACCGGACATACAATTCAGCGTATATCTTTGTGCACGGTTTCAAGCCTCCCCACGTGCTTCACATCGTCGAGCCATCAAAAGGATTCTCAGGTACTTACATGGAACTCAAGAATTTGGCATTTTTCTTCCTTCTTCCTCAACCGTTACTTTGAAAGCTTTTTCCGATGCTGATTTTGGAGGTTGTAGGATTGATAGGAAAAGTACTTCTGGTGCTTGTCATTTTCTTGGTAATTCACTTGTTGCTTGGTCCTCTAGAAAACAAAATTCTGTTGCACAATCCACAGCGGAATCTGAATATGTAGCTGCTGCTAGTGCTTGCTCACAAATTGTTTGGATTGTTCAAAAACATAAGGACTATGGGATTGATCTAGATAGTGTTCCACTGTTTTGTGATAACACTAGTGCCATTTGCATTGCTAAAACCCTGTGCAACATTCTAGAACTAAGCACATTGATATTAGGTATCACTTTCTTCGTGATAATGTTGAAAAAGGAAACATTGTGCTTCACCATGTAGATACCGAACAACAATTGGCCGACATTTTTACAAAACCTTTGGATTTCACTCGTTTTTGTTTCGTTCATAGTGAAATAGGGGTTATGCATCCTCATGGCTTACATTGAGGGGGAGTTCTCAAACTTGAGAAGTCTATGTGTGAATCTGAAATTAAAATAATATGAGCATAGTATTTCATACATATATGACTTTGTGATTCCTTTTACATGCTAAAAGTTCTTACTACATTACTCGTGTTATACATTTTGTAGTTTTTGCCATGTCTAGTAATTGGAATAATTACTTACACTAAATCTGGTCATGGTTGAACTTTCTTGCTGTTTTGAACTTGTTGCATGTTCACAAGTGTTTTTAATCATAAATAATTAATCAAGTAATCAACTCATATGTTGAGTTTTTGTGAACAAATATAAGTTGAGAAAATATCAAGAGAATATGCATGCATCACACTTCTTCTTTTGAGATGGCTTATCATTGCACTTAGATACGAACTTGGAAGAAGTTGTGTATGACTAAAACCATGTCCTTAAGCTTCTGATTGTCAAATGACATAGGCTTGGCTTGATTGATTAGAATAAGACAGATGCACATATAATCTCTTGCAAATATTATATGATCTAAATTTGTGCTTTGAAAAATAAATAAAATGCAGCAACAAGTGTCATGCCTTCAGGAATTGTGAGATCATGACTTGCTTAAATTGAAAATTACATTTGTTCTCTAGCATGGCTTACACTACTTTATGTATCTCATTGTTGTGATAGTGTAAGTTACTTGATAGTATGACTTGGATGAGCTTTGTTTTATATGTATATGTTATAATATGCTCATAACAATTAAAATTTCTCTTTTGAACCTTGCTAAATACATTGTCAAAGGGGGAGAGATAATATGGTGAATTATGCAAGGGGAGAATTATGCAAGGGGGAGAAATATGTATAGGGGAGAAATTTATTTCTATATTATTTCTATCTCATTTGATTTTAAAAAAGGGGGCAAATTGTTCTCAAAACTTTTCATGCCAATGTTCAGATTTTAAATGGTGTTGCCAATGCATTCACTAAGACGGAGATTGTGAGACCTATGTGTGTTGAATACATTGGCTTTGACAATAAAAGTTTTGAATGCTGCCATAACATCTTTTTAGCAAGGTCCGACTCTAGCTCCGAGCTTTTGCAAGGTCCGACAATAGGTCTGACTTTCTTTGTCTAGATCTGACATGTTTTTGGATAGCTCCGGTGTGCTTTGTTTTTAGCTCCGACATGTCCTTGATAGCTCCGGCATGTCTTTGTTAAACTCCGATATGTTTTGCTAGGTCCGACTTATGTTGGTTAGCTCCGACATGTTTTTCTAGCTCCGACTTTTGGGATGACTAGTTCCGACTAGCTTTGGTAAGCTCCGGTGCTAGGTTGTACTAGCTTTGGTAAGCTCCGGCGCTTGGTTGTACTAGCTTTGGTAAGCTCCGGCTCAAGCTCTAGTTAGCTTTGGCAAGGTTCGGAGCTTGATCGTAATGTTCCAAATTTTCATGTGAAATGTTTCGAACTTGCTTTACACTTATGCAAAGGTTGCTTATTATTCTTTTACTAAGTTTTTGGTGTGTTTTGGTGGCTAAGGCTTATATCATTTTGGTGTGCTTTACAACATGCTTATGTGAGGTGCTCACGTAAGGTGTTGTAGTTTCGGAACTAACTTGAGTCAAGTCGCGGACTTGGGCTCATACAGATTGGTTGTTTGTTCATGTGCATGTCTTGCTTGAGTTCAAGACATGGCTGGTTAGGGGATCCATTGAATTAGTCTTAGGGACAAGATGAGGTTCAACAACCAAGTTCGGGAGGAATTGTGGTTGAGTTGATCGGAAGGTTGCGCAACATGTTTGAATCAAGAACAATGCATATGAAGGTATTGTGGACGTCGTTGGAAGATGTTTGCACATGTGCAAGGAGTGCATGGACGTGGCTGAATGGTTCCGAGGCATGACGAAGAGATGTGGACGTAAAGAATTGGTCAGAAAGGTCCAACCGACTAGGTTATGGACTCAAGCTGCGGCTGAGTCGGTTTTGACTCAAATATGGAATGTTTTGAGTTGGTTATGATAGGATTTTGTGTGGGTCACAAATTTGAGTTGTTTTAAGAATGTGGGATACGTTCCTAAGGTGTTTGGAAGTCTTAAGATTGCTTCTATCTGCGTATAGAAAAGTCCTAAGAAGTTATGGAAAGTTTCGATTCATGATTTGAGTAGGATTAGAGTCCTAGTTGAGACTGGGTTGGCCTAAGGGCTGGTTATAAAAGCAAGGAAGGCCAGAGATCGTGGTGCATGACTTTGGGGCTGTTCCTCTTGTGTTCTATCGAATGAAATTCGTAGTTTGAAGGAACTTCTGTGCCTTGTTCGTCCGACTCGTGCCAGACAAGTTTTACTCATCGAGTTTCTGGACAGCACTACCTTTTGTAAGTGGTTTTATCATAACTCGAGTTTTACAGATCCAATTGACGTGATTCTTTTTGGGTTGTATTCACAACTTTATTATCTATCATCTGTCAAAATTTCACGGTCATTGGATTTGTGGTTTCTGATCTACACGAGTTTCTTTGCAGCCTTCCAGAAATGTTTTTCTCGTGTAGGACAGATTGACCTTTGTTTAATCTTTCGATCATAACTTGAGTTTCTCTCGGCGGATTTGAGTGATTCTTCTTGTTTTTTCTTTGTGACTTGATTATCTATGATATATATCACTTTTGTCCCGATGAAACACGTTTAGATTAGTCTCACACACGATTTCTTTAACAGATCGTTTTTTCTGCCGAAGGGGTTGGGATTTAATTTTCTCCGTTGCATAAGATTTTTTAAAGCTACCATTCACCCCCCTCTGGTACCTATTCACGTGCTCTTTGATCTTACAATATGCGAAAGTAAGCAAAAAATTAAAGCATAATGTAAGTAATATTGCTCGTCGGTCACTCTCTTCCTGCTCTTTAGTTTTGCTACGTCGTACGGTCCTAAGCTGAGGAGCGGGACATGGGTAATTCAGTGCGTTAGCATCCGTGGCCCGTTTGCTGCCTTACTTGGAGTGTGAGCTGTCTGGCCCCCAATACTTAGTCGTAGCGCTGGGAGGCAGGGTGTGCATGCTTAGGGTACGAAACCAGGCTAAGTGGGCCACACACCCTGAACCTCTGGCTTGGCGTAGGGCTTTCGTAAGGGAGACCATCTGGCGACACAGGACCCCAAACAAGGGGGTGGTCGGGAGACCACAAACTCGTTGCTGGTACCTCAAGCAGGCCCATCTGCAGCAGGATTGCATAACTCCACTAAGCCCGAGACAGGGAGAGAGTGAACCAGCATATGACATAGAATATGCGAGAATGAGCATGATTTGATGATCATTTAATTGATGCGTAATTAAATGAACATAAACAGAGCATAGGGCAAGACAGTGATTCTTCTAACTTGGTAATCATAGGAGGAGGCAGACTTTACAAGAAGGCAACAACCCGCTCCAGATGTCAAGGGAGGAAAAGTGTATAGGCTTAGGGTATGGAACCAGGCTAAGCAGGCTGAACACTATGGACCGTACCCCCTGGAGCATAGTTGCTTCGAGCGCTGCTCCTAGACGCTATGACACCCTTTGTAGAAAAAAATTGTCCTACTGCTGCGCCAAGGGTGAAGCTTACAAAAGTGGCGCTGGGAGGCAAAATGTACACGCTTAGGGTGCAGGATCAGACTAAGCAGACTGCACACCCTGGACCTCCCACTGTGTCAAGAGTAAAACATTAGTGGTAACACCGGGGAAGCAAAGTGTACACACTTAGGATGCAGGGCCAGGCTAAGCATGTTGTACACTCTAGACCTCCCATGTCATCATGGGTGGACCTTACCGTAATGCCTTGGTGACGTCATTATTGCCGTGGTGGCGGGACACCGTTTGACGTCCTGCCCATGGGACCCCTTAGCGGTTCCCTAGTAGGTGTGGCCAACTAGTTGGGCACGCCTACCACTTAATCACAAGATGTCGTTAGCGAACCCCCGACAGAGCGCTGGAGCTTGGGTTGTTGATGCTGGCAGGCCCCATGGGGAGCGCCAGACTTGAATTGAGACATGTGGTCATCATCGGAGAAGTCTCAGCGGCGACGGCAACTAGGTAGCAGTTGAACCGAGGCGGCGCCCACCCTCAGCGTGCGGAACATTGACAGTGGGCCCCCTGGGAGGTGCCACAGCCGGATGCTACGGCGGTGCCTACCATAAATGCTAAGAACATCGACAGCAAGTGAAGGCGCAACTTCTTTAGAGAAAAAGCCCTTCTACCTGTCGTGCCAAATGTGAAGTGTTCTTGCGACACTTCCCCCGGACCTACTATGCGAGTATCCCGCAGAGGTTCTTGATTGGTGGGGCTTAGTCCTTAGGTGAGGTTGCGCGTATGAGAGATAATGGATGATGGTTTTACGTGGTTTGGGCTGCCAGAGCGTAATACCCTACTTTACGGTGTGAGTTGTATTGCTAAAGAGTGTGCTCTCCTGGGCGTGAATGCGTTTGTTGAGTGTAGTTGAAGGTTGATTCAAGGGTTTTTGTAAGGGTGACGATCCGATCCTTTTATAAACATGGTCGGACGCCTTACAAGTGGGGTCTGGGGCCGATAGGTGGCCCCAGGATGGTCTTATCCTAAAGATCTAAAGCTTTTCGGCTAAGCTGCTTCTGACCGCGGCTTGAAGACTCACCGTCTTGTAGCCTCAGGCACCAGTGGCCCATGCATAGTCACTGATGGTGGCAGGAGATACACCCATCCGTCTGTCTTATCGCCATAAGCTACCCACTAGGCGGAGTGGGGTAGGCTTGTGGCGCCTTTACTGTGATGCGATTGGGCGCATCAGTACCTAATAGGAGGCATGTTGCACACCTGTGGGCCTGGGTACGGCGCATGCCTTCAATGCGCTAATGGACAGCACACGTCGCCCTTTACTCTTCGGGGCCCACGACCCACTACAGGTCATGGGACACATGGCAGCTCCGGAGACTTTTTCGGTGGGAGCAAGGGCCCGGAGCTGGAGGACACGTGGCAGCTCTGGAGCCCTCCTCGGTGGGAGCAAGGGCCCATAGCCGGAGGATGCATGGCAGCTCTAGAGCCCTCCTCAGTGGGAGCAAGGGCTTAGAGCCGAAGGACGCGTGGCAGCTCCGGAGCCCTTCTCGATGGGAGCAAGGGCCCAGAGCTAGAGGACACATGGTAGCTCTAGAGCCCTCCTCGGTGGGTGCAACGGCCCGGGTCCGGAGCTTCTTCTAGCTTGTACACGAGGGTACCCGGTCTGCAGAATACTGACAATACCATTGTAGCATTTCACCCAAGAGTATTCCCAAGAGTATCGTATTTATCCCAAAGGAAGACGGTGAAGTAAAGGGAACACTATTCTTGTAGGATCGAAGAGCACATGAAAAGATACCTGAGGGGGGGGTTTGAATGGTAGATTCAAACTTTTTCGGCAGAAGCAACGAAAACCCCTCGACAAAAAATCAATCTATTAAAGAGATCATATGTGCAACTAATATAAACGTGATTAATTGTGGCAAAACTAGTATTGATTGTTGAGAATCAAGTCACGAGTACTTCACAACAAGAATCATGAAAATCTGTTGAGAAAAACTCAAGTTAAGATCGAAAGATCGAATGAAAGTCAATCTGTTATTCCCGAGAAAAAACAGATATGTAACACTGCAAAGAAACTGATATAGATCAGAAACTGCAAATCCAATGACTGTGAAATTTTGAAAGATGGTAGATACACAAGTTGTGAAGACAACCCAAAAATAATCACGTCAATTGGATCTGTAAAACTCGAGTTATTATAAAACTACCAAAGCAAGGTAGTGCTATGCAGAAACTCGACGAGAAAGACCTGAAGAAAACAAGTCAGACGAACAAGGCACAAAAGTTCTTTTAAACTAAGAATTTTTTTGATCAAACCACAAGAGTAACAGCCCCAAAGTCGTGCACCATGAGATCTGGCCTCCCTTGCTTATATAACCAGCCCTTAGGCCATCCCAATCCTAACTAGGACTCAGATCCTACTCAGATTCAAGCGAAACTTTCCATAACTTCTCAAGACTATTCCATATGCATATAGAAGCAATCTTAAGACTTTCAAAAACTTTAGGAATGTATCCCACATTCCTGAAACAACTTAACTTCATGACCCACATAAAATACTATCATAACTAACTCAAATCTTTTCATATTTGAGTCAAACCCGACTCAGCCGCAGCCTGATTCCATAACCTAGTCGGTTGGACCTTTCCGACCAATTCTTTACGTCTACATCTCTTCATCACGCCTTGGAATCATGTTGCCACGTCCATGCACTCCTTTAACATGCGCAAACATCTTCCAACGACATCGATGATACCTTCATATGCATTGTTCTTAATTCAAACATGCTGCGCGACCTCCCGATCAACTCAACCATAATTCCTCCTGAACTTGGTTGTTGAACCCCATCTTCTCCCTAAGACTAGTTCAATGGATCCCGTCACCAACTATGTCTTGAACTCAAGCAACACCTGCACATGAATAAACAACACATACTTCTGAGCACAAGTCCTCGACTTTACTCACGTTAGTTCTGATAACCACAACACCTTACGTGAGCACCTCAGATAAGCATGTTGCAAACCATAGAAAAATGAATCAGCCATAACCACCAAAACACACCAAAAAATTTGTAAAAGAATACTAAGCTAGCTTTCCATAATCGAAAAAGCAAGTTTGAAACATTGCGAGTTAAGAGCAGAACCACTGCGATCAAGCTCCAAACCTTGCCAAAGCTAACCGGACCTTGAGCCGGAGCTTACCAAGGCTAGCAGGACCTAGCGCTGGAGATTACCAAAGCTAGCAGGACCTAGCACTGAAGATTACCAAAGCTAGCCGGACCTTGCGCCCGACCTAGCAAAAACATGTCTGACCTAGCCAAAGCAAGTCGGACCTTATGTCGGACATAACGTCGAACCTTGCAGAAGCTACCCAAAACAAGTCGGACCTATCGTTGGACCTTGCAGGAGCTTGGACTTAGAGTCAGACCTTGTTAAAAGGGTGTTTTGGCAGTATTCAAAACTTTTATCATCATAGTCAATGTATTTAACACACATAGGTCTCACAATCTCCCCCTTGATGAATGCATTGGCAACACCACTTAAAATTCGAACATTTGCTTATTCACATGAAAAGTTTTGAAAACAAAGTTCTCCCCCTATACATATTTCTCCCCCTTTGTAAATCAGAAATAAAATGAGAAGAAAAACAAAAATACCCCCCTAAGGATGTACACTGCCCCTGAGAAGAATTCTGCCAAAATACTTGTGAATGTTTGCAATGTGTGATCAATTTCTCCCCCTTTGACAATGTATTCAGCAAGGTTCAAAAGAGAAATTTCAATTGTTATGAGCATATTGTAGCACATACATATAAAATAATGCTCATCCAAGTCATACTATCAAGTAACATACACTATCACATCAATGAAATACATAAAGTAGTGTAAGCCATGCTTGAGATCAAGTGTAATTTTCAATTTAAGCTAAGTCATGATCGCACAAACTTAACTATTTCAAAACCTAAAAGCATGAAACTTGTTGCTCCAATTTTAATTTTTCAATATTATTTAAAGCACAAATTCTGATCATATGACATTTGCAAGAGATTATATGTTGCATCTGCCTTATTCTAACCAATGAAGCCAAGCCTATGTCATTTGACAATCAGAAGCTTAAGGTCATGGTTTTAGTCATACACAACTTTCTTCTAAGTTCATATCTAAATGCAATGATAAGCCATCTCAAAAGAAGAAGTGCGATGCATGCATATTCTCTTGATCTTTTCTCACTTTTATTTGATCATAAATGCTCAACATGTGGATAGTTGATTGATTAATATTTCATTATTAAAACCACTTGTGAGCATGCAACAATTCCAAAACAGCAAGAAAGTTCGATCATGGCCAGATTTAGTGTAAGTAATTATTCCAATTACTAGTAATGGCAAAAAAGTACAAAATGTATAACATGAGTAATGTAGTAAGTACTTTCATCATGTAAAAGGAATCACCAAGTCATATATGTATGAACTACTATGCTCATATTATTTTAATTTCAGATTCACACATAAACTTCCCAAGTTTCAAAACTCCCCATCAATTTAAGCCATGAGGATCCATAACCCCTATTTCACTATGAATGTAACAAAAACGAGTGAAATCCAAAGGTTTTGTAAAAATGTCAGCCAATTGTTGTTCGGTATCTATATGGTGAAGCACAATGTTTTCTTTTTCAACATTATAATGGATAAAGTAATACCTAATGTTAATGTGTTTTGTTCTACAATGTTTCTTAGGGTTTTTAGCAATGCTAATAGCACTAGTGTTATCACAAAACAGTAGAACACTATCTAGATCAATCCTATAGTCCTTAAGAGTTTGAACAATCCAAATAATTTGTGAGCAAGCGCTAGCAGCAGCTACATATTCAGATTCAGCTGTCGGTTGTGCAATTGAGCTTTGTTTTCTAGAGGACCCATCAACAAGTGAATTACCAAGAAAATGACATGCATCTGAAGTACTTTTCCTATCAATCCTACGACCCCCAAAATCAGAATTCGAAAAAGCTTTCAAAGTAATGGTTGAGGAAGAAGGAAGAAAAATGTCAAATTCTTGAGTTCCATGTAAGTACCTGAGTATCCTTTTGACGACTTGACGATGTGAAGCATGTGAGGAATCTTGAAACCGTGCACAAAGACATACGCTGAATTGTATGTCTGGTCTTGATGCCGTGAGGTACAAAAGTGATCCAATCATACTTCTATGATCGACCAGGTCAACATCTTCATCAAAATCAAGTGTTGTTTCTGTACCCATTGGTGTTCGAAGAGGCTTGCTTTTGTCCATGTTGAAACGCTTAAGAAGGTCTCTTGTATACTTCGTTTGATGCACAAAAAGTACCCTCCATAGTTTGCTTGATTTGCAGCCCCAAAAAATATGTGACTTCTCCCATCATACTCATCTCAAATTCAGAACTCATCATAGCTGAAAACTTGGACACAAGATCATGAGAAGCAGAACCAAAGATAATATCATCCACATACACTCGAATGAGTAATGAGTCATTGTCATGATTAAGTACAAAAAGAGTTTTATCAACCTTGCCCATGGTAGACCCCTTTTCAAGTAGGATTGTTTTTAACCTATCATACCACGCTCTAGGGGATTGTTTGAGACCGTACAAGGCATTGGACAACTTGTAAACATGATTAGGAAAATCTGGATTTTCAAAACCTGATGGTTGCTTGACATAAACCTCCTCATCTATGTAGCCATTAATAAAAGCACTTTTAACATCCATTTGATATAACTTGAAACCTTTAGATGCAGCAAAGGCTAACAATATTCTTATGACTTCTAATCTTGCAACAGGAGCAAAAATTTCATCAAAATCTAGACCTTCAACTTGTGTGAAACCTTGAGCAAACAACCTAGCCTTATTCCTAATCACAACCCCATTCTCACTTTGTTTATTTTTAAACATCCATTTAGTTCCAATTAAAGTGTGACCTTGAGGTGGAGGTACAAGTTTCCAAACATTATTTCTTTCAAAATTTTCTAACTCTTCTTGCATGGCAATAATCCAAGATTCACTAGTGAATGCGTGTGATATATCTTTGGGTTCAAAAGAAGCAACAAAAGCAGAATGAGCATGAGAGTTTGGATCGCAAAAGCTGGACCGTGTGACTCGTTCGTGCAAGATTCCAATAATTTGTTGTGGAGGATGACTTTTGAGAACCCAGAGGGGGGTGGACACTTTACAAGCTTCTTCTTCTTCACTTTCATCACAAATAAATGAGCTTGTGACTTGAGGACGATCTGGACTAGCAATGGTGGTCGTCGGTGCTGGTTGTGAATCAAAATCAGGAGCTGGAACAATGTCATTAGCAGCTGAATTTTTGGGCAGCAGCACCTCTTCTTCCTCATCATCAACGAAAATACTCTCCCCCTACGGATATGGATCAGGACCTGCAATATTTGAGCTAGTACCTGGTCTAACTTCATCAAAAGAAACCTCACAAGTCTCCACAATTTTGTTAGTGTCAAGTAAAAGCACACAGTAGCCTCTAGTATGAGATGGGAAACCAAGAAACATGCCATCAACAGATCTAGGTTCAAATTTATCAAGATTACCATGTTTCTTAACAAAGCATTTTCCACCAAAGATCTGAAAGTGTGTGACACTAGGTCTATGTCCAAACCAAACTTCATATGGTATTTTACCTAGCTTAGCACGCAAGAAAACACGATTTGAGACATAACAAGCGGTTGCAATTGCATCATCCCAAAATTTCCTAGGAATTTGATATTCATCAAGTATAGTCCTAGTCATCTCAACTGAGGTTATATTTTTTATTTCTACAACACCGTTTTGTTGAGGTACATATAGTGTAGAAAATTGATTATCTATTGCATTTTCAGCACAAAAGTGATCAAAAGAATGATTTTTAAATTTAGTTCCATTATCACTTCTAATTGCTCTTAAATTTCCTGGGTGATCAATTGATAATCTAAGAAATATAGTTCTAAAGTGACTAAAAGCTTCATTCTTAGATGCCATAAAATAAACCCAAGAGTATCTAGAAAGTCATCAACAATTACAAGAACATATCATTTACCACCGAAGGATTGAACACGTGAAGGTCCTATGGTATCAAGATGCAAAAGTTGACCCGGTTCAGTTGTCATGGTAATTGTGAGAGGAGCATGTGAACATGCAACCATCTTAGTATGTCTACAAGAAGAGCACACAATTTCTTTGTCCCTTTTAAGCTTAGGCAGCCTACGTATGCGATCAAGAGCACTAATACGCGTGAGATGATCAAAGCCTACGTGACCAAGTCTAAGATGCCAAAAATATAAGTCTTTTGAATCATTAGCAACTAGACACCAATGCTTAGAGGAAGACATATCAAAATTAGCTTTAGAAACTCTTCCAACCCGAGACAAGTTAAAAATAAGCTCACTATTTGAATCTATAACTTTGCAGCAATTTTTAGTGAAAATAATTTTCAAATTTTCATCTAGCAATTGTGAAATAGAAAGCAAGTTGTATTTCAAATTTTTAACAAGTGCCACATCTTTCAAAGTGTAGTGATCATTTACTTTAACTGAACCTTTAGCAATTATAGGAGTTGAAGAATAATTGACAAAAGTAACATTCTCTACACGGGACACAAAAGAGAGGGAAATGGACCATTCTTTGTTACCGGTTGTTGACAGCTCCTAAGATATACTAACAAATCATCTCCGGCAACGGTGCCAGAAATGCTTGTTGGTATTACTTATGCACCATTAACTAAACAACTCCAACTGATGTGTCAGAAATGCTTGCTAATGGTTCTATTGGATCACAGAGTGAATTCGGCAAGCGCACGGAGATATCATTGTAGCATTTCCTCTTAAGAGTATTCCCAAGGGTGTCATTTATTTGATCCCAAAGGAAGGCGGGGTAGAGATATAACAATCATCAAGTGGACAGGGTAGAAAGGTCTAGGTAAGAAACTAGTAAGGATGGATAAAATAATAGTGGAGGGAGTGTGACACACACAAAAGCTTCCAAGTCTAAGGGGGGTAAGAGGATCCTAGAGGTTAGTTAAGGTTGAGAGTTATGGAGGTACTCCTACTATGATCTATTGTACATATACATAGCCTAAACTAATTATTCATAAGCTAGATCAATAGTGAATACTTATGCTATGTGGTTCAACACATCGGGAACAGGCTTACCCCTAACAATACTAGGGCGACTCCCGCCAAGAGCATGTGGCATAACCGAACGTGGAGGATTACAAAGGACAGATAGGGGTGTCACCACCTACTGCCTACCTCTTCAATCCGTGGGTCTACGAGACATCCAATGCTACTTAGCTATCCTAGCACCATGCTAGCATATTAAGTAATTACCTTAAGAGCCTAGGCACAATCCATCCTAAGGCAATGAATTGAATCATCATTGAACCAATGTTGATACACAACATAATTATCCATACTAACCTAGTTATGTTATAATTAACTAGACTATAATGGGGGTCTATAGGTTCTATGATAATGAGATATGTTCATGATGAAACAATTATTGAAGCTATACCTTCCACATACATGGACTCCATAATCAAACAAGAAACACTTTGCCCAAGTATATGTATAAGTAGAGACTAAAGATACTATCTTTATTATGCATAAAGTCACAAATACAAGAAAGAATACATGAGCCATACCTTTCCCAATGTAGGATTGGGAAGAGAGAGACTCCTTACTCCTTTCCCAATTTGCACTTGGGACTAGAGACTCTCCTCTCTACAACCTAACTCCTCTAAGACTATGGATTATAGTGTATACAATAGAGATGAAGCTCAAGTGGTGTGTGTTGAAGTGTGGGGTAGGGGTCCTATTTATACTAGTGTTGAGGTCAGTTCTCGCCACCAAAAGCCTGCGAATCAGTCACCATTGACTCCAGGAAGCCGGTAGGAGCCAACACGTGGAGGCTGACCAAGTTTGGTGCAGAGACCAGGTCGGCCGACCCCCTGGTTTGGCCGACCTGGTCATTGCACCAATTCTCGTGTGCTTTCTCCAGGTGGCTGCCAGGTGGGTCCCATTGATGTATATGGGTGATACACCGTTGTATCTCCTCTGATGCTTCTGTTTGTGGGCCATTTGATCCATGGGATGCCACGTGTCGTCGCCTGATTGGCTGGGATGATATTTTATAGGATTGGTCCCCCTACATTTCCTCATTTCCTTCATAAAATTCTGCATACACATATTTCTGCAAGTCCAAGTGGAATTGGGTCAGATAGAAAGGTGATGTGTGCAAGAAATGACAAATCCTTCACATAATTGAGTTAAATTGACGGATGAAATTGGTATATAACAGCCGTCAACAAACTCCCGCAAGCTTATCCTTTGCTCGTCCCGAGCAAAGTCAAGACTTTAGGTTGATGATCAGAGTTGCTGCAATGTCTTATTTTTAAAAGTATGTAATGCACAACAAGATACTCTACCTAGTATTGCAGAAATTGGCTATGATACTCTACCTTTCTTAAGATATCATGGGGCTTATGCTTTTTCATATTCATGAGTAGTTGAAAGGTAGAATAGCAAATGGAGCAAACATAGCCTAGAAATCAAGTTCCACTTAAATCCCGGAGAATTCAATTTAGATAATAAGTACCTCAATTTGATTCTCTCAATCACTCCTTTGTGGATAGTGGAAATATTTCCTCACCAAAGCATTGTGCCTCTACTATTCCTACTCATTGAATATGGCTTGTATGTGGAGCTTGGTAAGGAAAGTGAGTACGCATATTTGCATCACATATATTGCTAAGTCAAAAGAGTAAGCCTTAGGAGAATTCAAATCAAAACTTTTTGATTCAAGACTAGTGCATGTGTGATGGAGTGGAAGTGGATGTGGATAATTGAGATAACTCCTTTTTGGTATAACCTCTCTTTCTTTTTGTAGGGATGAAACATGGCTACTTTTCTCTCTTTTTTTATGCTTATGATGTAAGCATGCCCCTTTTTTTTCATTTTTGTAGCCATGTCTTCTACTCCCTTTCTTTGCAATGAATTTTGAAGAGAGTGCTAAACATGAATAACATGGAGTTTCTCTTTTTGTTGTGGTATGGTGAATATGATGGACATTTTGCTTACTTCTAGTGTAGAAGTATAGCATGTGCAAGTGAAGTCTTGAATTCAAAAAGAGTTGAATGATTTCTCACATAGGTCTATACTAGTTTGACTAGGCTCAATGTGAAAGCAAATAGCATATGCATAAGGTTTTGTCTATGTATGAATATAATATGGCTTTGGTAGGTATTTCCAATCAATTGAGGGAAACTTAAATCTTTTTAGAATTTCTCCAGTACTCTACGTTTTACTTTCAAACTAGGACTAGCAGCCCTATTACCAATTCTAGTCTTGCAACAACCTAGAATTAGAACTAGCTTTTGCTACCCACAACTTCCAAATTAAGGTAAAAGTATTTCAAACCAATGAAAGCAATATTCGGAGAGTAGAAAGTTGTAAACTAGAGACTTAGGAAAATAAAAAAGAGCAACTATTTATCATTTCTTCTATGTGAATTCTAAATCATTCTTACCGCACATCTTTATTTGATGAAAGCAAATCTAACCTATTATTTATTTTTATTTTTTAAATGCAAGGTGGATGATGGATGGATGGAAAATAAATATGCAAGGAACGTGATACATATTACCTCAAGTGGGGGTCCTCCCCCAAGCTTGTTCTTCAACTACCTCCGTGATAAGGGTTGAACCCTTGATGACGGAAGTATGCTGCATGATCGGTTTGTTGTTGTTGTTGTAGCGCCGTGTTGAAGTTGGTGAAGTCAGCATCCATGTGTTGTTGCCAATCCTGGATACCTTGAACATGCTCCTGGGGTGTGTTGTAGATGTCACCCGTTCTCACTTCAAGTTCTCCCATACGTCTAGTGAGGTCCGTCATTCCTTGGCTATAGTCTTGATGACTTCTAGCTGAAAAGGAACGATGTCTTCTCATGGACGTTGGGGGCAAGCTGCTAGAGCTTGAAGTGGATAAGGGTGAATCCCTTTGCCATTCTTGCCAAGATGATCCCCCAGTCTCATACGTCGGAGGTTGAGTCCATCCGGGCGCATAACCCGTTGGGTTCTCTTCCTCTTGGTATTCATGGACCGGAGAGATTATCGGTAGCATGCTTGTGGCTGCAGCCCTCGCACGATTCCTTGTTACCCTGCTAGAGTCATTACTTCTTCTTGCTTCCTCAAGGGGAAGAAGATTAATGGTTAGCCTCCGGCATTTGTACAAATGAAAATCTGGGTTAGGTAACCGAATTTCATTGACAAAGTCGGGATAGAAAAATATCAAGGACACATCTTGATCATGCTTAAGGGTATGTCCTTGCACTAAATAGTCTTCATCAATTAATTCTCTTTCAGTTTCAATATATTCAAATAAAGAGTATTTAAGTGCTCCTACCCTATCAGCAATATGAGTAATCCATGAAGTGCATTCAATTGGTCCTGATTTTGAAATGTAATCTAACCATTGTGTCATCATGGCTTTGACTGGAGCAACTTTTATCTTTTTAGTCATGGCAAAAAAAATTTTCAATTTATCATCTCGCACTACCCTAACATGTCCCCTAGGGAACATAGTCATAGCCACCCATCTATGCATGAAGTGTAAGGTAGGGTTTTGGATGTGGCTATTCCTAGGAGCCCTACATGTGACCTCACTAGTTAGCTCATGCCAAAAACTTTGTTTGTTAAACTTAGGCAAATTGTATAAATCTAGCAAACATCGTTTATGGAAGCCTAGGATGCTACGTAATTCTTTCCATAGGATGTTGTATTCTTTTTGAAATAATCTAAAAGCAATACCATCAAATCCTATTCTTCGCGTGCAAAGGAATTGGATAGTAAGAAGGTGTGAACCTTTCTCCTCTATGTGAGTAAAGTCATCAAATCCAATTGCATGCCAAATAGACAGAAATTCGGAGTCCATACCTATTTTGGAGATCAAATGTGGATCGTAAGCCTTGGTGTGGTGGAACTCACAATCTTGGAGAAGCCTGCGTGCTTGATCTTTAACTTCGCTTCGTATGTCGAGGTCGTTGTCATGAAGAAGTTGGTGTGGGTTGCTTCTCTCTTCCATGGGAGTGTCCTCACACACACTTCTCCTCCTTGGGCTTGTACCCATGGAAGAGAGGCGTGCACTAGAACCTTCACCATGGCTTGAGCTTGCAGCCTCCTTCCTCTTTCCGAACAACCTCTTCATATCTTTTTGAGTTCAACACGCAAGAACAAAACAAGGCGAGAAAAATCCGAAAAGAAGCGATGTTTGGAAAACAAAACTCTCAACGAATTTTCTCCTCTTGAAAGCTTGAGTGTAAAATGCAAATGCAAACAAAAGAAAATCTTTTTGGGGATGGATTTGAGCCAGAGTGTTGCAATGAAGAGAAAGAAAGACAAGGTGAGCTAGAGAGTGACTTGGGGAGGTGTAAGATGATGTGGTGTGTGAAGAGAAGTGCTCCTCAAGGCCACAATTTATTGGGTGCACCCTCAACGGTCACTTAGGGTTCAAAATGTAGCCGTTGGAGGAAGGGGAGCCAAATTGGCTCCACTCCCTGTTCGGCCGACCAGGGGGTTCGGCCGACCTGACAGGTGGCCCCCCTGGTTCCCCTTTTGGCAAGTGGCTCCCCAACGGCTATAAAGTTAGCACGTTGGTGAAATGCCACATGTGCAGCTCAGAAAAAATTGTTTTTCAAATAAAAACCTTTTTTCAAATCCAATAAAAAATTTTGAAAAGAAAGAAAGAAAAATGATAGTTGGGAATATAAGATTATCAACTTGCTAGGAAAAATCAAATATGCAATGGGAAAAATCCAATTGGGGTGGAAAAAGAAAGAAATAAAAAATAAAGTGGGATAACTACCAATTTGACCTATTGGCGTAGGTCTCACCACCGTCCGATGAGATGGAGATTCCTCCGTCTCCATTTCACATCCGGGCCCGGAGGGATGGACTCGGACAACTTGTCTTTCTTCTTCCGCCATTCCTTCTTTGGTGGCCTGGTGGACTTGGGCCTTCGGGAAGGTACAGATGATTCCGTCGCCTTTGGATATTGGCGAGGTGGAAACGACGGATTCTCCTCGTTGATTAATCTTCTCATGAATGCAATGAGTGAGTCCACCTTTGGATGTGTGACTTTGACCTCTATGATGTGTTTATCATTTGGCCCATACTTGATTCAAATTATGGAGCATTGTTCTGATTTTGGCCGAAAGTTAAACCTTTCCTCCTTGCCATTGATATGGAAGTGGATTTCTCCAGCTCCCACATCTATGTGAGCTTTTGCAGTGCTGAGGAATGGGCGCCCAAGAATGAGTGGTGTATCTTTCACAGTGTCCATGTCTAGCACCACAAAATCCACGGGTATGAAGCAGTTCCGGATCTTCACCGGGACGTCTTCAGCAATACCCGCTGGATAACAGACTGAAGAGTCAGCCAGTTGTAGCTGCATTGGTGTTGGAGTCAGCTCTGTGAAGTTCAGCTGGTCAAACACAACCATGGGCATCACACTAACACTTGCTCCCAAATCACAAAGTGTCTTGTCAAAGTGGTGAGCCCCAATTGAGCATGAAATGGTAGGACACCCAGGGTCCTTCTGCCAGTTGCTCTCTTGTACGGAAATCATGTTGACATTCTCTGTCGAGGGTTCTGGCTGGCCTGGCATCTTGCCATTCTCCATCAGAGGAATAGCAGCTGCCAGCTGAGTCAACTGAGTCTCGAGCATCTTGTTGAAGCTCAGTTGATTCTTGAAGGCTGAGGATAGTCCTTCCATCTTTGCATTGATATTCTCTAGGGTCTTGTCATTAGCTGATAGCTTCTTGGATAGGGCCTCGTTGATCTTGAGCTGACTAATGGCAAGTTCTCTCAAGTTGGGCTGATTTCCAGGGTTGCCATTGTTGTTGTACCCTCCTTGAAAGAATGGGCGTTGTTGACCCCACCCTTGACCTCATGGACGATAGCCATTGTTGTTGTTGAAATTTCTGTTGTTGGCGAGGTATAATGCATCCTCACGAGTTTCTGGGCAATCATTGCCCATATGACCCGTGTCGCCACAGACTTCACACATGATGTGAGAGTCTAGGGCATAGGCATTGTCAGACACTTCACCACTGGCTTGTCCAACAATTTTCTTCATTAGGAGGTCCAATTTTGCAGCGATCATGTCCACCTCCTTCAAGGTGTGCATGCCTCGCTGTCGGGTATGGAGACGCTCATCGTTCCATCCCATGTTGGACACCATCTTCTCAATAAGATCTTTAGCTTTTGGCACCGTCAATGAGAAGAAGGCTCCTCCAGCAGCAGCATCCAAATGGTCACAAGCTGATGGGATCAGCCCGTTATAGAAATTCTGAATAAGGAGCCAGTCATCCTGATGAGTAGGTTTAGGCTCGATCTTCCGAAAGGTATGTCGATTGGGGTGGAGAACTCGACGTTGATGATCCGCGGCACTCGAGCGGTTCGAGTACCCCTGCAATCACTACACCACGGCTCCGTTGGTTATCAACCATGCTGCACACGCTTGACCTCGCCAAGAAGGCTAATCCCTGCAAGTGCAACCGAGAACATGAGCAAGAACGTCGAAGACACGATCGAAAATCGCGAAGTTGGGGTCTCATAAACTGTAGAACGGCGATATTATCGATCTAAGCAAAACCCAATTGTTTATGGCGGCTACTATGGAGTATATATAGGTAGGAGGATGTCCAAGGGGGTTTTGGGGTCGTGACCTAACCCTAATATACAAAAATAATGGACTTAGACTTGATACATGGCCCAATGGCCCAATACGGTGGCGCAGCACCCTGACAGATTCTATACTTGATATTGTTTCGACTATTCCTGTCCACTCCGAAGGAATTTTGACATGGGACCGGCTCCATTGGAAATGTTATCCTCTCCCCTTTCCGTGGATATGTAGAACGTCCAAAACGGAGTTCGTATGCGTCCTGGGCGTCCGTTTTAGTGCGTACTGCTCCTGGACTCCGAGTTGGATATGATTTGGAGTTTGGTTCGGTTTCCATCTTCTTTGAACGAATTCTCTGGTCTTCCACGTCCCTAATACTCCCTCCAAGTACTCCTTGAACCTCTCCATGGATCCTAATCGCAAATAAATCATTAAGTAGCAATCTATGCTCAAAAACATATAAGGAAATGTATAAGAACGAGTTCACTTCTGAAATTAATTATTGTGTATGAACTCTATTGATTGCATGTTGTATGTTCAATGGAGTGTTGTTTGTATCCATAGAAGTGATGTCCTCATCATCCTCCCCTTCTTGAATTGGAGTCGTCCTCAACTCAAGTTCATCTTCTCTTATGTGTTGGTCCAAATGTGCAACGCCATCAAATATTTTTGTATGCAAGAATAGAGGAGGCCAAGGTGGTGGATGATATAGTGCGCCATTTTGATCTTGTCCATCAAATAAGAGTGCACATTCACTTGAGCCAGGATCCCAAACAAATAAACATTATGCCATGTTTATTTGTGCAATGATAATATGCATGATCTCATCATTCTCCCCTTCTTTATGACAAGCCGTCCTCGGCTTGCTCGTATGTCGAGGAAAAAGGATTGCTTTGGGGGTAGAATGAACACTGTCCATATTGCACAACCGCAATGAACAATGCTTCTTTTTTATTTGTTGTCCTTGCTGCAATAAAAAAATGCTAGAAAAACTTGACAATACATTATTAGTGTTAGTGCATCCATTCATTTCACCATGTTGTTGCAGCACAAAAGGAGCTTGCACATTTGAACATATGTAAACTTTATGCACCATAAATTCACCACTATCTGAGCTTGCACATTTGAACATATGTAAACTTTATGCACCATAAATTCACCACTATCTTCATAGTTGCCTATAGCATGAAAAATATTTCTACTTAATAAAGGCAATTCAGATTGTGAAAATATTCTCCTCTCTACAATATTTAGATTACAAAGAGTGTCAAATTCAATATAACCCAAAGTATTTAGAGAAGACAAAAATTTCAGCTCATCATTTTCAGCAGTAGCGGTGATCAAATTATGAATTTCAGCACAAGTAGGTGAATCCAAAACATAATCATCTTGTACATTAACTTGTTTTTGCATAAGTATAATAGAGTTATCAGCAAACAACTCTTTCTTAGCGCAACGATCAGCAGGAAAATCAACATGTGACAATGGTATATAAATAAGCGATTCTAATAGTTGCTCCTCAAAAATAGCATGATTGGTGGAAAAAATCAGAACATCTTCTGTATTTGTAGATGTTTTGTCTTACCATTTTAGACAGTGATTTCGAGTGCATTATGAGTTGATCCATCTAAAATTTCATAAGTGTTGTCGAAAGCCTCGTTCTCTTTTGCATCATCTATATTATTTTCTATATTGTCCTGCAAAACGTTAGACACAAAAAAAGGTACAACAAGAAATTTCTCCTCAAATTGCTCAATTTCTTCTTTGCACATAGATACATTAGCAAAAGTTTCTTGCATAAGAATTTTTGTTTCTTTCCATGTTCTAGGTTTTTCTAATTCATTTAAATTGTTCCACCAAGTTAATGCACAATCTACTAATGCACTTGCAACATTTCTAATCTTTCTCCTCTCACGCATATGACATTGTCCTAAAAATTTATCCACCTCTATTTCCCAAGTAATATATTCATCATAACCAAAACCATCATAAGAAGGAAGAGATGGGAGAATGTAATTACTTCTTGTGGAAGGTGTTGTAAAGGTGGTCTGAATGTCATGTGAATCCTTGGTTGATGTTTGATTTTTACTGAGCAACTCCATCGTCGTCTTCATCATGTCCATCATCTCAGCATATAATGCATGATTCTTGCTTTTACATGACATTGTTAGTAGCAAACAGAAGACAACACAAAAAATATGTTATCCCTATCAACTACAAAGGGTAATGGCAAAGTGGAAGTGGAATCACACACTCTCAAGCGTCTTACCACGCTCTTACAAGTGTTCTTACCGACACTGCAGATGGCAAACGGTGGACGGTATGAAGAAACCAATGAAGCGTGGGATGATTGCAAAGGTGTATCGATTCTGCTCAAGAGTAAGGTGTAGCTTGGATGGCACTTTCTATGTACCAAGGATTAGCAACAATAAAATCAGATAGTAAAGTTGAATAAGTGTCCAAAGTATTTGTTGCTGGCCTAAATGTGTTCCTAGTAGTTCAAGCTAGCAAGACATGAGATAAAACTAGATGACACAAAGAATGCAAGCACTTCTGTTTTTTTTTTGTTGTTTTTTCCTCTTTTTTGTGCGGCTTTTGTTTCTTGTTTTGCACTTGTCTTTTTCGTTTTTCTTCCTTTTTTTTTAGAATGTGCTGCAAGGGAAGAACACAATGAAAATCAATCCAAGATATCTCGTGTGTCTGTCGCAGATTTTCTGCTCAATCTTCCAAGGACAAATAGGCACACTTATAGGCTCTAAATTGGTAAACTTAGAACAGCAAGATTGTAGATATATCTCTCCTTTTTAGTTTCAATATATGGAAGACCTATTTTGGAAAAGAACGATAAGAGATACTGCCCCCGAAATACAGACTTTTCAGAATTTTTAGGTCAATAACAGATTCGGATCTAATGCAATTTCTACATTGATAACTCTATTTTCTGGGAAAATTATGAATAAGAAAGTTATAGAGAACTTCTTAAGATTTCCAGAAAGTATAAGAACATGAAAATCCGAGTTCGTATGAGCTAGATATGATGAAAATACTGAACTGGACATAGATGAATCTAATCTGAACGTGATGACGTGATTCAAAAGGATGAATCAACACAATGCAAAACTCAAACTAAGACCAAAAACACTTCTAAACCAGCAATATGACTCAATCACGGACACAAACTCAACAAAACCAAACTGAATAACAAAGTTGCAAAGGCTCAAACGTGGTTTGGACAAAGTAATGAACATATCTACTAAACTGCAAGATCTTTTGTGTCTTTTTTGTGGACTCTAGGTATGAAAAACAAAACTAATGTAATGGATAGATGAATTACCTAACGGGCAACCTGGAAATCTGATACCAATTGATGAGTAGGTTTAGGCCCGATCTTCCGAAAGGTATGTCGATTGGGGTGGAGAACTCGACGTTGATGATCCGCGGCACTCGAGCGGTTCGAGTACCCCTGCAATCACTATACCACGGCTCCGTTGGTTATCAATCGTGCTGCACACGCTTGACCTCGCCAAGAAGGTTAATCCCTGCAAGTGCAACCGAGAACACGAGCAAGAACGTCGAAGACACGATCGAAAATCGCGAAGTTGGGGTCTCACAAACCGTAGAACGGCGATATTATTGATCTAAGAAAAACCCAATCATTTATGGCGGCTACTATGGAGTATATATAGGTGGGAGGACGTTCAAGGGGGTGTTGGTGTCGTGATCTAACCTTAATATACAAAAATAATGGACTTAGACTTGATACATGGCCCAATGGCCCAATACGGTGGCGCAGCACACTGACAGATTCTGTACTTGATTTTGTTTAGACGATTCCCGTCGACTCCGGAGGAATTTTGACATGGGACCGGCTCCATTCGAAAGTTTATCCTCTCCCCTTTCCGTGCATATGTAGAACGTCCAAAACGGAGTTCGTATGCGTCCTGAGCGTCCGTTTTAGTGCGTACAGCTCCTGGACTCCGAGTTGGATACGATTTGGAGTTTGGTTCGGTTTCCATCTTCTTTGAACGAATTCTCTGGTCTTCCACGTCCCTAATACTCCCTCCAAGTAATCCTTGAACCTCTCCATGGATCCTAATCACAAATAAATCATTAAGTAGCAATCTATGCTCAAAAACATATAAGGAAATATATAAGAACGAGTTCACCTCTCAAATTAATTGTTGTGTATGAACTCTATTGATTGCATCTTGTATGTTCAATGGAGTGTTGTTTGTATCCATAGAAGTAATGTCCGCATCACATCCATCCCATGGTGGGGACAGGCTAAGATGTACTCGTGAAGCCTTTCCCATGCCTCGGGAATAGATTCCTTGTGCTCTTGCTAAAAGCCGTAAATCCTTCCACGTAGGGCACTGGTTTTGCCCAACCGGAAGAATTTGGCGAGAAATACTATAGAACACTTCTACCAAGTGTCTACAACACTTCGGTTCGCGTAGAACCACTGTTTCACTCTCCCAAGGAGAGAGAACGGGAACAGTCTTAGACGGACCGCATCCGAAGACACGTCCTTGATTTTAAAAGTGCTGCAGATCTCGAGGAATTGTTGCAGGTGAGCACTTGCATCCTCGTTAGCCTTCCCACAGAATGGGTTGGCTTGCACCATAGTGATAATAAGGCCAGTTTTGATCTCGAAGTTCACATCTCCCGTGTTAATAGTGGGCCCAATAGGCACATTGTTAGCAGAGGGAGCTGAGAACTTACGAAGGGTCTTTTGGGTCATTGGCATTTGGATTGTTGGTTCCAAAATGCTGGCTTGCTTTGCTACTCGAATCTTCTGAGGAGTAACGACACGGGGTGGGTCTCTCAGAAGATATTCGAGATCTTCAACAAAGTTTTCCGGCAGGCGGAAACCAGACATACACTACCCTGTTTTCACATTTAAAATGTGAAAACAAAGAATGGTTATCCTACTAAAATCCTACCCATGGTTCTATCCTATTCACTCAGTCATGCTATATATCTATTTGCCTTCCCCGGCAACGGCGCCAGAAATGCTTGTTGACGGCTCCTAAGATATACTAACAAATCATCTCCGGCAACGGCGCCAGAAATGCTTGTTGGTATTACTTATGCACCATTAACTAAACATCTCCAACTGATGTGTCAGAAATGCTTGCTAATGGTTCTATTGGATCACAGATGAATTCCGCAAGCGCACAGAGATATCATTGTAGCATTTCCCCTTAAGAGTATTCCCAAGGGTGTCATTTGTTTGATCCCAAAGGAAGGCGGGGTAGAGATATAACAATCATCAAGTGGACAGGATAGAAAGGTCTAGGTAAGAATCTAGTAAGTATGGATAAAATAATAGTGGAGGTATTGTGACACACACAAAAGCTTTCAAGTCTAAGGGGGGGGGGGGTGTAAGAGGATCCTAGAGGTTAGTTAAGGTTGAGAGTTATGGAGATACTCCTACTATGCTCTATTGTACATATACATAGCCTAAACTAATTATTCATAAGCTAGATCAATAGTGAATACTTATGCTATGTGGTTCAACACATCGGGCACGGGCTTACCCCTAGCAATACAAGGGCGACTCCCGCCAAGAGCCTGTGGCATAGCCGAACGTGGAAGATTACAAAGGACAGATAGGGCTGTCACCACCTACTGCCTACCTCTTTAATCCGTGGGTCTACGAGACATCCAATGCTACTTAGCTATCCTAGCACCATGCTAGCATATTAAGTAATTACCTTAAGATCCTAGGCACAATCCATCCTAAGGCAATGAATTGAATCATCATTGAACCAATGTTGATACACACCATAATTACCCATACTAACCTAGTTATATTATAATTAATTAGACAATAGTGGGGGTCTATAGGTTCTATGATAATGAGATATGTTCATGATGAAAAAGTCATAGAAGCTGTACCTTCCACATACATGGACTCCACAATCAAACAAGAAACGCTTTGCCCAAGTATATGTATAAGTAGAGACTAAAGATACTATCTTTATTATGCATAAAGTCACAAATACAAGAAAGAATACATGAGCCATACCTTTCCCAATGTAGTATTGGGAAGAGAGAGACTCCTTACTCCTTTCCCAATTTGGACTTGGGACTAGAGAGACTCTCCTCTCTACAACCTAACTCATCTAAGACTATGGATGATAGTGTATACAATAGAATTGAAGCTCAAGTGGTGTGTATTGAAGTGAGGGGTAGGGGGTCCTATTTATACCAGTGTTGAGGTCGGTTCGCGCCACCAAAAGCGCGCGAATCAGTCACCATTGACTCCAGGAAGCCGGGAGGAGCCAACACATGGAGGCTGACCGAGTTTGGTGCAGAGACCAGGTCGGCCGACCCCCTGGTTCGGCCGAGCTGGTCATTGCACCAATTCTCGTGTGCTTTCTCCAAGTGGCTGCTAGGTGGGTCCCATTGATGTATATGGGTGATACACCGTTGGATCTCCTCAAATACTTATGTTTGTGAGCCATTTGATCCATGGGATGCCACGTGTCATCGCCTGATTGGCTGGGATGATATTTTATAGGATTGGTCCCTCTACATTTCCTCATTTCCTGCATAAAATTCTGCATACACATATTTCTGCAAGTCCAAGTGGAATTGGGTCAGATAGAAAGGTGATGTGTGCAAGAAATGACAAATCCTTCACATAATTGTGTTAAATTGATGGATGAAATTGGTATATAACAGCCGTCAACATCGGTCATGTGGTGTGAGCAACCTGAATCCACAATCCAAATGTTCCCCTTCCTCAAGCGTGTAACCTACATAGAAGCACAATATTGGGGTTAGGCAAAAGGCATTTAGGAATCCAGTACTGAGTCACACGACGTCCAGCAGGAATAACACGCAAAAGCTGAGATAACACAACAGGTTTATGAGCCAAAGCTTGAGGATTTTTGTACCCAACTCCTGACCTACGAGGTGTTACATGTGTAGCACAAAAAACAGTAGGTTTGGGAGCAAACTTTGCATGTTTTTGACTCATTATAGTAGGTTGCATGTTCCTATCATTCGGTTTAGCATGTGTAGCAAATTTTGCATGAAAGTTATGAGATCTAGCAATCATTCTTTCCTTTTTCTGTTGTTTAGCTAGTCTATAACAAAAATATATGACATGACCATCTCTACCACAGTTCGTACAATGAAATTTAACTTCGTGTTCATGTCTAGATGAGCAAGCAACATTTTTATTTAAAATCGAATGAGACAACACTTCTGCAAATTTGAAAACCACTTCTTTTTGTTTAGGAACTGTTTGAATCAAACCACTTCCTAATAACTTTACAATTTTAGGTGGATGTGACTTAGCACTAGCATGAGAAGCAAACCCCAAACCAAATTCATCATTGCAAGATTTAGAAGAACTTAGCAGCAAGTTTAGGTTCTTATTTGCATTACAAAACCGATCTAATGTCCTATGCATGTCATCAAGTATATTTGACTGATCGAGGCAATTTTCACATGAAGTTTTTCCTTTTAATTTGCAATTGGAACAATATTTAACTTCATGAGAGTGTAAAGCATTGTTCAATATAGAAATTTTATTCATAGCATCTTGTACTTTCTTCTCAATATCATCACAAGTAGAACAATGCAAATCAAATGTAGAACAACAAGCATCTTTCAAGTTTTTATCATTAAGTGCAGCAAGCTTTTTGTTCTCTTCAATTTCAAGTTCAAGTTTATCAAGTGTGGAGGTGTGTGCATTTGTTAGAGAGGACACTTGTTCATATGTTAAATCATATGAGGAACAAGAATCATCACTAGGAATCAAAGATTTCAAACCATTAATTTCAGATTATAATGACTTAATTTTAACAGCATTGTCTCTAAGCTTTTTGTACTTTTTCTTAACTATAACAGTGACACGAGAAATAGCATCACACATTTCTTCGCAAGTAGGACATACCTCTTTATTGATGCTGTTGTGTTCTGCCTCTTCCATACTTGATCTTGACTTGCCTGCCATATGACACAAGTTTTCCAAATCATCTTCATCTTCATCACTTCCGATGTCCACATCGCTCGATCTAAGTTCTTGAAGTGCAGAGATAAAACTATTCACCAATTGGCATCCTATAAAATCCTTCTTTTTCTTGTTGTTGTTTGCAGAGGAGTGATTCGTCCTTGTTTGCTTTTCATCAAGGGAAGTAGCACCTGAAAGGTTAGGGAAATCCATGTGAAAATGTCCCGTCTTACCACATTCGAAGCATCGTTGAGGTCCGACACTTCCTCTCCTTCTAGTTCTCACATTTTGCAATGCTTTTGAAAACCGAGTAGAGATGGGTACAAGTTCTTCCTCTAGAAACTCTTCAATTTGTTCAAGGGTTAGAGAGGATAACAAAGAAATTGTTCCACAAGATGAAGATTGACCAGAGCTAGGCATGTCACATTGAAAAACAAATGCAACATACTTGTTGGGGTTCTTACTGAGATTATGTCAATTTCATGAGTTTTCAATTTAAAATAAAGAACATCTAAAGTAAGTATATTAATGACAGTAGATTCATGAATAAATGTGACTTTCATCTCCCAAATTGACATGTCTAATGCACTTAGTAATTTACTAGCATTCTCAGCATATGAAAAATTATCATTGATGCTACACAAGTTGTTGAGAGTTTTATTAAAGCGAGAAAAGAGATCGTCAATGGACTCGCCTGGTTGCATCTCAAAGCGCATGTACTCCTTTTTGAACATGTCTTGCCTTACCTCCTTGATCGTGTTGGATCCTTCATGGTAGTCGCAGAGTGCTTTCCACACATCATATGCTGATCGGAGGTGAGCAACACGGTCAAAGTCGCTTTGTGTTAATCCTTGTATGATCAAGTTGCAAACCTTGTTGTTATTGTCGACATCTCTCATGTTTGTAGCGGCGATTTGATCGTTTGGCGGCACGTCGTAAGGCTTGTACACCATTTCCCATATTGCAAAGCCTTGATCCTGGATGAAAGCCTCCATACGTGCCTTCCAAACCTGTAAATCAATGTCACTGAATACACAAGGTTTTGCGGAGTATTTCTCCATGATGATTAGTCAAAAACATGTGCAAATCACAAAGATTAGAGCCCCGTGGCTCTGATATCAATTGTAGGATCGAAGAGCCTGTGAAAAGCTACCAGAGGAGGGGGGTGAATAGTAGATTTAAACTTTTTTAGCAGAAGCAACAAAAACCCCTCGATAGAAAATCAATCTGTTAAAGAGATTGTATGTGAGACTAATCTAAACGTTATTAATTGTGACAAAACCAGTATATATTGTGGAGAATCATGTTAAGAAGACGTCACAACAAGAATCACGAAAATCCGTCAAGAAAAACTCAAGTTACGATCGAAAGATCGAACGAAAGTCAATCTGTTCTACCCGAGAAAAATTAGATATGTAACACTGCAAAGAAACTCATGTACATCAGAAACTACCAATCCAATGACCGTTAAATTTTAATAGATGTTATATAAACAAGTTGTGAAGACAATCCAAAAAGAATCACGTCAATTGGATTTGTAAAACTCGAGTTATGATAAAACCACCAAAGCGTGGTAGTGCTGTGCAGAAAACAAGTCAGATAAACAAGGCACAAAAGTTCCTTTAAACTACGAATTTTATTCATCAAACCACAGGAGGAACAGCCCCAAAGTTGTGCACCATGAGCTCTGGCCTCCCTTGCTTATATAACTAGCCCTTAGGCCAACCCAATCCTAACTAGGACTCAAATCTTACTCAGATTCAACCGAACTTTCTATAACTGCTCAAGACTCTTCTGTACGCAGATAGATGAAATCATAAGTCCTCCAAACACCTTAGGAACGTATCCCACATTCCTAAAACAACTCAACTTTGTGACCCACACAAAATCCTATCATAACTAACTCAAATCTTTCCATATTTGATTCAAACCCGACTCAGCCGCAGCCTAATTCCATAACCTTGTCGGTTGGACCTTTCCGATCAATTCTTTACGTCCACATCTCTTGATAGCGCCTTGGAATCATGTTGCCACATCCATGCACTCCTTGCACATGCGCAAAAATCTTCCAACAATGTTCACGATACCTATATATGCACTGTTCTTGATTCAAACATGCTGCGCGACCTTCCGATCAACTCAACCACAATTCCTCCCGAACTAAATTGTTGAACCTCATATTCTCCCTAAGACTAGTTCAATGGATCCCGTCACCAATCATGTCTTGAACTCAAGCAACACCTGCACATGAATAAACAACCAATACTTCCGAGCACAAGTCCTTGACTTGACTCACGTTATTTCCGATAACCACAACACCTTACGTGAGCACTTCACATAAGCATGTTGCAAACCATAGCAAAATTAAATCAGCCATAGCCACCAAAATACACCAAAAACTTAGTAAAAGAAAACTAATCAAGCTTTACATAATCCAAAAAGCAAGTTCGAAACATTGCGAGTTAAGAGCAGAACCACTGCGATCAAGCTCCGAACCTTGCCAAAGCCAACCGGACCTTGAGCGGGAGCTTACCAAAGCTAGTAGGACCTAGCGCTGGGGCTTACCAAAGATAACAGGATCTAGCACTGAAGCTCACTAAAGCAAGTCGGACCTTGTGCCGGACCTAGCAAAAACATGTCAGACGTAGCCAAAGCAAGTCGGACCTTACGTCAGACATAATGTCGGACCTTGCAGAAGCTACCCAAAACAAGTTGGACGTATCGTCGGACCTTGCAGGAGCTTGGACCTAGAGTCGGACCTTGTTAAAAGGGTGTTTTGGCAGTATTCAAAATTTTTATCGTCGTAGCCAATGTATTCAATCCACATAGGTCTCACAATTCTCATGATAAAGGTATAGGGTACTAAGTATTTAGTAGAACATAGGTAAGATGATAATAAGGTAGTGTGACACACACCTAAGCAATCTACTCTAAGGGTAAGGTTGTCCATGTGAGAGTTAAGCTATGAGAAGGGACTGCTCCTACTGTGCTATAATTACATATTCATACACATAGCCTATTAGTGTACACTTGAGTATTCTAACGCTGAATACTAGAGCTTAGTGGTCAAAAATATGGGGCACGGGTTTACCTCTAACAATATCAGGACGATTCCCGCCTCGAGCCTATGGTGTATCTGAATGTGGGGGATTATGATGGACGGACAAGGCTATCACCACCTACCGCCTACCCTTACAACCCGTGGGGCTATGAGACATCCAACTCTACTTAACTATCTAAGCACCACGCTTAGATGTTAAGTAATACCTTAAGAGCCCGGGTACAATTACCATCCTAAGGCAATTACTAACTTAAACATCATTGAACCGATGTTAGGACCAAGCACTAACATATTCATATTAACATAATCATGTTATACTAATTTGACTATAGTGGTGGTGTATGATGTTTATGATAACATGATATGAGCATTATGACTAGACCATAATAACATCTACACCTAGCACATACATGAACTCCACAATCAAACAAGAGATGCTTTGCCCAAGTATATGAATAAAGAGAGACTAACAATAATATTATTATAATGCATAAAGTCAAATAGGGAAAGAAAGATACATGAGTCATACCTTTTCCAATTTTAATTTGGGACTAGAGGCTCCTCTCTACAGCCTAACCTCCACTAAGGACCTATGAGAACTAGTGTATACAAGAAAGAATGCTTAAGTGGTGTGTGTTGATGTGAAGGGGTCCTATTTATACTAGTGTTTAGATCGGTTCCAACCATCCTTTGCGCGTGAATTAGTCTCCATCGATTTCAGGGCACCACAGGGAGTCGACACGTGGAAGCTGATGGAGTTTGGGGCCAGACCAGGTCAGCCGACCCCTTGGTTCAGTCGACCTGGTAAAGGCTCTGCTCGGGGTGTGTTTTCTCCGGGTGGTTGACAGGTGAAGCCTCTGACCATTTCAGGGCGCTAGGCCATTGGATGCCCTCAGGTACTCTTGTAGATGGGCCATTTGATCCATGTGCTGCCACATGTCAGCTTCTGATTGGCTGGGAATGTATTCTTTTGGATTTCTCACTTGATTTCACTTCAATTCCGTATAGAATATCCGCATGCGTCACTTTCTCCAGTTACAAGTGGAACTAGGTTATTTTTAAAAGCAATGCATGTAAGAAATGTATAGTCCTCCATGATTATGAGTTATATTGACAGTCTAAAGTGGTACTCAACAACCCTCAACAATGAAGCATAACAATCACTATAAAGATTGATGACAAAGCAAAGACTAAGAACAAGCAATCAGTATAGAGACTCACAGAAATGTAAAATCTGGATCCCCTTATTTGTCAACATCAAGAGCTGATCCATACTCTCGCACGCAAATAGCGCGTGCATCTGAGTCACAATAGGGTCTAGGTCACTATCATGCAAAGCAACATGTAAGGAAATACAAAAGGAGGAGAAAGGCGACAGCAGCGAGAGCGAGAATGGTGACAGCAGCGAGAGCGAGAATGGTGATGGCAGCAAAAGCGACCACGACGAGGGTGACGACATCGCTCAGCGACGATGGCGGTGACAGCGACCACAACTTAGGCGAGGACGGCGAGGCTGAGGATGGTGCTCGGCGACGATGGCTGTGAGAGCGACTATGGCAAGGGCGAGGATGGCGAGTGGGAGGACGACAGCGAGTGCGACCCCAATGGTGACCATGGTGGCAGCAAGGGAGGGCGTGGCGGCAAAATGAAAATTTTCGCAGCTAGCTGCAGACTTAGGTTTATGACGTTCAGCCGATGCTTTATAGGAGTTTATTATCACAGGCGGTCCTTCCTGTAAAGACCGTCTGTGATTTTTTAAATAATATATAAATATAATTTCCACAGGAGGCTGCAAGTTAAAACTGTCCGTGAAGCTCAGGAGTCGCACCATGAATATATAAATTTTATTGTCAAACGCGTCTTTGGGTTAGGAACCGCCTGTGAAAACTTTGCCAATTATGACACTTTGTCATCAACTAATGCGATACATTTTTACATCAGTAATGTGTACCACATCTATTAATGCGATATATAGTCCATTGGTTGGTTGCATATAGTCCACTAGTTTACGGTTATAATACATTCATTCTATGATTAACGATTAGAACTAAATGGGTATAACACAACAAATAGCACACAGATGAACAACATTAAATTTATTAACTTAAAAATAACATTACAAAATAAAAAAGCAAACAACATCAACTAAAAACGAGAAAAGAAAGATAACTAATTCTACTACTCCTCCTCAGGCTCCTGGGGCACCTCTAGTGGAACCGGGAAACCCAACTTCCAGACCGTCACCATCACCAGGTTCCTGCAGCTGTCGATCCCAAGCTCCTAAGCTGTCGTCTCCCACAGAGCATCGAGACGACGGGTCACTTTTGTTAGCCCCAAACAAATAGTGACAACGATGCCTATTCCAGTATGTTTTGGAAGGATACCGATACCCAGGAGCTGTGTGGAGCGAGATGTACTATTAAATACATCTTGTTCCATATCAAGGCACACGTCTTCCATATTCCTGGAGGGGGAGGATTGCGGCTGCTTCACAGCTAGTTCCCTCGGCGGGCTTGGTGGTGGTGTCTAGTTGTCGTCCATTGGTACGAAGGACGATGGAGCGAGGCAGAGAAAGAAGAGGAAGAGTACTATGGTTGTGCAGAGAAGACGATCGATGGTGTACGGAGAAGAGGAACACACGTGTGTCTTTATATCCTTGTCTGGTTGGCGGTTTGCCTCTCGGCGCACAGTGATGGGACACTTCGAATTGAATGCAAAGGATGCACACTCTCTATTTGTTCCTCTCGGTAACAGCAAAGGTCGCATGCGGGTTTGTTAGTTGGTCAGATGTTTAATTATATAGTTTGGTAGTTGATTATATAGTTTGTTGATTATATAGTTTATTAGTTGGTAAGATGTTTAATTAGTGAACTAAACTTTGCATTTGTTCAATAATGTTTAATTCATTGGTTAATTGATAAAATGTTTGCTTAGTAGAATAAATTTTGCATTGTTTACTTAAGTAGTTTGTTTATTATTAATTTATTGTTATGACATGCATAATTGTTTCATTTGTTGTTTATTTGATTGACTGAATAATTATTTGCTTATTTACGATAGTTAGATATATACCCCGTCGTATAAGCTGTATATAATATAAAGTGTTATTTGCTTCGGAAAAATGTATGTCAAGATTAAGCTTGAGGAGGTCGGTATGGGCACGGAAGCGAAAAACGCTAGTGAGAACGAAAAGCATCTGCGTGTGGAAGAGCATCCTATATTCCTTCCCCTCTCTAGCTCGTTCCTTCTTTTCTCGTAAATGACTCAAAATGAAAATAATTAACGTAACCTATACAAATGCTTAACCCGTTTCGAATCGGCATGTCTCACATGCGATAGGCATGTGCGGCGTGCAAGTTCGGAAATGTCCCTTTTTGGAAAGCGTGGAAGTGACCAAGGGCAAGGTTATGACAAGCTAGGTACGAGGTCTGGATCCGAACGTGAATTCAACAGTGTAACTGTAATGTTCTCTGCTGCACCATTCTTGGGCATGTAGTTGGAGAAAAGCGGGGTTATGCTGCCGAAATTTTGTCCGGATTCAGACCTCATGTCTCGTCATAAGAATGTTTCCTCGGTCACTCTTGGTTGGGCTTAGGACCTATCTGGCTTGTTGTAGGGCCGTGGCATAACATAAAAATTAAACTTATAATGATTTGTCAGCTTTGAAGTTATACCCTCAAATATGGCTGGATACCACACTTGGATGCACTCTAGTTGGAAAAAGGATGGGAGTCACACAGGGGAGTGGTTCACCAAGACAAATGCTTTTATACAATGATCTTTTTTGTTGCAAAACAACAGTAAGGTGTGGTGCCCATATAGCAGTCGCCAGAATTCAAAGTGTTTTGATAATGTGACGTTAATGTTCCACTTGTGTCGAAACGGTTTCGTGCAACATTATGAGGTGTGGACCTTTCAGAAACCTTCTCCAGCCATAGAAGATTGACAGGAGGCTGACAGCATGGGGTTCAATAGTATGGACGAGATGCTTGAAGCCATAAATCCTGAATTGACGGAGGATCCTCCTATAACGGAGGTTGAAGCGTTCTTCACGCTGCTTAAAGCTTCAGAAGAGCAGCTGCATGAACCCACCGAAGGGACCCACCTCACTTTCATGACTGTACTTACGGCAATTAAGTCTATGTATTTCTTCTCCAATAACTGCTACAACGATCTCATGAAATTGATCAGCGATATCCTTTGACAACCCCATAAAGTGCCTAAAGATATGTATCAGTCCAAGAAATGGATTTATGATCTTGCTATGAAATATGAGAAGATTAATGTGTGCCTAGACAATTGCATGCTTTTCTAGAAAGAGTATGTGTAACACTCCAGCCACTACGGGCCTGGCGGTCATTACTTCTGGCAGCTCTATAGGATCACATACTAGCCCCACAGACCAACACTAGTCTTTTGTGCGCATTTTGTCCTCACTTGTGCGCACCCGGGAAAACTTCCCAGTTGGTCACCCATCCTCAAATTGCTCTGGGTCAAGCACGCTTAACCTCAGAGTTATTTGCAGATGGGCTTCTGGAAAAGAAGGTATACCTTGATGGTATGAGTTATTCTATCAATCCTATTAAGCCTTGAGTCAGGATGTCACAATCCACCACCCTTAGAAGACCGACATCCTCGTCGGTCAACTCCCAAGCCAGGAACGTCTCCTCTTGGCCGTCCATACGTTCAGTACTAGCATACGTACCATACTGTGTCCCTCCTAGAGGGCCCACGCATCATGCGTACGTATCAATGTCCCTGACCCGTACACACCCGTGAAAACCACGAGGGTCAGCTCTGATACCATCCTGTAACACCCCAGCCACTACGGGTCTGGTGGTCATTACTTCTGGCAGCTCTATAGGATCACAGACTAGCCCCACAGACCAATACTAGTCTTTTGTGCGCATTTTGTCCTCATTCGTGCGCACCCGAGAAGACTTCCCGGTCGGTCACCCATCCTCAAATTGCTCCGGGTCAAGCACGCTTAACCTCTGAGTTCTTTGCAGATGGGCTTCCGGAAAAGAAGGTATACCTTGATGGTATGAATTATTCTATGAATCCTATTAAGCCTTGAGCGAGGATGTCACAGCATGCCAATGAGAACATGTGCTTAAAATGTGATAAAGCGAGATTTGTCGAAGTTGTTGATCACGACGGTGCAAAAGTTATACTCATGTCAGATAGAAGCAGCTTTTCTACTTGCATGTCACACCTCGGTTGAAGCGCTTGTTTCTCTTAAAAGGAATAGCCAAACACATGATATGACACAAAGAAGGTGTACATGAGAACAACGGAATGATGGTGCACCAGTTCAATAGTGAGGCATGGAAGGCGCTTGATTGCTTCGATCCAGATTTTACCAGTGATGCAAGAAATATTCACATCTGGTTGGTGACTTGGCTTCTCAGCGTTCAGTACAAATGCCACAACATACTCCTGTTGGCCCGTGTTTAGTTCGCTATTGCGTACAACTTACTACTATCTCCCTGTATGAAGTATGAGTTCATGTTCGTTTGCCTTATCGTACCTGGACCGGATCATCCTGGTTCACGACTAAACGTGATGTTGATGTTGTTAATTGAAAAATTGGAAATGTTATGGACAAGAATCAAAGCATACGGCTGTTACAAAAAAAAATTCAACTTCGAGCTGCATACTTGTGGTCTATTCATGATTTCCCAGCACATGGCATGTTTTCTGACCAGAGCACTCATGGTCTTTTGACATGATCGATATGTGCTTCAAACATGGAATGTTTGCATCTAAGTCATAGTGACAAGATATGCTACTTTGATTGCCATTGACGTTGGTTACCTCCCAATCACATGTTTAGGCAACAGAGGAATGCCTTCAGAAAGGATACGATTGTCAAAAAAGGACCACTGCAATGTAAGAAAGGCTCCTCTGAGACGTGCCCGAAAGAAGAAGGAAGATGAACAAACTGTGCGTCTCTGTAGTCGCGTCTCGCATTACGTTGTCATCAAAGACGAGGGGCAAGGGCATCACCGATCAGCCAAAGTGCAAGACATGCTCAAAGGAAACGTGTCTCCTTTCTTTTAGTTATAACAAACTTTCTTTACGGTGTCATTGGAGACGTGATTCTTGCGCGTCGCTCATCAGCATACATGTGAGACAAGCACTAAATACCGCGTCGCAGATTTATTGACTGATCCGAGACGTGCTTTATTGTAGCCCGTCGCAGATTTGTTTACTGATCTGAGACGGGCTTTAAGGAAGCTTGTCTCCATTATTTAGGTAATCCGAGATGGTCTTTGTTACAACTCGTCGCATATTGTTTACAAGCAGGGTCTCCTATTAGGTGCCCCCCACCCTTGACTTTCCTGGATGTCGGTTGCATCCTGGAGCTAGCCAGGATTTGGCAACCACATTGGCAGTGTCAGCAACATACACATACATGAACATATGTATAGACAAAAGACCACACCTTAAATTATATTAACCAATCAAATATTAACAAAGTGTCAATCGTGGTTATCAAGTATACTAATTACACAACAAATAATGCCCCCCTATTCATCCTGATTATAAAGTAACTAATTATACATTTCATAACTGTCATCATCTAATCCTGTATACTGTAATGAAAATTCACTCGATCAATGACTTCACTAACAATGAGCCTTCATAGCCTCTAATGCTTTGACTGAGATATCCTCAAATTCAATAAAATAACTGAAATCATATAAAACATTATCAAATTGCAGTTACATACGCTTAAATAGTCAGATAAGATAGCAAATATCTGAAGGCTTAGGAACAAATTGGTACACAATTGTAATAAATATAGGAATTGTTCGTGAATGGAGAATCAAGCTTACTTGTAGCACAGGCAGTTGGTGAGCATCTGCAAAGCATCAGCAGACAAATTGTTCTCATCATAAAGGACATGGTAGTGAGCTGGTGTGCTTGTCCCCTGAAAAAACAAACAATTTACATTCCACTGATGCATTAATAGTATGATATCAAAAACTCATGGGAGAAACACCAATTATCGAATAGGTACCTTGATTCCAGCATGGCTGCAGAGGTAGAAATCAAACTCAATGGGATGGCAAATGCTAGTGTCAACCACAGTTCCTGCAATTTCAAGGGTTTGCGAATCAGAATTTATTATATACTACATTACTTCTACATCGGACAAAAACAAGGAAGATGAATGTATATTTTAATTAAAATTCTCCGTTTGGATAAATGACTTCATTAATGATGAGCCTTCATTGGACATCCTCAAATTCAATAAAATCATTGAAATGCACGCTTGGACGGCAGGGTCGAGGTGGCGGCGTGCTCCGGGGACAGGGGATGAGGCGGCGGCATGCTGGTGGAGGCGCTAGAGCGGCAGTTCCTCAATTCTCTGATGACAACAGCCTGACGTGCTCTGGGGACAGGGAGAACATTTCCACTTATGTGAAGGTGGCGGCATGCTCATACCAATTACTGAGGTCGGGGTCGAGGCATTGGCGTGCTCCGCGGACACGGGATGAGGCGGCATGCTCCAGCATGCTCAACTCTCTGATGACGAAGGTCGGGGTCAATGGTGGGGTAGGGGTTGATGGCGGCAGCGTGAAAATGATGAAGAGTGAGTTGAGGAAGTGAAACGGTGGAGGCGTGATCAGGAGCTGTAGTTTCTAGGTCGAGAGAGCGCGCGAGAGCTAAATTTTTTTGCCAAGTGTTGGGAAAGAGCGCGCGAGAGATAAAAATAGCAAAACTCGGATACGCGCCTCTATAACACCGTCTCTCATTTCAGCATCTCCCTTTGGTCGAGAGAGCGCCAGTAAGTTTTGCGCAAAATTTTCGTCAGAGAGTGCGCGAGAGCTAAAAATAAGTCAAAAATCGGAGACGGACATATATAAAGTGTGTTTCGAATTATTCTGTGGCCTGAACAGGCACATCGTATGCAAAGATGTGCCATGGTGTGCTGAAGCCAGGAACAACATCTTTGCATATAGGCACGTCCAATTAGAAACTGTGCGCAGTGCCTTATATGATCGGTGCAACGCGCTCAGCTTTCCATGGTGGGACAAAAGATCTTTGGCATGAATCAGAGACAAGCCTAGCTAAGGTGCGTCTCACATTATTTTGTGGCCAAACGGGCATGCCATATGCGAAAGATGTTGTTCGCGGGGTGCGACGCCATCTTTCGCATACGAGCATGTCCAACTGGCAAATGTGCGAAATGCCTTATATGATCATTGCAACGCGCACCGAGGAGTGACAAAAGATCTTCGGCATGAATTGGAGATGCGCACAACATAAGGTGCGTCTCGCATTATGTTTTGGCCGAATGGGCACCCTATATGCCAAGAGGTTCGCCATAGTGTGCTGAAGCCAAGAACAACATCTTTTTGGCATCCGAGAATGTCCCACTGGCAACCTTGCATAATGCCTTATATGATCGTTGCAATGCGCACAACTTTTTGAGGTGGGAGTAAAGATATTAGGCACGAATCAGAAAAGTGCCCGAGTAAGGCGCGTCTCCCTTTTGCCAGATCCCAGAAATCAGAGACGCACCTTGTTAAAGTACGTCTCTAATGTGCTCGTATCCCTATTGCCACTTGCTTGACATCGTGAGCGTCCGTTGCAAGGATAAACAAACATAATGACATTGAAATTAGGGGATATAATTAGAATTCAGGGATAAACAAATGCAATGACATTGCAATTCAGAGATAATTTGCAACTCAATGAATGTCATAGTTCATACACATTGCGTACCCTCTAAACTATTTTTGATTCTAAACTTATTCCTATGAAGCTCCCATCGATCAATCTAAATTGTATCGTCCAACTTGCTCTCGAACACATCTCTTATGTTGCCACAGATCCTGAAAATATTAACATTCTTTAAATTAACAAATATCAAATGAGGAATGAATAACCTACATTGGTCACTAACACAAAGTTACTAACCTTGATAAGTATATTATAGCAATCATTTTCAACATCGGGAACATTTGGCTGATGAAGCAAACGCTGAACTTCGATTAGTATAGTTTTGATTGTAAAACCAGTCCACCACCCTTACGAAATATCAATTTAAGCAACACAAGAAACCAGTTCAAATAAGTTTGCAAACAATTGCTAATTACTTGAGCAAAACAAATCTATCTTACAATCTCTTGATCAAGAATCCCAATGCAGAGTGCTCTTGAGCGATGGACATTTGGGTGGAAGAAACCACATGGAAAGACACTCTTGGAGAAACCAATGGATAGTCCTCTCAGAAGGAATTTGTCATGGGGTAGTAACCACCATCCCAGTCAGTCTACAAAAGAAATTCATTAATAAGAGGACGATGTTTAAACTCATATGATTGTGCTTGTTCTTCATCACTTACCCCTTCTTTACCGGGGACGATGCACTACCACTTCAATAAATCTCCCGACTCAGGCTTCACAGAGAAATCCTACGCAAAGAAATTGGAAATACTAAAAACAAACAAGATGGAAAAACAAAACTATAGTTAAGTTCATCAGTCCATTGCAGAGCTACATATATACAACAATGCGACCGGTGTGCCATATGTATATACATGGCGATGGTTCTTGCACCACACCAAGCGCTCCTCCTTCAGTCATCTACATGCCAAGCTGATATCTAACTCAACCATGAACAGTGATGACGACGACGAGGACACCGATGACAATGACGATGGTGATGGCGAACAGAGGTGACGATTGCACATGAGTTGGTCGAATAGAGGCGGCGGTCGCACTGGAGTTGGTCAATTAGTAAAGGAGCCGTTGGTCAATTAGTAAAGGAGCAACGGAGGCGAAGCAACGAGCAAGATAAATGCGAGACGCGCGAGACTAAAGTGAGACGCGTGAGAGACTAAAGCGAGATGCGCGAGAAATTAAAGCGCGTCTTCCATTGTTGGAAGAGAGACACGCAACACCAGGACTGCGGAGAACTTAATTTTGGCAGCGGTGGTGCAGAGAGGCGTGCGGCCGGCGTGCGCGACCTTTCTTTTCCCCGAGGTGATATTGATGTGTCCCATCGTTCCATCAATGCGCGGGAAACCAACTGCTCCATCGTTGACTCCGCACAGACCTTATATAAGATGCGCCATCACCCATCAGTTCTCAACAAGCGTGTCACTCATTTTGCATCCATTTCTTCTTCTTCATCTTCTCTGCGCTGACGACCAACCACTGATGAGGACATCACAGCAGCAGAGATGCACATTGAACTGCAAGGACCAATCACAAGAACACGAGCATGGTTAATAAATCAGCAGGTGAACTCGTTCCTAAATTCCTTTGCATGTGAGTTTGAGAATAGATTGCTATGTGATGATTTAATTGTTATTAGGAACAATGGAGAAGATCAACAACTGAAGGGAAGAGGCCTTGGGAACATGGAGAACCTGCTGGGACATCCACAAGTTGATGGAATCAGTTTATAACTCGGACTTGAATTTATCTCGGAGTCCAGGAGTAGTCCACCTTGAAACAGACACCTAGGATGCATATGGAATCTGTTTTTGACGTTCCACATATGCACAGAAATAGGAGGAGATAAACTTTCCAATGGCTCTGGTCCCAAGTCAAATTTCCTTCGAAGTCATTAGGAATCGTCAAAACAAGTCGAGTCCATATTTTTGTCCGTTGCTGCGCCACCGAATCAGGCCTTTGGGCCTTGTATCCCGTATGAGTCTATTAGGGACGCATCTAAGCGTGTTTTTTTCCAACCCTAGCCTTTAAATACTGCAGCCGCTGGTCATATTTGATGGGTTTTGCTTAGATCAATTATATTGCCGTTCTACGGTTTCTGAGACCCCAACTTCGCGATTTTAGATCGTGTCTTTGATGTTCTTGCTTGTGTTCTCGGTTGCACTTGTAGGGATTAGCCTTTTTGTGAGTTCAATCGTGTGCAGCACGGTTGATAACCAACGGAGAAGTAGTGTAGTAATTGCAGGGTTCTCGAACTGCTCGAGTGCCGCGGATCATCAACGTCGAGTTCTCCACCCCAATCGACTTACCTTTGGGAAGATCGGGCCTAAACCTTTTACTCATCAATTGGTATCAGATTTCCAGGTTGCCCATGAGGTATCTTTGTTTTCCTTCCATTAGATCGGTTTTGTTTTATACCTAGAGTCCACAGAAAAGCCACAAAAAATTAAATCATTTTTACCGCTTCCTAGACTATAGTGCATGCAGTTTTGTTTTTCAGTTTGCATTGTTGAGTTTGCATTCGTGTGGTCGAGTCTTGTTGCTGGTTTAGCTTTGTGTTTTGGGTCCTAGTTATCGTGTTTCGTCCTTGTTTTCTTGCTGTTCGATACCTATTCCACAATCCCTAAACAACAAACCGATCCACCACGTTCATCGGTTTGCCCTAGCTAGCTGCCTTGCGTGAACTCCCGCATCGCCAGCCCTAGATTAGGTGACAAACCTTTGTGCCACTCATCCTTAAATCATCACACACCACCCCTTTAGTTGCTGTGAAAATTCTCGATCGTTTTCATATCCGATTGCGAGTTCTGTTCTCAAACCGAGTTGGAATCAACATCCAAAAAAACGTAACTCGGACAGCCTACCTTAAAACGGCCATAACTTTTGCATACGAACTCGAAATCAGGGATTTTTTTTTTCAAATTGATCTACACGAAATTTTGCATCTGGTTTTCAGCCACTTTTCTACGTTCGGCGAAAATTTGATTGCCCAAATTCCCCTCGGAAGATAGGATATCCGGCCTCTGAAATTTCAACACGATTTTTAAAGAATCTTCTTGATTTTCTATAGGCCGCATATTACATTCAATTGAGCTACAAATTTGTGTGCTTCATATTTTTATGCTCCTGAGTAAAGAACAAATATCAAAAAATATTACAAAAAAGAAAAAATAGTGAAGAGCACGCATATTAAATCAATTGGCCTATACTACTTGTGCTGTGATTGTTGGTTATATCGTTCTGTCTTCCTTTTGCCTTGCTACTTCCTTGTGTTGCGCTAAGCCCTAGAGCACTTGGCTGACCAGCTATAGTTTCCTACATTGAATACGTATTCAACTTCGTTTACCTTTTAACGATTTTTTGCTTATTAGCCACCATATTATGCCATCCAAGCTCTACCTTTCTCTTGAGCATAACAGGTACCTATGCAATCATCCCACGCTTCATTGGTTCATCTCATCGTCCACACCACCTGCTGTGTCGGTAAGAACACTTGTAAGAGCGTGGTAAGACGCTTGAGCGAGAGAGATTGTTTTCTTCCACCTTTCACATTGTCACTGTAGTTGATAGGGATAACCTATTTTTGTTGTCTTTTGTTTTCTACTAGCAATGGCAGGAGAAGACAATGATGACGAATGTGTTCAACATGCTGGGTTACGTGATATGATGAAGACCATGACAGATATGTTCGCCAAATACAACGCATCAACGGAGGAGTCATTGGAGAACTTGACTCGCCAACTTGATGATCTTGCTCTTCGAATGAATACTTTTGAGGCTCGGTAGCCTCTCGCTGGAGGACATGAAGACAATGCTTATGATGATATGGAAGATCACAACAATCAGCCAAGACTACCATTTTATCATCGAGGTATGTGAGGTAATAATCATCATAATAATTATAATCGTCCTCCTGATGATCCTTTTCTTATGTGAAATTTACTATACCCTTTTTTCTGGTGCTTATGATGCTGAGGCTCATCTTGATTGGGAGATAACAGTAGAGCAAAAATTTAATGCCCATCTTGTTCTTGAACAACATAGAGTTCATCAAGACACTAGTGAGTTTAAGGACTTTGCTATAATATGGTGGAATGAACTTGTTAAAACTAGAATTGATCATCCAACATGGGATAGATTAAACGAAGCTATGCGTGTTCGATTTGTTCCTCCATCTTTTCAGTGGGACCATCATAAAAACTTGCAGTGCTTAGACGAAGGTAACATGTATGTATAGGAGTATTATGAAGAGTTACAAAAGGGTATGCTGCGTTGTGGGGTAGTAGAGGACATGGATGATAAAATAGCTCGTTTTTATGGGGGGTTGAGGCAAATTCAGTAAATTGTTGATTACAAGGAATATGATACTGTTTACAGATTGTTTTAGCTTGCTGTGTTGGCAGAAAAAGAATTACACAGCCGACAACAACAGCAACAACGCACGAGGAGAAACTTCATGCCACGTTCGACGTCTACACCATCCAAAACAGCACCATCTTTGACCCCCCCCCCCCCCCCCCCCCCCCCGTGCAGTGACTACACCATCCAATGGCGGCCAACAAACTACACCTTCTGCTCCACCTTCTCACGTGCTGGAGGGCAGCAAGGCGAAATTATTCAAGCCTTCATCGTCCACTCCTTCTATGAGTTGTACTTCCGACATTAAGTGTCACCGCTGCCAGGGACTTGGTCATATGATGAGAGATTGCCCGAGAAAACGAGTATATATAGCACGCGACGATGGCGGGTATGATAGTACTTCGGAAGTTGAAGATGAATATTCTCTTGCTACTGACTTTATAGATCCAAATGATGAACACACCGAAGAAGAGGTACTTGGTACAGCAGCGACGGAGAACTATAGGAGCATCATTGTGCAGCGTGCCTTGAGCTCCAAAGTGGAGGCCAACGACAAGCTACAATGGCACAACCTCTTCCACATGTTTCTCGTCGTCAAGGACTGTCGTGTACACACTATAATTGATGGAGGTAGCTGCAATAACTTGGTGAACACGGACGTCGTCAAGAAACTTGGTTTGACAACAAGAGCACACCCTCATCCGTACCACAATCAATGGTTCAACAACAGCGGTAAGGTTCGGGTAACACAAATAGCGAGAATACATTTTTCAATTGGTTCTTACCATTATTTTGCTGATTTTGATGTCGTGTCTATGGATGCTTGTTCTCTTTTATTGGGTCATCCTTGAGAATTTGATACAGATGTTATTCATCATGGTAGAACTAATAAATATACTCTCATGCATAAATGAAAGAAAATCACTTTCCTCCCTACGACTCTTGCTGAAATTGTGAATTTTGAGAAGAATAAAATTCGTGATGGCAAAGCAACAAAACTAGAATCTGAAAAACAGCAAGTCATTAAGTTAAAATCACCATCGTTGCTCGCAACTAAATCTGACCTTGCTGATTTATTCGATGCTAAGGAGATGTGCTTTGCTTTAGTATGCAAAGAAGTCATGTTTTCACTTCATGAATTGTCTATTGCATTGCCTCCTGTTGTTGCTAACCTTTTGCAGGAGTTTGAGGATGTGTTTCCCTCTGAGATACCCCCTGGTTTACCACCCATGAGAGGCATTAAATACAAGATCAATTTGATTCTAGGAGCAAGCTTGCCAAATCGTGCAGCATACAGTGTGAATCCAGAGGAAACTAAGGAAATTCAGCGACACGTCCAAGATCTTTTGGACTGCGGGTACATTCGTGAAAGCCTTAGCCCTTGTTCCATTCCAGTTCTTTTGGTTCCTAAGAAAGACGGTAGTTGGCGCATGTGTGTTGATTGTCGAGCGATTAATAACTTCACCATGCGATATCGTTATCCTATTCCTCGCTTAGATTACATGCTTGATGAATTGAGTGGTGCTATCATCTTCACAAAAATTGACTTGGTTACCACCAAACTAGAATGGAACTAGGAGATGAATGGAAAACTGTATTTAAAACCAAGTTTGGACTTTATGAGTGGTTAGTCATGCCTTTTGGTTTAACTAATTCACCCAGCACCTTTATGCGATTAATGAACGATGTTTTACGTGCTTTCATTGGACAATTTGTGGTGGTTTACTTCGATGATATCCTCATTTCCAGCAAGTCATATGATGAACATCTTGATCATTTATGTGCTATTTTTAATGTTTTGAGAGATGCATGTTTGTTTGGTAACCTCGAAAAGTGCGTCTTTTCACAAATCGAGTCTCGTTTCTTGGCTATGTCGTTTCCATGCAGGGAATTGAGATGGATGAGGCAAAAATTGAAGCGATCACTAGCTAGCCAGTCCCAACAACCGTCACGCAGGTTCGTAGTTTTCTTGGTCTTGCATGTTTTTATCTCCGTTTTGTGCGGGATTTCAGCACCATTGCAGTACATCTACATGAGATAACGAAGAAGGGAGTGCCATTTCAATAGGGCGAACAGCGGCAAAAAGCTTTTGATGCTCTAAAATCGAAGCTTACACAAGCACCATTGCTACAACTTCCTGATTTTGACAAGACCTTTGAGCTAGAAGGCGATGCAAGCGGCATTGATATTGGAGGCGTTCTCATACAAGGAGGTAAACCCTTTGCTTTCTTTAGTGAAAAACTTCATGTTCCTTCTCTGAATTATTCTACTTATGATAAGGAATTGTATGCCTTAGTGTGAGTATTACAAACTTGGCAACATTATCTTTGGTCTAAGGAGTTTGTCATACATTCCGATCATGAATCATTGAAGTATCTTAAGTGTCAAACCAATCTAAATAAACGACATGCTAAATGGATTGAGTTCATAGAGTCATTTCCATATATCATTAAGCATAAGAAAGGGAAGGAAAATGTCATTGCCGATGTATTATCTAGACGTTATACCATGCTATCCCAACTTGATCATAAAATCTTTGGTTTGGAAACAATAAAAGCATTATATCCTACTGATTTGGACTTCAAAGATGCTTTTGAAAATTGTAGAGAAGGAAGAACATGGAATAAATATGTGCTGCGAGAGGGTCTCCTCTATCGTGCTAACAAGCTATGCATTCCAACTAGCTCCGTTCATCTACTACTTTTGCGGGAAGCACATGGAGGAGGTTTGATGGGACATTTTTGAGTGAAGGAAACTGAAGACGTGGTGTCCACACACTTCTTTTGGCCAAAGATGAGGCGTGATGTCGAGCACTATGTGTCATGATGCACTACTTGAATAAAGCTAAGTCTCACCTTAAGCCACATGGTCTTTATATGCCTCTTCCCGTTCCTAGTGTACCTTGAGAGGATATTTCTATGGACTTTGTTTTCGGATTGCCTAGGACTAAGAGGGGGAGGGATAGTATTTTTGTAGTTGTTGATCGTCTCTCCAAAATGGCACACTTTATACCTTGTCATAAGAATTATAATGCCTCACACATTGCTGATTTATTTATGACGAAAAATGTTCGTTTACATGGTGTGCCAAATACCATTGTTTCTGATCGTGATGCAAACTTTTTAAGTCATTTTTGGAGAACTTTGTGGTATAAATTGGGAACCAAGTTGCTGTTTTCAACTACATGTCACCCACAAGCGGATGGACAAACCGAGGTAGTTAATCGTACTTTATCCACTATGTTGCGGGCTGTCTTGAAAACAAATTTGAAGTTGTGGGAGGAGTGTTTACCACATATAGAATTTGCTTAAAACAGATCTGTTCACTCCACAACGAAGATAAGTCCATTCCAGGTAGTGTCTGGTTTTAATCCCCATGCTCCTATTGATTTACTACCTTTGCCTCCTTCTGAAACTATAAATTTGGATGCTACACAACGATATGAATTCATTCTTAAGATGCATAAAACTACAAAGAAAAATATTGAAAAGATGAATGAGAAGTATATGATTGCAGGTAGTAAAGGTAGAAAAGAAGTAAAACTTGAACTGGGTGATTTGGTTTAGTTACATTTGAGAAAAGAGCGATTCCCTGACTGGAGAAAATCTAAACTTATGCCACGAGCTGCTCATCCTTTTAAGATTGTTGAAAAGATTATTGATAATGCATATAAGCTTGAGTTGCCTCCTGATTTTGGGGTTAGTCCCACATTTAACATTTCATATTTGCGACCGTACTTGGGAGAAGAAGATGAACTTGAGTTGAGGACGACTCCAATTCATGAGGAGGAGGATGATGAGGACATCACAACAGCGGAGACGCACATTGAACTGCATGGACCAATCACAAGAGCACGAGCATGGTTAATAAATCAGCAGGTGAACTCGTTCCTAACTTCCTTTGCATGTGAGTTTGAGAATTGATTGCTATGTGACGATTTAATTTTTATTAGGAATAAAAGAGAAGATCAACAAGTGAAGGGAAGAGGCCTTGGGAACATGGAGAACCTGCTGGGACGTCCACAAGTTGATGGAATTAGTTTACAACTCGGACTTGAGTTCAACTCGGAGTCCAGGAGCAGTCCACCTTGAAACAGACGCCCAGGATGCATACATACTCCGTTTTAGACGTTCCACATATGCACGAAAAGAGGAGAAGATAAAATTCTCAATGGCTCTGGTCCTAAGTCAAAATTTTTTTTGAGTCATTAGGAATTGTGGAAACAAGTCGAGTCCAGATTTCTGTCCGGTGCTGCGCCCCCGAATCGGGCCTTTGGGCCTTGTATCCCGTATGAGTCCATTAGGGATGCGTCTAAGCTTGTTTTGGTCGAACCCTAGCCTTTAAATATTGCAGATGCCAGTCATATTTGGTGAGTTTTGTTTATATCAATAATATCGCTGTTCCACGGTTTGTGAGACCCCAACTTCGCGATTTCAGATCGTGTCTTCGATATTCTTGCTTGTGCTCTCGGTTGCACTTGCAGTGATTAGCCTTCTTAGCGAGGTCAAACGTGTGTACCATGGTTGATAACCAACAGAGCAGTGGTGTAGTGATTGCATAGGTACTCGAACTGCTCGAGTGTCTCGGATCATCAATGTCGGGTTCTTCACCTTAATTGACTTACCTTTCGTAAGATCGGGCCTAAACCTTTTACTCATCAACCACCACCATGACCAACGTTTCACCTCCAAGGCTGCTGAGGGATCCACGCTGCAAGAAAATGTGCTGCACCTCCCCGAAGAGGTTCAACACCGAGCAGTGCCTCCTTATGGCGCAAGAGGCGTACAACAAAACGTCTCGCACCATGAGTTCCTTGGGTCTGGGTGCCCTTCCATAGCTTACTGGAATGGGTGGCCAATCATCTCGACATTCTGTTCAAGATGATGGCCCAGGTGCTCGGCGTCGAGAGCTGCAGAAACCTAGTGGCAGCGACGGAGAGCAAGCTTGGTCTCGGGATTGCATTGTCGGTGCAGCCAGAGCAACCGGCACAGCCAGCCAAGGCTCATGTTGCACCAGCGCTGGGGTCGTTGCCGGAGGAGGAGGAGGAGGAGGAGGAGGAGGAGGAGGAGGATGATTTAGTTTTTCATTGTTGTTTTTAGTTGATGTTTTTCTTTTCTTGTGTCTTCTTGTACTTTTTCTTGTGATGAAATATATTGTGTTAATGAATGAAATTAATCTATGTTCAACTTTGTGTTCCACTATTGTGAATGAATATTTTCTTGTGTGTTCAAATGTGTGAATGAATGAATGTGTGGTGTGTTCATTGTGTGCACAATGAATTGTGTGAAACCAATTGCAAACACGAAGGATTTTTATTATTTTCTGGACACGTGAATGATTTAGTTATCAAGTGAATGTTCTCTAAGTTCAGTGATATGTGATCTCAACAGTGAACCGAAGCAAAATGGAGAAAATCACGAAGCTAAAGTACACGTGGTTAATAGGAGACACACTTTTCATAAGAGCGCATCTCCCTTTTTAGCAGAGGAGAGGGAGACGTCGAGCATAGGAGATGCACTTCGCTGATAAGTGCGTCTCCATTTTGCAACTCTGCACAGACCATATATAAGGCGCCATCAGTCTCTCCTCTTCTCTTCGTTCGTCTTCTTCGCGTAGACAACCCACCATGGCCAACGTTATGCCGCCAAGCCCGCCGAGGGTGTCACCCTGCAAGAAATAGTGCTGCTGCTCCCCCGAGAGGCTCAAAAAGTAGCTGCTCGAGATGATGTTTGACAACCTGTTCGACCGGTTCCAGAGGCTACTCGAGATGATGGCCGAGGTGCTCTGTGCAGAGGGCCGCAGTATCCTGGTGGCAGCGATGGCGAGGAACCTTGGTCGCGAGGTTGCACCGCCGGATCTGGACCTATCGGAGCAACCGACGGAGCAGCCGGCCGAGGCTCCTGTTGCACCGACGCCAGATGGCCACCAGAGGAGGAGGAGGAGGGGGGAGGAGTAGGATTTAGGTTTTCTTTTATTGTTTTTAGTTGATGTTGTTTTTTCTTTTCTTGTGTCTTGTACTTTTTTCTTGTGTTTTGTAATATATTATTAATTAATGCATGTGTTATATGTGCTCACCTATGTGATCAGTATCTTGTGTGTTCAACTGTGAATGAATGAGTTTCATCGTTCAACAATATGATCATGTCTGTTTGTAACCGAAGACAAGGAGATGTGCTTTCTGTAATGTTTGTCTCATTTCTTTCACAAAAAGGAGACACGTTTTGTCAGACGCGCGTCTCTCATTTGTCAGCGAGGAGGGTGCATCTCGGATACCTACCTAACTGAGACAAGCGATATTGTGACTCGTCTCCTTGTACATTCAACCAAGCCATGTCAGATCCTCGCTGAAGCGGGCACGTCTCGCCTAACCATATTAGAGGCGCCCTCTGTGACACCCAGTTCCGAAAATGAACCAAGTGAACGCATATGTGTGCCCAGGACGTTCAACACATATACACGAGTGCAATCACAAAAGGATATATAGAAAATTACCACAAGACATGGTACGTTATCAAATTTTATCACACAATTCATATTATCCTCGAATACAAGCTCTAATTAATATTAATGACAAGTTTGACTAATGCAGCGGAAATCATCTAAACTGAGCAAACTAAGCAACTAAGCAAAAGGGATAGCACAGCTCCAACACTCCATAGGCAAAGCTGATGGTGGACACGGCCTAGAACTCCGCATTATCACCGTTAAACTCCCAATTCTAACATGCAACTAATGGTGGGGGAATTGCAAGGGTGAGTACATGTCGTACTCAGCAAGTGTGGAAAGTATGACATGTAGCTGATGCAAATGACGAATATAATAATAGCTAAGTACTGAAGAGTACATTAAAACATTTGAAAAGCATTAGACTATGTCTATGTGAGATAATCCCATCGTATCCATCATATTGACATAATAAGAAATCATATCCAATTATTGCTATCATCATCATTATTATCCATGTCCAGTTACCATAACTCAAATTCATATCCATAAACAGAAGCCATAAACTATCCATAACCATTACCAAACCGTAACCATCCCGAATCCCAAGTACCCTCTAATCATGGAAGTTGTCTAGGTGCTCATAACCGGGAGCACGACTATTATGATAGTTTATTAGACTCTGTAGAGTTTGTACCACTTTACCCACGTGTTTGTGATTTCATCACCCGTCGGCGACTGAGGAAAACCTCCATTATGCCAAAACACTACTATAGGTGTATGGCCAAGAGATCACAAAAAAGCTTTTACAAAGGGATTACTAGCCAGTTTAGACCCCACTGAGGTTTCACCAGTGGCGATGTCTCCTACAGAGCACATCTTCAACCAAGGGCCCCCTCTTGAGCCATTCGGATCCCAGGGTAGTCCAACCAATCATTAACAAACCCAATCCAACTATCCCTTTTCCAAGCATCCTTAATGGTCCAAACAGCACTAGCAAAGCTCTAATTAATCAGCTACGCCGCACCCATACTTGGCCTTGTGGTGGCACTGTAGTCCTGGCTTATTCTCGCATGAACCGGTCCTTAGATCTGAAGCTAGCAAACCACCATAACATCCAACCCATCCACATACTAGGCTTGCTTGGATCACCCATTATTGTATCATATTAACCAGTTCATATTAACAATAATCTCATTAATGCATAATTAAGTTAAGTGGTATAGTTGTGTTCCATCCCAATTAATTAAGCGAAGCAAAAATGTAAAGATCCCATCCCAACTCTCTACCATAAATTTCAAGGTGACAAGGGTGGTTAAACAAAGCTAGTAAACTTCCTATAATAGGATTCCCATCAAATTGACACAAGCATGCAATTTTGCAAACAAAACATTTATTTTAGAAACAGGATCAATATGCTTCAAGGACACTTGCCTTGCTCTTGGGATTGGTTTTGATCAAAGCCTTCAAACTCTTGGTGCTGAAGATCATCTGCAGCACTCTCTAGCACAAATCCATCTAATCCGCACAATAAACATACAAGACAAGAAACACAATCAAAGAGTGCACAAATACTACTCAATATGACATAACATGCATGATTAATGCAAATGCAAGGTGGAACTTGTTAATGAGTTGCTTTTAATTATCACTAACTAGTTCTAATAAATTTTAATAAGTTTATACAGGTTTGGATTTGGTTCGAAGTAATTTAGAATTAATTCAACAGGAAATGGATTGCAAAAATCGGACAAGACCGCAGTAGGACGGACTAGTCCGCACTCCGCAGGAACAACAGATTAGGGTTTTCTAGATCGACGTGAATTTGGATATTCAGGGTTGAATTCATGTTTGGAAAAGTAAGTAGAAGGTATACCAGGTGTTTAGAACTCCGATGAATCAAGGATCTTGGAGGCAACAATTGGATCTTGATGATCTAGGGTTGATGATGAACTTGATGGTGAATTGTTGATGAAGAATGCGAAGTTGATGGAGATCTTGACCCTCTTTCATTTCATCCTCTTCTTCTCCTTGCTCTAGATCTCCTTCTCCCTCCTTGGTGACAGCTACTCACGAGCTAGGGTTTGGGTGAGGTTGAAAAAGTGGCAAATAGATCTCAAGCCAAGGGGTGGGGTTGTTTATATAGAGGTGGAGGCTAGGGTTAGATGGATTTTGAGTTTGGGATCAGTAGAGGCTGGTTTGGAGTCCCTCATAGGCTCTAAAAGAGTTAGGAACAACGTCCCTAGGCCCACTTAACGTAAAACCCAAGAAACAAGTTGTGAAATAAAACATCAACTCGGAGTCACGATTTATCAGACAAGTCTGAAAAGGGCCGAACTAGTTCGAAGTTGGACAGAGGAAAATCAGACAAGTCCGGACTGGATATCGGACAAGTCTGAACTTATCCAGAGGAGAAAAACAGACAAGTCTGGCCAAAACACGGACAAGTCCGATTTTAGTCAGAGGAAAAACGGACAAGCCCGCTAGAATACCGGACTAGTCCAAACAAGTCCAGGGACTTAGCAAAATTTCCAAGAGTTTGGAACACCGGACTAGTCCGCACTGTGTTAGACAAGTTCAAAAGTGTCCAGAGGGAAAAACAAACTAGTCCGAAGCAAAATGGACAAGTCCGAGCGAGGTGAGAGAGAAATCGGACTAGTCCGCACAAAATCGGACTAGTTCGCACTTCCCAAAAGTGTTAAGTGCGGTTTTGCTCTAAATTCATTTTAAACTAGTTCCTTTTTATGTTGGTAAAAGTTAAACATGTATTAGAATGTATGCAATGCATGATGGATGAAAATGAGGGTGTTACAAACCTACCCCCCTTAAAATGAATCTCGCCCTCGAGATTCGACGCGGAAGAGAAGAGATAGGGAAATTCCTTCTTGAGATCATCCTCCAACTCCCATGTTGCCTCTTATTTTGTATGATGCTTCCATTGGACTTTGCACTATCTAATAACCTTGTTTCTTGTGACTCTCTCCTTAGTTTCCAAGATTTTGATCGGTTGCTCGGCATAACTCAAATCTGTCTCTAGCTCTAATTCTTCCATTGGCACTTGCTCTTCTGGTACCCTCAAGCACTTCTTGAGCTGGGAAACATGAAACACATCATGGACACTGAAAGATGAGCTGGCATATCCAACTTATATGCTACTTCTCCACTTTTGTTCAAAATCTTGAATGGCCCAATATATCTAGGTGTTAGCTTGCCTCTTATGTTAAACCTCTTATGACCACTCATCGGTGACACCTTGAGGTAAACGAAGTCTCCCACTTCAAAGACTAGTTTTCTTCTCCTATTGTCCACATAGCCTTTTTGTCTTGATTGAGCAGCCTTCAAGTTTTCATGAATTACCTAAACTTGTTTTTCAGCTTCTAGCAACACATCCGGACCAAATACTTGTGTTTCTCCTATCTCATTTCAAAACAAGGGTGTCCTACACTTCCTTCTATATAGTGCTTCATATGGTGCCATCTTCAGACTTACTTGGTAACTATTGTTGTATGAAAATTCTACATATGACAAGGTCTTGTCCCAACTTTTCCCATGCTTCAAAGCACAAGCTCTTAAAATATCCTCTAAAATCTGATTGGTTCTCTCAGTTTGTCCATCTATTTGAGGGTGATATGTTGAGATAAAATTCAACCTTGTTCCCAATGCTTCATGCAATTTTTGCCAAAATCAGGAGGTAAATTGAGAACCCCTATCCGGTACTATCTTCTTTGGAACTCCATGTCGACACACAATATGCTCCATGTATATTTCGGCCAATTGTGCAGCTGTATACTTGGTCTTCACAGGGATGAAATGAGCTGATTGTTCAACCGATCCACAATTACACAAATTGAGTCATAACCAGACTGAGTACGTGGCAATCCAACTATAAAGTCCATACCAATCTCTTCCCACTTCCACTCCGGAATTTTTAATGGTTGCAATAATCCAGCTGGCCTTTGATGTTCCGCCTTAACTCATTGGCACACATCACACAACGCTACATATTCAGCTATGTCCTTCTTCATGCTATCCCACCAATAGCAAGTCTTCAAGTCCTTGTACATCTTTGTGCATCTAGGATGAATTGAGTATGGCGAGTTATGTGCCTCTTTTAATATTATCTCCCAAATATGCTTCACATTAGGCACGACGATCCTCCTACCCAGCTATAAGGTACCATGTTCATCCTCATCAAATCTTAATTCTCTTCCTTCCTGGGTCCTTTCCTTGATTTCCAGAATCTCCACATCCTTTGTTTGAGCTTCCGGAATTTTTTGCTCCAGGGTCAGATTTAATTCCATTGTCCCCATCTCATTTACAAATTCAAGATTCAACCGTTCAAACTCCTTACATAACTCGGATGGTAATTCTCGAACCGTGAGTTGGTGACTTACTCCTTTTCGACTCAAGCATCGGCCACTACATTAGCCTTTCCTGGGTGATAATTAATTCCCAAATCATAATCCCTAATGAGATCCAACCATCTTTGTTGCCTCAAATTCAGATCTGTTTGCGTGAAAATATACTTAAGGCTCTTATGATCCATATAAATTTCACACCTATATCCAAGGATGTAGTGTCTCCAAATTTTCAATGCATGTACCACGGCTACAAGTTCCAAATCATGTGTTGGGTAATTCTGCTCATGTTTCTTCAATTGTCTCGATGCATATGCAACCACTTGACCTTCTTGCATGAGCACACATCCAAGTCCTTGTCTTGACGCATCACAATAAATATCAAAACTCTTGCTCACATCCGGCAAAACTAAAACTGGGGCTGTTGTTAACCTTTTCTTCAACTCCTCAAAACTTTCTTGACAAGCTTGACTCCATTGAAACGCTTTCCCCTTCATTAGCAACTCCGTAATTGGCTTGGCTATCTTGGAAAAGTCTTTGATGAATCGACGGTAATATCCAGCCATCCCAAGAAAACTCCTTATTTCCTTTACGTTCTATGGGGTTTCCCATTTCAACACGTCCCTCACTTTTCCGGGGTCAACTGATACTCCTCCTCCCGAGATGATATGACCCAAAAATGACACCTCCCTTAACCAAAACTGACACTTGTTGAACTTGGCATACAATTGATGCTCTTTCAATTTCTGCAACATAAGCCTCAAGTGTTCCTCGTGTTCCTTCTCATTCTTCGAGTAGATCATAATGTCATCAATGAACACCACAACAAAATTATCCATGTACTCCATGAAGACCTTATTCATGTGGTACATAAAGTAGGCAGGCGCATTTGTCAATTCAAAGGACATCACGGTGTACTCATAAGATCCATAACGTGTCCTAAGAGTTATCTTAGGTATGTCCGACGGTCTAATCTTAAATTGATAGTGTCCCGACCTCAAATCAATCTTGGAGAAGACACGAGCACCCTTCATCTGATCGAACAAATCCTCTATGTGTGGCAAGGTGTACTTGTTCTTGATGGTCACCTCATTGAGAGCTCGGTAATCCACGCACATCCTTTGCGAACCATCCTTCTTATCCACAAATAGAACGGGCGCTTCCCAAGGTGAAGAACCCTTCTCTAGTTGCTCTTGAATCTGCTTCTTGAGCTCTGCTAATTCCTTAGGAGGCATCCTATACAGCCTCTTAGCTATAGGTGCAGTTCCAGGTATTAAATCAATAACAAACTCAATGTCTCGGTTAGGTGGCATACCTGGCAACTCATCTGGGAACACATCCAAAAATTCAAACACCACCGAAATCTCCTCAATTGTGGCACCGTCCATATGGTTCAGTTCCAATTGCTTTGGTGCGTGTTGAGATACTTCAAATTCTATAGTGATCCCTTCCTCATTGGTCAACCTCACCATCTTCGTGGCACACTCATATACTCCATTGTGCCCGCGAGACAATGAGGTTGGCGAAGAAATCTACCCCCCTTATTCTAAGGCTTACTTTTGGACATACTATATTTGTCCTCATCTCTCCTCCAGGAGACTTAACCAATAGGGTAAACTTCCTATAAGAGATAGGCAAACTATACTTGGCAACATATTTTGATACAGTGAATGAATGCGATGCTCCAAAATCAAATGACATAGTCACTGGGTTGGAGTTAGCGAGAAACATACCAATCACCACGTCATCCACTTGTTGAGCATCCTCCGTAAAGACATGGTTCACGTTGCCACGAGCAAAATTCTACTGTCCACAATTTCCTTGCGGTTGTCCTCCATTGGGTCTTGGATTTTGCCTCGGCGCATTGATTCCTTGACAAAGGCCAGACTTAGGACATTGATGTGAAAAATGTCCAGCTTTTCCGCAAGTATAGCACTTCTTTGCTGCACCAGAATTTGGACGAACTTGATTTTGAACGTTTGCACCAGGAAAGTTGGCACGAGGTGCATAAGGCAATGGAGGCCTAGGTGCTTGCATGATAGGGCGTTGTTGCACAAACTGAGTTGGGCGCGGTGCATATCCAGGGCGATGAGCAGGCACAGAGGGGCTGAAATAAGGCGCATTTGGTGGCGCAAAGCGAGGGCGCACATTACTTCCTTGTTCTTGTCCTTGATATGGCTCCTTCCTATTGTTGTCTTGCTCCATCACACGGACCTTGTTCTCCACAATGATTGCTTTGTCCACAAGCTTCTGGAAGTTGGCATAATCACAGTTCAGCAATTGTACTTGGATCTCATTGTTCAAGCCCCTCATGAACAAGTATTGCTTCCGGCTGTCCCGACTCACGTCCTCAGGCGCATATCTTGAGAGTTGAGTGAATTTATTGAGGTATTCACTCACGCTCGATCTTCCTTGCCTCAGATTTTCAAATTCTCGCCTCTTCAATATCATAACACCTTCCAGCACATAATGAGAACGAAAACTCTCCTTGAATTCCACCCAGGTGATCCTCTGCTGATTCTCACGAGCATTACAATAAGCATCCCACCAATCCACAGCTGCTCCAACTAGTTGATGAGAAGCAAAAAAAGCACTTTCTCCCGGTCGCTGCATTGGACAATAGCGAGCATCTTCTCCACGGACTTGAGCCAATCATCAGCATCCATAGGGTCAGCGGCTTGAGCAAAAGTGGGTGGCCTAGTCCTCATGAACTCTCCCAACCAGTTACGAGGCAGTGGGATGGTGGTGGAGGCATGTGGGGCTGATTGTTGATGTTACCAGCCTGCAGCTGTCCCTTAGTCTGTATCATGGTCTGCATGAACTGGTTTTGCATAGCCAAAAGCTTCTCAATGTTGATAGCTCCATGAGCAGGTCCTTGTCCATTGTTGTTCTGAGGTTCTCCATTGATCTCCTCCTCATTGTCATCCCTCTGGTTGCAAGTCCTCACCATCTGAAGAAAAGCAAGAGATAAGAATTTAGAAGACGTCCTCAACTATATGCATCAAGGGATATGAAACTAAGCAACTAACTAGCCTCGGTGGACATGGCAATGCTAAAGCATCCCAAAATCCTCTATTAAGCACACAAGCAACCAATATAAAGCAAACAGCACACCAAACAAAAACACCTCGATTCCTGAGTGTTCCTATGTGCTCTAAAGTGTCCATTCTATCTAGGCTGCATCCTACAGTCAACCTATGGCTTTGATACCAATTTGTGACACCCGGTTCCGAAAATGAACCAAGTGAACGCATATGTGTGCCTAGGACGTTCAACACACATACATGAGTGCAATCACAAAAGGATATACAAAAAATTACCACAAGACATGATAAATTATCAATTTTTATCACACAATTCATATTATCCTCGAATACAAGCTCTAATTAATATTAATGAGAAGTTTAACTTATGCAGCGGAAATCATCAAAACTGAGCAAACTAAGCAACTAAGCAAAAGGGATAGCGCAGCTCCAACACTCCACATGCAAAGCTGACGGTAGACACAGCCTAGAACCCCGCATTATCATAGTTAAACTCCCAATCCTGACCTGCAACTGTTGGTGGGATAATTGCAAGGGTGAGTACATGTTGTACTCAGCAAGTGTGGAAAGTATGACATGTAACTGATACAAATGACAAATATAATAATAGCTAAGTGTTGAAAAGTACATTAAAACATTTGAAAAGCATTAAACTATGTCTATGTGTGATAATCCCATCATATCCATCATATTGACATAATAAGAAATCATATCAAATTATTGCTATCATCATCATCAGCATTATCCATGTCCAGTTACCATAACTCAAATTCATATCCATAAACATAAGCCATAAACCATCCATAACCATTACCAAACCGTAACCATCCTGAATCCCAAGTACCCTCTAATCATAGAAGTTGTCCAGGTGCTCATAACCGGGAGCACGGCTATCATGCTAGTTTATTAGACTCTGCAGAGTTTGTACCACTTTACCCACGTGTTTGTTATTTCATCACCCGTCGGCAACTGAAGAAAACCTCCATTATGCCAAAACACTACCATAGGTGTATCGCAAGAGATCACAAAATAGCTTTTACAAAGGGATTACTAGCCTATTTAGACCCTAATGAGGTTTCACCGATGGCGATGTTTCATACAGAGCACATCTTCAACCAAGGGCCCCCTCTTGAGCCATTCGGATCCCAGGGTAGTCCCACCAATCATCAACAAACCCGATCAAACTACCCCTTCCCCGAGCATCCTTAATGGTTGAAACAACACTAACAAATCCCTAATTAATCAGCTATGCCGCACCCATACTTGGCCTCATGGTGGCACTGTAGTCCTGGCTTATTCTTGCATGAACTGGTCCTTAGATCTATAACAAGCAAACCACCATAACATCCAACCCATCCATATACCAGGCTTGCTTAGATCACCCATTACCATATCATATTAACCAGTTCATATTAACGATAATCTCATTAATGCATAATTAAGTTAAGTGGTATAGTTGTGTTCCATCCCAATTAATTAAGTGAAGCAAAAAGGTAAAGATCTCATCCCGACTCTCTACCATAAATTGTGACAAGGGTGGTTAAAGAAAGCTAGTAAACTTCCTATCATAGGATTCCCATCAAACTGTCACAAGCATGCAATTTTGCAAACAAAACATTTATTTTAGAAACAGGATCAATATGCTTCAAGGACACTTGCCTTGCTCTTGGGATTGGTTTGGATCAAAGCCTTCAAAATCTTGGTGCTGAAGATCCTCTACGACACTCTCTAGCGCAAATCCATCTAATCCGCACAATAGACATACAAGACAAGAAACACAATCAAAGAGTGCACAAATATTATTCAATATGATATGACATGCATGATTAATGCAAATGCAAGGTGGAACTTCTTAATGAGTTGCTTTTAATGATCACTAACTAGTTCTAATAGATTTTAATAAGTTTATATAGGTTTGGATTTGATTCGAAGTAATTTAGATTTAATTCAACAGGAAATAGAATGCAAAAATCAGACAAGTCCACGGTAGGCCGGACTAGTCCGCACTGCGTAGGATCAATAGATTAGGGTTTTCTAGATCGACGTGAATTTGGAGATTTAGGGTTGAATTCACTTAAGGAAAAGGAAGTAGAAGGTATACCAGGTGTTTAGAACTCCAATGAATCAAGGATCTTGGAGGAAACACTTGGATCTTGATGATCTAGGGTTGATGATGAACTTGATGGTGAATTGTTGATGAAGAACGTGAAGTTGATGGAGATCTTGACCCTCTTTCGTTTCCTCCTCTTCTTATCCTTGCTCTAGATCTCCTTCTCCTTCCTTGGTCATGGCTATTCATGAGCTAGGGTTTGGCTGAGGTTGAAAAAGTGGCAAATAGATGTCAATCCAAGGGGTGGGGTTGTTTATATAGAGGTGGAGGCTAGGGTTTGGAGTCCCTCATGGGCTCTAAAAGAGTGAGGCACGACGTCCCTAGGCCCACTTAACGTAATACCCAAGAAACAAGTCGTGAAACAAAAGATCAACTTGGAGTCATGATTTATCGGACAAGTCCGAAAAGGGACAGACTAGTTCGAAGTTGGACAGAGGGAAATCGGAAAAGCCCGGACTGGATATCAGACAAGTCCGAACTTATCCAGAGGGGAAAAATAGACAAGTCTGGCAAAAAATTAGACAAGTCCAACATTAGTCAGAGGAAAAACGGACATGTCCGCTGGAATACCGGACTAGTCCGAACAAGTCCAGGAACTTAGCAAAATTTCCAAGAGTTTGGAACACTGGACTAGTCCGCACTATGCTGGAGAAGTCCGAAAGTGTCCAGAGGGAAAAACATATTAGTCCACAGCAAAACGGACAAGTCCGAGCGAGGTCAGAGAGAAATCGGACTAGTCCCCACTTCCCAGAATTGTTAAGTGTGGTTTTGCTCTAAATTAATTTTAAACTAGTTCTTTTTTATGTTGCTTAAAGTTAAACATGTATTAGAATGTATGCAATGCATGATGGATGAAAATGAGGGTGTTAAACCCTCCTTTGAGCGCATCGCCCATCTTTGTCTCCTATTTTGGTTTCTTACGTAGTGGATTGCCGAACTGTTGAACAAGCTAGTGCCAGATGAATATTGTACTTGATATTTTATTGGTTATTGAGAGGACCACAATTGGACTCATGTATGTGCACTATGAGAGCTACCGTATGTGAAGTCGTTAATTCTAATGCATAACATTTATGTCATGCACTGGGAATGTAACATGAGCGAATGCATCATAAGCACATGCTTGGATATGCCGGCAAAACAAAAGACAATATAAAGGCTTGGAAGGATTTGGCAGAGGTTTGTAACCGTCCAACTCTTGAGCTATCCAAAATTGGTGGCAAACCACGAAGGCAGTTGACGCCAAAGGACGTGAAACTAATTATTTGGGATCATTAAAAAATCCTTGAATTCAGTTTTACCGTGAATAAGGACCTTAAAGTAGTCTTTTTTGACTGTCATTGGTTTGATCATAATAACGGAACTCGACATAAGCAATTTAGCATGGCATAACTCAAACACAAGGAACGACTATGAGGTTGTGACACCTTCATTTTTGCACAACAAGTCGAGCAGGTATATTATCTACATTATCCATGCGAAAAGCTTAGTGCTTAGTGGGTTGTAGACAAGGTGAATCCTTGTGAGCGATTATATACACCAAAAGATGCTAGGTAACACGATACTTCGTTGTCATCCGACTCTTTTGTCACGAGCCTGGTCTAGGACGGGATGACTTAGTTGGAGATGCACAAGGTGTAGAGACTCTTGAGATATGAAAACGGGAAACAACCACGAGAGAAGATCGATGATCCGGTTTAAGGAGTAGAGTACACGGTCGTGATACTAATGAAATTTGAAATTGCGTACAAGTAACGTTTCTTCATCTCTTCTTTCCTATTCTATATTTTCTTTTAAATTCCTTAGCAAATTTTCCTTTCAATAGGGTGTCATCGAGTAGCAGACGTCGAGGGGCGCGGGAGTTTCTAATCAGGACAGCTTCCAGGGCTGTCAGTCTAGCAGGGTAGACAAGCTTAGTTGTTAGCCATCTACCATAGCCATCACGCGGACCTGAGACCTTACAATGGTCAAGAAAAATAAATAAAATTTTTATCATTCTTAAATTACATTAATTCTTAAATTGCATAAGTAATTCATTCATGTATGTTATGAATCTTTTAAATTGCCACAACAACTCTACGTTCGAGGACTCTGTGGCTAGGGGTCCTTTTCAGCCACCATAGGCTTCAAAGCTGGGTAGCTAGCCATCAGAGCCTGTAGCGAGCCAGGACAGTCGGGTGACCTCGCTTCTGGATCACCTGATGTGGAGCTGGCTCCGAGGCGGCGGACTAGGAGGAGCCACTATGTGGATCCTCCTCCGGTCCTTCAAACCCAGAAGATTTGTCCGGTTGGCGATAGGTAAGTAAATATCTAATAATTCAATTTAGATTGTCTTAGACTTATATATGTACTAATTAAGAATCATCTATCAGGTCATGGTATTATGGCTCGTTCACGGGTCAGGGACACCGCCAGCGGGTGCAAGGTGTCCTGGGCCATCCTGTCCATTTGCACTACCCCAGTGTAGTGAATGGAGTCCCTGCTATGTCTTGGGACGATTACACTACGACCCATGACCTTTCTCACGACAACCACTAGGAGACTGCGCGGAAAAACTTCATGGTAAGTATGGAGAATATTTGTGTAATACAAATCTATTATATTTTAAATACATTTACTTGTATATTTGTTCTTCCAGGCACGCTAGCATTTGGAGGACGAGGCCCAGCAGGTGGATCACGCCAGCGCCATCTTCCATAAGAATGCTAGGAAGCTTGTGACACAATCACTACCGAACGCCCGCACTCAAGCTACGCGAGCGTACTTGAAGTTGTATCCGGGCAAGTGTGATCTAGGGCAATTCAAGGACGTGGCGACAAGTACTTGAAGGAGGCAATATACGCATAGGTAAAGTGTTTATTTTACTTTGCTTCATTATTCGATTATGTTAACAATGTTTTCATCCAATAATAAATGTGTGCAGGTCGGCGTAACGTGGCTTGATGGCCGTCTAGATCCGTATCATGCCCTGTGTGTCCTGTTTGCGATCAAGGGTTTCTAAGGTGTGTCTGTGACCCATCAAGAGAGTAGAGGGACGAACAAGAAACACCGGTTCGATGCTGACGCTACTTACGTCTTGCTAAATCAATGGTAAGTGCGATTACAAATCTATTTAAGTAATTTTATAATCTACATTATGTTAACAAGTATCGATAGGAGCGCAAGAGCGGTCAAGAGCCGACACCTATTCAAGTGTGGAAGAGAGGTCACTTGGGAAGTGACCCGTCGCAGCTTGGCCACCTGTGTTCTCAGGCGGAATCGAAGACGTTAGTGAGTTATTTTGTTAACTATATTGAGTTCTCTTTGATAGCTTTGATGATGTTATTTTCTATAATTCCAAGCAAGGTACCGGCATGAGTGCAAAGTCTTCGAGGCGAAGGGTACGATTGGCAGAGCACACCAATCATCCTCCAAGCAGCGTATGCAAGTGGTTGCAGGAAATCTCACAGACGATGAATTTTCTTAATTTCAATTTATTGTCACGGACTTTGAGATATAAAGATATAATAATCTTACTTTTTTTGTAGGTCAGACATCTTCGATGGAGTGGTCGACTCGAGGGAGGCGCGACCTTCCTTGAGCGCCCCTTTATCGCAGTAGGCTAGGTCCAGCAGCCATACCAACCGAGACCTGCAGCTCCAAAGTGTTTGGGAGGTGCTCCAGAGGGCGTTGGATGCGCTGCAACAGAGTAACGAGAGGCAAGCAGCGACCCTCAGGGTTAGGGACGACTATAAGAACTCGTACATGCTACAGTGACAAGCTGCCATGCAGGTAAGTCCCGATCCTTGTACTTAACATTTCTAATATCTAAATAACACGTATATGATAATGCTTGGCTTTGTATTCACAGGCTATAGACGCAGAACAGCAGGTGGTCTTTCCCCAGTGGGATCCGCCATCGATCAAGCTGCTACAGGTGCCGACGATAGGAGCACAGGTACAAAATTACTCAAACATATCCAAAACTAGTTAAATTTGCTCAAACTTATTAAAATTTGATCAAACTTACTCAAACATAGCCAAGACTAGTTAAATTTGGTCAAACTTAGTAAAATATGATCAAAAATAGCCAAAACTAGTTGAACTTGCTCAAAATTAGTAAAATATGATCAAACTGTGACGCCCGGTTCCGAAAATGAACCAAGCTAACGCATATGTGTGCCCAGGATGTTCAACACACATACACAAGTGATTCACAAATGATAAACATATAATTACCACAGCTCAAATTATTAAATAAGTACTCTTATTACATAATTCATTATATCCTTGGATGCAAGCTCTAATGAATATTAATGACAGGTTCAACTAATGCAGCGGAAATAAACTAATTAAGCAACTAAGCAAACTAAGCAAAAGGGATAGCGCAGCTCCATGCAACACCACAGGCAAAGCTGACGGTAGACACTGCCTAGAACTCCGCATTATCGCCATTAAAATCACAATCCTGACCTGCAACTGTTGGGGGGGATTGCAAGAGTGAGTACATGTCGTACTCAGCAAGTGTGGAAAGTATGACATGTGGCTGATTCAAATGACGACAATAATAATGGCTAAGTGCTGAAAAGTACAGTAAAACATTTGAAAAGCAAAATATCATATTTATGTAAAGTAAACCCATCATAAACCATGTAACCATAATAATACCAGTCCATAATTCACCATTACCAATAACCATAATCAATGTCATAAACCATGATTCCATCTCATAACCATAACTATAATCATAACCATAACCATAATATCAACCATAACTAGTACCAAACCATAACCATCCCAAATCCCAATTTCCCTCTAATCATGTAGGTCATCCAGGCGCTCATAACCGGGAGCACGGCTACCATGATAGTTTATTTAGACTCTGCAGAGTTTGTACCTCTTTACCCACGCGTTTGTGATTTCATCACCCCTCGGCGACTAAAGAACCTCCCTTATGCCAATTACACTTCCTTTGGTGTATGGCCAAGAGATCACAAAATAGCCTTTACAAAGGGATTACTAGCCTATTTAGACCCCACTGAGGTTTCACCAGTGGCGATGCCTCCAACTGAGCACATCTTCAACCAAGGGCCCCCTCTTGAGCCGCTCGGATCCCAGGGTAGTCCCACCAATCATCAACAAACCCAATCCGACTACCCCTTCCCCGAGCATCCACAATGGTCCAATTAGCACTAGCAAAGCCCTAATTAATCAACTACGCTGCACCCATACTTGGCCTCGTGGTGGCACTGTAGTCCTGGCTTATTCTCGCATGAATCGGTCCTTAGATCTAAAGCAAGCAAACCACCATAACATCCAACCCATCCACATACCAGGCTTGCTTAGATCACCCATTACCATACCATATTGACCAGTTCACGTTAACCAGAATATCATTGATGCATAATTAAATATGTAGTGTTGTTTTCCATCCCAATTAATTAAGCGAAGCAAAAAGGTAAAAACCCTTCCCGTCTCTCTACCATATATTCCAGGTGACAGGGGTGGTTAACAAAGCTAGTAAACTTCCTACCATAGGATTCCCATCAAATTGACACAAGCATGCAGTTTTGTAAACAAAACATTTATTTTCAAAACAGGATCAATATGCTTCAAGGACACTTGCCTTGCTCTGGCGGATAGGGTTGTTCAAGTGCTTCGAAGTCTTGATTCTGGAAATCCTCGTACACGATCTCTTGAGCACTTCCCTCTACTCATGATCACACATACAAGAATATACATACAAATCAACATGATGCACACGCATTAACCAACATGCGATGATGTGCAAGCATGCAAAGTACAATAATTAATTAACTACGGTTGTTTATTAATTAGATGCGACTAGTTCATACATATTCATACAAGTTTATGGGGGTTTTAATGGGAATTAATACTGCTGAAAATAAATTCATGGTGCAACTAAAATCAATTTACGTCTATCAGATCTAATACGTCGCTAAAATTTGCATCGGAAAAACGAATCCTACCGTAGATGCGATGGCTTCGAAGATCGAGGGACGAAGGTGACGCGTAGACGAAGTGGATGGCGCAGCAGTCCCTCGGCGGCACAACGACGGCGACGATCTCCGGTGGACGACGGTACCCTCCTCTTTTTCTTCCTCTTCTTCCCCTCTTTTTTTCTTCCTTTTCTTCCCCTGGCGGCGCAGCCTCTGGTCCCTTTTTTTTCTGGCGGCGTGGCTCTCTGGGCGATGGCTGATTTCTGGGATCGGGGAACACGAAGCCTCGGTCCCTTTTATAACCGGCGGCACGCGGTGCTAGGGCCGGCGCGCGTGGGATTCGGTGAGGGAGTCGCGGGGAGGGAATCGTGCGGGAGCGGGAGTCCAGGCGAGAATCGGGCGCGGGGCGGCGGGAGTCGAGGCGTGGGACCCAGGGGACGGCGCATGGCTGGCGGCTCGCGCGGGAGCGGGAGGCGGTGCGGGTGGGCACAGGCGGGCGAGCGGGGCGTGGCCAGCGGGCGAGCGGGGCGTGGGGTCGGCCGGGAGGCGGGATTCGCAGGGCAGCGCGGGAGGGGGCGTGGGAGCGTCGGGGCGGGCGCGTGCGCGCTGCGTCGGGGCTGGCTGGGCCGGCTCGGGAGGCGCGGCAGGGTGGGCCCCAGGCGGCGGGGCTAGCGCAGGCGGCGGGTGGGCGCGCTCGGCGCATGGGGTCGCGCGCGCGGGAGGCTCGGCCGGCCTGGCGGGGCGGCACCGTTCCCATTTTTTTTCATATTATTATATTATTATTTATATTTTATTTATTTTATTTATCTTATTCATTTTATTTATTTATTATTTTATATATATATACATATTTATTATTATATAATTTATTTATATATATTTCTTTTTATATATTATTATTTTATTATTGATTATTATTTATCTATACTTATTCCCTAATACATGTTTTATACTATAATTATTATTTTCTATTTCTTCTTTTTGCTACACCATATATGTATGTTTTATCTTTTCTTTTATTCTTTTAGTATTTAATGCATGATCATGTATGCAATGGATGATGCGAAAATTTAGGGTGTTACAAACCTACCCCCCTTAAAGTGAATCTCGCCCTCGAGATTCGATAGCGTGGAGAAAAGGTGAGGGAATTCTGCCTTCAGGTCTTCTTCACGTTCCCATGTAGCTTCGGCTTCCGTATGGTGGTTCCATTGTACTTTACACCAACGGATTCTCTTATTCCTTGTGGATCCAAAACAATGAGGTTGGCGGAGAAGTATACCCCCCTTATTCTAAGGCTTATTTTTGGACATACTATATTTGTCCTCCTCTCCCCTCTAGGAGACTTAACCAATAGAGTAAACTTCATATGAGAGATAGGCAAATTATACTTGGCAACATACTTTGATGCAATGAAAGAATGCGATGCTCCAGAATCAAATAACATAGTCGCGGGGTTGGAGTTGGCGAGAAACATACCAATGACCACGTCATCCGCTTGTTGAGCATCCTCCGTAGAGACATGGTTCACGTTGCCACGAGCAAAATTCTGTTGTCCACGGCTTCCTTCTGGCTGTCCTCCATTAGGTCTTGGGTTTTGCCTCGGCGCATTGCTTCTTTGACCAAGGCCTGACTTAAGACATTGATTCGCAAAGTGTCCAGCTTCTCCACAAGTATAGCACCTCTTAACTCCACCGGAATTATTAGGACGAGCTTGGTTTTGAGCATTGGTTCCAGGAAAATCAGCACGAGGCGCATAAGACATTGCTTGCATAACAGGGCGCTGCTGCTCAAACTGAGTTGGGTGCGGTGCATAATCAGGGCGCTGAGCAGGAATAGAGGAGCTGTAATGAGGCGCATTGGGTGGTGCAAGGCGAGGGCGCACATTACTTCCTTGTTGTTGTCCTTGATATGGCGCCTTCCTCTCGATTTCTTGCTCCATCTCACGGATCTTGTTCTCAACCACAATTGCTTTGTCCAAAAGCTTCTGGAAATTTGCATAATCACAATTGAGCAATTGCACTTGGATTTCATTGTTCAAGCCTCTCATGAACAAATATTGCTTCCGGCTGTCCCGACTAACATCCTCAGGCGCATACCTTGGCAGTTGAGTGAATTTATTGAGATATTCACTCACGCTTGATCTTTCTTGCCTTAAATTCTCAAATTCTTGCCTCTTCAAGAGCATAACACCTTCCAGCACATAATGAGAACGGAAACTCTCCTTGAATTCCGCCCAAGTGATTCTTTCTTGGTTCTCATGAGCATTGCAATAAGCATCCCACCAATCCGCATCTGCTCCAACTAGTTGATGAGAAGCAAATAGCACCTTCTCCCAGTCACTGCATTGGACAATAGCTAGCTTCTTCTCCACGGACTTGAGCCAATCATCCGCGTCCATAGGGTTTGCGGCTTGAGCAAAGGTTGGCGGCCTAGTCCTCATAAACTCTCCCAACCGGTTATGAGGAGGCGGGGGTGGCGGTGGAGGCATGTGGGGCTGATTGTTGATATTACCAGCCTGCAGCTGTCCCATTGTTTGTATCATGGTCTGCATGAGCTGGTTTTGCATAGCTAGTAGCTGCTCGATATTGATGGCTCCATGAGCAGGTCCTTGCCCATTGTTGTTCTGAGGTACTCCATGGTTCTCCTCCTCATCATTGACATCCCTCTGGTTGTGAGTCCTCACCATCTAGAGAAAAGCAATAGGTAAGAATTTAAGAACGTCCCCAACTAAATGCATCAAGGGATATGAAGCTAACTAACTAGCTATATTAGCCTAGGTGGACATGGCAATGCTAAAGCATCCCAAAATCCTCTATTAAGCACACAAGCAAACAATATATATATCAAACAGCACACCAAGCAAAACACATCGATTCCTGAGTGCTCCTATGTGCTCTAAAGTGTCCATTCTATCTAGGCTGCATCCTATGGTCAACCTGTGGCTCTGATACCAATCTGTGACGCCCGGTTCCGAAAATGAACCAAGCTAACGCATATGTGTGCCCAGGATGTTCAACACACATACACAAGTAATTCACAAATGATAAATAGATAATTACCATAGCTCAAATTATTAAATAAGTACTCTTATTACATAATTCATTATATCCTCGGATGCAAGCTCTAATGAATATTAATGACAGGTTCAACTAATGCAGCAGAAATAAACTAATTAAGCAACTAAGCAAAAGGGATAGCGCAGCTCCATGCAACACCACAGGCAAAGCTGATGGTAGACACTGCCTAGAACTCCGCATTATCGCCATTAAACTCACAATCCTGACCTGCAACTGTTGGGGGGATTGCAAGAGTGAGTACATGTCGTACTCAGCAAGTGTGCAAAGTATGACATGTGGCTGATTCAAATAACGACAATAATAATGGCTAAGTGCTGAAAAGTACAGTTAAACATTTGAAAAGCAATATATCATATTTATGTAAAGTAAACCCATCATAAACCATGTAACCATAATAATACCAGTCCATAATTCACCATTACCAGTAACCATAATCAATGTCATAAACCATGATTCCATCTCATAACCATAACTATAATCATAACCATAACCATAATATCAACCATAACCAGTACCAAACCATAACCATCCCAAATCCCAATTTCCCTCTAATCATGTAAGTCATCCAGGCGCTCATAACTGGGAGCACGGCTACCATGATAGTTTATTTAGACTCTGCAGAGTTTGTACCACTTTACCCACGCGTTTGTGATTTCATCACCCGTCGGCGACTAAAGAACCTCCCTTATGCCAATTACACTTCCTTTGGTGTATGGCCAAGAGATCACAAAATAGCCTTTACAAAGGCATTACTAGCCTATTTAGACCCCACTGAGGTTTCACTGGTGGCGATGCCTCCAACTGAGCACATCTTCAACCAAGGGCCCCCTCTTGAGCCGTTCGGATCCCAGGGTAGTCCCACCAATCATCAACAAACCCAATCCGACCACCCCTTCCCCGAGCATCCAAAATGGTCCAAACAGCACTAGCAAAGCCCTAATTAATCAGCTATGCCGCACCCATACTTGGCCTCGTGGTGGCATTGTAGTCCTGGCTTATTCTCGCATGAACTGGTCCTTAGATCTAAAGCAAGCAAACCACCATAACATCCAACCCATCCACATACCAGGCTTTCTTAGATCACCCATTACCATACCATATTGACCAGTTCACGTTAACCAAAATATCATTGATGCATAATTAAATATGTAGTGTTGTTTTCCATCCCAATTAATTAAGCGAAGCAAAAAGGTAAAAACCCTTCCCGTCTCTCTACCATATATTCCAGGTGACAAGGGTGGTTAACAAAGCTAGTAAACTTCCTACCATAGGATTCCCATCAAATTGACACAAGCATGCAGTTTTGTAAACAAAACATTTATTTTCAAAACAGGATCAATATGCTTTAAGGACACTTGCCTTGCTCTGGCGGATAGGGTTGTTCAAATGCTTCGAAGTCTTGATTTTGGAAATCCTCGTACACGATCTCTTGAGCACTTCCCTCTACTCATGATCACACACACAAGAATATACATACAAATCAACATGATGCACACGCATTAACCAACATGCGATGATGTGCAAGCATGCAAAGTACAATAATTAATTAACTACGGTTGTTTATTAATTAGATGTGACTAGTTCATACATATTCATACGAGTTTATGGGGGTTTTAACGGGAATTAATACTGCTGAAAATAAATTCATGGTGCAACTAAAATCAATTTACGTCTATCAGATCTAATACATCGCTAAAATTCGCATCGGAAAAACGAATCCTACCGTAGATGCGATGGCTTCGAAGATCGAGGGACGAAGGTGACGCGTAGATGAAGTGGATAGCGCAGCAGTCCCTCGGCGGCACAACGACGGCGACGATCTCCGGTGGATGACGGTACCCTCCTCTTTTTCTTCCTCTTCTTCCCCTCTTTTTTTCTTCCTTTTCTTCCCCTGGCGGCGCAGCCTCTGGTCCCCTTTTTTTTCTGGCGGCGTGGCTCTCTGGGCAGCGGCTGATTTCTGGGATCGGGGAACACGAAGCCTCGGTCCCTTTTATAACTGGCGGCACGCAGTGCAAGGGCCGGCGCGCGTGGGATTCGGTGCGGGAGTCGTGGGGCGGGAATCGTGCGGGAGCGGGAGTCCAGGCGGGAAGCGGGCGCGGGGCGGCGGGAGTCGGGGCGTGGGACCCAGAGGGTGGCGCGTGGCCGGCGGCTCGCGCGGGAGCCGGTGGCGGTGCGGGTGGGCACAGGCGGGCGAGCGGGGTGTGGCCAGCGGGCGAGCGGGGCCTGGGGTCGGCTGGGAGGCGGGATTCGCGGGGCAGCGCGTGAGGGGGCGTGGGAGCGTCGGGGCGGGCGCGTGTGCGCTGCGCCGGGGCTGGCTGGGCTGGCTCGGGAGGCGCGGCAGGGTGGGGCCCAGGCGGCGGGGCCAGCGCAGGCGGCGGGTGGGCGCGCTCGGCGCGTGGGGTCGCGCGCGTGAGGCTTGGCCGGCCTGGCCGGGCGGCGCCGTTCACATTTTTTTCTTTTTTTTTTCATATTATTATATTATTATTTATATTTTATTTATTTTATTTATCTTATTCATTTTATTTATTTATTATATATATATATTATTTTATAATTTATTTATATATATTTCTTTTTATATATTATTATTTTATTATTGATTATTATTTATCTATACTTATTCCCTAATACATGTTTTATACTATAATTATTATTTTCTATTTGTTCTTTTTGCTACACCATATATGTATGTTTTATCTTTTCTTTTATTTTTTTAGTATTTAATGCATGATCATGTATGCAATGGATGATGCGAAAATTTAGGGTGTTACACAAACATACTCAAATATAGCCAAAACTTGTTGAACTTGCTCAAACTTATTAAAATATGATCAAACTAACTCAAACATAGCCAAATCTAGTTATCTTGCTCAATTCTAGCCTGTAATAAGAAAATTTAGTCAAATATGCATTTGTAAACTTATAACATCTCAAACTACACTTGCACATCATAGAAACTGGTGACAGGGGCTCAAACTCCATTGCTGCAGCTTCCGCCGCTTGGACGACGGCTCGAGGACGACTTCTCGAGCTCCGGAGGTAGCGGACGGGGTAGCATATAGCATGGCATGTGTCACATATGTATAGTGTTTGTGAACTATTGTTTTGCAAAGATTGTTATGATATATATATATATATATATATATATATATATATATATATATATATATATATATATATATATATATATATATATATATCTGTTTTGCAATGCCTTTGTGAGCTGGCCATCGAGCGAGGACTGGCCTCAAAGCACGGGCATCATTTTTTTTAAAAAAATTACATTCTTTATTTATGACTTTTTCTGGTACTTGGGCTTCGTTAATAAGCCATAATAAAGAACAACCGTCGAGCGAGCCAGGACGACGGCCGAGCGAGCCATCATCCACAAGCCATACTAAAGGACGACAGTGGCCGTCAACCGTCATCTATTAGCCAACTTAAATAACGATGGCTGCCTCTAGCCTTCGCTAATTAGCCCCACTTGCTGCCATGTGACACCCGATCCAAAAATGAACCAAGTGTGAAACATATGTGTGCCCAGGATGTTCAACACACATGCACGAGTGCACCACAAACGATATACAAAAAATTACCACAACAAAAGTTAATTAAGTACATTTATTACAATATTGAAATAATCCTTAAATTACAAACTCTAATTATCATTATTGAACTATAACTGCAGCAGAAATAAACTAAGCAACAAAGCAAACTGGGCATAGGGGAGAGCGCGGCTCCAAGCAACACCACAGGAAACTCGACGGCAGCACACATCCTAGAACTCCGCATTATTCTCAGGGTACTTCCAAACATCACCTGAAACTGTCAGTGGGGGAATTGCAAGGGTGAGTACATGTCGTACTCAGCAAGTGTGGGAAAATAATAGCATGTAGCTTAAACAAGGAATCATAATAAATAACGGCTAGATGTTGAAAAGTAATTTAAAATAGGTGAAAAACATCCTACAATGTCTATGGGACGTAATCCCATCATATCCCAAATAATTACCAATTATGAGTCCAACACCTCAATTACCATTATATCACATCCATTATTCATTATCCATCCATATATCATATTCTTACCATCCTCATTAACCATATCCAATTATCACCATCCAATCCATAACCATAACCAATACAAAACCATAAATCCACTCCAATCATGGAAGTTGTCCAGGTGCTCATAACCGGAAGTACGGCTATCATGATAGTTTTTAACACTCTGCAGAGGTTGTACTACTTTATCCACATGTTCATGATTTCATCACCTTTCAGTGACTAAGAACTTCTATCATGCCTTATCAAACTTCCTTTGGTGTGTGGCCAAGAGATCATAAACTAGCTTTTACAAAGGGACTACTAGTATGTATGGATCCACTAAGGTTTCACCAGCGGGCTTAATCTTCATTCTCCCACCCATGGGTCCCCTCATGTGCCATTCGGTTCACAGGGTAGCCCTCCTCGACTCCGATTTCCCGCACCATCCAATGGTCCATACAATACGAGCAGCACATCGAATTATTCAGCTACACCGCACCCATAACTGGCCTTGTGGTGGCACTATTGTCCTGGCTTATTCTCGCATGAACTGGTCCTAAGATCTAAGGTAAGCAAACCACCATAACATTCAACCCAATTCACAAACCTTGCTTGCTTAGATCTCCCAATCCCATATTACCAATTAACCATATTCATCAATTGTCATCATATACATGCTCATTAATCCATAGTTAAGCCATTTGGTTGTTTTCCCATCCTAATTAATTAGAGCAAAGCAAAAAAGTAAAAAGACCTTCCCGACACTCCATAACATGTCCCAAGTGACAAGAATGGTCAAAGAAGACTTGTAAACTCCAATCTTGGGTTTCCCAACAACTTGACACAAGCATGCAATTTTGCAAACAAAACATTTAAAAACAAGATCAAAATGTTCAAGGACACTTGTCTTGCTCCTGAGATTGATTAGGGTCAAAAGCTTCAAAGTTCTGGTGCTGGAGGTTCTCGACAGCACCCTCTAGCGCAACACCTTCTATTCTGCGCAACAAACATACCAAAACAGACATTACAATCAATAAATGCTCATATATTACTCAATATGCCATGACATGCATGATTAATGCAATTATGTGATAAAACATGTTAATGAGCTGCTATTAATGTTTAATCACTAGTTACAATGGTTTCCAACAAGTTTGAATAGGTTTTGAATTGATTTGAATCAAATTGGGATTAATTCAGCAACTTCAGATTGAGGTGGCCGGACAAGTCCGTACTAAGGACCGGACTAGTCCGCCCTGGACCAGAAAGTCGATCGGACTAATCCGCACTTGGCTGGACAAGTCCGCTGGGCTAGGGTTTTCTGGCGAATTTCCAACTAGAATTCCAACTAGAGCATGGTTAAAATTAATATAGGAACATATTTTATGTAGAAAAGGTGCATCTAAGACATTTACCATGAACCCAAGGGTCCAAAGGTCGAGGGCTTCGGGAATTGACTTCTAGATCCAAAGAAGATGGAGAATTGGTGGAGAATTGATGATGACGTTGACCAGTTGACAAAGATCGATCTTGCTTGAGCCTTCTCCTTCCTTCTTCCCTTCTCCTGGTTGTGGTAGAGTCTTCTTGATGGCGGCCCTCACTGTAAGACCTATATGTGCTGAATACATTGGCTTGTAGTGAATACACTTGGCTTTGATGATAAAAGTTTTGAATATCACCAAAACACCTTTTTATCAAGGTCCGACTCTAGCTCTGAGCTACAACAAGGTCCGACGGTAGGTCCGGCTTGGTTTGGGTAGCTCCGGTTACGTTCGATGCTAGGTCCGACTAGCTTTGGTCAGCTCTGGTGAAGTTTTATCTTTAGCTCTGACATGTTTTTGATAGCTCCGACATGTTTTTGCTAAGCTCCGAGTTGATTTTTCTAGCTCTGGCTTTTGGGTTTACTAGTTCCGACTAGTTCTAGTTAGCTCCGGCACTAGGTCTTGCTAGTTTTGTAAGCTCCGGCGGGAGCTTGGTTGTACTAGTTTTGGTAAGCTCCAGCGCTAGGTTCTACTAGCTTTTGTTAGCTCTGGCTCAAGCTCCGGGTTGCTCTGGCAAGGTCTGGAACTTGACCGTAGTGCTTTTGCTTTTCATTTGCAATGTTTCGTACTTGTTTTACATTGTTAGAAAGTTTGCTTAGAATTCTTTTACTAAGTTTTTGGTGTGTTTTGGATGATATGGCTGATATCGTTTTGCTATGCTTTGCAACATGCTTATGTGAGGCTCTCATGTAAGGTGTTGTGTTCGGAACTAACTTGAGTCAAGTCGAGGACTTGGGCTCCTATGGATTGGTTGTTTATTCATGTACATGTGTTGCTTGAGTTCAAGTCATGGATGGTGACTGGATCCATTGGACTAGTCTCAGGGAGGAGATGAGGTTCCAACAACCAAGTTCAGAAGGAAATGTGGTTGAGCTGATCAGGAGGTCGTGCAGGATGATTGAATCAAGGGCGGTGCATATGAAGGTTACTAGACGTCGGAGGAAGGTGTTTGCACCTATGCATGGCGTCTAAGAATGAAGTTTTTAGTCACTTTAGAACTTTATTTCTTAGAATATCAATTGATCACCCAGGATCATTAAAAGCAATTAGAAGTGATAATGGAACTGAATTTAAAAATCAATCTTTTGATCACTTTTGTGCTGAAAATAGAATAGATCATCAATTCTCTTCACCATATGTACCTCAACAAAATGGTGTTGTAGAAAGAAAGAACAGAACCTTAGTTGAGATGGCTAGGACTATGCTTGATGAATATCAAACTCCTAGGAAATTTTGGGCTGATGCGTTAGCAATCGCTTGTTATGTCTCAAATCGTGTTTTCTTGCGTGCTAAGCTAGGTAAAACACCATATGAGCTTCGGTTTGGACATAGGCCTAGTGTTACACACTTTTGGGTCTTTGGTTGCAAATGTTTTGTTAAGAAACAAGGTAATCTTGAGAAATTTGAACCTAGATCCATTGATGGCATGTTTCTTGGTTATCCATCTCATACTAGAGGCTACCGTGTGCTTTTATTTGACACTAACAAAATTGTGGAGACTTGTGAAGTGTCTTTTGATGAAGCTAGCCCAGGTACTAGCTCCGGTGTTGCAGGACCAGATCCGTATCCTCAGGGGGAGGGTATTTTCGAAGATGAAGAAGAGCCAGTGATACTGCCTAGTAGTTCCAAAGTTGACACGTGTCCAGCTCCGGACATTGAACAAGCTCCAGCTATCACCTATGCTGGTCCTGATTGTCCACAAGTCACAAGCTCATCAATCTACAATGAAACTAATGAAGAAGAAGCTTGTGAGACATCTGTTCCCCTACGTTTTTACAAAGATCATCCCCCACAACAGATGATTGGAAGCTTGCACGAACGATTCACACGGTCCAGGTTTTGCGATCCAAACTCTTATGCTCATTCTGCTTTTGTTGCATCTTTTTAACCCAAAGATATATCACACGCACTCACTAATGAATCTTGGATTATTGCCATGCAAGAAGAGTTAGAAAATTTTGAAAGAAATAATGTTTGGAAACTTGTACCTCCACCTCAAGGTCACACTTTAATTGGAACTAAATGGGTATATAAAAATAAACAAAGTGAGGATGGGGTTGTGGTTAGGAATAAGGCTAGGTTGGTTGCTCAAGGTTTCACTCAAGTTGAAGGTCTAGATTTTGATGAAACTTTTGCTCCTGTCGCTAGATTAGAAGCCATAAGAATTTTGTTAGCTTTTGCAACATCTAAAGGTTTTAAGCTATATCAAATGGATGTTAAAAGTGCTTTTCTTAATGGCTACATAGATGAGGAGGTTTATGTCAAACAACCATCGGGTTTTGAAAATCCAAATTTTCCTAATCATGTTTACAAACTGTCCAAAGCCTTGTACGGTCTCAAACAAGCCCCTAGAGCATGGTATGATAGGTTAAAAACATTCTTACTTGAAAAAGGTTTTACCATGGGCAAGGTTGATAAAACTCTTTTTGTGCTTAAGCATGGAAATGACTCATTATTTGTTCAAGTGTATGTGGATGATATTATCTTTGGTTGTGCTTCTCATGATCTTGTGTCCAAGTTTTCAGCAATAATGAGTTCCGAATTTGAAATGAGTATGATGGGTGAACTCACTTACTTTTTGGGGCTGCAAATCAAGCAAACCAAGGAGGGTACCTTTGTGCATCAAACGAAGTATACCAAGGACCTCCTAAGGCGCTTCAACATGGACAAAAGCAAGCCTCTTCGGACACTAATGGGAACAGCAACAACACTTGAACTTGATGAAGATAGTGAACCCGTGGATCAAAATAATATAGAAGCATGATCGGATCACTTTTGTACCTCACGGCATCAAGACCGGACATACAATTCAGCGTATGTCTTTGTGCACGGTTTCAAGCTTCCCCACGTGTTTCACATCGTCAAGCCGTCAAAAGGATTCTCAGGTACTTACATGGAACTCAAGAATTTGGCATTTTTCTTCCTTCTTCCTCAACCGTTACTTTGAAAGCTTTTTCAGATGCTGATTTTGGGGGTTGTAGGATTGATAGGAAAAGTACTTCCGGTGCTTGTCATTTTCTTGGTAATTCTCTTGTTGCTTGGTCCTCTAGAAAACAAAATTCAGTTGCACAATCCACAGCCAAATCTGAATATGTAGCTGCTGCTAGTGCTTGCTCACAAATTCTTTGGATTGTTCAAACACTTAAGGACTATGGGGTTGATCTAGATAGTGTTCCACTATTCTGTGATAACACTAGTGCCATTTGCATTGCTAAAAACCCCGTGCAACATTCTAGAACTAAGCACATTGACATTAGGTATCACTTTCTCCGAGATAACATTGAAAAAGGAAACATTGTGCTTCACCATGTAGATACCGAACAACAATTGGCTGACATTTTTACAAAACCTTTGGATTTCACTCGTTTTTGTTACATTCGTAGTGAAATAGGGGTTATGCATCCTCATGGCTTAAATTGAGGGGGAGTTTTTGAAACTTGGTAAGTCTATGTGTGAATCTGAAACTAAAATAATATGAGCATAGTATTTCATACATATATGACTTTGTGATTCCTTTTACATGCTGAAAGTTCTTACTACATTAATCGTGTTATACATTTTGTAGTTTTTGCCATGTCTAGTAATTGGAATAATTACTTACACTAAATCTGGTCATGGTCGAACTTTCTTGCAGTTTTGAACTTGTTGCATGCTCACAAATGCTTTTAATCATAAAGAATCAATCAAGTAATCAACTCACATGTTGAGTTTTTATGAACAAATAAAAATTGAGAAAAGATCAAGAGAATATGCATGCATCGCACTTCTTTTTCTGAGATAGCTTATCATTGCACTTAGATATGAACTTGGAAGAAGTTGTGTATGACCAAAACCATGTCCTTAAGCTTCTGATTGTCAAATGACATAGGCTTGGCTTGGTTGGTTAGAATAAGGCAGATGCGCATATAATCTCTTGCAAATATCATATGATCTAAATTCATGCTTTGAAAAATAATAAAATGCAGCAACTAGTGTCATGCTTTCAGGTTTTCAAATAGTTAAGTTTGTGAGATCATGACTTGCTTAAATTGAAAATTACATTTGATCTCTAGCATGGCTTACACTACTTTATGTATTTCATTGATGTGATAATGTAAGGTACTTGATAGTATGACTTGGATGAGCTTTGTTTATATGTATATGTTATATTATGCTCATAACAACTTAAGAGGGAGAGATAAATTGTTTACATGCTCATGACTTGCTGAATACATTGTCAAAGGGGGAGAGATAAGCATGAAGAGAAAGAGAATATGTGCATAAGGAGAGATAATAAAGGGGGAGAGATTTTTCTCTCATTTTACTTTTGATTTACAAAGGGGGAGAAATTGCCTTGATTTTTCTCTCATTTTACTTTTGATTTATAAAGGGGGAGAAATTGCCTTCAAAAACTTTTATGTGAATAAGCCAATGTTCGGATTTTAAATGGTGTTGCCAATGCATTCATCAAGGGGGAGATTGTAAGACCTATATGTGCTGAATACATTGGCTTGTAGTGAATACACTTGTCTTTGATGATAAAAGTTTTGAATATCACCAAAACACCTTTTTATCAAGGTTCGACTCTAGCTCTGAGCTACAGCAAGGTCCGACGGTAGGTCCGGCTTGGTTTGGGTAGCTCCGGTTACGTTCGATGCTAGGTCCGACTAGCTTTGGTCAGCTCCGGTGAAGTTTTATCTTTAGCTCTGACATGTTTTTGATAGCTCTGACATGTTTTTGCTAAGCCCCGAGTTGATTTGTCTAGCTCCAGCTTTTGGGTTTACTAGTTCCGACTAGTTCTGGTTAGCTCCGGCGCTAGGTCTTGCTAGTTTTGTAGGCTCCGGCGGGAGCTTGGTTGTACTAGTTTTGGTAAGCTCCGGCGCTAGGTTCTACTAGCTTTTGTTAGCTCCGGCTCAAGCTCCGGGTTGCTCTGGCAAGGTCCGGAACTTGACCGTAGTGCTTCTGCTTTTCATTTGCAACATTTCGTACTTGCTTTACATTGTTGGAAAGTTTGCTTAGTATTCTTTTACTAAGTTTTTGGTGTGTTTTGGATGATATGGCTGATATCGATTTGCTATGCTTTGCAACATGCTTATGTGAGGCTCTCACGTAAGGTGTTGTGTTCGGAACTAACTTGAGTCAAGTCGAGGACTTGGGCTCCTATGGATTGGTTGTTTATTCATGTGCAGGTGTTGCTTGAGTTCAAGTCATGGCTGGTGACGGGATCCATTGGACTAGTCTCAGGGAGGAGATGAGGTTCCAACAACCAGGTTCGGAAGGAACTGTGGTTGAGCTGATCAGGAGGTCGCGCAGGATGATTGAATCAAGGGCGGTGCATATGAAGGTTACTGGCCGTCGAAGGAAGGTGTTTGCACGTATGCATGCAGTGCATGACGTGGCAACATGGTTTCGAAGATGGTTTATGGATGGGAAGATCTGGTTGGAAGGATTGGATTGTATCGGTTGATGACTTCGGCTGCGGCGGAGTCGGTTATGGCTCGGTATGGAAAGTATCGAGTTGGTTATTGTCGGTACCCTGGAAACCGTACACCCCTTGAAGTTACAAAGATATCAAGGAAAAGTCACCCACTTGATTTGAAGACCTTCGGAGGCCCACATGTCAGATGTAACCGGACCCGCTTCTCCAACATGGTTAATCCCAGGGTCGCCACGTGTACTATCAAACCGGAGCTACCGCCCACAAGGGGGAAGCTCCAGGCCATGTACCGAAATGGCACCTCCGGACTTAACCCCAGACCTAGAGAAGCTTCGGACCTGACACGTGTCAGGTAGCTCCGGAGCTTCCTGTTTCCCATAGTATGCTCCGGAGCTGCCACGTGTCCACCCGTCGGAGCTTCAGCCTTTGACCTCCGGAAGACTTCATAACGGCTCCGGATCTTCAAAGGGGAATCAAGGACTTCAAGACCCAATTAAGTGTCATTAATACCATATTAATGACACACGGTCGGATGACCTTAATTACTAGTAATGGTGCTATCAAAGCCCATTACCCGGTCATTAAGGGCAATTAAACTTGTTGAATGAATATCAATACTAGTAACCGCCGGGGCCACATGTCGGGCCAGGCTAACTTGTAACGGCCTGCCCTTGTACTATAAAAGGACAGGCCGACGACGGACTCTACACGTTGAGTGACGCAACCGACGCGCCATAGACGCTCAACACAAGCTCATACAGCTAATACAACACCAACACACCCGTGGAGTAGGGTATTACGCTCAGGCGGCCCGAACCACATAAACTCATGTGTCTCTTGCGTCATTTACTATTCACCTTCTTGAATCTATGCGCGCCCACACCGAACATCAAACTCCTCTAACACTTTAGTAGTGTCAGGAGATCTGCCGGTTCCAAACCACCGACAGTTGGCGCGCCAGGTAGGGGCGCCTGGGATTTTGAGAATGGTGAACTCAGCTGCTGGATCATCCAACGGTCAACCTGCTGCTCAGGCTGTTAGGGGCAATCACTCCAATATGCAGCCAGCAGCAGGAGCCTCAGCACCAGCAGGAGTCACACTCCCACCACCACCGCCCTCACCAGCAAATCAAGCTTGGCAACGCGATGGTGCGCCGGCATCAATCACTGCGTCGGCAAATCATGACAACCTGGAACACGCGCTCCATGCAGCGCGTGCTCTTCTCCAATGCCCACCACCTCCGGATGCATCCCGGGATGCACTGGAGCAGTGGAGGGCCGATGTGGAGCATTTGGATGCAGCAACAGCCGAACGCCTCAGCAACCAGGGTCCTCCTCCTTCAGGACGAGCCCCGTCACAGCGGTGGACTTTGTCTGGTAGACTTGGTCCGCACGTTTCCAATAGCAGGAGATGTGCTGCGTCGCAACAAGTGACATCATTGCCCTCCGGGGCATGACGCACTCACACAGTATCCAGGCATTCGACTCATGACCTCCGGGCGGAGCTTGATCGCCGATACCGCCAGCAGGACGGCCGAGTCCATATTGAGCGTGCTCGTGAAAGACGGGAAGCTCAGGACCTTTCTGCTCCTGAAGGAGTGGGAGGAGGCTGTTCAGCACTGGCCATGCATCTGCGTATGGTCAGGTGGCCACAGAAGTTCCGGCCTCACCTGCCAGAAAAATTCAATGGGACTGTTAATCCCACCGAATTTCTTCAGATCTACTCCACTGCAATTTTGGCAGCTGGAGGAAACGAGGCTGTGATGGCCAATTATTTTCTACTGGCCTTAACTGGGACCGCCAGGTCCTTGTTTATGAGCCTTCCACCCAACTCTATCACCAGTTGGGAGGAGCTGTGCCGACAGTTCACCGCCAACTTCGGGAGTTCATACACCCGACCAGGCACTGAACTGGACCTTTTTGCAGTCGTGCAAAAAGGGGGAGAACCCCTGCAATCATTCATCCAGAGGTTCTCTCAGGCTGTCTTCGACAAGTTGCAGGCCACCCGTACAAAGCTAAACCCAGACAAGTGTGTCTTTGGGGTTAGCTCCGGAAAACTTCTTGGTTTCCTGGTAAGTCACCGGGGCATAGAAGCTAATCCGGCGAAGATTAAGGCCATTGAAGACATGCGGCCACCAACCCGCATCAAAGACGTCCAAAAGTTGATTGGATGTCTAGCAGCCCTCAGCCGGTTCATTTCAAGACTGGCGGAACGGGCACTCCCCTTCTTCAAGTTATTGAGGAAGTCCGGACCATTTCAATGGTCCGAAGAAGCAGAAAAGGCATTCCAGGAGCTGAAACAGTTCCTCACCACCCTACCAATTCTGGTAGCTCCGAACCCTAACCCCTTCAGGAGGGTCCGGAGGTACCTGAAAGCGAGTCTGGGTCCCAGCTCCCAGACTTGAATCCACAAGAAGTTACTTCAGGAGACCCAGAACCCTCCGGGAGGGTCCAGGTCGCTTCTGAAGAAGCACCGGGTTCCTCCAGCCAGGACCCGGAGGTCCCCGAAGAAGATCCAGATTCCTCCTAGAGGGTCCAGGTCAGTGAAGAGGAAGCTCCGGACCCCTCCGGGAGGGTCCGAACCATTCAGCGCCCAGTGTACTTCATTAGCGAAGTACTACATGATGCCAAGACTCAATACCTAGAGGTGCATAAGCTGCTCTATGCAGTCCTTATTGCCTCCAGGAAGCTTCGCCATTACTTCCAAGCTCACAAAGTCTCAGTGGTGACCTCTTACCCACTTCGAGCAATTTTGCATAATCCCAATTCAACTGGGAATATTGCAAAGTGGGTAGCGGAATTGGCTGAATTTGATCTTGAATTTATTTCAAGACAAGTAGTCAAGAGTCAAGCATTGGCAGATTTTGTGGCAGAATGGACTCCCTCTCCATCAAACCCTCGGGGCCCCAGTGAGCAGAAGATGGAGCATCAAGCTCCAGCCTTCACCGAGCCTCAATGGACCCTCTACTTCGACGGCTCCATGCAGAAGCAGGGGGCCGGAGCTGGAATCCTTCTCCTTGCACCGACCGGGGAGAAGGTGAAATACATGGTACACCTTGACTTCAAGGCGACCAACAACATGGCAGAGTACGAAGCACTCATCTACGGACTAAAGGTGGCACTGTCATATGGTGTCAAGCAATTGCTGGTCAAGGGAGATTCGCAGCTCATCATTAAGCAGGTGAAGGGTGAATGTTCCTGCAATAATCTCCAGTTAGCTGCTTACCTCCTTGAAGTCCAGAGGCTTCAGAAGGACTTCGAAGTCCTAGATCTCCACCATGTCCAGCGTGCCCATAACGCTGAAGCTGATGAACTCTCAACGAAAGCATCAACCGGAGCTCCGGCTCCTGACAGAATTTTTGTCCGGAGGTTGTCAAAACCAACATCTCAGCCTGCCGAACTGAGCGAAGGGGGCGAGATCAGCATCCCAAAGCTGACGGTCCCGATGGCCCTGGTACCATGGCAGCCATCAAGGGTCGTAGGTGCTGCCGGAAGCTCCGAGCAACCCAGCACGCAAGACTCAAATGCTCAAGTTAGTTCCGATGCATGGATCTCGGAGATCCAGAACTACTTGAAAGACAACATCCTTCCTGACGATGATGTATCCGCTAACCGGGTAGTCAGATTGGTTAAAAGATACACACTGGTAGAAGGGGATCTCTACCGGCGTGGTGCCAACGGCATCCTAATGCCGTGCATCACAAGGGAAGAAGGCTGCGAGCTCCTCGCAGAAATCCATGGAGGCGAGTGTGGGAACCACACGTCTTCCCGCACGCTGGTCGGTAAAGCCTTTCGGCATGGCTTCTACTGGCCTACAGCACTCCAGGATGCAACTGAGCTGGTGAAGAAATGTGAAGCATGTCAATTTCATGCAAAGCAAATTCACACACTGGCTCAACCCCTTTAAATGATACCTCCTACATGGCCTTTCGCTGTGTGGGGGATGGACATCTTGGGACCTTTCCCAAGAGCCATCAGAGGTTACAAGTTCCTGTACGTCGCCATTGATAAGTTCACCAAGTGGCCGGAAGCAACTCCAGTTGTGACAATCAACAAGCAATCTGCTATCAACTTTTTGCAGTCCATTGTATGCAGATATGGAGTCCCAAACAAAATCATCACTGATAATGGGACCCAATTCACAAGCTCTGCATTTCAAGGATATTGCGAAGACCTCGGCATTAAAGTTTGCTACGCCTCTGTAGCTCACCCAGCAAGCAATGGCCAAGCTGAGAGAGCAAATGCGGAAATCCTTAAAGGACTCAGAACGCGCACCTATGAGCGCTTGAAAAAACATGGAGCCAACTGGATCGAAGAGCTTCCGCCCACTTTATGGGCCAACAGGACATCTCCAAACCGGTCAACTGGAGAGACACCCTTCTTTCTGGTGTACGGAGCTGAAGCAATCCTTCCTCCGAAAATCACCTTGGGTTCACTCCGGGTCCGGACCTTCGACGAAGCCTCGCAGGACCAGCTCTGGCGTGAAGACCTAGACCTCCTTGAGGAGGGAAGGTGCCAAGCAGCTGTTCGGAATGCCAGATATCGCCAAGCCCTACGGCGTTATCATCAGTGGCATGTACACAACCGACAGCTCGAGGAAGGCGACCTGGTGCTTCGAAGAATACAATCCAGAGAAGGGTTAAACAAACTCTCCCCCCGGCTGGGAGGGACCCTTCCGAGTGATTAAAGTATCCCGACCCGGAAGCGTTCGCTTGGCTACCGAGGATGGGACACCTCTCCCAAATCCTTGGAACATCGAGCACCTCCGTAAGTTCTACACCTAATACCACGGAGGTGAGTCTTGAGTAACTTTAGGTGTATGTTATAGAGTCATTGTACAGAGTCGGGTAGTTCCTCCGGGAGAACAGCCGGACCTTTCCTGAAAGGTCCGCAAAGTTCATGCAACACTTGTCACAGTCTCAGGACTAAAAGTGTGGCTAGCTACCCTGGGTCAAACGAGAAATGAAACACGCTTAGCCTGGTTCCGTACCCTAAGAGTGTACTTGTTTCCCCTGTACCCCGGACCTATAATCAAAGACATCCTCATGTGAAACAGACTCCATGTGCATTTATTTTGTACAGGCTCAACATTTTTTATTTTTATCTTTCTTGTCTATAACATAGACATGCAATTCTTAAGAAATTTATTTCGGACGGTTTATATACGATACGAGTTGTATTGTCAATTTTTTTGGATTCAAATATTGTTCATGGCCAACTCGCCTGAAAGCCGCCAAGCCAATCTAGGGCCGGAGTGCGCTATCGACTTAGCCTGGTCAAGCACCCTAAGTACGCCACTCTACCTACACCCCGGCAGGCCGAAGTAAGGCAGGTCCAAGTACAGTTGGATCTGGAAGAAAAGACAACGCATTCGGTTGTATTTAGAATCGCGTTTGACTTAAAATCTTCTTGAGAATTGTAAGCCGCGACGAAGTTATAGACAAGAAACGAATTTTACTATTTTTCTTGGCTTAAGTGTGCAGGAAAAATAAAATCTACGTTGATGGAGAAAAATCGGAGCTACCAAAGCTTCGACTCCTCTAGATGGCTTGTAATCGATGTTAACAAGCATCACCGGAGCAACCAAGCCCCAGTAAAGCTAGAGGGGGTCAGCCGTCGACGTAAAAGATGGTGAGAAGACCCCACAAGTGGAGTCTGCTGCCAACAAACTAAGTGTTGGCAAAGGTCACTGCCGGAGCTACTAAGCTCCGACACCCCAGAGGACTAACTATCGATGCTCTACGCGTTGATAGAGACTATTGCCGGAGCTACTAAGCTCCAGCGATAGACAATGCCGGAGCTTCTAAGCTCCGACAACCTCAGGGGGCCTTCACTATCGAGGACTTCGGACCTAAATTCTACAAGTTCAGAGCAAATGAGTCTTCAACAAAACGAAATATCCTCTTGGTACATGTTCACAATCAAATTGTGTACATATACCAGGGGGCCAAGTGAAGACAAAAAGTGAAATTCACAAAAATTTGGGGATTTCATTCATCTGGAGACAAGGGATTACAAAATTGAGGAAGAAGAAGAGAAAATACAAGTGAGAACTACAGAGATGGTCCTAAACCCTGTGGAAGAATTGGGCGACCTTCTGGGCAACCTCCGATACGTTGGCTCGGGCAGCTTCGCCTTCTCCTTCAACTGGACCTTCAAGCACCGGGTCCAGAGGAAATTGGGAGTTTCGGCTGGTGCAGCACGTCAGCACATATTCTGCGACGTTCTTCGCCAAGGATTGCCCCTCAACCTCCAATTGGTCTGCGATGACATCGCCCACCTTGGAGAGCTTGCTACCTGCCGAGCTCAATGCCTGCAACACCAGGTCCGGCTCCGGATCATCTGGGCGCACGGGGCTGAAACCCATCGGTGTCAGCGCGTCGTTGGCCTTGCCCAGGAACTCCCAAATCTGTAGGGAGTCCGCAGTCCTCAAGCCCTTCATTTCTTCCAGGGATCTTCTGGCCCCATCAGTTTGGAATTCTCATGGGCGAGGCGCTCAACTTTTTTGGCGTTTTGCTGAATCTTCTCAGCAACCCGCTTTTCGAGTTTTCCGAGCTCCTCCTCCCGGAGGTGGATCTTGTTCCGGCGGTCGACCAGGTCTTTCTCTCTACCCCTCACTTTCTTCTCCCTGGCAGTAAGGGCACACTCTTGTTCGTAGAGTTCCTGCCCTCGTACCCAGGCCTTCTCCTCTTCCTCATGGCAGTGCTCTTCCAATTTTTTGGCGCGCTCCTCGAAGCCCTAGTCAGCCAGAGCCACCTTCTCGGCGAGCTCCTCCTCCCTCCTCAGGACGTCATCCCGCAGCTCTAGGAGTTTCTTCTCTTCATCCTCGAGCCGTTTCTCCCTCTCCTCAAGTGCCTCCCGGCGCTTGATGAGTGTAGTGTTAATGGCCTCAAGCCTTACGCGGCGTTCATCGGCTGCACTATTGGCTGCTTTGGCCTGATCGTAGATCTCCCGGGATTGAGCGTCGAGGGCGCAAGTCAAACTCTCCCTGTCATCCAGTATCTTGCCCCAGTACTCCAGGCGGATCTTCTCCCGCTTGATCCACTCTTTGTCATCCGCTAGCCTCGACTGCACCAGCTTGGTCTTGAAGTAGAGCCGGTTACGCCACCGCCTAAGGGTTTGGCGCTCCTCTTCAAGAGCCTTGCTATCGTGGAAGAAGGCCAGTTGGACTTGACGCAGACTGGAACATGCGTTGTCAATAGACAGTGACAACGGGATAGGTTCCGGACCTGCTAGGGTCTCCTCCGCTGGTTCCAGCGGGTTTTCAGATACAAAAATTGGGTCCCACTCCACAAGAGTAGTCCCCTGAGTCTCCATGGCACTAGGACCGTCCTCCGGGATGGCCTCAGTCGCCATCGAGTAAGGCCCCGCCACCAGGTCTTCGTTCACCCCCTCGGACAGGGGGCCAGCGACTTCGCTTGGGTACTCCGGCTCGGTCGCAGGTACCTCCAACGTCGTCACTTCTGGAGCAGGAGCTGCTGCTGGCTCCGGCCTTGGCACCTCCTCTGATGGGGTCTCGAGCTCCGTCACCTCTTCAACAACCGGCTCGGGGGCCGGAGGATCTTCAACATCGACCAGCGCTGCGGCCGGAGCTTCAACAATGACCGGCTCTGCGGCCGATGCTTCGAAGGCAGCCGGCCCAACTACCGGAACTTCCTCATCTTCCGGCACGCACGCCAGGGCTTCAATCACCTCCGGCTCAACCGCCGGGATTCGACAATTTCCAGCTCAGAGGCCGGAATTACTGCTTCCTCTGGCTCAACAGCCGGAACCTCCGTCATTTCAGCACCAGGACCCGGAGCTTCAACCTCCTGGACAGGTGCCGCTGGCGCATCTTCTCTCCCGTGGTCCGGCGCTACCACGGGAGCTTCTGGGGATGAGTCGAGGTCCATGACCACGACAGCCGGCGCCGGAGCTGTCGCAGCTTCAGCCACCACTTGGGGCGGCACTGGGACAGGAGCAGAAGCTTCCGCCCTCACAGCTTCAGTTGCTGTGGCTGAGGGTGGAGCCTCACTCCTCTTCTTGGGAACGCTGCAAATGATGGACGAAGAAACTTAAAAAAGCAATCACTATAGAAAAACAAATGTCCAAGGTAAAGATTAAAAATTACCTTGGGAGGCTTCCGCACCAGCTTGCGCGAAATCTTTTTCCCGGGCGTTCTGGGCTGGTCATAGCCGGTGTGGAAGCTCCGGAAGGCCCCCCGGAACTCGTCGCGGCCACAGGTGTTTCCCGGGTCGAGGCCCCCCTCGATCGGGAAGAACCCCCAGACCTAGAGGCCTCCACCGGCCCAGGTGCTGGAGTCGCATGCCCGGAGCTAACACCCCGGGAGGACCCCACTGCGGGAACAGTCTCTCCCCGGGAGGACCCCACTACGGGAACAGTTGTCGCGGTTGTGGAAGCCCTTCCCCTCTGGGGAGAAGGAGCCGACGCAGAAGTAGCGGGCCTTATGGACCTTCCGTCGGCGTACTGCAGCTTCCTATTCCGGCTCACGGGTTCATCCGCCAGCTCCTTGCCCTTGCCGACGACCTCTTCCCTCGGCTTCAGAGCTGGGTCGGAGCCACCTTCAGACACTCCAGGGATCGCCACCCTGGTAGTTGATCTTCTCTCGACGACACCAAGGTCGTCAAGCATGGGCATCTTCCGCCGGAGCTCCCTACTGAACTCAACTTCCACGTTCAGAGGAAGAAAAGCCGAAGGTGGATTCAAGTCGTCACCCTCGACGTCGATGTCGTGCTGGAACATCTTGAGGTGGAACTCCAAGGTTTTCCCCACCATGTTGGACTTCAACCCGGTCTCGACCCGGTTGTCGTCCATCACGCTGTTGAGGGCCCAAGCGAGTTTCTCCCTCTTCTTTAGCGGTGCCCACCTGTTGACCAGGAAGTTACAAAACACCGCTTGAGGGGTTAATCCCCCCTCCACGCACCGGCGAATCCTGGTCAGAACAGGGTCGAAGGTGTCCGCCAGCACCGGAGCTTCACTCCAGATCGTCGTGTCAATGTTGGGGAGGCCTTCGGGCAGCTCCAACTTCTCGTGCTCCTCCACCCGGATGACTATCCAGTCCTTATTCCAGTCATCCCACTTCCCATAGGGGAACGACCGGAGGTACTTGAATGGGCACTTCTTGCGCTTCACGAAGTAGTAGAAGCCAAGGTACTCATTGCTCCTACTGGTGGTGTGGACGGTGAAGAAGGTTCGGAAGAGTTTGATGCAGGGGGGATGCCCACCCACATCTCACAGAAGTGGACGAAGATAGACACGAGGAGAATGGAGTGAGGGCCAGGGTGGTATAGCTGCAGACCATAAAAGTCCAGCAGCATCAAGAAAAAGGAAGAAAAAGGTGGGATCAACCCCACCATGGCGTACGAGGAGAAGTACACCATTTCGCCGGAGTGCTCCTTCTCAAACGGGAGCTCTCCACCGGCGCGGACCGAGCGGTTGAAGAAGTCCGAGGACCACCCCATGAGGGCCCGGACCTTCTTCAGGTCGCCGTCGGTCTTCAAGCGACTCTTGCGGAGACCCAACTCCATCGCGGCACGACTAGGCAAGAGAAGAAAAGCGAAGCAAAAGTTGGGAGTTTGAGCGCAAGATCAGATGGGAGGCGTGAATAACTCCCGACGGTGCGTGCTTTCCTTCTTAAGTAAGCCCTCGCAATGCTTGGATGGAAACCGCAAGGAAGTCGAAGATACCATTCAAAAATTCCACCCACCCGATGACAAGGGGGCCCGGGACCACCCCGACGATCAAGTCAAGGTTCTTACCCAGGCGAACGGTTGTCATCAAGAGGCGGGAAACCCGAAGGCAGCGGCCTGACAAGGAGCGCGGAACCGATACGGTTTTCATATCGGGAACCGGCGACCTTCAATTGCGTGAGATCCGCACGCCAAAGATCTCATCTGCCGCACGCAGGACACACCACGTGGTGAGGATTTAACTCCAAACCCTCGCCAACGGCACCTCTGAAGACCTTTGAAGACTCAGTTCAAAAGTCGCGAGGATGGACCCACCTCCGGCGGAATGACTTCACACCAGTGGTCTTCTCCGGAGGTAGGTCCAGGGGGCCACTGTCGGTACCCTGGAAACCGTACACCCCTTGAAGTTACAAAGATATCAAGGAAAAGTCACCCACTTGATTTGAAGACCTTCGGAGGCTCACATGTCAGATGTAACCGGACCCGCTTCTCCAACATGGTTAATCCCAGGGTCGCCACGTGTACTATCAAACCGGAGCTACCTCCCACAAGGGGGAAGCTCCGGGCCATGTACCGAAATGGCACCTCCGGACTTAACCCCAGACCAAGAGAAGCTCCAGACCTAACACGTGTCAGGTAGCTCCGGAGCTTCCTGTTTCCCACAGTATGCTCCGGAGCTGCCACGTGTCCACCCGTCGGAGCTTCAGCCTCTGACCTCCAGAAGACTTCATAACGGCTCCGGATCTTCAAAGGGGAATCAAGGACTTCAAGACCCGATTAAGTGTCATTAATACCATATTAATGACACACGGTTGGATGACCTTAGTTACTAGTAACGGTGCTGTCAAAGCCCATTACCCGGTCATTAAGGGCAATTAAACTTGTTGAATGAATATCAATACTAGTAACTGCCGGGGCCACATGTCAGGCCAGGCTAACTTGTAACGGCCTGCCCTTGTACTATAAAAGGACAGGCCGACGACGGACTCTACACGTTGAGTGACGCAACCCACGCGCCATAGACGCTCAACACAAGCTCATACAGCTAATACAACACCAACACACCCGTGGAGTAGGATATTACGCTCAGGCGGCCCGAACCACGTAAACTCCTGTGTCTCCTGCGTCATTTACTATTCACCTTCTTGAATCTCCGCGCGCCCACACCGAACATCAAACTCCTCTAACACTTTAGTAGTGTCGGGAGATCTGCCGGTTCCAAACCACCGACAGTTATGATAGGATTTCGTGTGGGTCACGAATTTGAGTTGTTTAGGAATGTGGGATACGTTCCTAAGGTGTTTGGAAGTCTTAATATTGCTTCTATCTGCGTATAGAAGAATCTTGAGCAGTTATGGAAAGTTATGATTCGTGATCTGAGTAGGATTGGAGTCCTAGTTGATATTGGGTTGGCCTAAGGGTTGGTTATATAAGCAAGGGAGCCCAGAGCTCGTGGTGCATGACTTTGGGGCTGTTCCTCTTTTGTTCTATAGAATAAAATTCGTAGTTTGAAGGAACTTTTGTGCCTTGTTCGTCCAACTTGTTCCAGACAAGTTTTACTCGTCGAGTTTCTGGACAGCACTACCTTTTGTCGGTGGTTTTATCATAACACGAGTTTTACAGATCCAATTGACGTGATTCTTTTTGGGTTGTCTTCAAAACATGATTATCTATCATATGTCAAAATTTCACAGTCATTGGATTTTTGGTTTCTGATCTACACGAGTTTCTTTGCAGCATTCCAGAACTGTTTTTTTCTCGGGTAGAGCAGATTGACCATTGTTTGACCTTTCGATCATAACTTGAGTTTTTCTCGATGGATTTGAGTGATTCTTTTTGTGTTGTCTTCGTGACTTGATTCTCTCTGATATCTGTCACTTTTTTCACGGTGGAACACGTTTAGATTAGTCTCACACACGATTTCCTTAACAGATTGTTTTTCTGCCGAAAGGGTTTGGGGTTTAATTGTTTCCGCTGCGTAAGATTTTTAAATCTACCATTCACCCCCCCTCTGGTAGCTTTTCACGTGCTCTTCGATCCTACACTCATGAACTAGGGTTTGAGGTTTTTCAATTGTGACAAAGGGATGAAAAGTTGGGGTGGTGGTGTGTTTATATAGAGGTGGAGATGGTAGGGTTTGATGGATTTCGGGTTCAATATGGTGGGCCGTGTAGGGGTCCAACATGGGCTCCACAGGGGTTTGGCATGACGTTCTTCGACCCAATTAAGGTAACTACCCCATAACATGTCGTGGAGGAAAAGATTGAATCCGAGTCGGGCACACCGAACAAGTCCGCTAGGGGATGGACTAGTCCGATCGGGAAGACATACTTGAACGGACAAGTCTGATCTTGTCCATAAAGGAAAACGGACAAGTTCTATGTAAGCTGGACAAGTTCGAAGGATTGGAAATTTTCCAAAAACTACATTAAAAGAGGGATCTACTGGACAACTCCTAATTGTTCCAGTACCAAGGAACAGACTAGTCCGTACTGGACAACGGACAAGTCCGGACAGCAACAAAAACTAAATCGGATTAATCCGTAGCAAGAGCAGACAAGTCCAGAGAGTCAACAAAGAGCAAAACTGGACTAGTCCGGGGTCCAAACTGGACAAGTCCGCACTAATACAGGATTAAATGCTGTTTTGGTTCTAATTCATTTTAAACTCGTTCCTTTTTATGTTGCTTAATGGTAAACATGTATAAGAATGTATGCAATGCATGATGGATGAAAATGAGGGTGTTACAAACCTAACCCCCTTAAAATGAATCTTGCCCTCGATATTCGATGTAGAAGAGAAGAGATAGGGAAATTCTTTCTTGATCTCATCTTCCAGCTCCCAAGATTCTTCTGATTCTGCATGATGCTTCCATTGTACTTTGCACCATCGATTCACCTTGTTCCGTGTGACTCTCTCCTTGGTTTCCAAGATTTTGACTGATTGCTCAGCATAAGTCAAATCTTCCTCTAATTCCAAATCCTCCATTGGCACTTGTTCTTCCGGTACTCTTAAGCACTTTTTGAGCTGAGAAACGTAAAACACGACATGAACATTGGGAAGATGAGCTAGCATCTCCAACTTATATGCCACTTCTCCATGTTCGCTCAAAATTTTGAATGGCCCAATATAGCAAGGTGCCAACTTGCCTTTGACATTAAACCTCTTATGACCTCGCATAGGTGAAACTTTAAGGTATACGAAGTCTCCCACTTCAAAGGCTAAGTTTCTTAGCCTATTATCCGCATAGCCCTTTTGTCTTGTTTGAGTGGCCCACAAATTCTCGCGGATTATCTGAACTTGCTTTTCAGCCTCTTGCAACACATCCGGTCCAAACACTTGGTTCTCCCCTGTCTCATTCCAAAACAAGGGTGTCCTACACTTTCTTCCATATAGTGCTTCATATGGCGACATCTTTAAACTGGCTTCGTAACTGTTATTGTAGGAAAACTCAGCGTACAGCAAGCTCTTGTCCCAGCTGCATTGATGCTTTAAGGCACAAGCTTTCAACATATCTTCCAATATTGGATTTGTTCTTTCAGTCTGTCCATTGGTTTGAGGGTGATATGCAGAGCTAAAATTTAGCCTTGTACCCATGGCTTCATGCAGTTTCTGCTAGAACCTAGAGGTGAATTGAGAACCTCGATCAGACACTATTTTCTTGGGTACTCCATGTCGGCATACAATTTTCTTCATGTACAACTCAGCTAACTGTGCAGCGATATACTTGGTCTTGACAGGAATGAAATGAGCTGATTTGGTCAACCTATCCACAATGACTCATATTGAGTGATAGTCGGACTGGGTTTGAGGTAATCCAACTATGAAATCCGTACTGATTTCTCCCCACATCCATTCTGGAATCATCAATGGCTGTAACAATCCAGCTGGCCTTTGATGTTCCGCTTTGGCCCGTTGGCACACATCACACAAAGCTACATACTCGGCTATATCCTTTTTCATGTTGGCCCACCAATAACAAGTCTTCAAGTCCTTGTACATCGTTGTACAACCGGGATGAATTGAGTAAGGTGAGTCATGTGCCTCCTTTAGTATCATCTCGTAGATTTGCTTTACATTAGGCACAACAATCCTCTTCCCAAGCCATAGAGTGCCTTGGTCATCCTCATCAAATCTGAATTCTCTCCCTTCTTGGGTCCTTTACTTGATTTCTTGGATTTCCTCATCCTTTGTTTGACCTTCTTGAATTTCTTGTTCCAAGGTCAGAGTTAACTACATTATCCCCATCTCGTTCACAAATCTAAGATTCAACCGTTCAAACTCCTTGCATGGCTTGGATGGCAACTCTCGAATTGTGAGTTGGTGGCTTGCTCCTTTCCGACTCAAAGCATCGGCCACTACATTAGCCTTCTCGGCTGATAGTTGATTCCCACATCATAATCCTTCATGAGCTTCAACCATCTTCGTTGCCTCAGATTTAGGCCCGTTTGCATAAAAATGTACTTGAGGCTCTTGTGATCCGTATAAATCTCACAACTATGACCAAGAATGTAATGTCTCCATGTGTTCAAAGCATGCACTACGACTGGAAGTTTGATATCATGCGTAGGATAGTTCTACTCATGTTTCTTCAACTGCCTCGATGCAAAAGCTACCACTTGACCTTCTTGCATGAGCGCACATCCAAGTCCCTGTCTTGATGCGTTGTAGTAGATATCAAAACTTTTGCTCACATCTGGCAATACCAACATAGGTGTTGTTGTTAACCTCTTCTTTAGCTCCTCAAAACTGACCTGACAAGCTTGAGTCCATTGGAATGCTTTTCCCTTTATCAACAACTTAGTCATGACTTCGCTATTTTGGAAAGTCCTTGATCAACCGACGGTAATATCCAGCCATTCCAAGAAAACTCTTTATTTACTTCACATTTTGTGGCGGTTCCCATTTTAGCACATCTCTCACTTTTCCTGGGTTAACCGATACTCCTCCTCCGGAGATGATATGTCCCAAAAATGACACCTCCCTTAACAAAAACTGACACTTGCTGAATTTGTCATATATTTGGTGTTCCCTTAATTTCTACAATGTGAGCCTCAAATGCTCCTCATGTTCTTCCTCACTTCTCGAGTAGATCATAATGTCATAAATGAACACCACAACGAATTCATCCAAGTACTCCATGAAGGTCGTATTCATGAGGTACATAAAGTAGAAAGGTGCATTTGTCAATCCAAAGGACATGACGGTGTACTCATAGGATCCATACCGTGTCTGAAAAGTTGTTTTGGTATGTTCGACGGTCTAATCTTCATTTGGAAATAACCTGACCTCAAATCAATCTCGGAGAAAATCAATGCACCCTTCATTTTATTGAACAAATCCTCTATACGGGGCAACGTATACATGTTCTTGATTGTCACCTCGTTGAGAGCTCGGTAATCCACACATCCTTTGAGAGCCATCCTTCTTGTCCACGAAAAGCACTGGTGCTCCCCAAGGTGAAGAGCTTTGGCGAATGAAACCCTTTTCATGCTGCTCTTGAATTTGCTTCTTGAGCTCCGCTAACTCCATAGGAGGCATCCTATATGGCCTCTTAGCGTGCAGTTTCTGTTATCAAATCAATGACAAACTCGATATCACGATCAGGCGGCATACCGGGCAACTCATCCAGAAACACATCTAGATACTCACGAACAACCAGAATGCTCTCCAATGTGACATCTTCCACATGACTCAACGTCACTTTATCCGTTAGGGGTTGGGCTGTGTCGACTTCAATACGGGTGCCATGCTCACTTGTCAATTGCACAATCCTCTCGGCACATTGAATCACTCCATTATAGTATCTCAACCAATACATACCTAGTGTTATGTCTATCCCTTGGGAATCCAAGACGATGAGATTTGTAAGAAAGTCTACCCCCCTTATTTTGATACTTACTCTCAGAAACACTATATTTGTCCTCATCTCTCCTCTAGGAGATTTTACAAACATAGTTTGCTTCAAATGATCTATAGGCATATTATACTTGGCAACATACTTCAATGATATGAATGAACGAGATGCTCCAGAATCAAATAGGATGGTCGCGGGTTTGGAGTTGGCGAGGAACATACCAATCACGACGTCATCAGCTTGCTGGGCCTCCTCAGTAAAGACATGATTCACATTGCCATGAGTGACATTCGACTTTCCACGGCTACCTTGTGGTGCTCCTCCATTCAGTCGTGGGTTCTACCTTGGTGCATTGTTCATTGGTCCAAAGCTTCTCTCAGGGCACTGACTTGCAAAGTGTCCATCCTCTCCACAAACATAGCATGACTTGCCGCCCGAAGCACCAAGGAAACTTGGGTGCTGCTGACCTTGGCGGTTATTCACCATATTAGGGAGTGGTGCATACGACGTTGGCTGGCGAGGCGCTTGTATAACAGGGTGCTGCTGTTGCTGGTTTGGGCGTGGAGGATAAGAAGCTCGATAAATAGGATCGGAGGGGTTGTAATATGGTGCATTTGGCGGTGCAGGGCGAGGAAGGACATTGCTCCCTTGTGGCTGCTCTTGGTATGGCATATTCCTCTTGTTGTCCTGTTACATCTTACAAATCTTATTTTCAAATACAATGGCCTTGTCCACAAGCTTGGAAATTGGAATAGTCACAATTAAGCAATTGGACTTGAATCTCATTATTTAGACCTCTCAGAAACAAATACTGTTTGCGGCGACATCCTCTGGAGCATACATTGAGAGTTGAATGAATTTATTGAGATACTCACTCACACTTGACCTCCCTTGCCTTAAGTTCTCAAATTCTTGCCTCTTTAGGATCATAATTCCTTCGGAAACAAAGTGAGAACGATATTTCTCTTTAAATTTGGCCCAAGTGATCCTCTATTTATTTTCATGGGCATTGCATAGCGAGTACCACCAATCTGCAGCTGCTCCAACTAGCTGATGGGAAGCAAAGAGAACCTTCTCCCTGTCATTGCACTGGACAATAGCGAGCTTCTTCTCCATAGACTCGAGCCAATCATCAGCTTCCATAGGATCATTGGCTTGGGCAAAAGTTAACAACCTAGTCCTCGTAAACTCTTCCAACCTGTTATGAGGCGGTGGGGGTGGCGGCAGTGGAGGCATATGGGGCTGATTCTGATTATTGGCTTGCAGCTGTCCCAAAGTCTGCATAACCGTGTGCATAAGTTGATTCTGCATAGGCAACAACTGTTGAAGGTTGACAGCCTCAAGTCCAAGTCCATTGTTGTTCTGAGGCGCTCCATTGTTCTCCTCATTCTCATTGGCATCCCTTTGGTTGCGAGTCCTCAGCATCTGAAGAAAGAGGAAGAGATAGAAGAATTTAGAAAACATCCCCAACTATATGCATCAAGGGACATGAAACTAAGCAACTACATATACTAGCGTATATGGATGTCGAAAGCGCTAAAGCATCCCAAAATCTTCTACTAAGCACACGAACAAACATTTCATAGCAATCAGCACACCAAACAAACCACAATGCTTCCTGGGTGTTCCTATGTGCTTTAAAGTGTCCATTCTATCTAGACTGCATCCTACGGTCAAACCTGGCTCTGATACCAATTTGTGACACCCGGTTTCAAAAATGAAACAAGTCTGACGCATATGTGTGCCCAGGATGTTCAACACACATACATGAGTGCATCACACACGATATAAAGAAAATTACCACAACACAAGTTAATTAAGTACCTTTATTATAATATTCAAATAATCCTGAAATTACAAACTCTAATTATCATTATTGAACTTTAACTGCAGCGGAAATAAACTAAGTAAACTGAGCATAGGGGAGAGCGTGGCTCCAAGCAACACCATAGGCAAGTCGACGGCAGCACACAACCTAGTACTTCGCATCATCCTAAGGGTACTCCCAAACATCACCTGAAACTGTTGGTAGAGGGATTGCAAGGGTGAGTACATGTCGTACTCAGCAAGCGTGGGAAAATAATGACATGTAGCTTAAATAGGGAATGATAATAAATAATGGCTAGTTGCTGAAAAGTACATTTAAAATAGGTGAAAAGCATCCTACAATGTCTATGTGAGGTAATCCCATCATATCCCAAATAATTACCAATTATGAGTCCAACACCATCAATTACCATTATATCACATCCATTATTCATTATCCATCCATATATACCATATTCTTACCATCCTCATTAACCATATCCAATTATCACCATCCAATCCATAACCATAACAAATACCGAACCATAAACCAACCATAACCATCCCAAATACCAGTTCCACTCTAATAATGGAAATTGTCTAGGTGCTCATAACCAGGAGCACGACTATCATGATAGTTTTTAACACTCTGCAGAGGTTGTACCACTTTACCCACATATTCGTGATTTCATCACCTTTCGGTGACTAAGAACCTCTATCATGCCTTATCACACTTCCGTTGGTTTGTGGCCAAGAGATCACAAAATAGCTTTTACAAAAGAACTACTAGTATGTACGAACCCGCTATGGTTTCACTAGCAGACTTGAATCTCCATTCTCCCATCCACGGGCCGCCTCATGTGCCATGCGGTTCCCAGGGTAGCCCTCCTCGACTCCCATTCCTCGCACCATCCAATGGTCCATAAAATACCAGCAGCACACCTAATTATTCAGCTACGCCGCACCCATACTTGGTCTTGTGGTGGCACTGTTGTCCTGGCTTATTCTCGCATAAACCAGTCTCTAGATCTAAGGCAAGCAAACCACCATATCATCCAACCCAATCCACAATCCTTGCATGCTTAGATCTCCCAATCCCGTATTACCAATTAACCATATTCATCAATTCTCATCATATACATGCTCATTAACCACAGTTAAGCCATTTGGTTATTTTCCCATCCCAGTTAATTAGAGTGAAGCAAAAAGATAAAAAGCCCTTACCGACACTCCACAACAATGTCCCAAGTGACAAGGATGGTCAAAGAAGACTAGTAAACTCCTATCTTGGGTCTCCCATCAATTTGACACAAGCATGCAGTTTTGCAAACAAAATATTTAAAAACAGGAACAAAATGTTCAAGGACACTTGCCTTGCTCTTGAGATTGATTAGGGTCTAAAGCTTCAAAGTTCTGGTGTTGGAGGACCTCGACAGCACACTCTAGCACAACACCTTCTATTCTCCACAACAAACATGCAAAACAGTCATTACAATCAATAAATGCTCATATATTACTCAATATGACATGACATGCATGACTAATGCAATTATGTGGTAAAAATTGTTAATGAGCTGCTATTAATGTTTAATCACTAGATACAATGGTTTCCAACAAGTTTGAACAAGTTTCGAATTGATTTGAATCAAATTGGGATTAATTCAGCAACTTCATATTCAGGTGGCCAAACAAGTCCGTACTGGGGACTGAACTAGTCCGCCTTTGTCGGTACCCTAGAAACCGTACACCCCCTGAGGTTACAAAGATCTCAAAAGAAAGTCATCTACTTGGTTTGAAGACCCTCGAAGGCCCACATGTCAGACATAACCGGACCCGCTTCTCCAACATGGTTAATCCCTGGGTCGCCACGTGTACTACCAAACCGGAGCTACCACCCACAAGGGGGAAGCTCCGGACCATGTACCGAAATGGCACCCCCGGACTTAGCCCCTGACCGAGAGAAGCTCTGGACCTGACACGTGTCGGGTAGTCCCGGAGCTACCTGTTTCCCACAACAAGCTCCGGAGCTGCCACGTATCCGACCAACGGATCTTCAGCTTCTAACCTCCGGAAGACCACGCAACGGCTCCGGATCTTCAAAGGAGAACCAAGGACTTCAAGACCCGATTAAGTGTCATTAATACCATATTAATGACACTTAAATGGACGATCTTAACACCAGTAACGGTACTGTAAAAACCCGTTACTGGATCATTAAGAGAAATTAAATGTGTATCAATACTAGTAACCGCCGGGGCCACATGTCGGGCCAGGCTAACCTGTAACGGCCTGCCCTTGTACTATAAAAGGACAGGCCGATGATACACAGAGAACAGACCCATACACGCACCTCATACGCTCATCACAAGCTCATATTGCTAATACAACACCAACACACCCGTGGAGTAGGGTATTACGCTCAAGCGGCCCGAACCACGTAAATTCTTGTGTCTCCTGCGTCAATTCTTATTCACCTTCTTGAATCTCCGCGCGCCGACACCGAACATCAAACTCCCCTATCACTTTAGTAGTGTAGGGAGATCTGCCGGTTCCAAACCACCGACAGCCTTGGACCAGAAAGTCAATCGGACTAGTCCGCACTTGGCCTGACAAGTCTGCTTGGCTAGGGTTTTGTTGTCAAATTTCCAACTAGAGCATGGTTAAAGTTAATATAGGATCATATTTTACGTAGAAAGGTGCATCTAAGACATTTACCACGAATCCAAGGGTCCAAAGGTCGAGGGCTTCGAGAATTGACTTCTAGATCGAAAGAAGATGGAGAATTGGTGGACGATTTATGATGACGTCGACGGGTTGACGAAGATCGATCTTGCTTGAGCCTTCTCCTTCCTCCTTCCCTTCTCCTGGATTTGGTAGAGTCTTCTTGACAGCGACCCTCACAAACTAGGGTGTTACAAACCTAACCCCCTTAAAATGAATCTTGCCCTCGAGATTCGATGTAGAAGAGAAGAGATAGGGAAATTCTTTCTTGATCTCATCTTCCAGCTCCCAAGATTCTTCGGATTCTGCATGATGCTTCCATTGTACTTTGCACCATCGATTCACCTTGTTCCGTGTGACTCTCTCCTTGGTTTCCAAGATTTTGACTGATTGCTCAGCATAAGTCAAATCTTCCTCTAATTCCAAATCCTCCATTGGCACTTGTTCTTCCGGTACTCTTAAGAACTTTTTGAGCTGAGAAACGTAAAACACGACATGAACATTGGGAAGATGAGCTAGCATCTCCAACTTATATGCCACTTCTCCATGTTCGCTCAAAATTTTGAATGGCCCAATATAGCAAGGTGCCAACTTGCCTTTGACATTAAACCTCTTATGACCTCGCATAGGTGAAACTTTAAGGTATACGAAGTCTCCCACTTCAAAGGCTAAGTTTCTTAGCCTATTATCCGCATAGCCCTTTTGTCTTGTTTGAGTGGCCCACAAATTCTCGCGGATTATCTGAACTTGCTTTTCAGCCTCTTGCAACACATCCGGTCCAAACACTTGGTTCTCCCCTGTCTCATTCCAAAACAAGGGTGTCCTACACTTTCTTCCATATAGTGCTTCATATGGCGACATCTTTAAACTGGCTTCGTAACTGTTATTGTAGGAAAACTCAGCGTACAGCAAGCTCTTGTCCCAGCTGCATCGATGCTTTAAGGCACAAGCTTTCAACATATCTTCCCATATTGGATTTGTTCTTTCAGTCTGTCCATTGGTTTGAGGGTGATATGCAGAGCTAAAATTTAGCCTTGTACCCATGGCTTCATGCAGTTTCTGCTAGAACCTAGAGGTGAATTGAGAACCTCGATCAGACACTATTTTCTTGGGTACTCCATGTCGGCATACAATTTTCTTCATGTACAACTCAGCTAACTGTGCAGCAATATACTTGGTCTTGACAGGAATGAAATGAGCTGATTTGGTCAACCTATCCACAATGACTCATATTGAGTGATAGTCGGACTGGGTTTGAGGTAATCCCACTATGAAATCCGTACTGATTTCTCCCCACATCCATTCTGGAATCATCAATGGCTGTAACAATCCAGCTGGCCTTTGCTGTTCCGCTTTGGCCCGTTGGCACACATCACACAAAGCTACATACTCGGCTATATCCTTTTTCATGTTGGCCCACCAATAACAAGTCTTCAAGTCCTTGTACATCGTTGTACAACCGGGATGAATTGAGTAAGGTGAGTCATGTGCCTCATTTAGTATCATCTCGTAGATTTGCTTTACATTAGGCACAACAATCCTCTTCCCAAGCCATAGAGTGCCTTGGTCATCCTCATCAAATCTGAATTCTCTCCCTTCTTGGGTCCTTTACTTGATTTCTTGGATTTCCTCATCCTTTGTTTGACCTTCTTGAATTTCTTGTTCCAAGGTCAGAGTTAACTACATTATCCCCATCTCGTTCACAAATCTAAGATTCAACCGTTCAAACTCCTTGCATGGCTTGGATGGCAACTCTCGAATTGTGAGTTGGTGGCTTGCTCCTTTCCGACTCAAAGCATCGGCCACTACATTAGCCTTTCTCGGCTGATAGTTGATTCCCACATCATAATCCTTCATGAGCTTCAACCATCTTCGTTGCCTCAGATTTAGGCCTGTTTGCATGAAAATGTACTTGAGGCTCTTGTGATCCGTGTAAATCTCACAACTATGACCAAGAATGTAATGTCTCCATGTGTTCAAAGCATGCACTACGACTGGAAGTTTGAGATCATGCGTAGGATAGTTCTACTCATGTTTCTTCAACTGCCTCGATGCAAAAGCTACCACTTGACCTTCTTGCATGAGCGCACATCCAAGTCCCTGTCTTGATGCGTTGTAGTAGATATCAAAACTTTTGCTCACATCTGGAAATACCAACATAGGTGTTGTTGTTAACCTCTTCTTTAGCTCCTCAAAACTGACCTGACAAGCTTGGGTCCATTGGAATGCTTTTCCCTTTATCAACAACTTAGTCATGACTTCGCTATTTTGGAAAGTCCTTGATCAACCGACGGTAATATCCAGCCATTCCAAGAAAACTCTTTATTTACTTCACATTTTGTGGCGGTTCCCATTTTAGCACATCTCTCACTTTTCCTGGGTTAACCGATACTCCTCCTCCGGAGATGATATGTCCCAAAAATGACACCGCCCTTAACAAAAACTGACACTTGCTGAATTTGTCATATATTTGGTGTTCCCTTAATTTCTACAATGTGAGCCTCAAATGCTCCTCATGTTCTTCCTCACTTCTCGAGTAGATCATAATGTCATAAATGAACACCACAACGAATTCATCCAAGTACTCCATGAAGGTCGTATTCATGAGGTACATAAAGTAGAAAGGTGCATTTGTCAATCCAAAGGACATGACGGTGTACTCATAGGATCCATATCGTGTCTGAAAAGTTGTTTTGGGTATGTTCGATGGTCTAATCTTCATTTGGAAATAACCTGACCTCAAATCAATCTCGGAGAAAATCAATGCACCCTTCATTTGATTGAACAAATCCTCTATACGGGGCAACGTATACATGTTCTTGATTGTCACCTCGTTGAGAGCTCGGTAATCCATACATCCTTTGAGAGCCATCCTTCTTGTCCACGAAAAGCACTGGTGCTCCCCAAGGTGAAGAGCTTTGGCGAATGAAACCCTTTTCATGCTGCTCTTGAATTTGCTTCTTGAGCTCCGCTAACTCCATAGGAGGCATCCTATATGGCCTCTTAACGTGCAGTTTCAGTTATCAAATCAATGACAAACTCGATATCACGATCAGGCGGCATACCTGGCAACTCATCCAGAAACACATCTAGATACTCACGAACAACCAGAATGCTCTCCAATGTGACATCTTCCACATGACTCAACGTCACTTTATCCGTTAGGGGTTGGGCTGTGTCAACTTCAATACGGGTGCCATGCTCACTTGTCAATTGCACAATCCTCTCGGCACACTGAATCACTCCATTATAGTATCTCAACCAATACATACCTAGTGTTATGTCTATCCCTTGGGAATCCAAGACGATGAGATTCGTAAGAAAGTCTACCCCCCTTATTTTGATACTTACTCTCAGAAACACTATATTTGTCCTCATCTCTCCTCTAGGAGATTTTACAAACATAGTTTGCTTCAAATGATCTATAGGCATATTATACTTGGCAACATACTTCAATGATATGAATGAACGAGATGCTCCAGAATCAAATAGGATGGTCGCGGGTTTGGAGTTGGCGAGGAACATACCAATCACGACATCATCAGCTTGCTGGGCCTCCTCAGTAAATACATGATTCACATTGCCATGAGTGACATTCGGCTTTCCACGGCTACCTTGTGGTGCTCCTCCATTCAGTCGTGGGTTCTACCTTGGTGCATTGTTCATTGGTCCAAAGCTTCTCTCAGGGCACTGACTTGCAAAGTGTCCAGCCTCTCCACAAACATAGCATGACTTGCCGCCCGAAGCACCAAGGAAACTTGGGTGCTGCTGACCTTGGCGGTTATTCACCATATTAGGGAGTGGTGCATACGACGCTGGCTGGCGAGGCGCTTGCATAACAGGGTGCTGCTGTTGCTGGTTTGGGCGTGGAGGATAAGAAGCTCGATAAATAGGATCGGAGGGGTTGTAATATGGTGCATTTGGCGGTGCAGGGCGAGGAAGGACATTGCTCCCTTGTGGCTGCTCTTGGTATGGCATATTCCTCTTGTTGTCCTGTTACATCTTACAAATCTTATTTTCAACTGCAATGGCCTTGTCCACAAGCTTGGAAATTGGCATAGTCACAATTAAGCAATTGGACTTGAATCTCATTATTTAGACCCCTCAGAAACAAATACTGTTTGCGGCGACATCCTCTGGAGCATACATTGAGAGTTGAATGAATTTATTGAGATACTCACTCACACTTGACCTCCCTTGCCTTAAGTTCTCAAATTCTTGCCTCTTTAGGATCATAATTCCTTCGGAAACAAAGTGAGAACGATATTTCTCTTTAAATTTGGCCCAAGTGATCCTCTATTTATTTTCATGGGCATTGCATAGCGAGTACCACCAATCTGCAGCTGCTCCAACTAGCTGATGGGAAGCAAAGAGAACCTTCTCCCTGTCATTGCACTGGACAATAGCGAGCTTCTTCTCCATAGAATCGAGCCAATCATTAGCTTCCATAGGATCATTGGCTTGGGCAAAAGTTGACAACCTAGTCCTCGTAAACTCTTCCAACCTGTTATGAGGCGGTGGGGGTGGCGGCAGTGGAGGCATATGGGGCTGATTCTGATTATTGGCTTGCAGCTGTCCCAAAGTCTGCATCACCGTGTGCATAAGTTGATTCTGCATAGCCAACAACTGTTGAAGGTTGACAGCCTCAAGTCCAAGTCCATTGTTGTTCTGAGGCGCTCCATTGTTCTCCTCATTCTCATTGGCATCCCTTTGGTTGCGAGTCCTCAGCATCTGAAGAAAGAGGAAGAGATAGAAGAATTTAGAAAACATCCCCAACTATATGCATCAAGGGACATGAAACTAAGCAACTACCTATACTAGCGTATATGGATGTCGAAAGCGCTAAAGCATCCCAAAATCTTCTACTAAGCACACGAACAAACATTTCATAGCAATCAGCACACCAAACAAACCACAATGCTTCCTGGGTGTTCCTATGTGCTTTAAAGTGTCCATTCTATCTAGGCTGCATCCTACGGTCAAACCTGGCTCTGATACCAATTTGTGACACCCGGTTTCAAAAATGAAAGAAGTGTGATGCATATGTGTGCCCAGGATGTTCAACACACATACATGAGTGCATCACACACGATATAAAGAAAATTACCACAACACAAGTTAATTAAGTACCTTTATTATAATATTCAAATAATCCTGAAATTACAAACTCTAATTATCATTATTGAACTTTAACTGCAGTGGAAATAAACTAAGTAAACTGAGCATAGGGGAGAGCGTGGCTCCAAGCAACACCATAGGCAAGTCGACGGCAGCACACAACCTAGTACTTCGCATCATCCTAAGGGTACTCCCAAACATCACCTGAAACTGTTGGTAGAGGGATTGCAAGGGTGAGTACATGTCGTACTCAGCAAGCGTGGGAAAATAATGACATGTAGCTTAAATAGGGAATGATAATAAATAATGGCTAGTTGCTGAAAAGTACATTTAAAATAGGTGAAAAGCATCCTACAATGTCTATGTGAGGTAATCCCATCATATCCCAAATAATTACCAATTATGAGTCCAACACCATCAATTACCATTATATCACATCCATTATTCATTATCCATCCATATATACCATATTCTTACCATCCTCATTAACCATATCCAATTATCACCATCCAATCCATAACCATAACAAATACCGAACCATAAACCAACCATAACCATCCCAAATACCAGTTCCACTCTAATAATGGAAATTGTCTAGGTGCTCATAACCAGGAGCACGACTATCATGATAGTTTTTAACACTCTGCAGAGGTTGTACCACTTTACCCACATATTCGTGATTTCATCACCTTTTGGTGACTAAGAACCTCTATCATGCCTTATCACACTTCCGTTGGTGTGTGGCCAAGAGATCACAAAATAGCTTTTACAAAAGAACTACTAGTATGTACGAACCCACTATGGTTTCACTAGCAGACTTGAATCTCCATTCTCCCATCCACGAGCCGCCTCATGTGCCATGCGGTTCCCAGGGTAGCCCTCCTCGACTCCCATTCCTCGCACCATCCAATGGTCCATAAAATACCAGCAGCACACCTAATTATTCAGCTACGCCGCACCCATACTTGGTCTTGTGGTGGCACTGTTGTCCTGGCTTATTCTCGCATAAACCAGTCTCTAGATCTAAGGCAAGCAAACCACCATATCATCCAACCCAATCCACAATCCTTGCATGCTTAGATCTCCCAATCCCGTATTACCAATTAACCATATTCATCAATTCTCATCATATACATGCTCATTAACCACAGTTAAGCCATTTGGTTATTTTCCCATCCCAGTTAATTAGAGTGAAGCAAAAAGATAAAAAGCCCTTACCGACACTCCACAACAATGTCCCAAGTGACAAGGATGGTCAAAGAAGACTAGTAAACTCCTATCTTGGGTTTTCCATCAATTTGACACAAGCATGCAGTTTTGCAAACAAAATATTTAAAAACAGGAACAAAATGTTCAAGGACACTTGTCTTGCTCTTGAGATTGATTAGGGTCTAAAGCTTCAAAGTTCTGGTGTTGGAGGACCTCGACAGCACACTCTAGCACAACACCTTCTATTCTGCACAACAAACATGCAAAACAGTCATTACAATCAATAAATGCTCATATATTACTCAATATGACATGACATGCATGACTAATGCAATTATGTGGTAAAAATTGTTAATGAGCTGCTATTAATGTTTAATCACTAGATACAATGGTTTCCAACAAGTTTGAACAAGTTTCGAATTGATTTGAATCAAATTGGGATTAATTCAGCAACTTCATATTCAGGTGGCCAAACAAGTCCGTACTGGGGACTGAACTAGTCCGCCTTTGTCGGTACCCTAGAAACCGTACACCCCCTGAGGTTACAAAGATCTCAAAAGAAAGTCATCTACTTGGTTTGAAGACCCTCAAAGGCCCACATGTTAGACATAACCGGACCCGCTTCTCCAACATGGTTAATCCCTGGGTCGCCACGTGTACTACCAAACCGGAGCTACCACCCACAAGGGGGAAGCTCCGGACCATGTACCGAAATGGCACCCCCGGACTTAGCCCCTGACCGAGAGAAGCTCCGGACCTGACACGTGTCGGGTAGTCCCGGAGCTACCTGTTTCCCACAACAAGCTCCGGAGCTGCCACGTGTCCGACCGACGGATCTTCAGCTTCTAACCTCCGGAAGACCCCGCAACGGCTCCGGATCTTCAAAGGAGAACCAAGTACTTCAAGAATCGATTAAGTGTCATTAATGCCATATTAATGACACTTAAATGGATGATCTTAACACCGGTAACGGTACTGTAAAAACCCGTTACTGGATCATTAAGAGAAATTAAATGTGTATCAATACTAGTAACCGCCGGGGCCACATGTCGGGCCAGGCTAACCTGTAACGGCCTGCCCTTGTACTATAAAAGGACAGGCCGATGATACACAAAGAACAGACCCATACACGCACCTCATACGCTCATCACAAGCTCATATTGCTAATACAACACCAACACACCCGTGGAGTAGGGTATTACGCTCAGGCGGCCCGAACCACGTAAATTCTTGTGTCTCCTGCGTCAATTCTTATTCACCTTCTTGAATCTCCGCGCGCTGACACCGAACATCAAACTCCCCTATCACTTTAGTAGTGTAGGGAGATCTGCCGGTTCCAAACCACCGACAGCCTTGGACCAGAAAGTCAATCGGACTAGTCCGCACTTGGCCTGACAAGTCTGCTTGGCTAGGGTTTTGTTGTCAAATTTCCAACTAGAGCATGGTTAAAGTTAATATAGGATCATATTTTACGTAGAAAGGTGCATCTAAGACATTTACCACGAATCCAAGGGTCCAAAGGTCGAGGGCTTCGAGAATTGACTTCTAGATCGAAAGAAGATGGAGAATTGGTGGACGATTTATGATGACGTCGACGGGTTGACGAAGATCGATCTTGCTTGAGCCTTCTCCTTCCTCCTTCCCTTCTCCTGGATTTGGTAGAGTCTTCTTGACAGCGACCCTCACAAACTAGGGTTTGGGGTTTCTCAATTGTGACAAAGCGATGAAAAGTTGGGGTGGTGGGGTGTTTATATAGAGGTGGAGATGGTAGGGTTTGATGGGTTTCGGGTTCAAGGTGATGGAGGCCGTGTAGGGGTGCCACATGGTCTTTACAGGGTTGGGCACGACGTTCTTGGGCTCAATTAAGGTAAATACCCAATAATATGTCGTGGAGGAAAAGATTGAATCCGAGTCAAGCACAACGGACAAGTCCGCTAGGGGCCAGACTAGTCCGATCGGGAACAGAGACTTGAACAGACAAGTCTGTTCTGGTTCCGGACAAGTCCGATCTTGTCCAGAAAGGAAAACGGACAAGTCCAGTGTAAGCCGAACAAGTTCGGAGGCTTGACAATTTTCCAAAAATTGGATTAAAAGAGGTATCTACCGGACAACTCTGAAATGTTCCAGTAGCAAGGAACAGACTAGTTCGTACTAGACAATGGACAATTCTGGACAGCAACAAAAACTCAATCGGACTAATCTGCAGCAAGAGCAGACAAGTCTAGAGAGTCAACAGAGAGCAAAATCAGACTAGTCTGGGGTCCAAACCGGAGAAGTCTGCACTACTACAAAATTTAAGCTGTTGTTTTGGCTCTAATTCATTTTAAACTTGTTCCTTTTTATGTTTCTTAATGTTAAATATGTATAAGAATGTATGCAATGCATGATGGATGAAAATGAGGGTGTTACAAACCTACCCCCCTTAAAATGAATCTCACCCTCGATTCGACATCAAAGAGAAGAGTTAGGGAAATTCTTTCTTGATCTCATCTTCCAGCTCCCAAGTTGCTTCTGATTTTGCATGATGCTTCCATTGTACTTTGCACCATCGAATCACCTTGTTCCTTGTGACTCTCTCCTTGGTTTCCAAGATTTTGACCGACTACTCAGCATAAGTCAAATCTCCTCCATTGGCACTTGTTCTTCTGGTACCCTTGAGCACTTTTGAGCAGAGAAACGTGAAACGCATCATGAACATCGGAAAGATGTGCTGGCATCTCCAACTTATATGCCACTTCTCCACGTTTGATCAAAATCTTGAATGACCCAATATAGCGAGGTGCCAACTTGCCTTTGACATTAAACCGCTTATGACCTCCCATAGGTGACACTTTAAGGTATACGAAGTCTACCACTTCAAAAGCTAAGTTTCTTCACCTATTATCTGCATAGCCCTTTTGTTCTTTTTGAGCGGCCCTCAAATTCTCGTGGATTATCTGAGCTTGCTTTTCAGCCTCTTGCAACACATCCGGTCCAAACACTTGGTTCTCTCCTGTCTCATTCCAAAACAAAGGTGTCCTACACTTTCTTCCATATAGTGGTTCATATGGAGACATCTTCAAACTGGCTTGGTAACTGTTATTGTAGGAAAACTCAGCATATGAAAAGCTCTTGTCCCATCTGCGTCCATGCTTCAAGGCACAAGCTCTCAACATATCTTCCAATATTTGATTTGTTCTCTCAGTATGTCCATCCGTTTAAGGGTGATATGCAGAGCTGAAATTTAGCCTTGTACCCATGGCTTCATGCAGTTTCTGCCAGAACCTAGAGATGAATTGAGAACCTCGGTCAGACACTATTTTCTTGGATACTCCGTGTCGGCATACAATTTTCTCCATGTATGTAAAATCCCAAATTTCCAAAATTCAAAGTTCAGTTAGGACAAAAATTTTGAATGTTAAAAAGAATTAAAAAGGAATTGAGAAAAAAAAATTGATTCAAACTACAAATGAGGGAATTCAAAAAAAGAAACTTAGCTACTGTTTAAATGAAGTTAACATGAAGAATTGAGTTGAGCAATGGATCCCAAATATTCCAAATAGCATCCCGGGAAAGTTTCATAATTTTTGAAGCAAGATTGCTGTTTAATTCAATAGCTTCATTGAATTAAACTCAAATTCAAATTCATATTTGAATTCAAATGAAACATTGTCAAATTAACAATCTGATTTCAAGAATCAATTTCTACACCTCCAAATTTGTCTACCATAAAATATCTAGAATTTTTGGACAGAAGTGGGTAGGAGAATTCAGTGTCCAGAGAATATAGAGATGAATTGAGAGGTGGGACCCACTGGTCAGTGGGTCAATTTCGCCCCTGCTCTTCCCAGGGCACCACCTCCCGGCATGCAACTTCCACAGAGTTGCTTGCACTGTGGAAGTTGCCTCCAGCTGCCCCCATCTCGCCCTGAACTCCTCCTTATCACCTCTTCAGTCCCCAAGTCGAGCCTTTCTTCTCTGTTCTTCGGCTGGGCGCAAAAACTTCATCCCGGCGAGTTCTTTCCCTCCCACTTGAAATCCACCAAGGAGCAATGGTATGGCTCCAATTTCTTCGCCTTGGGTTATTCCCCAACCTCTTGTGCAGCTCCTTGATCATTCTCCTTCACAGTTTGAGGCTCCCCATCGACGGGTTTGAAGATTTTCGGACCGCCGGCGTGCTCCTCTGTTCTTGCCGCCCTCTGTCCCTCGACGCCCCGGCGATGCAAGCATCATCTCCCCTCGGTCCTTGAAGGAAAAAGGTGCACACTTACCTGTAGAACATGCTCCTAAAGTTTCAGCCCATGCCATGCTTCCTAGCCCCCGTATTTCTATTTCTTCCGACGATCTTTGAGTATGAGTATAGTCTGTTTGCGTGCGAAATTCTTTTTGCATGGTTGTTTATCCCCTGTGCACCTGTGCTATGTTGTTCTATATGGCCAAGCGCATCACCTTGAACAGGAGTCAACGAGTTTCATCGGGTATTCACACCGGAATCCCATTTTTCCCCAACCGCGGATTTTTCCCTCCTCGGTCCGTAGTCCCACCAGTTTCCAAGCCTTTTCTCCCCCTCTTATGTCCAGATTCTTGTTCCCCATGCTTCCATGAATCTTCCCGAGGTCTTCCTGATCAGTTTCACCCTCCTTAGGGCTCGGCCGACATGGCCAAAACCCTAATCAGCGCCGCCGCAGTTGCACTGCCATTTCCGGCCACCTATCGCCGTCGAGGACTGCACCATCGTGTTCCTCGTCTGACTTTAGGTGGGGGCGGCAAGATTGGAGTGCCTCCATGCCCTGGAGCGGGCTGCTGCGAGGGCCTGCTGTCGGGCGCTGCCGCACTCCGTCGGAACTGACAGTGTTGCGAGGTAGAAGACGAACCCCGCGGGCCCCGGCTGTCAGCCAAAGAAGCGGTGTGCCCGGATGAGCTGCGGCTTGGGGATTGTTTGTGACCACTCTGTTAACCCAGTAACCCTCCATGTTGCCGCCCAGCGATTGGTCAATTTTAAACCAGTGGGCCCCTGGATTATTCAAACATTTTCCATTTCAAATTTATTCTAGATTTTGCCCCAACTTGGAAAATCTATAACTCCTAGGACTTGTCCAAAAATTCCGAAATAAATTGCGTTAAAATCAGAATGAATATTTATTTCCAGTGGTGCACTTGGATTTGTATGAAAGTCCATATGAATTTCTACATATTTCAAATAAGCAAAATGATACAGAATTAATTTTTATAGTTCTGCTCTTTTGAAAAATACCAAATTTCTCCAGAACCTTTATTTGAATATCCCTGAACACCAGTAAAAATTTCAGGTTCATTAGACTTCATTTACATGGTCTTATCACCTGTGTATTCTCTATGCACATAAAAATAGTCAAATTCATTTAGAGTTTGGACAGAAACTTATGCAAACTTCTAAATTGAATAACTCTCAGTATAAAGCTTCAAAATTTGAAAAACAAATTTTCTTGGTTTGCTATTTATCCACACTCACCATAACTACAACCCAATCTTCATGAAAATCCCTAGATTTTCCTGTAGAGACCTTTAAGGAAAAATAATGTTTGATTTGTATCTGATAATTCACTTCATAGAAAACTATGAAATTTCGCCAAAATGTTCTATATTTATCTTCTGAATTCCTGTAAAAATTTAAGCTTCATTGGACTTTAATAACCTAGTTCAATCTGGAGATTTTCCTAACAGGTCATAGAATGCCCAAAAACATCAGAACTATTTCAGAAATTTATCCAGGCTTCTAAATTCAATATCTCTCAATAGGAAGCTTAGAAATTTATGAAACAAATTTACCTATAACCATTTAGAATCCCTCTGTATGTTACAACCACTGGTACCCATGATAGACCTCTAGAATTGCAACCAAAATTCAGAGAAGGCTTTTACTTGTTGGAATTTTAGAGACAACAAGCTTCCTTGAACATATCCAATTTTGGTCCAGATCTTCCCCATAGTACCTAGTGTCCCCTGTAAAATTTCTATAACCATGAGGCTTAATTTAATATACTTAACTGTCTTTCCTTTGAGCTACAACATAATACCGATATTGATTAACTTGCATAATTCTTTGCATATCGATTAGTTGCCGAGATCAAGAGTATCCCGGAGCTACTTGAAGTCATCCCTCTGGAGATTAACTTTGATACTGTCTCACAACTAGGCAAGCCCCGATTTGCATTTAAGCGCTATTACAAAATTTTGATTTGTATCACCTATGTCTAGGGTGAGTATTGTGCATTAGGGCTAAGGTGATTGAAAATCCACTTGCATGACCAGATCAACCTATGGAGCATTTGGTTAGTTGTCATGTCACCATGTAGACTATGCTATGCTAAATGTTGTTTAGGATTCGGTAGAAGTCGAGTAGTTGGAACCTACTTGCATGGCTAGGACTTTTTTCACACGGGATTGCTTCAAAGAGAATGAAGTAGTAATCTTAAAATGAGACCGGGCAGGGGCATAGGATGCAGCAAGACGTGGTCTTGGGTGTGTAGCCCTGCTTGTGTCGGTTAAGGACCGATCCATATGCCGCCCTGCTGAGCAAGTTTGAACTGTACCGGAGTCATACTAGATATATGGGGTCCAGGAAACCGATGTACCTTGGGAAGCTTTTGTTGAGACTTTTTCGATCGCCTCAGGCTTTCGACTGTAGCACAGTAGACGGAAACTCGCTCACGACATCTTCATAGCGGAAGGGTGCACTATGAGTGGCGATACTGTCCTAGACGATTGAATTGATTCAACTTGGGTGGAACTTGAGAAAGGTGGTTGCGTACGACGTCCGTGGAGTGCACCGATGTGACTTCCAGTGCGGGCGTACATGTCGTGTTTTCCGGGTATCATTGATTCAAATCACCGTCCCTCGCAGTTATGAGTACTACTTGTTCACTGAGTTGTGACGTATTAAATACTTGCACTTGAGATGAGAATTAATTGCTGCTTTTATGAACATTATATTATCATGATATTGCTATGTTGTATGTATTAATATAGTGTTCACTAAATTTATTTTCCACCTTGGGCATGCAGCATCGTGACGAAGCATTTCTTGTTTGATTGTGGAGGTACGATGTTGCCCCGCACCATGGTTTAAGCTGCTGCTATAAATCTGAAAATAAAGACCCACATTTAGGCGAGTCCATTATGCAAATCTACCATCCTATGTTTATGTCCTTATCCTCATGTAGAGTTTCATGTTTAGGTGAGACGGTTAAGTCTTGCTGAGCCTTTGTGCTCATGGTTGCTATATAAGTTGTTTTGTAGGTACTAACCTCTATGCTTATGATTATGGTTGTCCGATGAGACTCGGTACTCTCCGAGTAATATACTCATGTGGGAACCATGCCGCTGCTGTTTGGTTTTCGTGGCTAGTGAGGAGCGTCTGTGGGCTAGACGGCTTCTCTTTTGCTTATTAGACTGGAGTACGAGAGTTGTAATCTTATCTTCTGCTGTAGTTTATTTTATAAACTACTTGTAAACTGAATATCTTTGTAAATTTCAGCAAATGATTTATGTACTACGCATTTCTTTACATGTGTGCTATTGGGTGTCGCATCGCACGGCACCACCCAATGCGATTCCTGGATAGTGTGGACTCCGGTCCCCACAGACATGGTACCAGAGCCGCATTGGGAATAACACGCTTATAAAAGATCGTATTACAAGAAAAGCATAGGATACGGTGAGGATATGCTACTAGGTTCACATAAGGACTATATTAGCATAAGTTATTAAGGTGGTAAAACTAACTTATGTGTTATTATATTCTATAACGACACTCCAACATCAGGTAAGAGGTGAGGTACGCCACCGCAAGTGGATCAATTGCGGTAAGCTCACCATGAGAGAGGTAGCATGGTTATCTTTCTGTGGCTTTGCACAGAAGAGTCAATATGAGTCTCTGAAACTTTCCATGTTTCTAAGAACATATGACACGCGGTACCCCAGCGTGCTTCAAAGTTAGTGGAAGCCCTCGTCGGGTGGGACATAACCCGATGCGCCTCCTACTGGTGCAGCACTATGCAAAGACGTGAGACCCTGTCGGGTGGTAGAAAACCCGGTCATGTACCTCGAGATGTGGCTTAACTCGGGGCGGTCCGTATGGAATGATACGGGATGAATGTTTTTACTTTCATATATATTATTGTGAACTGTTCGCCCGTGCAGGCTGTGTCGTACGACACCATATGATTGATCAGTGGTTTGTGTGTAGTGACAGGTACACTGACCACGTGATCGTATTGCGCTTAGAAATTGTTTGCGAGTAAACGTCATTAAGGCCACCATTGAGACGTATGCCGGAATACCGGCTTAGAATTTTTGCTTTGAGAGGCACGTACTACCGACATATACTTCATTAATGCATTAACCACTTTTCTGTAAAATGGAACTGAGAAGATGTAAAAATACTTATATTAGCTATCGAGCTCTGAGTTTGAACTAAGTTTTCAAATTTGGAGTAGGTTTTGAAGTCACCAATTCAAAAACAGAGTGTTCTGTTTTCTACCGTAAAAATACCTGACTTTGAGAAAACATATCTCCCAGTAGAAAACTCCAATAGATGTGTAACATACATGGATGGAAAGTGTAGGAAGTCCTTTAAAACTGTTATGTTCAGTTCCATAACTGAATTTCTCTCTAACCTGTTCAAAATTTCAAAGTTCCAAACTCTGCCAAAACTGGACAGAAACTGGAACCCTTTCTGGACTCCTGATTGTTTTCACCATATCTCACTCTAGAAAAGTCAAACCGGATCGTGCAAGACATTTCTGGAATCCTTGTAATATTTATTACATATTCGTAGTTTGTGGTTTTTGTAAATTCTGCGGTTTTATATCTGGAAATTGTGGCCCAAATTCAGCATAAACAAAGGAGATGCTGTCAAAATTTTCCAGAAAAACTGTCAGGTTTACAATACTATATCATCTCAACCAGAAACGATCTGAAGGCAAACCAATACTTTTTGGAAAGGTATCGAAGTGTACGTCAACTTTGTAGTTCACCTCAAGATCTGATTCTGCCATTTACTTGGTTAAATTTGTGTTTGAGTACAAACTGGTCAGGTTTCAACAGAAACTTTATCGGTTTGACATTTTGGTCTTGTTATGAATCTGGTCCTCAAATTCACTTTGAGAAGTGACGTAGCGGACCAGTTGTCGATACTAAACTATTTACCAGTGGAATTGATGGTTTGACTCACTCGAAACTCTTTTCTTTTATGGTCATGTTTGTGTCATATTAAAGTTAAAAGTGTGTTTTCGCACGATAACACGCATAACATCCCGTCACGACCATCAATAGTTGAAATGAACTTCGATCCATGGAGTTCATTATTTTGGAACTCGCTATTGTAACATTGGTCCAGGGATGATGTATCGTGTATAAAGTTTATACTTTATCAATATATGACCGTTATGCAAATTTTGTTATCAATACACACACTATTGTTTTCATCCTAGTGTGATCTTGCAATATTACGTCTCATGTTGCATTAATGACAGTAACTGTAGAATGGTGTGCACTAGAACAACTTACGAGGTCGGTATTTCAAGTCAGGGAGGGGATGAGTCTCGAGTGCCGGAACAACCGGCGCAACCGCCAGCTCCGTCTCCGCTTACATTGGCGGATGATATCGCAGCCATGCTGGGTTCGCGCGACGAGCGGACCGAACTGCTGCGAACCCTCGTGCAGAATACGTCCAATCAAAGGGGACATCAAGCCGAAGGCAATCGTCAACCTCAGCAAGCAACCTATCAAGAATTCTTGGCGACTGCACCCCCCGTGTTCAGTGGTGATGGTGAACCTCTAGATACGGTCCATTGGCTCCGCACCATTGAAGCTAAGTTCGGACTGCTGCAGTGCAGTGACCCTATGAAGGTTTTATATGCGGCACAACAACTACATGGCATCGCCGGTGCTTGGTGGGCGAACCACATCGCCTCCTTGGCCGCCGGAGAGCAAGTCACATGCACAGAGTTCCGGAAGGCATTCAATGCCTATCATGTTCCTCCTGCCATTGTGAGAAGGAAGCTTCAGGAATTTCTTGATTTGAAGCAAGGAGAAATGAGTGCTCAGGAATACTCCAAAGTTTTTGTTAATCTAGCGCAATATGCGTCAGAGTATGTGAGTACGGAGGATCAGAAGCGAGAGTAATTCTATCGGGGTCTAAGCCCCATGTTGAAAGAAAAGCTTGCATTGTTCAATCATGGCTCGTTCAATGCTATGCTTAATGCCGCGATTACGCAAGAGGATGCCACACGTGAGCGGATCGTGGAGGAGTCAAAGAAGAGACTTGTTGTGCAGGACAGCACACATAATGTTCCTCAAAAATACCGCATGGTGTACCAATCACAGTCCGGTCAGATATGGCAGTCGGCTGCACAACCGAGTTCGTATCGGAGTCGGACATTTGAAGTATCAGATTTCTAACCAGAAGTACATCAACAGCAAGAACCGACCCAAATTGTTCCAGGGGCATTTATCTCGTAGCGAGATGCAGGACAATTCAGGCCTCAAGTCAGTGGGACATTGAGTCAGTATAAGTGTTCCACATGTGACCGTGTTGGGCAGTATACCAAGGATTGACCAGAGAAGATCCTGAGCAGCAGGCAAGTACCAGTACAACGGTGTATTCAGTCCCGTATTCAACCAGAGAAGACAGCACGGCAAACCGGTAGTGTTCAACACATAGCAATCGAGTGTCTTCCGGAGGGAGCACCGGTGTTAGTGGGCATGTTTGCTATCAAAGACATACCCGTCCTCATAATCTTTGATTCCGGTGCTACCCAAAATTTTATCAGTAAATCATGTGTGGATCAGCACCAATTATCCACCAATACTCCCAAGAAAAGTTATCTTATAAGCTCACCAGGTGGAAGTATCTCGGCTAGTCAGATTGTTCCCCGAGCAGCTTTATGTTAGGGGGCCAAATATATCCAACGTCGCTGATTATATTGGATGGACAGAAGATCGACGTAATATTGGGGATGTCATGGTTGAACATCACGGTGCCATTCTTAATATCGGTAACTGGACTATCCAAATTGACTCTCCGATGCACGGACAACACGAGCTGTTTTTGAATAGTTTGGAGCAGGACAGTGCAGCTGCATATAACACGGAAGCAACTAAACTTGAAGATATTCCGGTAGTCCGTGAGTATCCCGATGACTTACAGGGCATGCCGCCCGAACGTGATGTTGAGTTCATGATTGAACTTGTATTGGGAACCACACCGATCTCTCGAAGACCGTATCGAATAGCGCCTAAAGAGCTAGCTGAATTAAAGGAGCATTTGAAAGACCTTTTGGACAAGGGATTTATTTGTCCAAGCTCATCGCCTTGGGGCTGCTCGGCGTTGTTTGTCAAGAAGAAGGACGAAACATTGCAGTTATGTCTGGATTATCCATCACTCAACACCGTGACTATAAAGAACAAGTACCTGCTGCCCCGCATCAACATTTTATTCGATCAACTTGTTGGTGCGAGGGTGTTCTCGAAGATGGATCTTCGGTCCGGATATCATCAAATCAAAATCCGGCCAGAGGATATACCAAAGACGGCATTCTCGATGACATACGGATTATACGAGTATCTTGTCATGTCTTTTGGTCTCACCAATGCTCCAGGTCACTTTATGTATCTCATGAATTCGGTATTCATGCCGGAGTTGGACAAATTCATCGTGGTCTACATCAATGACATATTGGTTTATTCCAAGTCAGAGAAAGAGCATGTTGAACATTTGCACATTGTGTTACAATGGTTGAGGGATCACAAGTTATATGCAAAATTCAGCAAGTGTGAATTTTTGATCAGCCAAGTGCCATTCTTGGGACACATTATTTCAGCCGAGGGCATCGCTGTGGACCCAAGTAAAATTGTTCAAGTACTGAAGTGGCAATCTCCGAAGTCAGTACATGAAGTCCTAAGTTTTCTCGGTTTAGTGGGATACTATTAGAGGTTCATACCGAGCTTTTCAAAAATCTCTAAGCCGATGACGAAGCTCCTTAAAAAGGGCACCAAATATATTTGGAGTTCAGCTTGTGAAGAAGCGTTCAAGACATTTGTACATCACCTTACAACAGCCCCGGTTCTTGCTCAGCCGGACACGACAAAACCATTTGACGTTTATTGCGATGCATATGGATCGGACTTGGCTGTGTTCTTATGCAAGAAGGACGTGTGGTCGCATATGGATCTCAACAACTCCGAAACCATGAGCAGCACTATCTGACTCGTGACCTTGAGCTCGCTGCCGTGGTATTGGCATTAAAAACTGGAGGCATTACTTGCTTGGAAATCTTGTACACCTCTACACCGACCACAAGAGTTTGAAATATATTTTCACGCAGAAGGAGCTGAATATGAGACAACGAAGGTGGTTAGATCTGATCAAAGATTACAAAATGGAAATTCACTACCACCCCGATAAAGCGAATGTGGTTGCCGATGCGCTTAGTCGGAAAGCTCATGTCCACAACATCACCATGGCTGAAATGGAAGATGAGGAACCAAGTCTATATGTGATTCCATATGGTGCTCTCAATAATCTCGCTCTCATTCCCACCGTCCGAGAGGAAATTATTGAAGCCCAAAAGAATGACAAGGGCATGTCACACATAAGAGAAAGAGTGGACAGCGGGGAGGTAAAATGTTTCTCGAAAGATGATCACGGTACAATATGGTTCAAGGACCGAATAGTTGTACCCCGAGATGTTAAGCTTCGGAGGAAAATATTGGATGAAGCTGACATGTCAAAACTTTCTATACATCCGGGCAGCAATAAAATGTTTCAAGATTTGAAGACCAAGTTTTGGTGGACATGGATAAAGCGGGAAATAGCGAAGTACGTATCCAAGTGTGATACGTGCCGGCGAGTCAAGGCCGACAATATGAAGAAAGCAGGACAGCTGCAACCGCTGAATATTCCGGCATGGAAATGGGAGGATGTGAGTATGGATTTCATAGTCGGATTGCCACTCACATTCCGGAAGCATGATTCGATTTGGATGATAGTCGACTTCCTAACCAAATCAGCACACTTCATTCCGGTAAACGTCGGATTCAATGCCAAGAAATATGCGGAGTTGTACATATCAAGAATCATGTGCCTACACGGCATTCCTCGCACGATTATTTCAGATCGAGGCTCGCCGTTCGTTGCTCGTTTCAGGGAGCAACTGCACGCCTCGTTGGGTACTAAACTGATTAGAAGCTACGCATATCACCCCCAGACCGATGGACAAACCGAGAGCGTTAACCAGATCCTTGAAGACATGTTGCGTGCATATGCCATCCACCACGGTAAAAATTGGGACGATCATTTGCCGTTGGCGGAATTCTCGTACAACAATGATTATCGGGCGAGTATCAAGATGGCACCATACGAAGCTCTATACGGCTGGAAATGCCGCACACCACTGAATTGGTGTGAGTCCGGCGAGAGGGTGACGTTCGTGATATATCTAGTCAACAAAGTCAAGGAACAAGTTAGGATCATTCAAGCAAATCTAAGAGCGGCTCAATCTCGACAGTGTTGTCGTGTTGTCCGTGAATCGGAGAGTCAATTTGGATAGTGCAGCTGCATATAACACGGAAGCAAATCAGCTTGAAGATATTCCGGTAGTCCGTGAGTATCCCGATGACTTACCGGGCATGCCGCCCAAACGTGACATTGAGTTCAAGATTGAACTTGTATCGGGAACCACACCGATCTCTCGAAGACTGTATCGAATAGCGCCTAATGAGCTAGCTGAATTAAAGGAGCATTTGAAAGACCTTTTGGACAAGGGATTTATTCGCCCAAGCTCATCGCCTTGGGGCTGCTCGCCGTTCTTTGTCAAGAAGGACGAAACATTGCAGTTATGAGTGGATTATCCATTGCTCAGCGCCGTGACTATAAAGAACAAGTACCTGCTGCCCTGCATCGACATTTTATTCGATCAACTTGTTGGTGCGAGGGTGTTCTCGAAGATGGATCTTCGGTCCGGATATCATCAAATCAAAATCCGGCCAGAGGATATACCGAAGACGGCATTCTCGACGACATACGGATTATACGAGTATCTTGTCATGTCTTTTGGTCTCACCAATGCTCCAGGTCACTTTATGTATATCATGAATTCGGTATTCATGCCGGAGTTAGACAAATTCATCGTGGTCTACATCAACGACATATTGGATTATTCCAAGTCAGAGAAAGAGCATGTTGAACATTTGCACATTGTGTTACAACGGTTGAGGGATCACAAGTTATATGCAAAATTCAGCAAGTGTGAATTTTGGATCAGCCAAGTGCCATTCTTGGGACACATTATTTCAGACGAGGACATCGCTGTGAACCCAAGTAAAATTGTTCAAGTACTGAAATGGCAATCTCCGAAGTCAGTACATGAAGTCCTATGTTTCCTCAGTTTAGTGGGATATTATTAGAGGTTCATACCGAGATTTTCAAAAATCTCTAAGCCGATGACGGAGCTCCTTAAAAAGGGCACCAAATATATTTGGAGTTCAGCTTGTGAAGAATCGTTCAAGACATTAGTACGTCACCTTACAACAGCCCCGGTTCTTGCTCAGCCGGACACGACAAAACCGTTTGACGTTTATTGCGATGCATCTAGATCGGACTTGGCTGTGTTCTTATGCAAGAAGGACGTGTGGTTGCATATGGATCTCGACAACTCCGAAACCATGAGCAGCACTATCTGACTCATGACCTTGAGCTCGTTGCCGTGGTATTGGCATTAAAAAGTGGAGGCATTACTTGCTTGGAAATGTTGTACACCTCTACACCGACCACAAGAGTTTGAAATATATTTTCATGCAGAAGGAGCTGAATATGAGACAACGAAGGTGGTTATATCTGATCAAAGATTACGAAATTGAAATTCACTACCACCCCGATAAAGCGAATATGGTTGCCGATGCGCTTAGTCGGAAAGCTCATGTCCACAACATCACCATGGCAGAAATGGAAGATGAGGAACCAAGTATATATGTGATTCCATATGGTGCTCTCAATAATCTAGCTTTCATTCCCACCGCCCGAGAGGAAATTATTGAAGCCCAAAAGAAGGACAAGGTCATGTCACACATAAGAGAAAGAGTGGACAGCGGGGAGGTAAAATGTTTCTGGAAAGATGATCACGGTACAATATGGTTCAAGGACTGAATAGTTGTACCCCTAGATGTTAAGCTTCGGAGGAAAATATTGGATGAAGCTCACATGTCAAAACTTTCTATACATCCGGGCAGCAATAAAATGTATCAAGATTTGAAGACCAAGTTTCGGTGCACACGGATAAAGCGGGAAATAGCGAAGTACGTATCTGAGTGTGATACGTGTCGGCGAGTGAAGGCCGACCATATGAAGAAAGCGGGACAGCTGCAACCGCTGAATATTCCGGCATGGAAATGGGAGGATGTGAGTATGGATTTCATAGTCGGATTGCCACTCACATTCCGGAAGCATGATTCGATTTGGATGATAGTCGACCGCCTAACCAAATCAGCACACTTCATTCCGGTAAATGTCGGATTCAATGCCAAGAAATATGCGGAGTTGTACATATCAAGAATCATGTGCCTACACGGCATTCCTCGCACGATTATTTCAGATTGAGGCTCGCCGTTCGTTGCTTGTTTCTGGGAGCAACTGCACGCCTCGTTGGGTACTAAACTGATTAGAAGCTACGCATATCACCCCCAGACCGATGGACAAACCGAGAGGGTGAACCAGGTCCTTGAAGACATGTTGCGTGCATGTGCCATCCACCACGGTAAAAATTAGGACAATCATTTGCCGTTGGCGGAATTCTTGTACAACAACGTTTATCAGGCGAGTATCAAGATGGCACCATACGAAGCTCTATACGGCCAGAAATGCCGCACACCGCTGAATTGGTGTGAGTCCGGCGAGAGGGTGACGTTCGGGATTGATCTAGTCAACAAAGTCAAGGAACAAGTTAGGATCATTCAAGCAAATCTAAGAGCGGCTCAATCTCGACAGAAGAATTATGCGGACAAGCGGCATCGACTGCTGCACTTTGATGTCAGGGATCACGTGTACCTCCGCGTGTCTCCGATGAAAGGAATTCACCAGTTCGGAGTAAAAGGAAAGCTAGCTCCCCGGTTTATTGGCCCATTTGCTATTACGGAGAAGTGCGGACCTGTGGTTTATCGATTGGAATTACCGGCATTTCTTGCTGTTATACACGACATTTTCCACATATCTCAGCTCCGGAAATGTCTCAAGTTCACCGCTGCAGTCCACACCGACAAAATCGGCGAATTGCAACCGGATTTGGTGTACTCCGAACATCTGGTTCAGATTCTCGATGACTAGAACAACGCGGAACCACATGCTGTGGTTCTATAAAGTGTAATGGAACAACCATACTATTGAAGAAGCGACTTGGGAATCCGAAGAATATCTCCGCTCCAACTATCCGGATTTCTTATCGTCTCATATCCGGTAATTTCTCTCCTACTTTTGTCTCTTCATTGTAATCTCATGACGAGATTCTTTTAAGAGGGAGGAATATAAAAGCCCAAATTTCCAAAAATCAAAGTTCAGTTAGGACAAAAATTTTGAATGTTGAAAAGAATTAAAAAGGAATTGAGAAAAACAAATTGATTCAAACTCCAAATGAGGGAATTCAAAAAACTAAACTTATCTACTGTTTAAATGAAGTTAACATGAAGATTTGAGTTGACCAATGGATCCCAAATAATCCAAATAGCATCCCTGCAAAGTTTCATAATTTTTGAAGCAAGTTTGCTATTTAATTCAATAGCTTCATTGAATTCAACTCAAATTCAAATTCATATTTGAATTCAAATGAAACTTTGTCAAATTAACAATCCGATTTCCAGAATCAATTTCCACACCTTCAAATTTGTCTACCATAAAATATCTAGAATTTTTGGACACAAGTGGGTGGGAGAATTCAGTGTCCAGAGAAGATTGAGATGAATTCAGAGGTGGGACCCACTGGTCAGTGGGTCGAATTCGCCCCTTCTCTTCCCAGGGCGCCACCTCCCGGCATACAACTGCCACAGAGCTGCTTGCACTATGGAGGTCACCTCCAGCTGCCCCCAGCTCGCCGTGAACTCCTCCTTATCACCTCCTCAGTTCCCAAGTCGAGCCTTTCTTCTCTGTTCTTCAGCTGGGCGCAGAAACTGCATCCCGGCGAGTTCTTTCCCTCCCTCTCAAAATCCACCAAGGAGCAACAGTATGGCTCTAGTTTCTTCACCCTGGGTTATTCCCCAACCTATTGTGCAGCTCCTTGATCATTCTCCTTCACAGTTTAAGGCTCCCCATCGACGGGTTTGAAGATTTTCGGACCGCCGGCGTGCTCCTCTGTTCTTGCCGCTCTCTGTCCCTCAACGCCCCGGCGATGCAAGCATCATCTCCCCTCGGTCCTTGAAGGAAAAAGGTGCACACTTAACTGTAGAACATGCTCGTAAAGTTTCAGCCCATGCCATGCTTCCTAGCCCCCGTATTTCCATTTCTTCCGACGATCTTCGAGTATTAGTCTATTCGCGCGCAGAATTCTTTTTGCACGGTTGTCTATCCCTTGTGCACCTGTGCTATGTTGTTCTATATGGCCAGGCGTATCACCTTGAACAGGAGTCATCGAGTTTCATCGGGTATTCACACCGGAATCCCATTTTCCCCTCCTCGGTCCATAGTCGCCACCACTTTCCAAGCCTTTTCTCTCCCTCTTATGGCCAGATTATTGTTCCCCATGCTTCCATGAATCTTCCCAAGGTCTTCCCGATCAGTTTCACCTACCGTATGGCTCGGCTGACATGGCCGAAACCCTAATTGGCGCCGCCGCAGTTGCACTGCCATTTCCGGCCACCTATCACCGTCGAGGACTTCACCACCGTGTTCTTCGTCTGATTTTAGGTGGGGGTGGCAAGATTGGAGTGCTGCCGTGCCCTGAAGCAGGCTGCGGCGAGGGGCCGCCATCAGGCGCCGCCGCGCGCCGTCGGAACCGACGGTGTTGCGAGGTAAAAGACGAACCCCGCGGGCCCCGGCTGTCAGCCAAAGAAGCAGCGCGCCCGGATCAGCTGCGGCTCGGGGATCGTTTGTGACCACGCGGTTAACCCAGTTACCCTCTGTTTTGCCGCGCAGCAATTGGTCCGTTTTAAACCCGTGGGCCCCCTGGATTATTCAAACATTTTCCATTTGAAATTAATCCAGATTTTGCCCCAACTTGGAAAATCTATAACTCCTAGGATACTTGTCCAAAAATTCCGAAATAAATTTTGTTAGGACCAGCATGAAGAGTAATTTCCAGTGGTGCACTTGGATTTGTATGAAAGTATATATGAATTTCTCCATAATTCAAATAAGAAAAATGCTTATAGAATTAATTCCTATAGTTCTGCTCTTTGGAAAAATACCAAAGTTTTCCAGAACTTTCAATTGAGTATCCTTGAACTCCATTAAATACTTCAGGGTCATTAGCATTATTTTACATGGTCTTATCACCTGTGTATTCTCTATGCACATAAAAATAGTCAAATTCATTTAGAGTTTGGACAGAAACTTATGCAAACTTTTGAATTGAATAAATCTCATTATAAATCTTCAAAATTTGTCAAACAAATTTTGTTGGTCTGCTATTTATCCACACTCACCAGAACTACAACCCAATCTTCATGAAAATCCCTAGATTCTCCCGTAGAGCCCTTTAAGGCATAATCATGTTTGATTTTTATCTGATAATTCACTTCATAGAAAACTATGAAATTTGCCCAAAATGTTCTGTAGCAAATTTATGAATTCCTGTAAAAATTTCAGCTTCATTGGACATTAATAACCTAGTTAAATCTGGAGATTTTCCTAACAAGTCATAGAATGCCCAAAAACATCAGAACTATTTCAGAAATTTATCCAAACTTCTAAATTCAATATCTCTCAATAGGAAGCTTAGAAGTTTATCAAAAAATTTCCTCAAACCAGTGAGAACCCCTCTGTATGGTGTAATCACTGGTAGCCATGATAGACCTCCAGAATTACAACCAAAATTCAGAGAAGGCTTTTAGTTGTTGGAATTTTAGAGACAACAAGTTTCATTGAACATCTCCAATTTTTAGTGCACATCTTCCCCATAGTACCTAGTGTCCCCTATAAAATATCCGGAACCATTAGGCTTAATTTAATATACTTAATTGTCTTTCCATTGAGCTACAACATAATACCGATATTGATTAACTTGCATAATTCTTTGCATATCGATCAGTTGCCGAGATCAAGAGGATCCCAGAGCTACTTGAAGTCATCCCTATGGAGATTAACTTTGATACCATCTCGCAACCAGGCAAGCCCCGGTTTGCATTTAAGCGCTATTACAAAATTTTGATTTGTATCACCTATGTCTAGGGTGAGTATTGTGCATTAGGGCTAAGGTGATTGAAAACCCACTTGCATGACCAGATCAACCTATGGAGCATTTGGTTAGTTGTCAAGTCACCGTGTAGACTATGCTATGCTAAATGTTGTTTAGGATTCGGTAGAAGTCGAATAGTTGGAGTCTACTCGCATGGCTAGGACTTTTTCACACGGTATTGCTTCAAAGAGAATGGAGTAGTAATCTGAAAATGAGACTGGGCAGGGGCATAGGATGCAGCAAGACGTGGTCTTGGGTGCGTAGCCCTGCCTGTGTCGATTAAGCACCAATCCATATGCTGCCCTACTGAGCAAGTTTGAACTGTACCAGAGTCATACTGGATATATGGGGTCCAGGAAACCGATGTACCTTGGGAAGCTTTTGTTGAGACTTTTTTGATCGCCTCAGGCTTTTGGCTGCAGCACAGTAGACGGAAACTCGCTCACGACATCTTCACAGCGGAAGGGTGCACCGTGAGTGGGAATACTGTCCTAGAAGACTGAATCGATTCAACTTGGACAGAACTTGGGAAAGGTGGCTGCGTACGACGTCCGTGGAGTGCACCGATGTGACTTCCAGTATGGGTGTACGTGTCGTGTTTTCCAGTATCATTGACTCTAGTCACCGTCCCTCTCGGTTATGAGTACCACTTGTTCACTGAGTTGTGACCTAGTTAAATACTTGCACTTGAGATGAGAATTAATTGCTACTATTATGAACATTATATTATCATGATATTACTATGTTGTATGTATTAGTATAGTGCTCACTAAACTTATTTTTCCACCTTGGGCATGCAGCATCATGACGAAGCGTTTCTTGTTTGATTGTGGAGTTACGATGTTGCCCCGCACCATGGTTTAAGCTGCTGCTATAAATCTGAAAATAAAGACCCACATTTAGGCGAGTCTATTATGCAAATCTGCCATCCTATGTTTATGTCCTTATCCTCATGTAGAGTTTCTTGTAGGTGAGATGGTTAAGTCTTGTTGAGCCTTCGTGCTCACGGTTTCTATATAAGTTGTTTTGCAGGTACTAACCTATATGCTTATGATGGTTGTCCGATGAGACTCTGGACTCTCCGAGTAATATACTCATGTGGGAACCATGCCGCCTCTGTTTAGTTTTCGTGGCTAGTGAGGAGCGTTTGTGGGCTGGAAGACTTCTATTTGCTTATTAGACTGGAGTACGAGAGTTGTAATCTTATCTTCCATTGTAGTTTATTTTTATAAACTATTTGTAAACTGAATATCTTTGTAAATTTCAGCAAATGATTTATGTAATACGTGTTCCTTTACATGTGTGTTGTTGGGTGTCGCATCGCACGACACCACCCAATGCGATTCTTGGAAAGTGTGGACTCCAATCTCCACAATGTACAACTCAACTAACTGTGCAGCGGTATACTTTATCTTGACAGGAATGAAATGAGCTGATTTGGTCAACCGATCCACAATGACCCATATTGTGTAATAGTCGGACTGGGTTTGAGGTAATCCAACTATGAAATCCATACCGATTTCTTCGCACTTCCATTATGGAATCTTCAATGGCTGCAACAATCTAGCTGGCATTTGATGTTTTGCTTTGACCCGTTGGCACACATCACACAAAGCTACATACTAAACTATATCCTTTTTCATGTTTGCCCACCAATAACATGTCTTCAAGTCCTTGTACATCTTTGTACAACCGGGATGAATTGAGTAAGGCGAGTCATGTGCCTCCTTTAGTATCGTCTCGCGGATTTGCTTTATATTAGGCACAACAATCATCTTCCCAAGCCATAGAGTGCCTTGGTCATCCTCATCAAATCTAAATTATCTCCCTTCTTGGGTCCTTTCCTTGATTTCTCGGATTTTCTCATCATTTGTTTGAACTTCTCGAATTTCTTGTTCCAAGGTCGGAGTTAACTCCATTATCCCCATCTCGTTCACAAATCCAAGATTCAACCATTCAAACTCCTTGCATAGCTCGGATGGCACCTCTCGAATCGCGAGTTGGTGGCTTACTCCTTTCTGACTCAAAGCATCGGCCGCTACATTAGCCTTTCCCGCGTGATAGTTGATTCTCACATCATAATCCTTGATGAGTTCCAACAATCTTCGTTGCCTCAAATTTAGGTCCGTTTGCGTGAAAATGTACTTCAGGCTCTTGTGAGCCGTATAAATCTCACACCTATGACCAAGAATGTAATTTCTCCATATCTCCAAATCATGCACTACCGCTGCAAGTTTGAGATCATGCATAGGAAAGTTCTGCTCATGTTCCTTCAACTGCCTCGATGCATAAGCTACCAGTTGACCTTCTTGCATGAGCACACATCCAAGTCCCTGTCTTTATGCGTTGCAATAGATATCAAAACGTTTTCTCACATCTGGCAATACCAACACAGGTGTTGTTGCTAACCTCTTCTTTAGCTCCTCAAAACTGTCCTGACAAACTTGAGTCCATTGGAATGCTTTTCCCTTCATCAACAACTCAGTCATGACCTGGCTATTTTGGAAAGTCCTTGATGAACCGATGGTAATATCCAACCATTCCAAGAAAACTCTTTATTTCATTCACATTTTGCGGCGGCTCCCATTTTAGCACATCCCTCACTTTTCCTGGGTCAATCGATACTCCTCTTCCAGAGATGATATGTCCCAAAAATGACACCTCCCTTAACCGAAACTCGCACTTGCTGAATTTGGCATATAATTTGTGTTCCCTTAATTTTTGCAATGTGAGCCTCAAATGCTCCATATGTTCCTCCTCGCTTCTCGAGTATATCTGAATGTCATCAATGAACACCACAATGAATTTATCCAAATACTCCATGAAGACCTTATTCATGAGGTACATAAAGTAGGCAGGTGAATTTGTCAATCCAAAGGACATGACGGTGTACTCATAGGATCCATAACGTGTCTGAAAAGCTGTTTTGGGTATGTCTGACGATCTAATCTTCATTTGGAAAAAACCTGACCTTAAATCAATCTCGGAGAAAACACTTGCACCCTTCATTTGATCGAGCAAATCCTCTATACGGGGCAATGTATACTTGTTCTTCATTGTCACCTCGTTGAGAGCTTGGTAATCCACACAAATCTTTTAGGATCCATCCTTCTTGTCTACAAAAAGCATTGGCGCTCCCCAAGGTGAAGAGCTTGGGAGAATGAAACCCTTTTCTAGCTGCTCTTGAATTTGCTTCTTGAGCTCCGCTAACTCCATAGGAGGCATCCTATATGCCGTCTTGGATATAGGTGCATTTCCAGGTATCAAATCAATGACAAACTAGATATCACGACCAGGAGGCATACCTGGCAACTCATCTAGAAACACATCTGGATACTCGCGAACAACCAGAATGCTCACCAATGTCAAATCTTCCACATGACTCAGCGTCACTTTATCCATTGGGGGTTGGGCTGTCTCAACTTCAATACGGGTGCCATGCTCACTTGTCAATTTCACAATCCTCTCGACACACTGAATAACTCCATTATAGTTGCTCAACCAATCCATACCAAGTATTATGTCTATCCCTTGGGAATCCAGGCTGATGAGATTCGCAAGAAAGTCTACCCCCCGTATTTTGATACTTTCTCTCAGACACACTATATTTGTCCTCATCTCTTCTCCAGGAGAGTTTACCAAAATATTGTGTTTCAAATGAGCTATAGGCATATTATACTTGGCAACATACTTCAATGATATGAATAAATGAGATGCTTCAAAATCAAATAGAATGGTCACAAGGTTGGAGTTGGCGAGGAACATACCAATCACGATGTCATCAGCTTCCTGGGCCTCCTTAGTAGAGACATGATTCACATTGCCATGAGTGACATTCTGCTTTCCACAGTTACCTTGTGGTGCTCCTCCATTCGGCCGTGGGGTTCTGCCTTGGTGCATTGTTCATTGGTCCATAGCTTCTCTTGGGGAACTGACTTGCAAAGTGTCCAGCCTTTCCACAAACATAGCATGACTTGTCGCCCGAAGCACCAAGGAAACCTGGGCACAGCTGACCTTGAGGGTTATTCGCCATATTAGGGAGTGGTGCATACGGCGCAGGGTGGCGAGGCGCTTGCATAACAGGGCGTTGCTGTTGCTGGTTGGGGCGTGGAGGATAAGCAGCTCGACAAATAGGAATAGAGGGGTTGTAATATGGCGCATTTGGCGACGCAAGGCGAGGACGGACATTTCTTCCTTGTGGATGCCCTTGGTATGGCATCTTCCTCTTGTTGTCCTGTTGCATCTCACGAATCTTGTTTTCAACCACAATGGCCTTGTCCAAAAGTTTCTAGAAATTGGCATAGTCACAATTAAGCAATTAGACTCGAATCTCATTATTTAGGCCTCTCATAAACAAATATTGTTTGTGGTTGTTCCGGTTGACATCCTCTGGAGCATACCTTATGAGTTGAGTAAATTTATTGAGATACTCACTCATACTTGACCTTCCTTGCCTTATGTTCTCAAATTTTTGCCTCTTCAGGATCATAACACCTTCGAGAACAAAGTGAGAATGGAATTTCTCCTTGAATTCGGCCCAAGTTATCCTCTCTTGATTTTCATGGCTGTAAGACCTATGTGTGCTGAATACATTGGCTGTAGTGAATACACTTGCTTTGACGATAAAAGTTTTGAATATCACCAAAACACCTTTTTATCAAGGTCCGACTCTAGCTCTGAGCTACAGCAAGGTCCGACAGTAGGTGCGGCTTGGTTTGGGTAGCTCCGGTTACGTTCGATGCTAGGTCTGACTAGCTTTGCTCAGCTCCGGTGAAGTTTTATCTTTAGCTCCTGCATGTCTTTGATAGCTCCGACGTGTTTTTGCTAAGCTCCGAAGTTGATTTTTCTAGCTCCGGCTTTTGGGACTACTAGTTCCAACTAGTTCTGGTTAGCTCCGGTGCTAGGTCTTGCTAGTTTTGTAAGCTCCGGTGGGAGCTTGGTTGTACTAGTTTGGTAAGCTCCGGCGCTAGGTTCTACTAGCTTTTGTTAGCTCCGGCTCAAGGTCCGGGTTGCTCTGGCAAGGTCCGGAACTTGACCGTAGTGCTTCTGCTTTTCATTTGCAATGTTTTGTACTTGCTTTACATTGTTGGAAAGATTGCTTAGTATTCATTTGCTAAGTTTTTTTGTGCGTTTTGTTTGATATGGATGATATCGTGTTACTGTGGTTTTTGCAACATGCTTATGTGAGGTTCTCACGTAAGGTGTTGTGTTCGGAACTAACTTGAGTCAAGGACTTGGGCTCGTATGGATTGGTTGTTTATTCATGTGCAGGTGTTGCTTGAGTTCAAGACATGGCTGGTAACGGGATCCATTGGACTAGTCTCAATGAGGAGATGAGGTTCCAACAACCAAATTCAGGAGGAATTGTGGTTGAGCTGATCAGGAGGTTGCGTAGCATGATTGAATCAAGAACAATGCATATGAAGGTATCGTGGACGTCATTGGAAGATGTTTGCACATGTGCAAGGAGTGCATGGACGTGGCTACATGGTTCCGAGATGTGATTAAGAGATGTGGACGTAAAGAGTTGGTCGAAAAGGTCCAACCGACTAGGTTATGGACTCAGGCTACGGCTGAGTCGGGTTTGACCCAAATATTGAAAGATTTGAGTTGGTTATGATAGGATTTCGTGTGGGTCACGAATTTGAGTTGTTTAGGAATGTGAGATACGTTCCTAAGGTGTTTGGAAGTCTTAAGATTGCTTCTGTCTGCGTATAGAAGAATCTTGAGCAGTTATGGAAAGTTACGATTCGTGATCTGAGTAGGATTGGAGTCCTAGTTGATATTGGGGTGGCCTAAGGGCTGGTTATATAAGCAAGGGAGCCCAGAGCTCGTGGTGCACGACTTTGGGACTGTTCCTCTTGTGTTCTATTGAATAAAATTCGTAGTTTGAAGGAAATTTTGTGCCTTGTTCGTCAGACTTGTTCCAGACAAGTTTTACTCGTCGAGTTTCTGGACAGCACTACCTTTCGTCGGTGGTTTTATCATAACTCGAGTTTTACAGATCCAATTGACGTGATTCTTTTCGGGTTGTCTTCACAACTTGATCGTCTATCATATGTCAAAATTTCACGGTCATTGGATTTGTGATCTATGATCTACACGAGTTTCTTTGCAGCGTTCCAGAACTGTTTTTTCTCCGGTAGGGCAGATTGACCATTGTTTGATCTTTCGGTCATAACTTGAGTTTTTCTCGATGGATTTGAGTGATTCTTTTTGTGTGGTCTTCGTGACTTGATTCTCTCTGATATCTATCACTTTTGTCATGGTGAAACACGTTTAGATTAATCACACATTCAAAAAGGGTTTGGGGTTTAATTGTTTCTGCTGCGTAAGATTTTTAAATCTACCATTCACCCCCCCCCCCTCTGGTAGCTTTTCACGTGCTCTTCGATCCTACAATGGCCATTGCATAGCGAGTCCCACCCATCTGCAGCTGCTCCAACTAGTTGATGGGAAGCAAAGGGAACCTTGTCCCTGTCATTGCACTAGACAATAGTGAGCTTCTTCTCCACAGACTTGAGCCAATCATCACCTTCCATAGGATCATTGGCTTGGGCAAAAGTTGGCAGCCTAGTCCTCGTAAACACTTCCAAATTGTTATGAGGCGGTGGGGGCGGCGGCGGTGGAGGCATATGGGGCTGATTCTGATTATTGGCTTGCAGCTGTCCCAAAGTCTGCATCACCGTTTTCATAAGTTGATTCTGCATAGCCAACAACTGCTGAAGGTTGACATCCTTAGGTCCAGGTCCATTGTTGTTTTAAGGCGCTCCATTGTTCTCCTCATTCTCATTGGCATCCCTTTGGTTGTGAGTCCTTAGCATCTAAAGAAAGAGCAAGAGATAGAAGAATTTAGAAAATGTCCCAAACTATATGGATCAAGGGATATGAAACTAAGCAACTACATATACTAGCCTATATCGATGTAGCAAGCGCTAAAGCATCCCACAATCCTCTACTAAGCACACAAACAAATATTTCATAGCAATCAGCACACCAAACAAACCACGACGCTTCCTGAGTGTTCCTATGTGCTCTAAAGTGTCCATTCTATCTAGGTTGCATCCTACGGTCAAACCTGGCTCTGATACCAATTTGTGACACCTGGTTTTGAAAATGAACCATGTGCAAAGCATATGTGTGCCCAGGATATTCAACCACACATACACGAGTGCATCACAAATGATATACAGAAAATTATCACAACACAAGTTAATTAAGTATCTTTATTACAATATTCAAATAATCCTCAAATTACAAACTCTAATTATCATTATTGAACTATAACTGCAGCGGAAATAAACTAAGCAACTAAGTAAACTGAGCATAGGGGAGAGCGTGGCTCCAAGCAACACCATAGGCAAGTCGACGACAGCACACAACCTAGTACTCCGCATTATCCTTAGGATACTCCCAAACTTCACCTAAAACTATTGGTGGGGGAATTGAAAGGGTGAGTACATGTCGTACTCAACAAGTGTGGGAAAATAATGATATGTAGCTTAAACAAGGAATGATAATAAATAATGACTTGTTGCTAAAAAGTACATTTAAAACAGGTGAAAAGCATCCTACAATGTCTATGTGAGGTAATCCTATCATATCCCAGCAAATAATTCCCAATTATGAGTCCAACATCATCAATTGCCATTATATCATATCCATTATTCATTATCCATCCATATATACCATATTCTTACCATTCTCGTTAACCATATCCAATTATCACCATCCAATCCATAACCATAACCAATAACGAACCATAACCTAACCATAACCATCCCAAATATCAGTTCGACTCTAATCATGGAAGTTGTACAGGTGCTCATAACTGGGAGCACGACTATCATGATAGTTTTTAACACTCTATAGAGGTTGTACCACTTTACCCACATGTTTGTGGTTTCATCACTTTTCGGTGACTAAGAACCTCTATCATGCCTTATCACACTTTCGTTGGTGTGTGGCCAAGAGATCACAAAATAGCTTTTACAAAGGGACTACTAGTATGTACGGACCCACTAAGGTTTCACCAGCAGGCTTGAATCTCCATTCTCCCACCCACATGCCCCTCATGTACCATGCGCTTCCCAGGGTAGCCCTCCTCGGCTCCCATTCCCCACACCATCCAATGGTCCATACAATACCAGCAGCACACCTAATTATTCAGCTACATCGCACCCATACTTGGCCTTGTGGTGGCACTGTTGTCCTGGCTCATTCTTGCATAAACTGGTCCTTAGATCTACGACAAGCAAACCACCATAACATCCAACCGAATCCACAAACTTTGCTTGCTTAGATATCCCAATCCCATATTACCAATTAACCATATTCATCAATTCTCATCATATACATGCTCATTAATTTATAGTTAAGCCATTTGGTTATTTTCCCATACCAATTAATTAGAGCAAAGAAAAAAGGTAAAAAGCCCTTCCCGACACTCCACAACATGTCCCAAGTGACAAGGATGGTCAAAGAAGACTAGTAAACTCCTATCTTGGGTTTCCTATCAATTTCACACAAGCATGCAATTTTGCAAACAAAACATTTAAAAACAGGATCAAAATGTTCAAGGACACTTGCCTTGCTCCTGAGATTGATTAGGGACAAAAGCTTCAAAGTTCTGGTGCTGGAGGTCCTCGACAACACCGTCTAGCGCACCACCTTCTATTCCGCGCAACAAACATACAAAACAGACATTACAATCAATAAATGCTCATATATTACTCAATATGCCATGACATGCATGACTAATGTAATTATGTGGTAAAACTTTTTAATGAGCTTCTATTAATGTTTAATCACTAGTTACAATGGTTTCCAACAAGTTTGAACAGGTTTCAAATTGATTTGAATCAAATTAGGATTAATTCAGCAACTTCAGATTCAGGTGGCTGAACAAGGCCGTACTGGGGACCGGACCAGTCCGCCCTGGACTAGGAAGTCGATCGGACTAGTCCGCACTTGGCCGGACGAGTCGGCTTGGCTAGGGTTTGGCAAATTTTCAACTAGAGAATAGTTAAAGTTAGTATAGGATCATATTTTACGTAGAAAAGGTGCATCTAACACATTTACCACGAATCCAAGGGTCCACAGGTCGAGGGCTTCGATAATTGACTTCTAGATCCAAAGAATATGGAGAATTGGTAGAGAATTGATGATGACATCGACAGGTTGACGAAGATCAATCTTGCTTCAGTCTTCTCCTTCCTCCTTCCCTTCTCCTAACTGTGGTAGAGTTTTCTTGACAGCGACCCTCACAAACTAGGGTTTGGTGTTTCTCAATTGTGACAAAGGGATGAAAAGTTGTGGTGGTGGGGCGTTTATATATAGGTGGAGATGGTAGAGTTTGATGGATTTCGGGTTCAAGGTGGTAGAGGTCGTGTAGGGGACTCACATGGGCTCCACAGGGATTGGGCACGACGTTCTTGGGCCCAATTAAGGTAAATACCCAATGACATGTCATGGAGGAAAAGAATGAATCCGAGTCGAGCACACCGAACAAGTCCGCTAGGGGCTGGACTAGTCCGATCGGGAACATAGACTTGAATGGACAAGTCCGTTCTGGTTCCGCACAAGTCTGATCTTGTCCAGAAAGGAAAATGGACAAGTCCGGTGTATGTAGACAAGTCCGGAGGCTTGGCAATTTTCCAAAAACCGGATTAAAAGAGGTATCTACGGACAACTCCGAAATTTTCCAGTAGTAAGGAACGGACTAGTCTGTACTAGACAACGGACAAGTCCGGACAACAACAGAAACTCAATCGGACTAATCCGCAGCAAGAGCGGACAAGTACAAAGAGTCAACAGAGAGCAAAACCAGACTAGTCCGGGGTCCAAACCAGAGAAGTCCACACTAATACAGGATTTTAACTGTTGTTTTGGTTCTAATTCATTTTAATCTCGTTCCTTTTTATGTTGCTTAATGTTTAAACATGTATACAAATGTATGCAATGCATGATGGATGAAAATGAGGGCGTTACATGCAACTTGGCATGGTGGGCTAATTTGCGACGAGCTCACCTGACCGTCGTCAATTATTTAATTAATAACGGTTGCCGTTGTTAATTACCTTATAGACGACAAATAATCGGAGATGACCGGAAACCATCGTAAATAAACTCTTATCATCATAAATAACTTATTTATGATGGTGTTAGCGTTAATGACGACGGTTCCTGACTGTTTTTAATCGTCTGGTTTCTTGTAGTGCTTTATTAAAAACCGATTGTGAGAAGTAATTGAACATCACAGGCAGTGGTTCGGGAGACCCGCCTGTAATAATGGCGAATATCAGAGACGGCTTTTGTATACAGACCGCTTGTGAAAATGGACATATTTACACCGGTGGTTTAGTTTTGCGAACTGCTTGTGATGTTCTATCATCACATACGGCTATTAATTCATTGAACATCACAAGCGTATTTTTTAACGGACCATCTGAGTAAAAAAAGCGTGGCACATGTGAAAATGTTTTTTTAGGAGTGACAAGCCCTAGCTAGTGTGTGACTTCACTTGACCGGACAAATTAAGACTTGGGACTGCACATGGAGACAAGGCGTATTGGATTTAGTAGGCGAAGTGCACCTGTAACATGACTAACACACACCATCCGAGAGCTGAAAAAACTGCGCAAGCAATTGCTGATTGATGCATGCATGGAAAATGTTTGCAAGAATTTGGCACATACATGTGTTGTAGCTCTGGATACTGTTTGTCGACGATCACGGAAATGTGCTTTGCAGTTTTTGTGCATATTAGCTTCATATCCAATTGTCTGCGAATAATTTGCCAACATTCTTCATCAGGGCTCTTGCACCTAACTAGCACAACTGTAATTGAAGATGATGCCAAACATTGAACTTTCTTTCTTCATACAAGCTGATTAGTTCACGAAAAAGGTGAGAGGTAAACATCACATTTGTCTATATATACTAGTAAAAAACTGAGTTACAAAATTATAGCTGCCATGCGATAACCAACAGAAGCATGTCGATTCAGCATTTGGCATATCTTCTTCGTGACATGATTTTTGTGCAAGATAGGTGATATATTCACCTAATCATATTGACAAACTGTTACCTACTACACAATATGGTTTAGGTCACACGTTACAATCGCCTGGGAGGCTGGGGTCCCTCCCATTACATTTTTCTCCTTGGGCTAGCTATATACTCTCTCCGATCTTATCTTGTTGATGTTGTATATATAGCTCAAATTTGAGTTAGGCAACACAGACAAAAAAATCGGAGGGAGTACATAGAATGTCAGGATGATGAATTTACTTCTATTTTTTAATGAATTCCATCATAAATTGAATGTTCAGAATATGGTACATGGAATTTAGAGGAAACAAGCATCAATGAATTTATTATCGTTGCACTTTCATCTACAATTTAATAGTAAGCTCTGACTGCTATTCCAATAATTGCGTGCCAACACACAGTATTTGTATTGTGAACAAAGAATCTACAACCAACTGTGTGTTATATGTGAAATTTGACTCTGGATATTGAAACCAATAGGTCATGAGTTACGTATGATGGAGGACTATGTCGTCATGACCGAAAGAAAACAAAAGGTATTCTCCAAACTAACACACATGCAGATGCCAGGTATGCAGAATATGATTGATCCCAAAGTCAAACACAACTTCAGTTTAGTTTGTTAATGCGACGTAACCTGTTTAGAATGATTAAACAGCTGTGTTCGTGGATATAAAGTCCAAGTATCGGAGCACGACATCTCACAAAAAGATAACGTGCTACGTATATATTATGATTAATGCGCTACTGTTGGATATTAAGCGAGTAGCCTTCTGTGCTGGTTTGACAAGGCTGCGTGATGCGTACAGGTGAAAGATGAACTAAGAGCTTGAATTAGTCGCAACAAAAAAGTATAAAAAAGTTATGTTACAAATTGAATTTCAAGCATTTACATTGCCTTGGGGAACATTAATTTATCATTGTAGTTTTTCTCTATTAATAGTGGTAGGCAATGTGCCAATTGATCATGGTGTGCATGTTGTAACTTCGTTGATGTCAAGATTTACAGTACAGTCTATTGTCTATATAGGGCAGAGACGTTCATACAGGTGGATACGTTCGTCTATCGGGCTGTGAGCTAGTATCCTTAGCGAGTGCTTCTATTTGACGAAAGAAATAAATATAAAAAACAAATAAAGAATTTCACTGAAAGATATAAATATAAAAAATAGATAAATAATTTCACTGCTGCGGAACCGAGAAAGTCAAAAGTCATCAGATCGATCGAGACAGAGGCAGTGCTTTTCTGACCAGAACGGAACGGAATGGGTGTCATGGCACGCGTGACACTACGTTCGTTTCCAGTTGTCTGGCTCCCATCAAGCTATCACTGTCGTCTACCCGTTCATCGGATATCTACGATCATCGTATCGAATCGCATAATCAATGCGCTATCATTAGTCCAGTCACTCCCTATACAAAACCAATAGAAATAAGAGGGAAAATAATTATTGGATCCATTTAAAACCTCTGAAGGACGGTACATATTTATAAGAAGTAGGGGTCTCCTTGATTACAAAATCAATGTGAGACTATTCAGCTAATATTCTTTGTAGTTTGGAAGTCTACAAGCTATGTTAGAATAGTTAGAATAGTAGTCTCACATTGATTTTGTAGTCAAAGAAGATCCTCTAGTTGCCTTATAACTACGTATACCACCCTCAAGAGCTTTAATCAATGCAATGATTATTTTTCCACTTATTTCCATCATAGTATCTCAAAGGTTTATCTCTCTTCCGCAGTTCTAGCCACCGTTGTGACCCACTACCACCATTCCCTCCTCTCCTCGCTGCGCTGCCGCTCTCCGGTTGTGCCCCAAGAGAGGTTCAATCACCGCCACAACTAAGGTCGCCGCCCCTGATGTGTGGCGCCAGCCCGCGTCATCTACCTAACCGTAGCTGCCGCTGTGCAGAGGCGGTGCACACCCGCGATCCGGCCGGCGCCATTTGTGGTCAGACCTAGCCCACGACGTGTGCCACTCTACCTTCGTCGTCCACTAATCCTAACACTAGCCGTCATCAATCTGCGATCTTACCACCACCCCTCGCAGTCTGACCACTAGCCATTCAGGTTGCATCTACTTTGATCCGATGACACTCGCAGGCTTTCTCACCAGTGATGGCTCCAATGACAACAACATCACCGACATCCAACAGATCACGCAAGAAGCCACCTTTTGGCGAGCAAGCTTGCATACAAGCGAAGACCAATAGACTGGCCATCGAGGCCACACATGCACGTGCAGCGATCGATGGCACTCGTCGTGCGCTGCCTGCTAAAGTCGATGAGATTCATCATGACTCAAACATCAAGGACACTCCTCCTCCGATGACATTGCTTCCCTCCACATTCAATCAATCACCATCCTCAACATCAAGACGATGATCCCCATCATCTTTGGTGGCCTTTCACCACACTACAATTGGTGGAAGAACCTGCTCCTCAACACCGTCAACAAGTAAGAGCTCTCTGATCACATCCTTACCAATGTTGATTCCGCTACCGCCAAACCTCGTTGGCACTGTATGGACAACACCGTCATCTCCTGGCTTCAGAGCACCATCTCCCCTGGTCTCTTTGAGATCGCCTCAACGAGCACACCCACAACTCGTTCTATTTGGCTCAAGCTTCAGGAGTAGTTCATCGTCAACCGGAAGACTTGTGCTATGATTCTCAACATCGAGTGCTACACGTTCATCCAGAGGGACCTCTTCATCATTGACTACTGCTGCCACCTCAAGTTGATGGCCGATGCACTCGACGACTTGAGCGAGGTTGTCCCCAACTGCACTCTCGTTTTGATGACACTTCATGGACTTACTAAGCGGTTCTCACGAATGGCATCTCTTATCCAGTGGCAACACCGTTTTCCCACCTTCATTGAGGTCCGCAATGTCCTTCAGCTTTAGGAGATTGAGATAAAGTCCAAGTCTGGGAATGTTAATACCTTGGCGGCCACCTCCGCGGGTGGAGGTTGCACCTTGTTGCCTGCATCATCCTGCGACGCTCCTCCACACGCCCTTGCTATTGGAGCCCCTATTTTTGGCGCCCTTGCTTCTGACGCCCCTGCCTCATGCGCCCCATCCTCCAATCAGGCCCAAAATCGATGTAATCGAAACGGAAATAACGATGCGAGGAACAATGGTGGGTTTCCCACTCATGGTTATCCATGGAACATGAACCTGCAGCTTTGGTGTGGTGTTGCGCCTTACTCCAATCCTTCTCCAGGCTACCCGACTTGTTCACGTGCCTTCTCCTTCGCAACAGACTTTTCTGGCGCAGGGGGACTTTACGGCGAGTCTGTCTACCAACCATCATGTTTCTAGACACTTGGAGGTCTGATCGTGCCGTTGTACAATGGTAACACTATATTCTATAGCGGTTAGATTGCTCTTGGGGATGGTCAGACCGCATCCGACTACAGTGATCAGATCACAGCTTTTGACAATCCAATTATCAACTCTCTGTACAAGGGAGCTTCCACCTATGGTGCATCATCCACCACATGGGATCAGAATGAGCTAGCACTCTCGTTTAACACCATGTCACTGACGCTGCAACTGTCCGTTGAATGGTACATGGACTCTAGTGCAAATTGTCACATAACCTCCTCCTCTATTGACCTCTTTTCATCCCACCCTCATTCATTTTGGACTCCTTTGTCTATCATTATCAATAATGGGTCACTGCTGCTCGGTTACCTCCGTGGGTAACACTTCCTTTTCTACTTCTGCTCGACTTTTACATTTGCATCGTGTTCTTGTGCCTCCTCACATTATCAAAAAAATTGGTTTATGTTCGTCAAATCATCACTGGCAATAATGTCTCTGTTGAATTTGATCCTTCGGCCTTTTGGTGAAGGATTTGGACACCAAGAACGTGATCACCAGGTGCAATAGTTCTGAACAGCTCTATCCCATCTCCTCGTCGGCATTTTCTCCTCCACATGCCTTAGCGGCAACCACCGTGTCGTCAACACTTTAGCATCATCACCTTTGTCTAGGGCACTTTCACAATGTAATAAATAAGATATTGACACCCTTTGTCATGCTTGTTAGCTTGGTCGTCATACATGTCTTCCATTTGTTATATCAAATTCTCGTTTTTCAATCAATTTTGATTTAATACATTGTGATTTGTGGACCTCTCCCATGCAATGTGGTTCTGGTCACAAGTATTATCTTATTGTTCTTGACAACTGCTCGTATTATTTGTGGAATTTTCCTTCCCGCCTCAAATCTGACACTATTCTGACCTTGTCATAAATTTTTGCGTATGTCTCCACTCAATTTGGCTGCACCATAAAGTCAGCTCAATGTGACAACGACATGAATTCGATAATTCTACATCGTGCACATTCTTTCTCCGTCTTGGTGGTCTTTTACGTCTCTCTTGCCCTCACACGTCTCCTCAAATTGGATGTACTGAGCGTATTATTCGCACCAGCAATGACACCATGCGCTTGATTATGTTCCAAGCTAGTATTTTAGTTGGTTATTGGGTAGAAGCACTACACACCACTACATTCCTCATAAGCTTGCGACCATACAAAACGCTTTCCTTTGCGACCCTGCATTTTGCTCTTTTTGGCACCCACCGCGGCCTCTCCCACCTACGCATTTTTGGTTGCAAGTGCTACCGAAACCTTTCCACCACTAATGAACACAAGCTTGCTCCCCGCTCTATAATTTTTGTGTTCATTGGTTATCCATCCTATCACAAATGATATGAATGCCTAGATTTATCCACAAACTGTATCATCATCTACCTTCATGTCACATTTGATTAGTCCTCCTTTCCATTTGCGGTAATCTCTAACCCTCCTTCATCCCACTTTGACTTCTTTTTGACATTAACGATTCATTGGTGCCTCATAGCATTGATTGTTTTGCAGGTACTCACTGTTGTGGGCCTTCGCCAGGCTTCTGTGCTCTTGGCGGTCAGACTGACACCCTTCAATAGAAAGACCATGGCTCCCAGTGGTTAGAGCGCCCTTGTGTAAGGATGCCTTCTTGGCCCCTGTCCACCTTATGTCACCTCCAACATAGAGGTCAAATGGGCCTCTGTTCACCTCGCGGTCCAACCGCGAGCCACAAAGATCAAATCACAAACCCACATAGAGGCGAACCGAGGCCTCTGTTCCTCGGGAGATCAGACTGCTACCTCCGGTGGTCCAACCACCAACTATACTCCCAAAGGTCATGCAGGTCTTTGTTCACCTAGCGGTCCAACCGCCACTCTTGGCAGTCCGAACGTTGGGCCCCAAGACCGAACCGCCAACCGAGACCGTCAGACCATGGCCTCACATAGAGACTCCGAGAGTATCTGTTCCCCAATTAGTCCAATATGTGCCCCTTCAGACCGCCCTGAGCTTAGATCCGAGCTCTTCTCCATCGTGCGGTCCTCCACCAGGATTCAGATCTGCCAACCACCCAGACTACTCTTCACTTGCAACCGGGCTTTGCCCATGCTCGAAGATCTATGCTCGAGATGCTTCCTGTTGATAATGACCACATCATGCACACTCGTGAAAAGATTAGTCTTCATCTGTAGTACAACGCTTGAATCTTCAAGGATCGTTGCTATCACTGATCCTAAAGACGTATCGTAGTTCTCTCGCTGATCCTAATTGGTGAGATGCTATGATCGAGGATTTCACCGCCCTGTAGACCAACCACACTTGGGATGTTCTGCCTCATCCTTCAGGTACGAATGCCATGATTGGCAAATGGAATTTTTTCCTTAAGTTTCATCATAATGGTTCTATTGATTGCCAAAAGGCTCATTTGGTGATTTGTAGTTTTACTCAGCAGCCTGATATTGACTTTGATGATACTTTCATCCCTCTAGTGAACCCTTCTACAATTCATACTATTCTATCGGTTGCACTGTCGTGATTGGCTTGTTGACCAGTTTGATGTAAAGAATGTCTGTCTACATGGTACTTGTCAAAGTATGCCAATGACACTTCCGCCAGTACTAATATGGAGTAGTCCGCAAAGGTTTGTATTTAGGCAGGGAGCAAAATAAAGGTCCAAGAGCAAGATGACACAAGAAGTTTTACGTGGTTCGAGTCGCCTGAGCGTAATACCCTACTCCATGGTATGTTTGCGTATTGTATGAGCTTGTAAGCCTGAGCCTTGAATAGCTTTGGATTGCCTAGTTTGAATGACCTGTTTTCTACTGTGCAGTGCAACCATTTTATATGTGAAGGACTAGCAGTTATAGTGTGTGCTTTGGCCTGATAGGTGCCCCCGGCTATAATAACCGCCTATACACGATCTACGAGTGTTAAGGGAGGTTAATAGTGTGATAACGTGCCTTAACGGCAGCGTTACCTGTCTCGATAATGCTCTAATTGTGCATCATTAATATGGCATTAATGTCGCTTTAACCTGGTCTTGTAACGGCCGATTCATGTCCATTGAATGTCTGCGTCGTTGGAGATCCCAATGTATTCCCGTTGCAGACATAGATCCGCATGTGTGACACGTGGTAACTACAGAGCTTCCCTCTGCGGAGATGCAGGTCCGGAGCTACTAGACACGTGGCAGCACCAGAGCTTCCCCTGTTGGGGTGGTAGGTTCGGCACCCCGGGACACATGGCAGCACCGGAGCCACCTTAAAGAGGGAGGCAGGTCCAACACTGCGGGACACGTGGCAGGGTTGGAGCCACCCTAAGGAGGGAGACATATCCGACACTACGGGACACATGGCAGCGCTGAAGCTTCCCTAAGAAGGGAGGTAGGTCCGACACTGCAGGATATGTGTTGCCTCCGGAAGTCTACAACACTAGAAGGTGGAACTCAACGCGTCTTCTTCTAGTACGAAGGGATACCTGGTACACAAGGTATCTACAGTGGCACGTGGGCCCACCTTTGGTAAGGTTTCGATGGCGGAGGTGGGGCCATTATCTCTCCCGCACTGCTGCTTCAGCTTTCCTCTTGGGACACGCGATGTAACACCCTCATTTTCATGCATCATGCCTGCATCCATCATTAAATATGTTTAACATTGAGCAACCTAAAAAGGAATAAGTTTAAAATGAATTAGAAACAAAACCGCACTTAATAATTATGGGAAGTGCGGACTAGTACGATTTTGGTGCGGACTAGTCCAATTTCTCTCTAACTTCGATCGGACTTGTCCGTTTTTCTGCAGACTAGTATGTTTTTCCCTCTGGACATTTTCGGACTTGTCCAGCCCATAGCAGACTAGTCTGGTATCCCAAATTGCTTGAAGTTTCGCTAAGTCCTTGGACCTGTCCAGACTAGTCCGGAGTTCCAGCTGACTTGCCCGTTTTTTCCTCTGGATAAGTTCGGACTTGTCCGATGTCCAGTACGAACTTGTCCGATTTCTCTCTGTCCATCTTCGAACTAGTCCAGCCCTTTTCGTACTTGTCCGATAAATCACGACTCCAAGTCGATCTTTTGTTTCACGACTTGTTTCTTGGGTTTTACTTTAAGTGGGCCTAGGGATATCGTGCCTAACTCTTTTAGAGCCCATGTGGGACTCTAAACCGACCCCTACTCATCTCAAACTCGAAATCCATCTAACCCTAGCCTCCACCTCTATATAAACAACCCCACCCCTTGGCTTGACATCTATTTGCCACTTTTTCACCTCACCCAAACCCTAGCTCGTGGATAGCCGCCACCAAGGAGGGAGAAGGAGATCTAGAGCAAGAAGAAGAAGAGGAGGAAATGAAATAGGATCAAGATCTCCATCAACTTCACGTTCTTCATCAACAATTCACCATCAAGTTTTGTTCTCCATCGCCAATTCACCTCCAAGTTCTTCATCAACCATAGATCTTCAAAATCCAAGTGTTGTCTCCAAAACTCTCGATTCTTTGGAGTCTTAGACACCTGATATGCCTTCTACTTCCTTTTCCTTACGTGAATTCAACCCCATTTCCCCAAATTCACATCAATCTAGAAAACCCTAGTTTACAAATTCTGCGAAGTGCGGACTTGTCTGGTCCTCAGCGGGCTAGTCAAATTTTCCTTGTTAAATTATGTTGAAATAATTCTAAAATTAGATTGAATAAACTCCAAACCTGTGTAGACTTGTTAATAACCATTGTAAATTATTAGTGAACATCATTAATAACTCATTCACTAGTTTTTCTTTGCATTTGCATCAATCATGCATGTCATGTCATATTGAGTAATATTTGTGCACTTTTTTATTGTAATTCTTGTTTTGTATGTTTGTTGTGTGGATTAGATGGATTTGCGCTAGAGAGTGCTGCGGAGGATATCCAGCACCAAGAGTTTGAAGGCTTTGACCCGAACCAATCCCAAGAGCAAGGCAAGTGTCCTTGAACATATTGATCCGGTTTTGAAATAAATGTTTTGTTTGCAAAACTGCATGCTTGTGTCATCGTGATGTCCTTTGGATTGACAAATGCACCTGCCTACTTAATGTACCTCATGAATAAGGTCTTCATGGAATACTTGGACAAGTTTGTTGTGGTGTTTATTGATGACATCATGATCTACTCGAAGGATGAGAAGGAACATGAGGAACACTTGAGGCTTACGTTGCAGAAATTGAGGGAGCATCAATTGTATACCAAGTTCAGCAAGTGCCAGTTTCGGTTGAAAGAAGTGTCGATTTTGGGTCATATCATCTCAGGAGGAGGAGGAGTATCGGTTGACCGTGGAAAAGTGAGGGATGTGCTAAAGTGGGAGCCACTACAAAACGTAAAGGAAATAAAGAGTTTTCTTGGGATGGTTGGATATTACCGTCGATTCATCAGGGACTTTTCAAGATAGCCAGCCAATGACAGAATTACTAATGAAGGGGAAAGCATTCTGATGGACTGAAGCTTGCCAAAACAGTTTTGAGGAGCTAAAGAAGAGTTTAACTACAGCCCCAGTTTTGGTTTTGCTGGATGTAAGCAAGAGTTTTGATATATATTGTGATGCATCGAGGCAAGGACTTGGACGTGTGCTCATTCAAGAAGTTCAAGTGGTTGCCTACACATTGAGACAATTGAAGAAACATGAGCAGAACTATCCAACGCATGATTTGGAGCTTGCAGCCGTGGTACATGCATTGAAGATTTAGAGACACTACATCCTTGGACATAGGTGTGAAATTTACACGGATCATAAGAGCCTTATGTATATTTTCACGCAAACGGATCTAAATTTGAGGCAACGAAGATGGTTGGAGCTCATCAAGGATTATGATTTGGGAATCAATTATCATGCCGAAAAAGCCAATGTACTGGCCGATGCCTCGAGCCGAAAAGGAGTAAGCCACCAACTCACAGTTCGAGAGTTGCCATCCGAGTTATGTAAAGAGTTCCAATGGTTGAACCTTGGATTTGTAAATGAGATGGGAATGATGGAGTTAAATCTGACTTTGGAGCAAGAAATTCGAGAGGGCCAAACAAAGGATGAGGAAATCCAAGAAATCAAGGAAAGGACCAAAGAAGGAAGAGAATTCAGGTTTGATGAGGATGAACATGGTACTCTATGGCTTGGTAAGAGGATTGTTGTGCCTAATGTGAAGCGTATTCGGGAGACAATATTAAAAGAGGCACATGACTCACCATACTCGATTCACCCTGGTTGTACGAAGATGTACAAGGACTTGAAGACTTGTTATTGGTGGGCTAGCATGAAGAAGGACATAGCTGAATATTTAGCATTGTGTGATGTGTGCCAACGAGTAAAGGCGGAACATCAAACGCCAGCTGGACCATTGCAGCCATTAAAGATTCTAGAATGGAAGTGGGACAAAATTGGAATGGACTTCATAGTTGGGTTACCGTGTACTCAGTCCGGTTATGACTCAATATGGGTAATTGTGGATCGGTTGACAAAATCAGCTCACTTTATTCCCGTCAAGACCACTTTTAATGGAGAGAAGTTAGCGGAACTGTATATGGGAAGAATAGTATGTTTGCATGGAGTTCCAAAGAAGATAGTGTCGGATAGAGTTTCTCAATTTACCTCCAGGTTTTGGCAGAAACTGCGTGAAACATTGGGAACAAGGCTGAATTTTAGTTCAGGATACCACCCTAAAATGGATGGACAAACTAAGAGGACCAATCAGATTTTGGAGGACATGTTAAGAGCTTGTGCTTTAAGGCATGAGAAAAGTTGGGACAAGAGCTTGCCATATGCAGAATTTTCATACAACAATAGTTACCAAGCAAGCTTGAACATGTCACCTTATGAAGCACTATATGGAAGGAAGTGTAGGACACCTTTATTCTGGAATGACATAGGAGAAACTCAAGTATTTTGACCTGATATGTTGCAAGAAGCTGAAAAGCGAGTCCAAATAATTCGTGAAAAATTGAGGGCTGCTCAATCAAGACAAAAAGGCTATGCAGATAATAGGAGAAGAAAACTAGCCTTTGAAGTAGGGGATTTCGTTTACCTCAAGATGTCACCAATGAGAGTTCATAAGAGGTTTAACATAAGAGGCAAGCCAGCACCTCCACCTCGCTATATTAGGCCATTCAAGATTTTGGACAAAAGAGGAGAAGTAGCGTATAAATTGGAGATGCCAGCTCATCTTTCAGACGTGCACGATGTGTTTCATGTTTGCCAGCTCAAGAAGTATTTAAGGGTACCGGAAGAACATGTGCCAATGGAAGAATTGGAACTATAGGAAGACTTGACTTATGCTAAGCAAACGGTCAAAATCTTGGAAACCAAGGAGAGAGTCACAAGAAACAAAGTCATCAGATGGTGTAAAGTTCAATGGAAGCATCATACAGAATCGGAAGCAACATGGAAGTTGGAGGATGATCTCAAGAAGGAATTTCCCTATCTCTTCTCTTCCGCGTCGAATCTCGAGGGCGAGATTCATTTTAAGGGGGGTAGGTTTGTAACGCCCTCATTTTCATGCATCATGCCCTACATCCATCATTAAATATGTTTAACATTGAGCAACATATAAAGGAATAAGTTTAAAATGAATTAGAAACAAAACCACACTTAAGAATTCTTGGAAGTGCGGACTAGTCCGATTTTGATGCGCACTAGTCCGATTTCTCTCTGACTCCGATCGGACTTGTCCGTTTTTCTGCAGACTAGTCTGTTTTTTCCTCTGGACATTTTCGGACTTGTTCGGCCCATAGCGGACTAGTCCGGTATCCCAAATTGCTTGAAGTTTCACTAAGTCCCTGGACTTGTCCGGACTAGTCCAGAGTTCCAGTAGACTTGCCCGTTTTTCCCTCTGGATGAGTTCGGACTTGTCCGATGTCTAGTTCGGACTTGTCCGATTTCTCTCTATCCAACTTCGAACTAGTCCGACCCTTTTCGTACTTGTCTGATAAATCGCGACTTCGAGTTGATCTTTTGTTTCATGACTTGTTTCTTGGGTTTTACTTTATGTGGGCCTAGGGATGTCGTGCTTAACTCTTTTAGAGCCCATGTGGGACTCTAAACCGACCCCTACTCATCTCAAACTTGAAATCCATCTAACCCTAGCCTCCACCTCTATATAAAGAACCCCACTCCTTGGCTTGACATCTATTTGCCACTTTTTTACCTCACCCAAACCCTAGCTCGTGGATAGCCGCGACCAAGGAGGGAGAAGGAGATCTAGTGCAAGAAGAAGAAGAGGAGGAAACAAAAGAGGATCAAGATCTCCATCAACTTCGCGTTCTTCGTCAACAATTCACCATCAAGTTTCGTTCTCCATCGCCAATTCACCTTCAAGTTCTTCATCAACCCTAGATCTTAACAATCCAAGTGTTGTCTCCAAAACTGTTGATTCTTTGGATTCTTAGACACCTGGTATGCCTTATACATCCTTTTCTTTACGTCAATTCAACATCGTTTCCCCAAATTCACGCCAATCTAGAAAACCCCAGTTCGCCAATTCTGCGAAGTGCGGACTTGTCTGGTCCATAGCGGACTAGTCCGATTTCCCTGGTTAAATTATGTTGAAATAATTCTAAAATTAGATCGAATCAACTCCAAACCTGTGTAGACTTGTTAATAACCATTGTAAATGATTAGTGAACATCATTAATAACTCATTCACTAGTTTTGCATTGCATTTGCATCAATCATGCATGTCATGTCATATTGAGTAATATTTTTGCAGTTTTTTTTGTAATTCTTGTTTAGTATGTTTGTTGTGCGGATTAGATGGATTTGCGCTAGAGAGTGCCGCGGAGGATCTCCAGCACCAAGAGTTTGAAGGCGTTGACCCGAACCAATCCCAAGAGCAAGGCAAGTTTCCTTTAATATATTGATCCTATTTTGAAATAAATGTTTTGTTTGCAAAACTGCATGCTTGTGTCAATTTGATGAGAGCTTCATATTTTGCTATGTTGTTTGTCGCCTTGATGTCGAGGCGCACCATGTACTTGACCTTCTCGCCGGTCGGAGCGAGGAGAAGGATTCCAGCTCCGGCCCCCTGCTTTTGCACGGAGCCATCAAAGTAGAGAGTCCAGTGAGGCATAGTGAAGAATGGGACCTTAGGTTCTGGCTTCTGCTCGATGAGGCCCCCCGAACTTGATGAAGAAGGTGTCCACTCCGCCACGAAATCAGCCAGCGCCTAACTCTTGATTGCATGTCGAGGAAGAAATTCAAGATCAAATTCTACTAGCTCTGCAGCCCACTTGGCAATATTTCCCCTTGAATTGGGATTATGCAAAATAGCACGCAGTGGATAAGATGTTACCACTGATATCTTGTGGGCTTGGAAGTAATGGCGTAGCTTCCTTGAGGCAATAAGGACTGCGTATAGCAGCTTATGCACCTCAATGTATCGAGTCTTGGCATTGTGAAGTACTTCACTGATGAAGTACACTAGCCGCTGGACAGTTTGGGCCCTTCCGGAGGGGTCCGAAGTTTCTTCTTCATCAATCTGAACCCTCTCGAAGAGGTTCGGATCTTCTTATTGAGCGGTAGATACTCTCTCGAATGAGAGAGGTTGATCCATGGGCATCTTGCCTTTAGAATCTATGCCTAGGGGTGGGACCCAGACTCACCTTCATGTAGCTCTGGACCCTATCGCAGGGGTCTGAGCTCCTGAATTGAAGATGTCTCTGGTCTTTCCGCTACCAGGACCATGCTGACAACCTCCGTAGTTGCAGTGATGTAAAGCAGAATAGGCTCACCAGGTTCTAGAGCTACCATGATTGGTAGTGTGGTGAGGAGCTTCTTGAGCTCTTGGAACGCCTTCTCTGCTTCTTCAGACCAATGGAATGATCCGGACTTCCTCAAGAACTTGAAGAAGGGAAGTGCCCCCTCTGACATCCTTGAGATGAACGGGCTGAGCGAAGCTAGACATCCATTAAGCTTGTAGACATCCTTGATGAGGGCTGGAGGCTGCATCGCTTCGATGGCTTTTATCTTGGCTGGATTTGCTTCAATTCCTCAGTGGGTCACCAAGAAACCAAGAAGATTTTTGGAGATAACCCTGAAGACACACTTGTTAGGGTTGAGCTTCGTGCGCGTCAGGAGCATCCTGTCAAAGACAGACTGAAGGTTGTTCACCTGTGAGTCTTTGTTCTTCACTTTGACAAAGATGTCATCGACATAGACTTCCACTAGATCCCAAAGGAGCTCTCCAAAGGTCTTGTGCATAGCTCGCACAAAGGTGGAGAGTGGATTTTTGAGACCATAAGGCATTGTTGTGTAACAATAGAGACCATCCACCGTAATGAAAGCAGTGTGCTCTTTATCTTCCTTAGACATTGGAATTTGATAAAAACCAGAATATGCGTCTAAGAAATATAAAACCTCATAGCCAAAGGTAGAACCCTGTACTTGGTCTATTTTTGGTAGTGGAAAGGGGTGTTTTGGACATGCCTTATTCAATGTGGTGTAGTCGATGCACATCCGAAGCTTCCCGCCAGCTTTTGGCACGACAACTGGGTTTGCCAGCCATCATGGATGATGTACCTCCTGGATGATCTAGTGTCAAGAAGCTTCTTAACTTCTTCTCGGATGAAGTTCTGTCGCACAACCGATTGCTTTCAGGGCTTTTGTTGCATAGGCCATGCGTCGGGGTAGATCTTTAGATGATGCTCGATCACCTCCCTGGGGATCCCAGGTATTTGCGACAGTTGCCATGCAAACACGTCGACATTTGCATGGAGGAAAGTGACAGGCACGAGTTCCTATTTGTCACTTAGACCTCCTGATATACGGGTGGTCTGAGTGGCATCAGAACTGATTTAGACGACTTTGACGAGAACGTCTGTAACACCCTCATTTTCATCCATCATGCATTGCATACATCATAATATATGTTTAACATTAATACACATAAAAAGAAACAAGTTTACAATGAATTTAGAACAAAACCACACTTGAGAATTCTGGAAAGTGAGGACTAGTCCGATTTCTCTCTGACTTTGGTCGGACTTGTCCATTTTTCTGCGGACTAGTCTGTTTTTCCCTCTGGACACCTTTAGACTTGTCCGGTCCTATGCGGACTAGTCTGGTGTTCCAAATCCTTAGAAATTTTTCTAAGTCCCTGGACTTGTCCGTACTAGTCCGGTATTCCAGCGGACTTGTTCATTTTCCCCTCTGACTAAAGTCGGACTTGTCCGATTTTTTGGTCAGACTTGTCTGTTTTTCCCCTCTGGATAAGTTTGGACTTGTCCGATGTCCAGTCCAGACTTGTCCGATATCTCTCTATCCAACTTCGAACTAGTCCGGTCCTTTTCGGACTTGTCCGATAAATCGATACTTCGAATAGATCTTTTGTTTCATGACGGGTTCCTTGGGTTTTACGTTAAGTGGGCCTAGGGACGTCGTGTCTAACTCTTTTAGAGACCATGTGGGACTCTAAACCGGCCTCTACTCATCTCAAACTCGAAATCCATCTAACCCTAGCCTCCACCTCTATATAAACAACCCCACCCCTTGACTTGACATCTATTTGCCACTTTTCCACCACACCTAAACCCTAGCTCATGAATAGCCACCGCCAAGGAGGGAGAAGGAGATCTAGAGCAATAAGAAGAAGAGGAGGAAACGAAAGAGGATCACGATCTCCATCAACTTCGTGTTCTTTGTCAACAAATCACCACCAAGTTCTTCATCAACCCTGGATCCTCAAGATCCATGTGTTGCCTCCAAGATCCTTGATTCTTTGGAGTCCTAAACACCTGGTATACCTTCTATTCTCTTTTCCTTATGTGAATTAAAACCCAAATTTCCAAATTCACATTGATCTAGAAAACCCTAATATGTTGTTCTTGCGCAGTGCGGACTTGTCCGGTCCCTAGCGGACTAGTCCGATTTTCCTGGTTAATTTATGTTGAATTAATTCTAAATTTAGATCTAATGAATTCCAAACCTGTATAAACTTGTTGAAAACTATTAGAACTAGTTAGTGATCATTAAGAGCAACTCAGTACCAAGTTCCACCTTGCAATTGCATTAACCATGCATGTCATGTCATGTCATATTGAGTAATATTTGTGCACTCTTTGATTTTGTTTCTTGTCTTGTATGTTTATTGTGCGGATTAGACGGATTTGCGCTAGAGAGTGTCGTGGAGGACCTCCAGCACCAAGAGTTTGAAGGATCTGCTGCATTAGTAGAACTTTTCATTAATATTCATTAGTGCTTGTATTCAAGGATATTATGAGTTGTGTAATAAAATTTGATTAATTAATCTTGTTCTGTGGTAATTTTTTGTATACTCTTTTGTGAATGCACTCGTGAATGTGTGTTGAACATCCTTGGCACACATATGCGTTCACTTGGTTCATTTTCGGAACTGAGTGTCACAAATTGGTATCAGAGCCACAGGTTGACCGTAGGACGCAGTCTAGATATAATGGACACTTTAGAGCACATAGGAGCACTCAGGAATCGATGTGTTTTTGCTTGGTGTGATGTTTGCTATATATTGTTTGCTTGTGTGCTTAATAGAGGAATTTGGGATGCTTTAGCATTGCCATGTCGACATAGGCTAGTATAGTTAGTTGTTTAGTTTCATATCCCTTGATGCATATAGTTGGGGGCATCTTCTAAATTATTATCTCTTGCTTTTCTTCAGATGGTGAGGACTCACAACCAGAGCGGCGGCAATGATGAGGAGGAGAATAATAGAGCGCCTCAGAACAACAATGGACAAGGATCTGCTCATGGAGCTATCAACATTGAGTAGCTTTTAGCAATGCAGAACCAGCTCATGCAGAACACGATACAGACTATGGGACAGCTGCAGGCTGGTAACATCAACAATCAGCCCCACATACCTCCACCGCCACCTTTGCCTCCTCATAACAGGTTGGGAGAATTCATGAGGACTAGGCCGCCAACCTTTGCTCAAGCCGCTGACCCTGTGGATGCTGATGATTGGCTCAAGTCCGTGTAGAAGAAGCTAGCTATTATACAATGCAGTGACCGGGAGAAGGTTCTATTTGCTTCTCATCAACTAGTTGGAGCAGCTGCGGATTCAAGGTATACTTATGCAATGCTCATGAGAACAAAGAGAGAATTACTTGGGCCGAATTCAAGGAGAGTTTCTATTCTCATTATGTGCCCGAAGGTGTTATGATTTGAAGACGCAAGAATTTGAGAACTTGAGGCAAGGAAGATCGAGTGTGGGCGAATACCTCAATAAATTCACTCAACTTTCAAGGTACGCGCCCAAGGATGTGAGCCGGGATAGCAGGAAGCAATACTTGTTCATGAGAGTCTTGAACAATGAGATCCAAGTGCAATTGCTCAACTGTGATTATGCCAACTTCCAGAAGCTTGTGGACGAAGCAATTGTTGTGGAAAACAAGGTTCATGAGATAGAGCTAGATAACAAGAGGAAGGCGCCATATCAAGGACAGCAACAAGGCGGTAATGTGTGCCCTCGCTTTGCAACACCAAATGCGCCTTACTTCAGTTCTTCTGCGCCTGCTCATCGCCCTGGATTTGCACCACGCCCAACTCAGTTTGTGCAGTAGTGCCTTGTTATGCAAGCCGCTAGGGCTCCAATGCCTTATGCACTTCGTGCTAATTTTCTTGGTGCAAATGTTCAGAATCAAGCTCGCCCCAATAATTCTGGTGGAGTAAAAAGTGCTACACATGTGGAGAAGCTGGACACTTTGCACATCAATGTCCAAAGTCAGGCCTTGGTCAAGGAACCAATGCGCCAAGGCAAAACCCAAGACACAATAGAGGACAGCCGCAAGGAAACCGTGGGCAGCAGAATTTTGCTTGTGGCAACGTGAACCATGTCTCTACGGAGGATGCTCAACAAGCGGATGACGTGGTGATTGGTATGTTTCTCGCAAACTCCAACACGACGACTATGTTATTTGATTCTAGAGCATCGCATTCATTCATTGCATCAAAATATATTGCCAGGTATAGTTTGCCTATCTCTCATATGAAGTTTACTCTATTGGTTAAGTCTCCTGGAGGAGAGATGAGAACAAATATAGTATGTCAAATAGTAAGCCTCAGAATAAGGGGGGTAGACTTCTCCGCCGACCTCATTGTCTTGGATTCTCAAGGATTGGACATTATACTTGGTATGGACTGGTTGAGGAAGCACAATGGAGTTATTGAGTGTGCCACGAAGACGGTACCAATGGGAAGGTATCATCGCAGAATTTGAAGCATCTCAAGCAGCACCAAAGCAATTGGAGCTGAATCACATGGATGGTGCCGCAACTGAGGAGATTCTGGTGGTGTGTTGGTTTTTGGATGTGTTCCCGGATGAGTTGCCAGGTATGCCACCAGACCGAGACATTGAGTTTGTTATTGACTTAATACCTAGAACTGCACCTATAGCTAAGAGGCCATATAGGATGCCTCCTAAGGAATTAGTGGACCTCAAGAAGCAAATTCAAGAGCAACTAGGGAAGGGTTTTATTCGGCCCAACTCTTCACCTTGGGGAGCACCCATTCTATTTGTGGACAAGAAGGATGGATCGCAAAGGATGTGTGTAGATTATCGAGCTCTCAACAAGGTAACAATCAAGAAAAAGTACACCTTGCCCCGTATAGAGGACTTGTTTGATCAAATGAAGGGTGCTTGTGTCTTCTACAAGTTTGATTTGAGGTCGGGATACTTCCAAATGAGGATAAGACCGTCGGACATACCCAAGACAGCTTTCAAGACACGGTATGGATCTTATGAGTACACCGTGATGTCCTTCGGATTGACGAATGCGCCTGCCTATTTTATGTACCTCATGAATAAGGTCTTTATGGAGTACTTGGATAAGTTTGTCGTGGTGTTCATTGATGACATTATGATCTACTCGAAGGATGAGAAGGAACATGAGGGACACTTGAGGCTTACATTTCAGAAATTGAGGGAGCATCAATCGTACGCCAAGTTCAACAAGTGTTTGTTTTGGTTGAGAGAAGTATCGTTTTTGGATCATATCATTTCAGGAGGAGGAGTTTTAGTTGACCCCGGAGAGGTGAGGGACGTGTTGAAATGGGAACCCCCGCAAAACGTAAAGGAAATAAGGAGTTTTCTTGGAATGGCTGGATAGTATCGTCGATTCATCAAGGACTTTTCCTAGATAGCCAAGCCAATGATGGAATTGCTAATGAAGGGGAAAGCATTCCATTGGACTCAAGCTTGTCAAGAGAGTTTTGAGGAGCTAAAGAAAGGTTAACAACAGCCCCATATTTGGTATTGCCGGATGTAAGTAAAAGCTTCGGTATTTATTGTGATGCATCAAGACAAAAACTTGGATGCATGCTCATGCAAGAAAGTCAAGTGGTCGCCTATGCATTGAGACAATTGAAGAAACATGAGCAGAATTATCCTACGCATGATTTGGAACTTGCAGCCATAGTGCACGCATTGAAGATTTGGAGACATTATATTCTTGGACATAGGTGTGAAATTTATGCGGATCACAAGAGTCTTAAGTATATTTTCACACAAACGGATCTAAATTTGAGGCAACGAAGATGGTTGGATCTTATCAAAGATTATGATTTGCGAATCAATTATCATCCAGGGAAGGCTAATGTTGTGGCCGATGCATTGAGTAGGAAAGAAGTAAGTCATCAACTCACAGTTCGAGAGCTACCAACCGAGTTATGTAAGGAGTTTGAACGGATGAATCTCAGATTCATCAATGAGATGGGAATGATGGAGTTAAATCCGACCTTGGAGGGTGAAACAAAGGATGAGGAAATTCAAGAAATCAAGGAAAGGACCCAAGAGGGAAGAGAATTCAGATTTGATGAGGACGAACATGGCACTCTATGGCTTGGTAAGAGGATTGTCGTGACTAATGTGAAGTATATTCGTGAGACAATACTAAAAGAGGCACATGACTCACCATACTTGATTCACCCCGGTTGTACCAAGATGTACAAAGACTTGAAGACATGTTATTGGTGTGCTAGCATGAAGAAGGACATAGCCGAATATGTAGCATTGTGTGATGTGTGCCAACAGGTGAAGGCGGAACATCAAAGACCAGATAAATTATTGCAACCATTGAAGATTTCGGAATGGAAGTGGGAAGAGATCAGTACGAACTTTATAGTTGGATTGCCACGTACCCAGTCCGATTATGACTCAATTTGGGTAATTATGGATCGGTTCACAAAATCAGCTCATTTCATCCCTGTGAAGACCAAGTATACAGCTGCACAATTGGCTGAAATATACATAGAGCATATTGTTTGTCGACATGGGGTACCAAAAAATATAGTCTCGGATAGAGGTTCTCAATTTACCTCCAGATTTTGGCAGAAATTGCATGAAGCATTGGGAACAAGGTTACATTTCAGTTCAGCATACCACCATCAAATGGATGGACAAACCGAGAGGACGAACCATATTTTAGAGGATATGTTAAGAGCTTGTGCTTTGAAGCATGGGAAGAGTTGGGACGAGAGCTTGCCACATGCAGAATTTTCATACAACGATAGTTACCAAGCAAGTTTGAAGATGTCACCTTATGAAGCATTGTATGGAAAGAAGTGTAGAACACGTTTGTTTTGGAATGAAACGGGGGAAACTCAAGTATTTGATCTGGATGTGTTACTAGAAGCTGAAAAGAAAGTTCAGGTTATCCGCAAGAACTTGAGGGTTGCTCAATCAAGGTAAAAAGGCTATGCAGACAATAGGAGGAGGAAACTAGCCTTTGAAATAGGAGACTTTATTTACCTCAAGGTGTCATCAATTAGAGGTCATAAGAGGTTTAACATAAGAGGCAAGCTAGCACCTCGATACACTAGGCCATTCAAAATTTTGGACAAAAGAGGAGAGGTAGCATATAAGTTGGAGATGTCAGCTCATCTTTCAGACATCCATAATGTGTTTCATGTTTCCCAGCTCAAGAAGTGCTTGAGATTATCAGAAGAACAAGTTCCAATGGAAGAATTGGAACTAGAGGAAGATTTGACTTATGCCGAGCAACCAGTCGAAATCTTGGAAACCAAGGAGAGGGTCACAAGAAACATGATTATTAGATGGTGCAAAGTTCGATGGAAGCATCAACAAAATCGGAAGCAACATGGGAGTTGGAGGATGATCTCAAGGAGGAATTTCCCTATCTCTTCTCTTCCGCATTGAATCTCGAGGGCGAGATTCATTTTAATGGGGGTAGGTTTGTAACACCCTCATTTTAATCCATCATGCATTGCATAGATCCTAATATATGTTTAACATTAATCCACATAAAAATAAACAAGTTTACAATGAATTTAGAACAAAACCACACTTATGAATTTTGGGAAGTGCGGACTAGTCCGATTTTGGTGCGGACTAGTCCGATTTCTCTCTGACTTCGGTCGGACTTGTCCGTTTTTCTGCGGACTAGTCTGTTTTTCCCTCTAGACACCTTTGGACTTGTCTGGTGCTATGCGGACTAGTCCGGTGTTCCAAATCCATGGAAATTTTGCTAAGTCCCCGGACTTGTCCGTTTTCCCCTCTGACCAAAGTCGGACTTGTCCGATTTTTGGTCAGACTTGTCTGTTTTTCCCCTCTGGATAAGTTCGTACTTGTCCGATGTCCAGTCCGGACTTGTCTGATATCTCTCTATCCAACTTCGGACTAGTCTGGTCCTTTTTGGACTTGTCCGATAAATGGCGAATCTGAATAGATCTTTTGTTTTACGACTTGCTCCTTGGGTTTTACATTAAGTGGGCCTAGGGATGTCGTGCCTAACTCTTTTATAGCCCATGTGGGACTCTAAACCAGCCTCTACTAATCTCAAACTCGAAATACATCTAACCCTAGGCTCCACCTCTATAGAAACAACCTCACCCCTTGACTTGACATCTATTTGCCACTTTTCCACCACACCCAAACCCTAGCTCGTGAATAGCCACCACCAAGGAGGGAGAAGGAGATCTAGAGCAAGAAGAAGAGGAGGAGGAAACAAAAGAGGATCAAGATCTCCATCAACTTCGCGTTCTTCGTCAACAAATCACCATCAAATTCTTCATCAACCCTAGATCCTAAAGATCCAAGTGTTCCCTCCAGGATCCTTGATTGTTTGGAGTCCTAAACACCTGGTATACCTTATATTCTCTTTTACTTACGTGAATTCAACCCAAATTTCCAATTTCACGTCGATCTAGAAAAACCTAATCTACTGTTCTTGCGCAGTGCGAACTTGTCCGGACCCTAGCGAACTAGTCCGATTTTCCTGGTTAATTTCTATTGAATTAATTCTAAATTTAGATCTAATCAATTCCAAACCCGTATAACCTTTTAAAAGCTATTAAAACTTGTTAGTGATCATTAAAAGCAACTCAGTACCATTTTCCACCTTGCAATTGCATTAACCATGCATGTCATGTCATGTCATATTGAGTAATATTTGTGCACTCTTTAATTTTGTTTCTTGTCTTGTATGTTTATTGTGCGGATTAGATGGATTTGCGCTAGAGAGTGCCGTGGAGGATCTCCAACACCAAGAGTTTGAAGGCTTTGACCCGAACCATTCCTAAGAGCAAGGCAAGTGTCCTTGAAGCATATTGATCCTGTTTCTAAAACAAATATTTTGTTTGCAAAATTGCATGCTTGTGTCAATTTGATGCTAATCCTATGATAGGAAGTTTACTAGATTTGTTGACCACCCTTGTCACCTGGAATACATGGTAGAGAGTCGGGATGGGCTTTTTACCTTTGCTTCGCTTAATTAATTCGGATGGGAAAACAACTATATCATTTAATTGTGCATTTATGAGATTATGATTAATGTGAATTGGTTAATATGATGTGGTAATGGGTGATCTAAGCAAGCCTGGTATGTGGATGGGTTGGATGTCATGGTGGTTTGCTTACTTTAGATCTAAGGACCGGTTCATGTGAGAATATGCCAGGATCACAGTGCCACCACGAGGCCAAGTATGGGTGTGGTGTAGCTAATTAATTAGGGTTTTGCCAGTGCTATTTGGACCATTAAGGATGCTCGGGGAAGGGGTAGTCAGATTGTGTTTGTTGATGATTGATGGGGATACCGTGGGATCCGAATGGCTCAAGAGGGGGCCCTTGATTGAAGATGTGCTCAGTTGGAGACATCGCACCGGTGAAACCTCAGTGGGGTCTAAATAGGCTAGTAATCCCTTTGTAAAGGCTATTTTGTGATATCTTGGCCATACACCAAAAGAAGGGTAATTGGCGTAAGGGAGGTTCTTCAGTCACCGACGGATGATAAAATCACAAACACGTGGGTAAAGTGGTACAAACTCTGCAGAGTCTAATAAAACTATCATGATAGACGTGCTCACGGTTTTGAGCGCCTACATGACCTGCATGATTAGAGGGAACTTGGGATTTGGGATTGTTATGGTTGGGTACTGGTTATGGTTGGTAATATGGTTATGAATGGTTATGAATTGAATTATGGTATTGGATATGATTAGTGGTAGGAGTGAAACCTAGTATATGATGATGGTATGGAATATGGACTTATACTATGATAATCATTGTGGGATATGATGGGTTTACTTCACATACATACAATATACTTCTTTTCAAATATTTTAATGTACTTTTCAGCACTTAGCCATTAATATATTCGTCATTTGTATCAGCTATATGTCATACTTTCCACACTTGCTGAGTACGACATGTACTCACTCTTGCAATCCCCCACCAACAGTTGCAGGTCAGGATGGGGAGTATAACGATGATAATATGGAGTTCTAGGTCGTGTCTGCCGTCAGCTTTGTCTGTGGAGTGTTGGAGTTGCGCTATCCCTTTGCTTATTTGCTTATTTAGTTATTTCCGCTGCATTAGTTGAACTTGTCATTAATATTCATTAGTGCTTGTATTCAAGGATATTATGAGCTGGGTAATAAAATTTGGTTAATTAATCTTGGTCTGTGGTAATTTTCTATATACTTTTTTGTGAATGCACTCGTGTATGTGTGTTGAACGTCCTGGGCACACATATGCGTTCACTTGGTTCATTTTCGGAACCGGGTGTCACAACGTCGGTGTTGCTGCTTGGATGCACACGAGGTGCAGAGGTTGAGCCACGCTAGAGCAAGCTTGGAGGTTGCTCAGGAGATTGCTCCTTGTTGGATTCAGCTTCTTGCGTTGCTGCAAGCGCATGAAGATTTTCCGGTGCAACAAATCTAGCATTGTGATCCCCTCGGATCTGAAGGACGCCTATAGGAGTTGGCATCTTCAACACAAGGTAGCCATAGTGGGCCACGACCATGAACCTATAAAGAGATGGCCTGCCTAGGATGGCGTTGATGGGTAAGTTGATGTGTGCCACATCAAACGCCAGCTTCTCGAATCGGTTGTTCTCTGGTGTCTGGAAGGTTACTAGGAGAGTAACAGACCCGAGAGGTGTGATAGCTCTAGGACCCACTCTGAAGAATGGGCGTGAGGGCTTGAGGTTTGAGAGGCTGAGATGGAGCTTCACAAAGGCTGCGAAGCTGATCAGATTAAGAGCTGCGCCACCATCCACCAAGACATGGAAAAGCTAGATATTGTTGATAGTCTAGGAGACCATCAGATGCAATTGTCCAGCTCGTTCCATGTTCTTTGGACCGTCTGAAGCATCAAAGGTGATTGGAGTATCCATCCGCTTCCGATGTGGTTCCACCTTGGCGGTGGGAGCAACAGCAGCCATCTCCCGATTGAAAGTTTTCACAATGCATCGAGAGGTAATGTCCCGACACCCTTCATACATCATATAGAGGGTATTCCGATGCTCGTTGTCGGAGTTGGTGTATGAGTCGTCGACGGTGTTTTAGACCACCTTTAACGCCTTCTTGGCGTCTTGAAAGCCTAGCTCCTAATCAGACGGAGCTTCATCGACTTTTTGTTTCCCATCCTGCTAGCGGAAAGGGGTGTCATTCTGACGCTTGCTATTGCGTTCAGCAAGCCTCTTGACTTCGAGACGGTCTTCAGGCCTGTGGGGTGTAGACTTGTGGATCGGACACCACATCTTGTCACCATCTTCTGATGCTGGTCGAGGTCACTTGTTGGGGTGTGGCCCTGGCCACCTGTGCTACGGCAATGACAACTGTAGGTGTGCCAGCAAGTGATTTCTTCTTGCCACATGACTTCCTTTTCTTTTTGCCCTTGCCGTTGGCAGTACCTCTGGCTTTGGAGGCAGATTGACTAGCCTCCACAGCTGGTTCGGAGTGCACCTCACAACCCTTCGTAGCTCTGGCACATTTATCAGCGAGTCTGAAGAGTTCCGTGACGCTGCTGACATCCTTGGATGACAAATTCTCCATCATATTTTTATCTCGAACTCCCGATTGGAATGCAACAACGATAGATGCATTGAAGATAGAAGGTATGGTGTTCTGTACCTGAGAGAATCATTTAATGAAAGATTGCAGTGACTCTCCCAACTTTTGTTGTGCGACAAAGAGGTCCGTCTTGGTGCCAGGTCGGATGTAGGAGCTCTCGAAGTTGGCGGTCAACTGGCAACATAATTCCCCCCAACTGTAGATGGAGCTAGGGGATAAGCTCATAAACTAGGACCTAGCAGTCCCGTTCAAAGCCACTGGAAGGTAATTGGCCATGACAGCCTCATTCCCTCCTGCCATGAGGATGGCGGTGTAATAGATTTGTAGAAGCTCGACAAGATTAACTGTCCCGTTAAATTTTTCTAGCAAATGAGGCTGGAACTTGGGTGGCCACTCCACCATGCAGATTTGTAAGGCGAGGGTCGAACAACCGCCTCCAACTCCAAGAGGAGAAGGGTTTTCATGGGCATGTCGCCTCTCGTGACTACGCTTGATGTTGACATGGCCATGTTGCCTCATGTACCAGCGGGCGGGTTCTGATCGGAGGTCTTGAGTCGGGAGCCCCCGAGGGTAGAGACTTCGCGTGCTGAGAGGGTACACTTCTCATGGGTTGTGACGCTATAGGACCAAGCCTTCCAGACAAGGTCCTATTACGAGATGGTGCCTGCCCTGCACGGGGAAGACCCTTGTTATTGAGCGTTGTGGTTGCGTCTGCAACCAGATGCTCAACGTCAGCGCGCCATTGTTCCAGAGCGATCGAAGGATCTCCCGGTGCCGAAGGATGCTGAAGAAGAGTCTGCGCTTCATTCAGCGCGTTCTGAGGGGTTGTTGGTCGATTCCATGACCTACGCAAAGTCACCATCCTGGTGTCCAGCGTTCGCTGCTACAGCAGGCAGTGGTGGTGGTGGAATGACTTCCACCGGGACAACATTGGCTGGCTGCTGAGCATTCGAGGTATTTCCACCAATGGCTTGTGCACCCAGTCCATTCGAAGTGGCAACAGAGTTCACCATCTTGAATATCTTGAAAAACTTCTGCCCCTACCTGGCGCGCCAAATTTCGAAGTGTGCCAACGACACTTTCCCCGATACTACTGTGGAGTAGTCCACGGATGTTTGTATTTAGGCAGGGAGCAAAATCAAGATCCAAGAGCTAGGTGAAACGAGGAGTTTTACGTGGTTCGGGCCGCCTGAACCTAATACCCTACTCCATGGGGTGTTTGTGTATTATATGAGCTTGTAACCTTAGCCTTGAATAGCTTTGGATTGCCTAGTCTGAATGACCTGTTTTCTACCGTGTAGTGTAGCCCTTTTATATGCTAAGCACTAACTATTACAGTATGTGCCCTAGCTCGACAAGTGACCCCAACTATAATAACCGCCCTATACAAAATCTACGAGTGTTAAGGGGGGTTAATAGTGTGATAATGTGCCTTAACGGTAGCGTTACCGATCTTGATAGTGCTCTAATCGTGCATCATTAATATGGCATTAATGTCGCGTTAAACCAATATTGTAACGGTCGATTGATAGCCCTTGATTATTCGCGCCGTTGTAGATCCCGAAGTCTTTCCGTTGTAGACACAGATTCTAACGTTTGACACGTGGTAGCTGTGGAGCTTCCCTCTGCGGGGAGGCATGTCCGGAGCTACTAGACACGTGGCAACACCGGAGCTTGCCCAGTTGGGGAGGCAGGTCCAGCACCTCAGGACTCATGGCAGCATCGGAGCCACTCTAAGGAGGGAGGCAGGTTTGGCACTGCGGGACACGTGGTAGGGCTGAAGCCACCCTAAGGACGGAGACAAATCCGACACTACAGGACACGTGGCAGCGCTGGAGCTTCCCTAAGAAGGGAGGCAGGTTCGGCACTGTAGGACACGTGGTGCCTCCGGAAGTCCACAACACTGGAAGGTGGAACTCAACGCGTCTTCTTCTAGTACGAAAGGATACCTGGTATTCAGGGTATCGGTGGTATTGTATCGGAGATAGTCTATTGTGAGCAGCCCTCTATATTTGTTGATACAACTCATCCGAACTTCGTCTATCGTCTAAACAAATAACATTATGGTTTGAAGCAAGATCCTCGTACCTGGTACAACCGCTTTGCTTCTCACATTGCTACTATTGGATATTTTGGTGCTCGATTAAACACTTCTCTATTTGTCTACCGACGTGGCACAAATAATGCTTATTTTTTGTTGTATGTGGATGACATTGTTCAGACTGCCTCCTTAGTATCACTCCTCTGTTGCATTATTGATGTTCTCGGTACAGAATTTTCGATGAATGAATTGGGCAGTTGCTGACGGTTCTTTAAGGACCATTTTCAACCGTCAATATAGCTCAATTATGTGAAGGAGTAAACATTTCTTACACGCTCCTTTCTTTTAATCTAGCTGGTAGCAACAAGTCTGTGCTAATGGAACTCTTCTTGAGGGGCAGGATGGCAAAAATGAATATTTCGTTTGGTTTCTTAGTGGTACTGTCGGTGGTTTGGAACCGGCAGATCTCTCGACACTACTAAAGTGTTAGAGGAGTTTGATGTTCGGTGTGGGCGTGCGGAGATTCAAGAAGGTGAATAGTGAATGACACAGGAGACACAAGAGTTTACGTGGTTCGGGCCGCCTGAGCGTAATACCCTACTCCACGGGTGTGTTGGTGTTGTATTAGCTGTATGAGCTTGTGTTGAGCGTCTATGGCGCGTGTCTCTGAACGTGTCGAGTCCGTCGTCGGCCTGTCCTTTTATAGTACAAGGGCAGGCCGTTACAAGTTTGCCTGGCCCGGCATGTGGCCCCGGCGGTTACTAGTATTAACACTTATTCAACACATTTAATTATCCTTAATTACCGGGTAATGGGCTTTGACAACACCGTTACTGGTAATTAAGGTCATCCGATCGTGTGTCATTAATATGGTATTAATGACACAGAATCGGGTCTTGAAGTCCTTGATTCCCCTTTGAAGATCCGGAGCCGTTATGGAGTCTTCCGGAGGTCAGAGGCTGAAGCTCCGACGGTTGGACACGTGGCAGCTCTGGAGCATACTATGGGAAACAGGCAGCTCCGGAGCTACCTGACACGTGTCAGGTCCGGAGCTTCTCTCGGTCTGGGGCTAAGTCTTGAGGTGCCATTTCGGTACATGGCCTGGAGCTTCCCCCTTGTGGGCGGTAGCTCCGGTTTGATAGTACACGTGGCGACCCTGGGATTAACCATGTTGGAGAAGCAGGTCCGGTTATATCTGACATGTGGGCCTTTGAAGGTCTTCAAATCAAGTAGATGACTTTCCTTGGAGATCTTTATAACCTCAAGGGGTGTACGGTTTCCAGGGTACCGACAGTGGCCCCCTGGACCTACCTCCGGGGAAGACCACTGGGGTGAAGTCATTCCGCCGGGGGTGGGTCCATCCTCGCGACTTTTGAACTGAGTCTTCAAAGGTCTTCGGATGTGTCTTTGGCGAGGATTTGGAGTTAAATCCTCGCCGCCTGGCGTATCCCGCGCGAAGCAGATGAGATCTTTGGCGTGCGGATCTCACGCAATTGAAGGTCGCAGGTTCCCGATACGAAAACCGTATCGGTTCCGCGTGCCTTGTCAGGCCACCGCCTTCGGGTTTCCCGCCTCATGATGACAACCGTTCGCCTGGGTAAGAACCTCGACTTGATCATCGGGGTGGTCCCGGGCCCCCTTGTCATCGGCTGGGTGGAATTTTTGGATGGTATCTTCAACTTCCTTGCAGTTTCCATCCAAGCGTTGCGAGGGCTTACTTAAGAAGGAAGGCGTGCACCGTCGGGAGTTCTTTACGCCTCTCATCTGTTCTTGCGCCCAAACTCCCAACTTGTGCTTCACTTTTCCTCTCTTGCCTTGTTGTGCCGCGATGGAGTTGGGTCTCCGCAAAAGTCGCTTGAAGACCGACGGCGACTTGAAGAAGGTCTGGGCCCTCATGGGATGGTCCTCGGACTTCTTCAACCGCTCGGTCCGCGCCGGTGGAGAGCTCCCGTTTGAGAAGGAGCACGCCGGCGAAATGGTGTACTTCTCCTCGTATGCCATGGTGGGGTTGATCCCACCTTTTTCTTCCTTTTTCTTGATGCTGCTAGACTTCTATGGTCTGCAGTTGTATCATCTCGGCCCCCACTCCATTCTTCTTGTGTCCATTTTCGTCCACTTCTGTGAGATGTGGGTGGGCATCCCCCCTGCGTTGAACTCTTCCGGACCTTCTTCACCGTCCATACGACCGGCAGGAGGAATGAGTACCATGGCTTCTACTACTTCGTGAAGCGCAAGAAGTGCCCATTCAAGTACCTCCGGTCATTTCCCTCTGGGAAGTGGGATGACTGGAAGAAGGACTGGATAGTCGTCCGAGTGCAGGAGCACGAGAGGCTGGAACTGCCCGAAGGCCTTCCCAGCATCGACACGACAATCTGGAGTGAAGCTCCGGTGTTGGTGGAAGCCTTCAACCCTGCTTTGACCAGGATCCGCCAATGCGTGGAGGGAGGATTGACTCCTCAGGCGGTGTTTTGCAACTTCTTGGTCAACAGGTGGGCGCCGCTGAAGAGGAGGGAGAAACTCGCATGGGCCCTCAATAGCGTGATGGACGACGACCGGGTCGAGACCGGGCTGAAGTCCAACATGGTGGGGAAAACCCTGGAGTTCCTTCTCAAGAAGTTCCAGCATAGCATCGACGTCGATGGCGATGACTTGACTCCGCCATCAGCTTTTCTTTCTCTGAACGTGGAAGTGGAGTTCAGCAGGGAGCTCCGGCGGAAGATGCCCGTGCTTGACGACCTTGGTGAGAGAAGATCAACCACCGGGGTAGCGATCCCCTGAATGCCCGAGGATGGCTCCGACCCTGCTCCGAAGCCGAGGGAAGAGGTCGTCGGCAAGGGCAAGGAGCTGGCGGATGAACCTGTGAGCCGGAAGAGGAAGCTGCAGTACACCGACGGAAGGTCCATCAGGCCCGCTACTTCTGCGTCGGCTCCTTCTCCCCGGAGGGGAAGGTTTTCTACAACTGCGCCGACTGTTCCCGTAGTAGGATCCTCCCGGGGCGCGACTGTTCCTGCAGTGGGGTCCTCCCGGAGTGTTAGCTCCGAGCATGCGACTCCAGCACCTGGGCCGGTGGAGGCCTCTAGGTCCGGGGGTTCTTCTCGATCGAGGGGGGCCTCTATTCGGGAAACACCCGTGTCCGCGACGAGTTCCGAGGGGCTTTCTGGAGCTTCCACGCCGGCTATGACCAGCCCAGAACGCCTGGGAAAAAGGTTCCGCGCAAGCTGGTGCGGAAGCCTCCCAAGGTAATTTTTAATCTTTACCTTAGATAGTTGTTTTAATTGTAGCAACTATTTTTTATGTTTCTTCGTTCATCATCTGCAGCGTCCCCAAGAAGGGGAGTGAGGCTCCACCCTCAGCCACGGCGGTTGAAGCCGTGAGGGTGGGAGCTTCTGCTCCTGTCCCGGTGCCACCCCAAGTGGTGGCTGAAGCTGCGATAGCTCCGGCGCCGGCTATCGTGGTCATGGAAATCGACTCATCCCCAGAGGCTCCCGTGGTAGCACCGGACCACGGGAGAGAACATGTGCCAGCGGCACCTGCCCCGGAGGCTAAAGCTCCAGGTCTTGGTGCTGAGATGATGGAAGCCCCGGCTGTTGAGCCGAAGGAAGCAGTAATTCCAGCCTCTGAGCCGGAAATTGTCAAAGCCCCGGCGGTTGAGCCGGAGGTGATTGAAGCCCCGGCGTGCGCGCCGGAAGCTGAGTTAGTTCCGGCAGTTGGGCCGGCTTCCTCCGAAGCACCAGCCCCTGAGCCGGTCGATGTTGAAGATCTTCCGGCTCCCGAGCCGGTTGTTGGAGAGGTGTCGGAGCCCGAGCTCCCATCGGAGGAGGTGCCCAGACCGGAGCCAGTAGCGGCTCCTGCTCCGGAAGTGACGACGTCGGAGGTACCTGCGGCCGAGCCGAAGTGCCCAAGCGAAGTCGCTGGCCCCCTGCCTGAGGGGGTGAACGAAGACTTGGCGGCGGGGCCTTCCTCGATGGCAATTGAGGCCATCCCGGAGGACGGCCTTAGTGCCATGGAGACTCAGGGGACCACTCTTGTGGAGTGGGACCCAATTTTTGTATCTGAAAACCCGCAGGAACCAGCGGAAGAGACCCCAGCAGGTCCAGAACCTATCCCGTTGTCATTGTCTATTGACAACGCATGTTCCAGTCTGCGTCAAGTCCAACTGGCCTTCTTCCACGACAGCAAGGCTCTTGAAGAGGAGCGCCAAACCCTTAGGTGGTGGCGTAGCCGGCTCTACTTCGAGACCAAGCTGGCGTAGTCGAGGCTAGCGGATGACAAAGAATGGATCAAGCGGGAGAAGATCCGCCTGGAGTACTGGGGCAAGTTACTGGATGACAGGGAGAGTATGACTCATGCCCTCGACGCTCAATCCCGGGAGATCTACGATCAGGCCAAAGCAGCCAATAGTGCGGCCGGTAAACGCCACGAAAGGCTTGAGGTCATTAACACTACACTCATCAAGCGTTGAGAGGCACTTGAAGAGAGGGGGAAACGACTCGAAGATGAAGAGCAGAAACTCCTAGAGCTACGGGATGACGTCCTGAGAAGGGAGGAAGAGCTCGCCGAGAAGGTGGCTCTGGCTGACAAGGGCCTCGAGGAGCGCGCCAATAAATTGGAAGAGCACTGCCATGAGGAAGAGTAGAAGGCCTGGGTGCGAGGGCAGGAACTCTACGAACAAGAGTGTGCCCTTACTGCCAGGGAGAAGAAAGTGAGGGGCAGAGAGAAGGACCTGGTCGACCGCCGGAACAGGATCCACCTCCGAGAGGAGGAGCTCGGAAAACTCGAAAAGCGGGTTGCTGAGAAGATTCAGCAAAACGCCAAAGAAGTTGAGCGCCTCGCCCGCGAGAATTCTTAACTGGTGGCGGCCAGAAGATCCCTGGAAGAAATGAAGGGCTTGAGGACTGCGGAGTCCCTACAGATTTGGGAGTTCCTAGGCAAGGCCAATGACGCGCTGACACCGATGGGCTTCAGCCCCATGCGCCCAGATGATCCAGAGCCGGAGCTGGACCTGGCGTTGCAGGCATTGAGCTCGACAGGCAGCAAACTCTCCAAGGTGGGCGATGTCATCGCGGACCAATTGGAGGTTGAGGGGCAATCCCTAGCGAAGAACGTCGCAGAATATGTGCTGACGTGCTACACCAGCTGGAACTCCCAATTTCCTCTCGACCCGGTGCTTGAAGGTCCCGTCGAAGGAGAAGCGGAAGCTGCCCGAGCCAACGTATCGGAGGTTGCCGAGAAGGTCGCCCAATTCTTCCATAGGGTCTAGGACCATCTCTGTAGTTCTCACTTGTATTTTCTCTTCTTCTTCCTCAATTTTGTAATTCCTTGTCTCCAGATGTAATCCTTTGTCTCGAGATAAATGAAATCCCCAAATTTTTGTGAATTTAACTTTTTGTCTTCAACACTTTTGTCTTCACTTGGCCCCCTGGTAGATGTACACAATTTGATTGTGAGCATGTACCAAGAGGATATTGTGTTTTGTTGAAGACTCATTTGCTCCGAACTTGTAGAATTTAGGTCTGAAGTCTTCGATAGTGAAGGCCCCCTGAGGTTGTCGGAGCTTAGAAGCTCCGGCATTGTCTATGGCCGGAGCTTGGTAGCTCCGGCAATAGTCCCTATCAACGCGTAGAGCATCGATAGTTAGTCCTCCGGGGTGGCCTTTGCCAACACTTAGTTTGTTGGCAGCAGACTCCATTTGCGGGGTCTTCTCACCCTCTTTTATTCAGCGTCGACGGCTGGCCCCCCTAGCTTTACCAGAGCTTGATTGCTCCGGTGATGCTTGTTTTCAATGTGTAACATCGATTACAAGCCATCTAGGGGAGTCGAAGCTTTGTTAGTTCCGGCTTTTCTCCATCAACGTAGATTTTATTTTTCCTGCACACTGAAGTCAAGAAAAATAGTAAAATTCGTTTCTTGCCTATAACTTCGTCGCGACTTACAATTCTCAAGAAAAATTTTGGTCCAACGCGATTCTAAATACAATCAAATGCGTTGTCTTTACTTCTAGATCCAATTGTACTTGGACCCGCCTTACTTCGGCCTGCCGGGGTGTAGGTAGAGTGGCGTACTTAGGGTGCTTCACCAGGCTAAGTCGATAGCACACTCCGACCCTAGATTGGCTTGGCGGTATTCAGGCGAGTGGGCCATGAACAATATTTGAATCCAAAAGAATCGATAATACGACTCGAATCATATATGAACCAGTCGAACTAAAATTTTTTAAGAATTCCACGTCTTTGTTATAGACAAGAAAGAGAAAAATAAAAATGTTGAGCCTGTACAAAATAAATGCACGTGGAGTCTGTTTCACATGAAGATGCCTTTCATTATAGGTCCGGGGTACAGGGGAAACAGGTACACTCTTAGGGTATAGAACCAGGCTAAGCGTGTTTCATTTCTCGTTTGACCCAGGGTAGTTAGCCACACTTTTAGTCCTGAGACTGTGACAAGTATTGCATGAACTTTGCGGACCTTCCGGGAAAGGTCCGGCTGTTCTCCCGGAGGAACTACCCGACTCTGTACAATGACTCTATAACATACACCTCAAGTTACTCAAGACTCACCTCCATGGCATTAAGTGTAGAACTTACGGAGGTGCTCGATGTTCCAAGGATTTGGGAGAGGTGTCCCATCCTCGGTAGCCGAGCGAACGCTTCCGGGATGGGATACTTTAATCACTTGGAAGGGTCCCTCCCAGCCGGGGGAGAGTTTGTTTAACCCTTCTCTGGATTGTATTCTCCGTAGCACCAGATCGCCTTCCTCGAGCAGTCGGTTGTGTACCTGCCGCTGATGATAATGCCGTAGGGCTTGGCGATATCGGGCATTCCGAACAGCTGCTTGGCACCTTCCCTCCTCAAGGAGGTCTAGGTCTTCATGCCGGAGCTGGTCCTGCGCGGCTTCGTCGAAGGTCCGGACCCGGAGTGAACCCAAGGTGATTTCTAGAGGAAGGATTGCTTCAGCTCCGTACACCAGAAAGAAGGGTGTCTCTCCAGTTGACCGGTTTTGAGATGTCCTGTTGGCCCATAAAGTGGGCGGAAGCTCTTCGATCCAGTTGGCTCCATGTTTTTTCAAGCGCTCATAGGTGCGCATTTTGAGTCCTTTAAGGATTTCATCATTTGCTCTCTCGGCTTGGCCATTGCTGGCTGGGTGAGCTACGGAGGCGTAGCAAACTTGTATGCCGAGGTCTTCGCAATATCCTTGGAATGCAAAGCTGGTGAATTGGGTCCCATTATCAGTGATGATTTTGTTTGGGACTCCATATCTGCATACAATGGACTGCAAGAAGTTGATAGCAGATTGCTTGTTGATTGTCACAACTGGAGTTGCTTCCGGCCACTTGGTGAACTTATCAATGGCGACGTACAGGAACTTGTAACCTCCGACGGTTCTTGGGAAAGGTCCCAAGATGTCCATCCCCCACACAACGAAGGGCCATGTAGGAGGTATCATTTGTAAGGGCTGAGCTGGTGTGTGAATTTGATTTGCATGGAATTGACATGCTTCACATTTCTTCACCAGCTCAGTTGCATCCTAGAGTGCTGTACGCCAGTAGAAACCATGCCGAAAGGCTTTACCAACCAGCGTGCGGGAACACGCGTGGTTCCCACACTCGCCTCCATGGATTTCTGCGAGGAGTTCGCAGCCTTCTTCCCTTGTGATGCACCGCATTAGGATGCCGTTGGCACCACACCGGTAGAGATCCCCTTCTACCAGCGTGTATCTTTTAGCCAATCTGACTATCTGGTCAGCGGATACATCATCGTCAGGAAGGATGTTGTCTTTCAAGTAGCTCCGGATCTCCGAGATCCATGCATCGAAACTAGCTTGAGTTTTTGAGTCTTGCATGCTGGGTTGCTTAGAGCTCCCGGCAGCACCTACGACCCTTGATGGTTGCTATGGTAACAGGGCCATTGGGACGGTCAGCTTCGGGATGCTGATCTCGCCCCCTTCGCTCAGTTCCGCTGGCTGAGCTGTTGGTTTTGACAATCTCCGGACAAAAATTCCGTCAGGAGCCGGAGCTCCGGTTGACGCTTTCGTTGAGAGTTCGTCAGCTTCAACGTTATGGGCACGCTGAACATGGTGGAGATCTAGGACTTCGAAGTCCTTCTGAAGCCTCTAGACTTCAAGGAGGTAAGCAGCAAGCTGGAGATTATTGCAGGAACATTCACTCTTCACCTGCTTAATGATGAGCAGCGAATCTCCCTTGACCAACAGTTTCTTGACACCATATGACAGTGCCACCTTTAGTCCGTAGATGAGCGCTTCGTATTCTGCCATGTTGTTGGTCGCCTTGAAGTCAAGGTGGACCATGTATTTCACCTTCTCCCCGGTCGGTGCAAGGAGAAGGATTCCAGCTCCGGCCCCCTGCTTCTGCATGGAGCCGTCGAAGTAGAGGGTCCAGTGAGGCTCGGTGAAGGCTGGAGCTTGATGCTCCGTCTTATGCTCACTAGGGCCCCCGGGGTTTGATGGAGAAGGAGTCCATTCTGCCACAAAATCTGCCAATGCTTGACTCTTGATTGCTTGCCTTGAAATAAACTCAAGATCAAATTCAGCCAATTCCGCTGCCCACTTTGCAATATTCTCTGTTGAATTGAGATTATGCAAGATTGCTCGAAGTGGGTAGGAGGTCACCACTGATACTTTGTGAGCTTGGAAGTAATGGCGAAGCTTCCTGGAGGCAATAAGAACTGCATAGAGCAGCTTATGCACCTCTAGGTATCGAATCTTGGCGTCATGTAGTACTTCACTAATGAAGTACACTGGGCGCTGAATGGTCCGGACCCTCCCGGAGGGGTCCGGAGCTTCCTCTTCACTGACCCGGATCCTCTTGGAGGAATCCGGATTTTCTTCGGGGACCTCCGGGTCCTAGCTGGAGGAATCTGAGGCTTCTTCAGAAGCGACCTGGACCCTCCCGGAGGGATCTGGGTCTCATGAAGTGACTTCTTGTTGTAAGACCTATGTGTGCTGAATACATTGGCTTGTAGTGAATACACTTGGCTTTGATGATAAAAGTTTTTAATATCACCAAAACACCTTTTTATCAAGGTCCGACTCTAGCTCCGAGCTACAGCAAGGTCCGACGATAGGTCCGGCTTGCTTTGGGTAGCTCCGGTTACGTTTGATGCTAGGTCCGACTTCTTGGTAAGGTCCGATCAGCTTTGGTTAGCTCCGGTGAGCTTTATCTTTAGCTCCGGCATATATTTGATAGCTCCGGCATATTTTCGTTAGCTCCGGGATGCTAAGCTTCGACGTACTTTGTCTAGCTCCGGGTTTTGGGTTGACTAGTTCCGACTAGTTTTGATAAGCTCCGGATCCAGGATCTACTAGTTTTGATAAGCTCCGGATCCAGGATCTACTAGTTTTAGTAAGCTCCGGCGCTAGGTTCTACTAGCTTTTGTTAAATCCGGATCAAGCTCCGGGTTGCTCTGGCAAGGTCCGGAACTTGACTGCAGTGTTTCTGCTTAGCTCCGGCTCAAGCTCCGGGTTGTTCTGGCAAGGTCCGAAACTTGACCGAAGTGTTTCTGCTTTTCATTTGCAATGTTTCGTACTTGCTTTACAAGATTGTAAAGATTGCTTAGTATTCATTTGCTAAGTCTTTGGTGCGTTTTGGATGATACGGCTGATATCGTTTTGCTATGCTTTGCAACATGCTTATGTGAGGTTCTCACGTAAGGTGTTGTGTTCAGAACTAACGTGAGTCAAGTCGAGGACTTGGGCTCGTATGGATTGGTTGTTTGTTCATGTGCAGGTGTTGCTTGAGTTCAAGTCATGGCTGGTGACAGGATCCATTGGACTAGTCTCAGGAGGAGATGAGGTTCCAACAACCAAGTTCGGGAGGAACTGTGGTTGAGCGGGTCAGGAGGTCGCGCAGGATGATTGAATCAAGGGTAGTGCATATGAAGGTCGAAGGAAGGTGTTCGCACGTATGCATGAGGTGCATGACGTGGCAATATGCTTCTAGAGACGGATTATGGAAGGAAGATCTGATTGGAAGGATCGGATCGTATCGGTTGAAGACTTTGGCTGCGGCAGAGTCGGTTATGGCTCGGTATGGGAAGTATCGAGTTGGTTATGTTAGGATTTCGTGTGTGTCACGAAATTGAGTTGTTTAGGAATGTGGGATACGTTCCTAAGGTGTTTGGAAGTCTTAAGATTGCTTCTATCTGCGTATAGAAGAATCTTGAGCAGTTATGGTAAGTTCCGATTGTGATCGGATTAGGATTAGAGTCGTAGTTGTATTGGGATGGCCTAAGGGCTGGTTATATAAGCAAGGAAAGGCCAAAGCTCGTTAGGCACGACTTTGGGGCTGTTCCTCTTGTGTTCTATTGAATAAAATTCATAGTTTGAAGGAACTTTTGTGCCTTGTTCGTCCGACTTGTTCCAAACAAGTTTTACTCGTCGAGTTTCTGGACAGCACTACCTTTTGTCGGTGGTTTTATCATAACTCAAGTTTTTCTGATCCAATTGACGTGATTATTTTTGGGTTGTCTTCACAACTTGATTGTCTATCATCTGTCAAAATTTCACGGTCATTGGATTTGTGGTTTTTGATCTACACGAGTTTCTTTGCAGCACTCCAGAAACTGTTTTTCTCGGGTAGGTCAGATTGACCAGTGTTTGATCTTTTGATCATAACTTGAGTTGTTCTCGACGGATTTGAGTAATTCTTTTTGTGTTGTCTTCGTGACTTGATTCTCTCTGATATATATCACTTTTGTCACGGTGAAACACGTTTAGATTAGTCTTATACACGATTTCTTTAACAGATCGTTTTTCTACCGAAGGGATTAGGGTTTTATTGTTTCCGCTGCGTAAGAATTTTAAATCTACCATTCACCCCCCCTCTGGTAGCTTTTCACGTGCTCTTCGATCCTACAATTGGTATCAGAGCCACGGTGCTCTAATCTTTGTGATTTGCACGTGTTTTTGACTAATCATCATGGAGAAGTACTCCGTCAAACCTTGTGTGTTTGCTGGTATAGATTTTCAGGTTTGGAAGGCACGCATGGAGGCTTTTATCCAGGCACAAGGCTTTGCAATATGGGAGAAGGTGTATAAGCCTTATGAAGTGCCACCCAATGATCAAGTCACGGCCACGAACCTCCGGGACGTCGACAACAACAACAAAGCCCGATACTTGATCATCCAAGGACTCACTCAAAGCGACTTTGATCGTGTCGCGCACTCCCGGTCAGCATACGACGTTTGGAGAGCTCTCTGTGATTATCATGAAGGCTCCAACACAATCAAGGAGGTAAAACAAGATATGTTCAAGAAAGAATATATGCGTTTTGAGATGCAACCAGGTGAGTCGATCGATGACTTCTTTGCTCGTTTCAATAAAATTCTCAGCAACTTACGTAGTGTCAATGTAAATTTTTCTGATGCTGAGAATGCTAGACAACTTCTTAGTGCATTAGACATGACAATTTGGGAGATGAAAGTAACATCTATTCGTGAATCAACTGTCATGAGTTCTCTTACATTAGATGTACTTTATTCTAAACTAAAAACTCATGAAATTGACATCCTAGCACGTAAGAACCCAAACAAGTCTATTGCATTTGTCTCACAACGTGATATGTCTAGCTCCGGCCAATCATCATCCTGCAATACTCTTGCTGTGTTGTCCTCACTAACCCTGGAGCAGATCGAAGAAATTCCAGAAGAGGAGTTGGCACTCATCTCTACTAGATTCTCAAAAGCATTGCAAAATGTGAGAACTAGAAGGAGAGGAAGCTCCGGACCTCAACGCTGTTTTGAATGTGGTAAAACAGGACACTTTCGTACAGAATGCCCTAACCTTTCAGGTCCGACCACCCGAGAAGAAAAACAAAGCAAGATCCGGACCTCCTCTGGAAATTCCAACAAGAAGAAGAAAGGTACCATAGGACGCAAGATGATCAACAGCTTCATCACCGCGCTTCAATTGCTCAGTTCAAGTGATGTAGACTTTGAAAGTGATGAAGATAATGATGATCTGGCCAACTTATGCTTCATGGCGGGCAAAGCAAGATCAAGATCAAGTCAGGAGGAAGCAGAACACAACAGTGACGATGATGAGGTATGTTCTACCTGCAATGAAATGTGTGATGCTATTTCTCGTGCAACTATTATTGTCAAGAAAAAGGACAAAAAGCTTAGGGATAGTGCTGCTAAAATTGAATCACTAGAATCTGAAATTAACCGTTTAAAAACTTTGATTCCTAGTGATGATGCATGTCCCTCATGTGACTTAATCTATGAACAATTGTCCACATTAAGAAGTGCACACTCCTCCACTCTAGATAAACTTGATGAAGAAATTAAAAAGAACAAAGAGCTTGCTGCACTTAATGATAAAAACTTGAAAGATGCTAGCTGTTCTACAATTGACTTGCATTGTTCTGCATGTGAAAATCTTGATAAGAAACTGCAAGATGCTATGAATGAAATTTCTATGTTGAACAATGCTTCACGTTCTCATGAAGTTAAATTTTGTTCCAATTGCAAACTAAAAGGAAAAACTTCATGTGAAAACTGCCTAGACTTGTCCAAGAAACTTGATGACATGAATAGGACACTAGGTCGGTTTTGTAATGGGGATAAGAATCTAAACTTGCTGCTGAATTCTTCCAAGTCTAGCAAAGATAAAACTGGTTTAGGTTTTGATTCTCATGTTCATGCTAAGGCACATCCACCTAAAATTGTAAGGTCATTAGGAAGTGGTTTGATTCAAACAGTTCCTAAACAAAAAGAAGTGGTTTTCAAATCTGCAGGAGTGTTGCCTCATTCGGTTTCAAATAAAAATATTGCTTGCTCATCTAGACATGAACACAAAGTTAAATTTCATTGTACCTTCTGTGGTAGAGATGGTCATGTCATAGATTTTTGTTATAGACTAGCTAAACAACAGAAAAAGGAAAGAAAAATTGCTAGATCTTATAACTTTCATGCAATTAGAAAAACACAACCTGCTCTAGTGAGTCAGAAATTTGAGAAGGTAGCTTCCAGACCTTCTGGTAAGAAATCCGCAAAAGCAGCTCCGATAGTTCCGATAGCTCCGAGAGCTACCGGATCTTCTGTTGTTCCCTCTGGAGCTTCAGTTTTTGCCTCCGGACCTTTTGCTTTTACCTCCGGAGCTACCGGTTTTCACTCTAAACAAGTAACAACTTCTAAATCAACTGTTAAGAACAGAAAACCTCAATCTTTGACTCATAAACCTGCTGTTTTATCTCAGCATTCGCATGTTTTTCCTGGTGCACGTCGCGTGACTCAGTACTGGATTCCTAAATGCCTTTTGACTAACCCCAGTATTGAGTCATTGGCGTATTGTGCTTCTATGTAGGTTACACGCTTGAGGAAGGAGAATATTTGGATTGTGGATTCAGGTTGCTCACGCCACATGACCGGTAACAAAGATTGGTTCTCCTCCCTCACCTTTGTGTCACGTGTAGAGAATGTTACTTTTGCCGATAATTCTTCAACTCCTATAATTGCTAAGGGTTCGGTTAGAGTAAATGATCACTACACTTTGAAGGATGTGGCACTTGTCAAAAATTTGAAATATAACTTGCTTTCTGTTTCACAATTGCTAGATGAAAATCTAGAAATTACTTTCAATAAAAACTGCTGCAAAGTTGTAGATTCAAATAGTGAGCTAATTTTTAACATGTCTCGGTTTGGAAGAGTTTTTAAAGCTGATTTTGATATGTCTTCTTCTAAGCATAGGTGTCTAGTTGCTAATGATTCAAAGGACTTATATTTTTGGCATCGTAGACTTGGTCACGTAGGCTTTGATCACCTAACGCGTGTTAGTGCTCTTGATCGCATACGTGGGCTCCCTAAGCTTAAAGGGGACAAAGAAATTGTGTGCTCTTCTTGTAGACATGCTAAGATGGTTGCAGGTTCACATACTCCTCTCACAATGATCATGACAACTGAACCATGTCAACTTTTGCATCTTGACACCGTAGGACCTTCACGTGTTCATTCCTTCGGAGGTAAATGGTATGCTCTTGTTATTGTTGATGATTATTCTAGATATTCTTGGGTGTATTTTATGGCGTCTAAGAATGAAGTCTTTAGTCACTTTAGAACTTTATTTCTTAGATTATCAATTGATCACCCAGGATCATTAAAAGAAATTAGAAGTGATAATGGAACTGAATTTAAAAATCAATTCTTTGATCACTTTTGTGCTGAAAATAGAATAGATCATCAATTTTCTTCACCATATGTACCTCAACAAAACGGTGTTGTAGAAAGAAAGAACAGAACCCTAGTTGAGATGGCTAGGACAATGCTTGATGAATATCAAACCCCTAGGAAATTTTGGGCTGATGCGTTAGCAACCGCTTGTTATGTCTCAAATCGTGTTTTCTTGCGTGCTAAGCTAGGTAAAACACCATAAGAGCTCCGGTTTGGACATAGGCCTAGTGTTACACACTTTCGGGTCTTTGGTTGCAAATGCTTTGTTAAGAAACATGGTAATCTTGATAAATTTGAACCTAGATCCAATGATGGCATGTTTCTTGGTTATCCATCTCATACTAGAGGCTACCGTGTGCTTTTACTTGACACTAACAAAATTGTGGAGACTTGTGAAGTGTCTTTTGATGAAGCTGGCCCAGGTACTAGCTCCGGTGTTGCAGGACCAGATTCATATTCTCAGGGGGAGGGTATTTTCGAAGATGAAGAAGAGCCGGTGATACTGCCTGGTAGTTCCGAAGTTGACACGTGTCCAGCTCCGGACATTGAACAAGCTCCGGGTGTCACCTCTGCTGGTCTTGATCGTCCACAAATCACAAGCTCATCAATCTACAATGAACCTAATGAAAAAGAAGCTTGTGAGACATCTGTTCCCCTACGTTTTTACAAAGATCATCCCCCACAACAGATGATTGGAAGCTTGCATGAACGAGTCACACGGTCCAGGTTTTGCGATCCAAACTCTCATGCTCATTCTGCTTTTGTTGCTTCTTTTGAACCCAAAGATATATCACACGCACTCACTAATGAATCTTGGATTATTGCCATGCAAGAAGAGTTAGAAAATTTTGAAAGAAATAATGTTTGGAAACTTGTACCTCCACCTCAAGGCCACACTTTAATTGGAACTAAATGGGTATATAAAAATAAACAAAGTGAGGATGGGGTTGTGATTAGGAATAAGGCTAGGTTGGTTGCTCAAGGTTTTACTCAAGTTGAAGGTCTAGATTTTGATGAAACTTTTGCTCCTGTCGCTAGATTAGAAGCCATAAGAATTTTGTTAGCTTTCGCAGCATCTAAAGGTTTTAAGCTATATCAAATGGATGTTAAAAGTGCTTTTCTTAATGGCTACATAGATGAGGAGGTTTATGTCAAACAACCACCAGGTTTTGAAAATCCAGATTTTCCTAATCATGTTTACAAACTGTCCAAAGCCTTATATGGTCTCAAACAAGCCCCTAGAGCATGGTATGATAGGTTAAAAACATTCTTACTTGAAAAGGGGTTTACAATGGGAAAGGTTGATAAAACTCTTTTTGTGCTTAATCATGGCAATGACTCATTATTCGTTCAAGTGTATGTGGATGATATTATCTTTGGTTGTGCTTCTCATGATCTTGTGTCCAAGTTTTCAGCAATGATGAGTTCCGAATTTGAAATGAGTATGATGGGTGAACTTACTTACTTTTTGGGGCTGCAAATCAAGCAAACCAAGGAGGGTACCTTTGTGCATCAAACAAAGTATACCAAAGATCTTCTAAGGCGCTTCAACATGGACAAAAGCAAGCCTCTTCGGACACCAATGGGAACAGCAACAACACTTGAACTTGATGAAGATGGTGAATCTGTGGATCAAAAAGATTATAGAAGTATGATCGGATCACTTTTGTACCTTACGGCATCAAGACCGGACATACAATTCAGCGTATGTCTTTGTGCACGGTTTCAAGCTTCCCCACGTGTTTCACATCGTCAAGCCGTCAAAAGGATTCTCAGGTACTTACATGGAACTCAAGAATTTGGCATTTTTCTTCCTTCTTCCTCAATCGTTTCTTTGAAAGCTTTTTCGGATGCTGATTTTGAGGGTTGTAGGATTGATAGGAAAAGTACTTCCGGTGCTTGTCATTTTCTTGGTAATTCTATTGTTGCTTGGTCCTCTAGAAAACAAAGTTCAGTTGCACAATCCACAGCCGAATCTGAGTATGTAGCTGCTGCTAGTGCTTGTTCACAAATTCTTTGGATTGTTCAAACACTTAAGGACTATGGGGTTGATCTAGATAGTGTTCCACTGTTCTGTGATAACACTAGTGCTATTTGCATTGCTAAAAACCCCGTGCAACATTCTAGAACTAAGCACATTGATATTAGGTATCACTTTCTCCGTGATAATGTTGAAAAAGGAAACATTGTGCTTCACCATGTAGATACCGAACAACAATTGGCTGACATTTTTACAAAACCTTTGGATTTCACTCGTTTTTGTTACATTCGTAGTGAAATAGGGGTTATGCATCCTCATGGCTTAAATTGAGGGGGAGTTTTTGAAACTTAGGAAGTCTATGTGTGAATCTGAAATTAAAATAATATGAGCATATTATTTCATACATATATGACTTTGTGATTCCTTTTACATGCTGAAAGTTCTTACTACATTACTCGTGTTATACTTTTTGTAGTTTTTGCCATGTCTAGTAATTGGAATAATTACTTACACTAAATCTGGTCATGGTCGAACTTTCTTGCTTTTTTGAACTTGTTGCATGCTCACAAATGCTTTTAATCATTAAGAATTTATCAAGTAATCAACTCACATGTTGAGTTTTTATGAACAAATATAAATTGAGAAAAGATCAAGAGAATATGCATGCATCGCACTTCTTCTTTCGAGATGGCTTGTCATTGCACTTAGATATGAACTTGGAAGAAGTTGTGTATGACTAAAACCATGTCCTTAAGCTTCTGATTGTCAAATGACATAGGCTTGGCTTGGTTGGTTAGAATAAGGCAGATGAGCATATAATCTCTTGCAAATATCATATTATCTAAATTTATGCTTTGAAAAATAATAAGATGCAGCAACAAATGTCATGCTTTCATGTTTTGAAATAGTTGAGTTTGTGAGATCATGACGCTAAAATTGAAAATCACACTTGCTTTCTAGCATGGCTTACACTACATTATGTATCTCATTGATGTGATAGTGTAAGGTACTTGATAGTATGACTTGGATGAGCTTTGTTTATATGTATATGTTATAATATGCTAATAACAACTAAAGAGGGAGAGATAATTTGTTTATATCTCATAACAATTAAAATTTCTCTTTTACCTTGCTGAATACATTGTCAAAGGGGGAGAGATTAATCACACATTAAAAAAAAAGGAGAGATAATAAAGGGGGAGACATTTTCATTTTCAAAAGGGGGAGAGATTTTCATTTACGTTTGTTTTAAAAAAGGGGAGAAATTGTTTTCAAAACTTTTATGTGAATAAGCCAATGTTCGGATTTTAAATGGTGTTGCCAATGCATTCATCATGGGGGAGATTGTAAGACCTATGTGTGCTGAATACATTGGCTTGTAGTGAATACACTTGGCTTTGATGATAAAAGTTTTTAATATCACCAAAACACCTTTTTATCAAGGTCCGACTCTAGCTCCGAGCTACAGCAAGGTCCGACGATAGGTCCGACTTGCTTTGGGTAGCTCCGGTTACGTTTGATGCTAGGTCCGACTTCTTGGTAAGGTCCGACCAGCTTTGGTTAGCTCCGGTGAGCTTTATCTTTAGCTCCAGCATATATTTGATAGCTCCAGCATATTTTCGTTAGCTCCGGGATGCTAAGCTTCGACGTACTTTGTCTAGCTCCGGGTTTTGGGTTGACTAGTTCCGACTAGTTTTGATAAGCTCCGGATCCAGGATCTACTAGTTTTGATAAGCTCCGGATCCAGGATCTACTAGTTTTAGTAAGCTCCGGCGCTAGGTTCTACTAGCTTTTGTTAGCTCCGGATCAAGCTCCGGGTTGCTCTGGCAAGGTCCGGAACTTGACTGCAGTGTTTCTGCTTAGCTCCGGCTCAAGCTCCGGGTTGTTCTGGCAAGGTCCAGAACTTGACCGAAGTGTTTCTGCTTTTCATTTGCAATGTTTCGTACTTGCTTTACAAGATTGTAAAGATTGCTTAGTATTCATTTGCTAAGTTTTTGGTGTGTTTTGGATGATACGGCTGATATCGTTTTGCTATGCTTTGCAACATGCTTATGTGAGGTTCTCACGTAAGGTGTTGTGTTCGGAACTAACATGAGTCAAGTCGAGGACTTGGGCTCGTATGGATTGGTTGTTTGTTCATGTGCAGGTGTTGCTTGAGTTAAAGTCATGGCTGGTGACAGGATCCATTGGACTAGTCTCAGGAGGAGATGAGGTTCCAACAACCAAGTTCGGGAGGAACTGTGGTTGAGCGGGTCAGGAGGTCGCGCAGGATGATTGAATCAAGGGCAGTGCATATGAAGGTCGAAGGAAGGTGTTCGCACGTATGCATGAGGTGCATGACGTGGCAATATGCTTCTAGAGACGGATTATGGAAGGAAGATCTGATTGGAAGGATCGGATCGTATCGGTTGAAGACTTTGGCTGCGGCAGAGTCGGTTATGGCTCGGTATGGGAAGTATCGAGTTGGTTATGTTAGGATTTCGTGTGTGTCACGAAATTGAGTTGTTTAGGAATGTGGGATACGTTCCTAAGGTGTTTGGAAGTCTTAAGATTGCTTCTATCTGCGTATAGAAGAATCTTGAGCAGTTATGGTAAGTTCCGATTGTGATCGGATTAGGATTAGAGTCCTAGTTGTATTGGGATGGCCTAAGGGCTGGTTATATAAGCAAGGAAAGGCCAAAGCTCGTTAGGCACGACTTTGGGGCTGTTCCTCTTGTGTTCTATTGAATAAAATTCATAGTTTGAAGGAACTTTTGTGCCTTGTTCGTCCGACTTGTTCCAGACAAGTTTTACTCGTCGAGTTTCTGGACAGCACTACCTTTTGTCGGTGGTTTTATCATAACTCAAGTTTTTATGATCCAATTGACGTGATTCTTTTTGGGTTGTCTTCACAACTTGATTGTATATCATCTGTCAAAATTTCACGGTCATTGGATTTGTGGTTTTTGATCTACACGAGTTTCTTTGCAGCACTCCAGAAACTGTTTTTCTCGGGTAGGTCAGATTGACCAGTGTTTGATCTTTTGATCATAACTTGAGTTGTTCTCGACGGATTTGAGTAATTCTTTTTGTGTTGTCTTCGTGACTTGATTCTCTCTGATATATATCACTTTTGTCACGGTGAAACACGTTTAGATTAGTCTTATACACGATTTCTTTAACAGATCGTTTTTCTACCGAAGGGATTAGGGTTTTATTGTTTCCGCTGCGTAAGATTTTTAAATCTACCATTCACCCCCCCTCTGGTAGCTTTTCACGTGCTCTTCGATCCTACACTTGTGGATTCGATTCTGGGAGCTGGGACCCAGACTCGCTTTCAGGTACCTCCGGACCTTCCCGAAGGGGTCTGGATTCCTGAGTATGAGGTAGCTCTGGTCTCTCCGCAACCAGAACCATACTGACGACTTCATCAGTTGCTGAAATGTAAAGCAACAAAGGCTCACCAGGGTTCGGAGCTACCAGAATTGGTAGGGTGGTGAGGAACTGTTTCTGCTCCTGGAATGCCTTCTCTGCTTCTTCGGACCATTGGAATGGTCCAGACTTCCTCAATAACTTGAAGAAGGGGAGTGCCCGTTCCGCCAGTCTTGAAATGAACCGACTGAGGGCTGCTAGACATCCAGTTAACTTTTGGACGTCTTTGATGCGGGTTGGTGGCCGCATGTATTCAATGGCCTTAATCTTCGCCGGATTAGCTTCTATGCCCCGGTGATTTACCAGGAAACCGAGAAGTTTTCCGGAGCTAACCCCGAAGACACACTTGTCTGGGTTTAGCTTTGTGCGGGTGGCCTGCAGCTTGTCGAAGACAGCCTGCAAGGTGTCAAGGAGTGACTCCTTGTCCCTGACCTTGACCACGATGTCATCGACGTACACTTCCACTATGTCTCTAATGAGTTCTTCAAAAGTTTTGTACATAGCTCGTACAAAAGTTGAAGCTGCATTCTTGAGACCAAAGGGCATGGCTGTATAACAGTACAATCCATCTACTGTGATGAATGAGGTATGCTCTTCATCTTCCCTAGACATCCCGATTTGATGATACCCAGAATATGCGTCTAGGAAACACAGTAATTCATACCCAGAGGTGGAATCCACTATCTGATCTATTCTAGGTAGTGGGAATGGATCTTTTGGACATGCCTTATTTAGTGTGGTGTAGTCGATGCACATCTGAAGCTTCCCGCCGGCGTTGGGCACAACGACTGGGTTTGCCAGCCATTTTGGATGGAAGACTTCTCGGATGAACCCAGCTTCGAGTAACTTCTTCACTTCTTGTCAGATGAAGTTTTGTCGCTCTAAATTGCTTCCGAGGTTTCTGATGCACAGGCCGGGCGTCGGGGGAGATCTTCAGATTGTGCTCAATCACTTTCCTGGGGATCCCAGGCATTTGTGACGGTTTCCAGGCAAACACGTCGACATTAGCCCAGAGGAAAGTGATGAGCGCGAGTTCCTATTTGTCGTTCAATCCTCCCGATATACGAGTGGTCTGAGCGGCATCGGAACCAATTTGGACGACTTTGACGGGAATGTCGGTGTCGCCGCTTGGCTGCACTCGAGTGCAGAAGTCGAGCCTCGTTGATGAATGCTTGGGGGGTTTGGAGCTTGCTCCTGCCTGGAGTCCTCCTCTTGCGCCGTAGTGAGTGCATGGAGTTCTTCCAGAGCAGTTACTCCGGCAGTACGATCTCCGCGGATCCGGAGAACGCCTACTGGCGCTGGCATCTTCAACACCAGATAACCATAATGATCAGCTGCCATGAATTTGTACAGGGCAGGTCTACCCAAGATGGCATTGAAGGGTAAGTTGATCTGAGCGACGTCGAAGACTAACTTCTCGGTGCGGTACTTCTCCCGTGTCCCGAAGGTAACGGGGATAGTAATAGCTCCGAGTGGGGTAATGGCCCCCGGACCTACTCCGGAGAAAGGTCGAGAGGGGTGGAGATCCGAAGGTCGGAGTTGAACCTTAGTAAAAGCTTCGAAGCTTATGAGGTTAAGCCCCGAACCTCCGTCTACCATGATGTGGTGGAGCTGGATGTTGTTGATGGTAGGAGATACCATCAAGGGTAACTGACCTGCTCCAACCATGCTCCAAGGGCAGTCCAAAGCATCAAAAGTGATGGTTGTGTCCATCCACTTCCGATGAGGTTCCGGCCTGACTGTAGGAGCTACAGCAGCCATATCCCGACGCATAGTCTTGATGACGCGGCGGGAGGTGATATCCCACGATCCACCGAAAATGGTGTTCATGGTTTTCCGACGCTCGTTGTCAGAGACGTCAGAATCATCGTCGACGGAGGTGTAGATGGCCTTCAAAACCTTTTTGGGATCCTAAAAACCTAACTCCTCTTCATCCGGAGCTTTGTCAACTTTTTGCTTTCCTTCCCTCTGTCGGAAAGGAGATTCTTCCCGATGCTTGTTGTAGCGCTCGACAAGGTTTTGGACCTCCCGGAAATCTTCCAAACTGTGGCTGCCCGTTTAGTGAATTGGGCACCACACCTTGGGCTTGCTACCGTCTTCAGAAGACGGTCGAGGTCGCTTTTCGGGGCGTGGCCCCCGGTCACCCGGAGCTGCAGCAGATGCAACATTGGATGTACCGGCCGACGGCTTCTTCTTGCCTTTGGTCTTTTTATTCTTCTTGCCGTTCCCAGAGGTAGCAACTTCTTCTTTGGAGGATTTCTTGTGACCCTCCGGGGTTGGTTTGGAGTGCATCTCACGGCCCTCCGCAGCTCTGGCACATTTGTCAGCCAAGCTGAAGAGTTCCGTGACACTGGTGATCTCTTTGATCGCCAGTTTCTCCAACATCTCCTTGTCTCGTACACCCTGTCTGAATGCCACAATGACAGAGGCGTTGGAGATAGAAGGGATAGTGTTTCGTACCTGAGAGAACCTCTGGATGAATGATCGCAGGGATTCTCCCCCTTTTTGCACGATCGCAAAAAGGTCCAGTTCAGTGCCTGGTCGGGTGTATGAACTCCCGAAGTTGGCGGTGAACTGCCGACACAGCTCCTCCCAACTATTGAAAGAGTTGGGTGGAAGGCTCATAAACCAGGACCTGGCAGTTCCAGTTAAGGCCACTGGAAAATAAATATCCATCACGGCCTCGTTTCCTCTAGCTGCCAAAATTGCAGTGGAGTAGATTTGAAGAAATTAGGCGGGATTGACAGTCCCATCGAATTTTTCCGGCAGGTGAGGCCAGAACTTCTGTGGCCACCTGACCATACGCAGATGTATGGCCAGAGCTGAATAGCCTCCTCCTACTCCTTCAGGAGTAGAAAGGTCCTGAGCTTCTCGTCTTTCACGAGCACGCTCAATATGGACTTGGCCGTCTTGTTGGCGGTATCGGCGATCAAGCTCCGCCCGGAGGTCATGAGTTGAGAGCCTTGATACCGTGTGAGTGCGTCGTGCCGCGGAGGGTAATGACATCACTTGTTGTGATGCAGCATGTCTCCTGCTATTGGAAACGTGCAGACCAAGTCTACCAGACAAAGTCCGCCGCTGCGACGGGGCTCGTCCTGAAGGAGGAGGACCCTGGTTGCTGAGGCGTTCGGCTGCTGCTGCAACCAAATGTTCCACATCGGCCCTCCACTGTTTCAGTGCATCCCGGGATGCATCCGGAGGTGGTGGGCGTTGGAGAAGAGCACGCGCTGCATGGAGCGCGTGTTCCGCGTTGTCATGATTTGCCGACGCAGTGATTGACGCCGGCGCACCATCACGTTGCCCAGCATGATTTGCTGGTGGAGGCGGTGGTGGTGGGAGTGTGACTCCTGCTGGTGCTGAGGCTCCTGCTGGTGGCTGCATATTGGAGGGATTGCCCCCAACAGCCTGGGCAGCAGGTTGACCGTTGGATGATCCAGCAGCTGAGTTCACCATTCTCAAAATCTCAGGCGCCCCCTACCTGGCGCGCCAACTGTCGGTGGTTTGGAACCGGCAGATCTCCCGACACTACTAAAGTGTTAGAGGAGTTTGATGTTCGGTGTGGGCGCGCGGAGATTCAAGAAGGTGAATAGTGAATGACGCAGGAGACACGAGAGTTTACGTGGTTCGGGCCGCCTGAGCGTAATACCCTACTCCACGGGTGTGTTGGTGTTGTATTAGCTGTATGAGCTTGTGTTGAGCGTCTATGGCGCGTGTCTCTGAACGTGTCGAGTCCGTCGTCGGCTTGTCCTTTTATAGTACAAGGGCAGGCCGTTACAAGTTTGCCTGGCCCGACATGTGGCCCCGGTGGTTACTAGTATTAACACTTATTCAACACATTTAATTGTCCTTAATTACCAGGTAATGGGCTTTGACAGCACCGTTACTGGTAATTAAGGTCATCCGATCGTGTGTCATTAATATGGTATTAATGACACATAATCGGGTCTTGAAGTCCTTGATTCCCCTTTGAAGATCCGGAGCCGTTATGGAGTCTTCCGGAGGTCAGAGGCTGAAGCTCCGACGGTTGGACACGTGGCAGCTCCGGAGCATACTGTGGGAAACAGGCAGCTCCGGAGCTACCTGACACGTGTCAGGTCCGGAGCTTCTCTCGGTCTGGGGTTAAGTCCGGAGGTGCTATTTTGGTACATGGCCCGGAGCTTCCCCCTTGTGGGCGGTAGCTCCGGTTTGATAGTACACGTGGCGACCCTGGGATTAACCATGTTGGAGAAGCGGGTCCGGTTATATCTGACATGTTGGCCTCCGAATGTCTTCAAATCAAGTAGATGACTTTCCTTGGAGATCTTTATAACCTCAAGGGGTGTACGGTTTCCAGGGTACCGACAGGTACAGACGGTCGAGCTCTTTCGAAGAGAAGATAAGGTACATGAGTACCGAGCGGAAAAAGAAATTAGATTGATTGAGAAAGCAGATTGTCATAATGCAATGTTAGGATATCGTGCACCCGAGGAGTACGGGGATGGAGCCCTTTAGAAATAACGTAGTTCCAGTTATAATTTGAGAAATTTTGTATGCATGTACTTTGTTACAGAAATGTGGTGAATCATGGGGAATAATATATAAAACTGCACTCCAAGCTAATCGGAAGTTGACATGTGCCGGTCCATGAATCCAATGGCCCACTTTTAGGGGTATCCGAGGGAATTTGTTGGCCAATCACCCGAGAAGCATGAGAAGGCTCAACTGAAACTTTCCATAACTGCTTGACTCTTCAATACACAGATAGAAGCAATTCTAAGACTTCCAAACACCTTAAGAACATCTTGCACATTCCTAAAACAACTAAACTTCGTGCCTCACACGAAATGTAACCAAAACTAACTCGAAACTTTCCATTACCGCGCCATAACCACAACATGTAATCTTGCCGGTTGGACCTTTCCGGCCATATCTTCTCGTCCATAACTCTTCAACACGTATTGGAACATTGTTTTCTTGTCCATTCATCCCTTGCACACATACAAACACTTTCCAAAAATATCCACGATACCTTCATATGCCTTGTTTTTTACCCAAACATTTTGCGTTACCTCCCAGATCACCCCAACCAAATTTCCTACCAAACATGGTCATTGAACCTCATCTTCTCACCAAAATTAGTTCTATGGATTGCTATCACCAGCCATGTATTGACCTCAAGCAACACCTGCACATGAATAAACAACCAATTCTTCTGAGCTTAAGTCCTCAACTTGACTCTTATTAGTCCAATAACCAGAACACCTCATGTGAGCATCTCAAACAAGCACCTCAAATAAGCATGTTGCACCACTTCACAAAATATTGTCCATAACTACCAAAACACATAAAAACTTAGTAAATGAATAGAAATAACCTTTTCAAAAGTCAAAAATATGTTGTATACTTCAACCCAAATTATCCACCAAAAACTAAGTATGTAAATACCAAGCACACTTTTCATAAGTGAAAGGCATCCATACAAGTGAAAAATAATGCTGCAGAACCAAATCCATGATTATTGAAATACCCGCATGATTATTAAAGCAAACATTGAGTTTGGTCAGTCTGAACTACCTTCCCGCAGTTAAAATTGAAGAAGTCAAAAACTTTGATCTGTAAATCACGTGCAACTTACCGCGCTCAGTTAGGACACTACGAACTTGCATCCCGCACTACATATTTACAAGCTGAAACAGTTTGAACTATGTTTCTCAGGTATATTCAAAACTTTTCTTGTAAACCCTCACTTTTAACACATTTGCTAATGTATTCTGCACACCTAGGTTTCACAATCTCTCCCTTGATGAATGCATTGTCAACACCACCTAGAATCCGAACATTGGCTCATTCATATTTTATGAAAAAAGAAAATTTCTTCCCCTTTGAAAATCAAAATTCACACGAGAAAGAAACCTCCCCCTTAAAAAATTCCCCCTTAAGAAGAATGTGTAAAGAACTTGTGAAAACTTGTGAATGTGCAATGTGTGATCCTATCTTTCCCCCTTTGACAATGTATTCAACAAGGTTCAATAGAGAAATTTGGATATGAAAGATTTGACATATAAACAATGCTCATCCAAGTCATACTACAAGTAACTTACACTATCACATCAATGAGATATATAAAGTAGTGTAAGCAATGCTAGAGATCAAGTGTAGTTTTAGTTTAATCAAGTCATTATCTCGCTATATCAACGATATCAAAACTTGTGAGCAAGACACATGTTGATGTTTTTAATTAAATTTTAAAGCACGGATTTATAGCATACCACTTTGCAAGAGATTATATGCAACATCAGCCTTATCCTAACAAATCAAGCCAAACCTATGTCATTGGACAGTCAAAAGCTTACGTATATGGTTTTAGTCATACAAACTCCTTGCAAGTTCATATCTAAGTGCAATGATAAGCGATCTCCAAAGAAGATGTGTGATGCATGCATATTCTCTTGGTCTTTCTTGATATTTTTATTTGATCATAAAAACACAATGTCTAGACTATTGTTTGATTAAACTTTCATGATTAAAAGCACCCACAAGCATGCATGAAGTTCAAAATAGGAAGAAAGTTTGATCATGACCAGATTTAGTGTAAGTAATTATTCCAATTACTAGTCATGGCAAAAACTACAAAATGTATAACACGAGTAATGCAGTAAGAACTTTCAGCATGTAAAAGGAATCACAAAGTCATATATGTATGAAACACTTATGCTAATATTATTTCTAATTTTATATTCACATATGGACTTCCCAAGTTGCAAAAACTCCCCCTCAATTTGAGCCATTAGGATGCATAAACCATATTTCACTACGAACAAAAGAAAACCGAGTAAAATCCAAAGGTTTTGTAAAAATCTCAACCAATTGTTGTTCGGTATCTACATGGTGAAGCACAAGTTTCCTTTTTTGAACATTATCACGAAGAAAGTGATATCTAATGTCAATGTGCTTTGTTCTAGAATGTCGCATGGGTTCTTTAGTAATACAAATGACACTAGTGTTATCACAAAACAGTGGAACACTATCTAGATCAACTCCATAGTCCTTAAGTATTTGAACAATTCAAATAACTTGTAAGCAAGCACTAGCAATAGCTACATATTCAGATTTGACTGTGTATTGTGCAACTAAACTTTGTTTTCTAGTGGACCAAATAACATGTGAGTTACCAAGAAAATGACAAGCACCCGAAGTACTTTTCCTATTAATCCTACAATCCAAAACCTGCATCTAAAAAGCTTTTAAAGTAAAAGTTGAGAAAGAAGGAAGAAAAATGTCAAATTCTTGAGTTCCATGTAACTACCTTAGTATCTTTCAACGACCTGATGATGTGATCCGCTGGGGAAGCTTGGAATCGTGCACAAAGACATACACTGAATTGTATGTCTGGTCTTAATGCAGTGAGGTACAAAAGTGATACGATCATGTTTTTATTTTGTTTAGATCAACGGGTTTACCATCTTCATCAAGTTAAAGTGTTACCGTTGTTCTTATTGGTGTCCGAATAGGCTTGTTTTTTTCCATGCTGAAGCACCCTTTGCGACGGTCGACCATCGCAACTTACTCTTACCGTCGCAAATGATCGTGTTTCCTGTAGTGCAGGTACAATCTAGCACACCATACAAGTGGCACCCTTTGTATATTTTATATTCAAATGGAAGAGATTTAAAAAAAAAACATGTTACTACTACTATAATAACGCTACTCTAAGAGTACAGTTGTTACGGCAATAAATAAAGAAAGTTGTGAAGCACCCAACCGAAGTGTCTCCCACATTGACAAATATTCTCCAGTTTAATTACAAGTGTTCCACTTTAAATCCACAAATGTAGTCGAGGTAGAAGATGAGGTGATTTATTTTGTTATTTGTTAATTTGAATGGATTATATTATTTGTAAAATACACAATCAAAATAATTTTTATGATTGTATAGACCATAGATAAAATTATTAATTTTATTAATTATTAGGATTAATGGTTAATTACAAGTACTACCTATTAACGACAGTAGTTAGATATTAGTTACCAATCGGATGAAATCTTTCAAAATTTCAGACGTCTGGAACTAGGGAACCATAAGAAAACATTACTACTGTGATGTTCCGCGCGAAGAATACAGTTGTTAGGGCAACAAAATAATGGAGTTGTGAAGCACCCAACAGAACCGTCTCCCACATCGTGTAGTATGTTGTCAACAAATGGGCAAATGTTATCCGGTTCAATTACAAATGCTTTTACTCTTTTATTTATGGAAACAAAAATAATAGTGCTAGCTTCAAATATTCCAACCCCAGTCGACAGGGAAAGCTACTGGCCGTGTGGACCAGCAAATTCCGTTTCTGAAAATTCCGTTTTACACCGTGTTTCTGAAAACAATAACAATAAAACAGAGATAATACCTGTCGGTACCGTGTGGACCAGGTACTCTTGAATACCATACAATGAAGCGTTGAGTCCCACCTTTCGGAAGAGAAGACTTTCGGAGGCCAACACATGTCCCGCATTGCCGGACTTGCCTCCCTCCTAAGGGTGGCTCCGGCGCTGCCACATGTCCCGCAATGCCGGACCTGCCTCCCTTCTAATGGTGGCTCCGGCGCTGCCACGTGTTTCGCAGTGCCAAACATGCCTCTCTCCTAAGAGTGGCTCCAGCGCTGCCACATGTCCCGCAGTGCCAGACCCACTTCCCTACTAAGGGTGGCGCTTCGGACCTGCCACGTGTACTCCAGACCTACCTCACCAACGTAAGGACCCTGTGATCTCCAACGGCGCGGACATTTAAGAGCCTATAAATAAGTTGTTACAAGATCTGGTTAACGCATCATTAATCCCGCATTAATGAGCACGATCAGGGGACCTTCAAGTGTGGTAATGCTGCTATCAAGGCACGTTATTACTCAAAAAAACCGTTGTTAAGCGCCTAGATTGTGTATAGGGTGTTTAATAGCACCGGAGCTACCTGTCGGACCTCGGCGACAAGCCAAACCTTGGTGTATAAAAGTTCTGCGTTGCACGGCATGCGGAGCTAAGCTGATTTGATCCTAGAAAAACACGTTAAAACATACAATACACCCCCGTGGAGTAGGGTATTACGCTCAGGCGGCCTGAGCCACGTAAATTTGTGTCACCTCTGTTCTTGAGTTCTTCGAGTTACGCCCCTCGTAAAAAAGAACCTTTGCAGACTACTTTTTAGTACTACTGGGGGAAGTGTCGATCGCACACTTCGACATTTGGCGCGCCAGGTAGGTACACCCTCAAGAATTATCAAGATCGACAATGGTGAACTTCACTGCTACTTCCACAGACCCGGATGCACGGGCTGGCAGAGGCAATGAAGTTGGCGACACCTCTCGTCATCCTGGTGGCAATCCTGCCACTAATCCACAAGGTGGAGCTCCAGGACAACAGCCTAGAAACAATGGACCACCACCTATTGCAGCAACAGCCGCTGCTAGTCAGCTATAGGATGGAGTTCTAGCGTCGGTCACCGAATCGACCTCAAGCCCAGAGAACATGTTGATTGCAGCGCGAGATCTTCTTTAGCGTCCACCTGCATCGGACACACCTTCAACAGGGCTAGAGCAGTGGCGCAATGATGTCAACTATTTGGTCGCCACTGCAGCCACGATGCTCAACAATCTGCCGCAGCTTGAGCCCAGGCCGGCACCTACACGCAATATGACCTTGTCGGGACGACTTCGACGTAGGCCATCGCAGAACAGACATGTGTTGTTGCATCACGCGACGTCCCGCACACCTTCGATGGCTTGTCTTACTTATACAGTATCCAGACTCCCGACAGGAGACCTCAGGGCGGAACTCAATCGTCGTTACGTGGAGCAAGATGGACGCATCACCATCGAGCGTAACCGCGAGAGACGATGCATCCTAGAGGAGTCTTCCCCTCTAGGATCAGGTGGTGGCTGTGCGGTGCTTGAACCACACATTCGCATGGTGGAGTGGCCATCCAAGTTCCGGCCTCACCTACCGGAGAAGTATGATAGGACTGTCAATTCTGTCGAATTCCTGTTGATCTACTCCACCACCATCCTCGTGGTAGGAGAGAATGAGACTTTAATGGCCAATTACTTCCTAGTAGCCTTGACCGGTACTGCCTAGTCATGGTTCAGGAGTATTCCCCCTAACTCCATATACAGTTGGGGAGAACTATGTCGCCAGTTCACCGCCAACTTCGGTGGTTCATACACTCGCCCGGGCACTGAATTGGATCTCTTTGCCATATGGAAAAATCCGGGAGAATCACTATGCTCCTTCATCCAACGGTTCTCCCAGGTACAGAACAATATCCCTTCTATCTCCAACACTTCCATTGTTGTTGTTGTTGCATTTCGATAGGGACTATGCTCCTTCATCCAACAGTTCTCCCAGGTACAGAACAATATCCCTTCTATCTCCAATGCTTCTGTTGTTGTTGTTGCATTTCGACAGGGCGTTAGAGAAAAGAAGATGTTGGAGAAGCTAGCCACCAAGAACGTCCATGACATTACGAAATTCTTCAGTTTGACAGACAAATGTGCCAGGACTTCTAAAGGGCGTGACTGGCACTCCAAGCCAGCGATGGAGGCAGGTCCACAATCTGCTTCCAAAGCCGGAACCACTACCCAAGGCAGGGGTAAAATGAAGAATAAGAAGGCAAGTGGCAAAAAAAAGCCATCAACAGTTGTAGCCGCGACAGCTCCAGGTGGTCATGGGCCACGCCCTGACAAGGGTCCACTACCGTCGTTTGAGAATGGCAACAACAAGTTGTGGTGCTCAATCCACAAAACGTGGGGTCACAATCTTGAGGACTGCCCCAAAGTGAAGAGCCTAGCTGAGCATGCCTAGCACAAGCATCGAGATGAAGTGCATTTCCTCCCAATGGGAAGGCAAACAGAAGGTCGACGAAGCTCCATCAGAGCAGAGCTAGGATTCCAAGATGTAGAGAAGACGTTGAAGGCGATCTACAACAACGTCGATGACTCCGACACCAGCTCCAACATTGAGCAGAGGAGGACTCTCCATATGATGTATGGAGGGTCGTGGGACATTACTTCTCGGTGCGTGGAGAAAACTCTGCGTCGGGAGGTAGCTTCTATAGCTCCCACAGTCAAGGCGGAGCCACATCGGAAGTGGATGGACACTCCGATCACCTTCGACACCTCTGGCTTCCCCAAGAACATGGCGGGAGCAGGTCAACTTCCGTTGATGGTCTCTCCGACTATCAACAACCTGCAACTCTTCCATGTTCAGGTTGATGGCGGCGCGGCTCTTAACCTCATCAGCTTCACTTCCTTCAAGAAGCCACAGGTCCCCATGGCGGACCATAAGCCCTCGCGCCCATTCTCTGGAGTAGGTCTGGGGGCTATCACTCTGCTTGGCTGTGTCTCTATCCCGGTAACATTTGGGACTCATGAGAACTACCAAACGGAGAAACTGATCTTCGACATGGTAGAGATCAGTCTTTCCTTCAATGCCATCCTCGATCGACTGACTCTGTACCGGTTCATGGCGGTAGCCCACTACGGTTACTTGGTGTTGAAGAAGCTGACTCCAACGGGCATCCTCCGGATCTGAGGGGACTATACTGTTGGGGTCACTATGTTGGAGAAGCTTCATGCGCTAGCAGCTGCGTAAGAGGCTGATTCCAGCAAGGAGCGACTTACTCAGCAACCTTCGAGCTCGCGCCAGCGCGGTTCAACCTATGCACCCAGTGTGCAGCCAAGCGGCGACAGCGATGTTCCCGTCAAAGTCGTCCAACTTGGTTCTGATGTCGCTCAGACCACAAGCATTGTAGAATGTCGACGTGTTTGCATGGCAACCATCACAAATGCTTGGGATCCCCAGGGAGGTGATTGAGAACCTTCTGAGAATCTACCCCGATGGATGACCAATACAACAAAAGCCTCGGAAGCAATCTATCAAGCAACAGAACTTCATCCAAGAAGAAATCAAGAAGCTGCTCGATCCAGGAGGTACATTATCCACGGTGGCTGGCAAACTCAGTCGTCGTACCCAAGGCCAACAGGAAGCTTCGAATGTGCAGCGACTACACCACTCTTAATAAGGCATGTCCAGAAGGCCGTTTTCCACTACCAAGAATAGATCAGATAGTGGATTCTACTTCTGGTTGTGAGCTACTATGCTTCCTAGATGCATATTCTGGTTTTCATCAAATTACAATGGCTAAGGAAGATGAATAGCATACAACCCTTATCACAGTAGATGGTTTGTATTGCTACACTGACATGCCTTATGGTCTCATGAATACTCTCTCAACTTTTGTGCAAGCTATGCATAAAACATTTGGGGAGCTTATGCAGGACCTAGTAGAAGTATATGTCGATGACACCATCGTGAAAGTCAAGACCAAAGTGTAACACCCTCATTTTCATGCATCATGCATTGCATACATCATTAAATATGTTTAACATTAATCCACATAAAAAGGTACAGGTTTAAAATGAATTAGAAGCAAAACCGCGCTTAAAAAGTCTGAGAAGTGTGGACTTGTCCGATTTATCCCGGACTAGTCCGGATTCCTCTCTGATCTCTCTTCGGACATGTTCGTTTTTGCTGCGGACTAGTCCGTTTTTCTCTCTGTACCGTTTTTGGACTTATCCGGCCAATTACGGACTAGTCCGGTAATTCCTCCATTGAAAATTTTTGCCAAGTCCCCGGACTTGTTCGGACTTGTCCATTTTCCGCCGGACTTGTCCGTTTTCCTTTCTGACTAATTTCGTACTTGTCTGATTTCATACCTGACTTGATCGTTTTTCCCTCTGTCTAATATTGGACTAGTCTCATCTAGTGCAGACTTTTCCAGTGTTCGCGACTCCGATTCAATTTTTTCTTCCATGACTTGTTATTGGGTGTTTACCTTAATTGGGCCCAAGAATGTCGTGCCTAACCTTTTTGGAGCCCATGTGGGACCCCAGACCGGCCTCCACCCACCCCCAAACTCGAAATCTGTCAAACCATAACCCTCCATCCCTATATAAACAACCCAACATGCCACTTTTACATCTCTTTGCCACAATTGAAAGACCACCAAACCCTAGTTCATGGGAGCCGCCACCAAGGGGAGATGCAACAGCAAGGAGGAGAAAGAGATCACGAAGAAGGATCAAGCAATCAAGATCTTCATCGAGTTTCCGTTCTTCATCACCAATTCACCCTCAACTCTTCGTCACAAACCCTAGATTGTTAAGATCCAAGTGTTGTCTCCGAACTCTTGTTATTTGGAGTTCTAAACACGTGGTACACATTCTACTTTCTCTTTCCACGTGAATTCGATCCCAATTCTCCAAAATTCTCATAGATCAAGAAAACCCTAAATCGTTGGTCTACGTAGGGCGGACTAGTCTGGCCCCTAGCAGACTTGTTCGACCTCTAGATTTGTTTAATGTTGAATTAATTCCAAATTGATGTAATTTAACTTAAAACCTGTATAGACTTGTTAAGAACCATTGTAATTGATTAGTAAACATTAAAAGCAACTCATTAACAAGTTTCACTTTGCATTTGCATTAATCATGCATGTCATGTCATATTGAGTAACACATGACCATTTATTGATTGTAATCTTGTTTTATATGTTCGATGCACTGAATAGAAGGTGCTACGCTAGAGGGTGCTGCCGAGGACCTTCAGTACCAGGATTTTGATGTATTTGACCCTAACCAAGCTCAGGAGCAACTCACGTGTCCTTGATCATATTGATATAGTTTTTTAGAAGATTTGTTTTCAAACTTGCATGCTTGTGTCAAATTGATGGAAAACCTAAGATAGGAGTTTACTAGTCTTGTTTGACCATCCTTGTCGCTCAGGATACATTGTAGAGAATTGGGAAGGGCTTTTTACCTTTTGGCTTCACTCAAGTTATTTGAGATGGGAAAACAACCAAGTTACTTAATTATAAATTATTGAGATTATGGATAATGTACATTGATAAACATGGTTAATGGTAACATGGTAATGGGTGATCTAAGCAAGCATGGTATGTGATGGTGGTTTTCTTGCCTTGGATCTAAGGACCGGTTCATGCGAGAATAAGCCAGGACAACAGTGCCACCACAAGGCCAAGTATGGGTGCGGCGTAGCTGATTAATTAGGGTATTGCTGGTATTGCGCGGACCATTTGAAAGAGCAGGGAAGAGGAGTCGGATTGGGTTTGTATGAGTGGTGGGACTCCCTGGGATCCGAACGGCACAAGAGGGGGCCCTTGGTTTAGGATGTGCTCAGTTGGAGGCATCGCCACCGGTGAAACGTCAGTGGGTCCGTACATGCTAGTAGTCCCTTTGTAAAGGCTATTTTGTGATCTCTTGGCCACACATCTAAGGAACTGTGAGACAGCATAATTGAGATTCCTTAGTCATCGAAAGGTGATGAAATCGCAAACACATGGGTAAAGTGGTACAACCTCTACAAAGTGTTTAAAAACTATTATGATAGTTGTGCTCCCGATTAAGAGCACCTGGACAACTTCCATGATTAGAGGAAACTAGGGATTTGGAATGGTTATGGTTATGGTTATGGTAATGGTTATGGATGGAGTTATAATAAATGGTCATGGTTAATGATGATGGTAAGAATATGGAATTTGGATGAATAGTAAATGATGGATATGAATTATTGTGTTCATTTTGGATATGATGGGACTACTTCACATAGACATAGTATAATGCTTTTTACATGTTTTAAATGTACTTTTCAGCAAATAGCCATTGTTTATTATCATGCCTTGTTTAAGCTACATGTCATACTTTCCACACTTGCTGTCTACGACATGTACTCATCCTTGCAATTCCCCCACCAACAGTTGCAGGTCAGGATTGGGAGTATCACGACATTAATGAGGAGTTATAGGTTGTGTGCTGCCGTCAGCTTTGTCCGTGGTGTTGCTTGGAGCCGCGCTACCCTTTATGCTTAGTTTGCTTAGTTACCTAATTAGATTATTTCCGCTGCAGGTATAGTTCAATAATGGTCATTAGAATTGTAATATGAGGATTACATGAATAATGTAATAAAGTACTTATTTAATAATTTGAGCTGTGGTAATTGTCTGTTTATCATTTGTGAATCACTTGTGTATGTGTGTTAAACATCCTGGGCACACATATACTGCACTTGGTTCATTTTTCGGAACCGGGTGTCACACAAAGACTATTTGCTGGATAATCTTTAGTCGGTCTTCGACAAGCTGCGCATGACCGCACGAAGCTAAATCTCGACAAATGTGTCTTTGAGGTTTCCTCTAGAAAGCTCCTTGGATTCCTAGTGACCCACCGAGGAATTGAAGCAAATCCGAACAAAATGAAAGCAATTGAAGCGATGCAATCTCCAACCCACATCAAAGTTGTCTAGGAGCTTACTCAGTGTCTGGCCTCACTCAGTCGGTTTATCTCTAGGCTGGTTGAGCGGGCTCTTCCCTTCTTCAAGCTTCTACAAAAGTTTGGACCTTTCAACTGGTCTGAAGAAGTAGACAAGGCATTCCAGGAGCTTAAGCAGTTCCTCACTAGACTGCCCATCATGGTAGCTCTGGAACCTGGTGAGCCTCTTTTTCTTTACATTGTAGCGACGATAGAAGTTGTCAGCATGGTCCTGGTCGCAGAGAGGCCAGAAGCTCCCTCGAGCCCTTCCCCACAAAGGCTTGGACCCCTCTAGAATGGTCCAGAGTCACCTGGAGGAAATCAAGGTGAGTCTGGGTTCCAGCCCCCAGACATTGAAGAAGGTCCGAAAGGCCAGGGCCTCCGGACCATCATCTACAAGAAGACATGTGGGACCTCTCTAGGAGGGTCCCGACTGCTCACGGAGAAGAAGATTCGGTCCCCTCCAGGAGGGTTCGGGCGGATGGAGAAGATGGATCGGACCCCTCTGGGAGGGTCCAAACTGTCCAGCGACCTGTCTACTTCATCAGCGAGGTCCTCCATGGAACCAAGACCAAATACCTTGAAGTGCATAAGATGCTGTACACAGTTCTTATTGCGTCAAGGAAGTTGTGCCACTACTTCCAAGCTTACAAGATCTCAGTGGTAACCTCTTATCTACCGGTGTTACACTTCATAATCCCAACTCAACGGGAAACATCGCCAAGTGGGCTGCGGAGCTGGCAGAGTTTGAGCTTGACTTCCTACCCTGACGCGCCATCAAGAGTCAGGCGCTAGCTTACTTTGTCGTGGAGTGGACCCTGTCGGTGGTTTGGGACCGGCAGATCTCCCGACACTACTAAAGTGTTAGAGGAGTTTGATGTTCGGTGTGGGCGCGCGGAGATTCAAGAAGGTGAATAGTAAATGACACAGGAGACACAAGAGTTTATGTGGTTCGAGCCGCCTGAGCGTAATACCCTACTCCACGGGTGTGTTGGTGTTGTATTAGCTGTATGAGCTTGTGTTGAGCATCTATGGCGCGTGTCTAGCCCCCCTGAACCTGTCGTCGGCATGTCCTTTTATAGTACAAGGGCAGGTCGTTACAAGTTAGCCTGGCCCGACATGTGGCCCCGACGGTTACTAGTATTGACACTTATTCAACACATTTAATTGTCCTTAACGATCGGGTAATGGGCTTTGACAGCGCCGTTACTGGTAATTAATGTCATCCGATCGTGTGTCATTAATATGGTATTAATGACACTTAATCGTGTCTTGAAGTCCTTGATTCCTCTTTGAAGATCCGGAGCCGTTATGGAGTCTTCCGGAGGTCAGAGGCTGAAGCTCCGACGGTTGGACACGTGGCAGCTCCGGAGCATACTGTGGGAAGCAGGCAGCTCCGGAGCTACCTGACACGTGTCAGGTCCGGAGCTTCTCTCGGTCTGGGGTTAAGTCCGAAGGTGCCATCTCGGTACATGGCCCGGAGCTTCCACCTTGTGGGCGGTAGCTCCGGTTTGATAGTACACGTGGCGACCCTGGGATTAACCATGCTGGAGAAGCGGGTCCAGTTGTATCTGACATGTGGGCCTACGAAGGTCTTCAAATCAAGTAGATGACTTTCCTTTGAGATCTTTGTAACCTCAAGGGGTGTACGGTTTCCAGGGTACCGACAGTGGCCCCCTGGACCTACCTCCGGGGAAGACCACTGGGGTGAAGTCATTCCGCCGGAGGTGGGTCCATCCTCGCGACTTTTGAACTGAGTCTTCAAAGGTCTTCGGAGGCGCCGTTGGCGAGGATTTGAAGTTAAATCCTCGCCGCGTGGCGTATCCCGCGTGCGGCAGGTGAGATCTTTGGCGTGCGGATCTCACGCAATTGAAGGTCGCCAGTTCCCGATACGAAAACCGTATCGGTTCCGCGCGCCTTGTCAGGCCGCCGCCTTTGGGCTTCCCGCCTCATGATGACAACCGTTCGCCTGGGTAAGAACCTCGACTTGATCGTCGGGGTGGTCCCAGGCCCCCTTGTCATCGGCTGGGTGGAATTTTTGAATGGTATCTTCGACTTCCTTGCGGTTTCCATCCAACCGTTGCGAGGGCTTACTTAAGAAGGAAAGCGCGAACCTTCAGGAGTTCTTTACGCCTCTCATCTGCTCTTGCGCTCAAACTCCCAACTTGTGCTTCAATTTTCCTCTCTTGCCTTGCTGTGCCGCGATGGAGTTGGGTCTCCGCGAAAGCCGTTTGAAGACCGACGGCGACCTGAAGAAGGTCTGGGCCCTCATGGGATGGTCCTCAGACTTCTTCAATCGCTCGGTCCGCGCTGGTGGAGAGATCCCGTTTAAGAAGGAGCACTCCGGCGAAATGGTGTACTTCTCCTCGTACGCCATGGTGGGGTTGATCCCACCTTTTTCTTCCTTTTTCTTGATGCTGCTAGACTTCTATGGTCTGCAGTTGTATCATCTCGGTCCCCACTCCATTCTTCTTGTGTCCATTTTCGTCCACTTCTGTGAGATGTGGGTGGGCGTCCCCCCTGCATTGAACTCTTCCGGACCTTCTTCACCGTCCATACCACGGCAGGAGCAATGAGTACCTTGGCTTCTACTACTTCGTGAAGCGCAAGAAGTGCCCATTCAAGTACCTCCGGTCATTTCCCTCTGGGAAGTGGGATGACTGGAAGACGGACTGGATAATCGTCCAGGTGGAGGAGCACGAGAGGCTGGAGCTGCCCGAAGGCATCCCCAACATTGACACGACGATCTGGAGTGAAGCTCCAGTGCTGGCGGACGCCTTCGACCCTGTTCTGAATAGGATCCGCCAGTGCGTGGAGGGGGGATTAAACCCTCAAGCGGTGTTTTGTAACTTCCTGGTCAACAAGTGGGCATCGCTGAAGAAGAGAGAGAAACTCGCATGGGCCCTCAACGTCGTGATGGACGACGACCGGGTCGAGACCGGGCTGAAGTCCAACATGGTGGGGAAAACCTTGGAGTTCCACCTCAAGAATTTCCAGCACGGGATCGATGTCGATGGTGACGACTTGACTCCGCCATCAGCTTTTCTTCCTCTGAACGTGGAAGTGGAGTTTAGCAGGGAGCTCTAGCGGAAGATGCCCGTGCTTGACGACCTTGGTGTCGTCGAGAGAAGATCAACCACCGGGGTAGCAATCCCCGGAATGCCCGAGGATGGCTCCGACCCTGCTCCGAAGCCGAGGAAAGAGGTCGTCGGCAAGGGCAAGGAGCTGGCGGATGAACCCGTGAGCCGGAAGAGGAAGCTGCAGTACGCCGACGGAAGGTTCATCAGGCCCGCTACTTCTGCATTGGCTCCTTCTCCCCGGAGGGGAGGGTCTTCTACAACTGCGGCGATTGTTCCCGTAGTGGGGTCCTCACGGGGCGTGACTGTTCCCGCAGTGGGGTCCTCCCGGTGTGTTAGCTCCGGGCATGCGACGCCAGCACCTGGGCCGGTGGAGGCCTCTAGGTCCGGGGGTTCTTCCCGATCGAGGGGGGCCTCGACTCGGGAAACACCTGTGGCCGCGACGAGTTCCGGGGGGCTTTCCGGAGCTTCCACGCCGGCTATGACCAGCCCAGAATGCTCGGGAAAAAGGTTCCACGCAAGCTGGTGCGGAAGCCTCCCAAGGTAATTTTTAATCTTTTCCTTGGATAGTTGTTTTAATTGTAGTAACTATTTTTTAAGTTTCTTCGTTCATCATCTGCAGCGTCCCCAAGAAGGGGAGTGAGGCTCCACCCTCAGCCACGGCGGCTGAAGCCGTGAGGGTGGAAGCTTCTGCTCCTGTCCCGGTGCCGCCCCAAGTGGTGGCTGAAGCTGCGACAGCTACGGCACCGACTGTCGTGGTCATGGACCTCGACTCATCCCCAGAGGCTCCCGTGGTAGCGCCGGACCACGGGAGTGAAGATGTGCCAGCGGCACCTGTCCCGGAGGTTGAAGCTCCGGGTCCTGGTGCTGAGATGATGGAAGCTCCGGCCGTTGAGCCGGAAGAAGCTGTGATTCCGACCCTAGAGCCAAAAAGTGTTGAATCTCCAGCGATCGAGCCGGAGGTGATTGAAGTCCCGGCGTGCGCGCCGGAAGCTGAGGAAGTTCCGGCAGTTGGGTCGGCTACCTCCGAAGCACCGGCCGCTGAGCCGGTCGATGTTGAAGATCTTCCGGCTCCCGAGCCGGTTTTTGGAGAGGTGTCGGAGCCCGAGCCCCCATCGGAGGAGGTGCCCAGACTGGAGTCAGCAGCGGCTCCTGCTCCGGAAGTGACGACGTTGGAGGTACCTGCGGCCGAGCCGGAGTGCCCAAGCGAAGTCGCTGGCCCCCTGTCTGAGGGGGTGAATGAAGACCTGGCGGCGGGGCCTTCCTCGATGGCGACTGAGGCCATCCCGGAGGACGACCCTAGTGCCATGGAGACTCAGGGACCACTCTTGTGGAGTGGGACCCAATTTTTGTATCTGAAAACCCGCTGGAACCAGCAGAGGAGACTCCAGCACGTCCGGAACCTATCCCGTTGTCAATGTCTATTGACAACGCATGTTCCAGTCTGCGTCAAGTCCAACTGGCCTTCTTCGACGACAGCAAGGCTCTTGAAGAGGAGCGCCAAACCCTTAGGCAGTGGCGTAACCGGCTCTACTTCGAGACCAAGCTGGCGCAGTCGAGGCTAGCGGATGACAAAGAGTGGATCAAGCGGGAGAAGATCCGCCTGGAGTACTGGGGCAAGTTACTGGATGACAGGGAGAGTTTGACTCGCGCCCTCGACGCTCAATCCCGGGAGATCTACGATCAGGCCAAAGAAGCCAATAGTGCGGCCGATGAACGCCACGAAAGGCTTGAGGCCATTAACACTACACTCATCAAGCGCCGAGAGGCACTTGAAGAGAGGGAGAAACGGCTCGAAGATGAAGAGCAAAACTCCTAGAGCTGCGGGATGACGTCCTGAGGAGGGAGGAGGAGCTCTCCGAGAAGGTAGCTCTGGCTGACAAGGGTCTCGACGAGCGCGCCAAGAAATTGGAAGAGCGCTGCCATGAGGAAGAGGAGAAGGCCTGGGTGCGAGGGCAGGAACTCTACGAGCAAGAGTGTGCCCTTACTGCCAGGGAGAAGAAAGTGAGGGGTAGAGAGAAGGACCTGGTCGATCGCCGGAACAAGATCCACCTCCGGGAGGAGGAGCTCGGAAAACTCAAAAAGCGGGTTGTTGAGAAGATACAGCAAAATGCAAAAGAAGTTGAGCGCCTCGCCCGCGAGAATTCTGAACTGGTGGCGGCTAGAAGATCCCTGGAAGAAATAAAGGGCTTGAGGACTGCGAACTCCCTACAGATTTGGGAGTTCCTGGGCAAGGCCAACGACGCGCTGACACCGATGGGCTTCAGCCCCATGCGCCCGGATGATCCGGAGCCGGAGCCGGACCCGGCGTTGCAGGCGTTGAGCTCGGCACGCAGCAAACTCTCCAAGGTGGGCGATGCCATCGCGGACCAATTGGAGGTTGAGGGCCATCCCTGGCGAAGAACGTCACAGAATATGTGCTGACGTGCTACACCAGCCGGAACTCCCAATTTCCTCTAGACCCAGTGCTTGAAGGTCCGGTTGAAGGAGAAGGCGAAGCTGCCCGAGCCAACGTATCGGAGGTTGCCCAGAAGGTCACCCAATTCTTCCATAGGGTCTAGGACCATCTCTGTAGTTCTCACTTGTATTTTCTCTTCTTCTTCCTCAATTTTGTAATCCCTTGTCTCCAGATGTAATCCCTTGTCTCCAGATAAATGAAATCCCCAAATTTTTGTGAATTTCACTTTTTGTCTTTAACACTTTTGTCTTCACTTGGCCCCGTGGTAGATGTACACAATTTGATTGTGAACATGTACCAAGAGTATATTATGTTTTGTTGAAGACTCATTTGCTCCGAACTTGTAGAATTTAGGTCCGAAGTGTTCGATAGTGAAGGCCCCCTGAGATTGTCGGAGCTTAGAAGCTCCGGCATTGTCTATCGCTGGAGCTTAGTAGCTCCGGCAATAGTCTCTATCAACGCGTAGAGCATCGATAGTTAGTCCTCAGGGGTGTCGGAGCTTAGTAGCTCCGGCAGTGACCTTTGCCAACACTTAGTTTGTTGGCAGCAGACTCCGTTTGCGGGGTCTTCTCACCATCTTTTATTCAGCGTCGACTGCTGGCCCCCCTAGCTTTATCGGAGCTTGATTACTCCGGTGATGCTCGTTTTCAATGCGTAACATCGATTACAAGCCACCTAGGGGAGTTGGAGCTTTGTTAGCTCCGGCTTTTCTCCATCAACGTGTATTTTATTTTTCCTGCACACTGAAGTCAAGAAAAATAGTAAAATTTGTTTCTTGTCTATAACTTCGTCGCGGCTTACGATTTTCAAGAAGATTTTAAGTCCAACGCGATTCTAAATACAACCGAATGCGTTGTCTTTTCTTCCAGATCCAACTGTACATGGACCCGCCTTACTTCGGCATGCCGGGTTGTAGGTAGAGTGGCGTACTTAGGGTGCTTGACCAGGCTAAGTCGATAGCACACTGCAGCCCTAGATTGGCTTGGCGGCTTTCAGACGAGTTGGCCATGAACAATATTTGAATCCAAAAGAATTGACAATACAACTCGTATCATATATAAACCGGTCGAACTGTAATTTCTTAAGAATTGCACGTCTTTGTTATAGATAAGAAAGAGAAAAATAAAAAATGTTGAGCCTGTACAAAATAAATGCACGTGGAGTCTGTTTCACATGAAGATGTCTTTCATTATAGGTCCGGGGTACAGGGGAAACAAGTACACTCTTAGGGTATGGAACCAGGCTAAGCTTGTTTCATTTCTCGTTTGACCCAGGGTAGCTAGCCACACTTTTAGTCCTGAGACTGTGACAAGTGTAGCATGAACTTTGCGGACCTTTTGGGAAAGGTCCGGCTGCTCTCCCGGAGGAACTACTCGACTCTGTACAATGACTCTATAACATACATCTCAAGTTACTCAAGACTCACATCCATGGCATTAAGTGTAGAACTTACGGAGGTGCTCGATGTTCCAAGGATTTGGGAGAGGTGTCCCATCCTCGGTAGCCAAGCGAACGCTTCCGGGACGGGATACTTTAATCACTCGGAAGGGTCCCTCCCAGCCGGGGGAGAGTTTGTTTAACCCTTCTCTGGATTGTATTCTCCGTAGCACCAGATCGCCTTCCTCGAGCTGTCGGTTGTGTACATGCCGCTGATGATAACGCCGTAGGGCTTAGCGATATCGGGCATTCCGAACAGCTGCTTGGCACCTTTCCTCCTCAAGGAGGTCTAGGTCTTCACGCCGGAGCTGGTCCTGTGCGGCTTTGTCGAAGGTCCGGACCCAGAGTGAACCCAAGGTGATTTCTGGAGGAAGGATTGCTTCAGCTCCATACACCAAGAAGAAGGGTGTCTCTCCAGTTGACCGGTTTTGAGATGTCCTGTTGGCCCATAAAGTGGGTGGAAGCTCTTCGATCCAGTTGGCTCCATGTTTTTTCAAGCGCTCATAGGTGCGCGTTTTGAGTCCTTTAAGGATTTCAGCATTTGCTCTCTCGGCTTGGCCATTGCTGGCTGGGTGAGCTACGGAGGCGTAGCAAACTTGTATGCCGAGGTCTTTGCAATATCCTTGGAATGCAGAGCTTGTGAATTGGGTCCCATTATCAGTGATGATGTTATTTGGGACTCCATATCTGCATACAATGGACTGAGAAAAGTTGATAGCAGATTGCTTGTTGATTGTCACAACTGGAGTTGCTTTCGGCCACTTGGTGAACTTGTCAATGGCGACGTACAGGAACTTGTAACCTCTGACGGCTCTTGGGAAAGGTCCCAAGATGTCCATCCCCCACACAGCGAAGGGTCATGTAGGAGGTATCATTTGTAGGGGCTGAGCCGGTGTGTGAATTTGCCTTGCATGGAATTGACATGCTTCACATTTCTTCACCAGCTCAGTTGCATCCTGGAGTGCTGTAGGCCAGTAGAAACCATGTCGAAAGGCTTTACCAACCAGCGTGCGGGAAGACGCGTGGTTCCCACACTCGCCTCCATGGATTTCTGCGAGGAGTTCGCAACCTTCTTCCCTTGTGATGCACTGCATTAGGATGCCATTGGCACCACGCCGGTAGAGATCCCCTTCTACCAGCGTGTATCTTTTAGCCAATCTAACTACCCGGTTAGCGAATACATCATCGTCAGGAAGGATGTTGTCTTTCAAGTAGCTCCGGATCTCCGAGATCCATGCATCGGAACTAGCTTGAGCTTTTGAGTCTTGCGTGCTGGGTTGCTCGGAGCTCCCGGCAGCACCTACGACCTTTGATGGCTGCCATGGTAACAGGGCCATCGGGACCGTCAGCTTCGGGATGCTGATCTCGCCCCCTTCGCTCAGTTCAGCAGGCTGAGCTGTTGGCTTTGACAACCTCCGGACAAAAATTCCGTCAGGAGCCGGAGCTCTGGTTGACGCTTTCGTCGAGAGTTCGTCAGCTTCAGCGTTATAGGCACGCTGAACATGGTGGAGATCTAGGACTTCGAAGTCCTTCTGAAGCCTCTGGACTTCAAGGAGGTAAGCAGCTAGCTGGAGATTATTGCAGGAACATTCACCCTTCACCTGCTTAATGATGAGCTGCGAATCTCCCTTGACCAGCAATTGCTTGACACCATATGATAGTGCCACCTTTAGTCCGTAAATGAGCGCTTCGTACTCTGCCATGTTGTTGGTCGCCTTGAAGTCAAGGTGTACCATGTATTTCACCTTCTCCCCGGTCGGTGCAAGGAGAAGGATTCCAGCTCCGGCCCCCTACTTCTGCATGGAGCCGTCGAAGTAGAGGGTCCAGTGAGGCTCGGTGAAGGCTGGAGCTTGATGCTCCGTCATCTGCTCATTGGACCCCCACGGTTTGATGGAGAGGGAGTCCATTCTGCCACAAAATCTGCCAATGCTTGACTCTTGACAGCTTGCCTTGAAATAAATTCAAGATCAAATTCAGCCAATTCCGCTACCCACTTTGTAATATTCCCAGTTGAATTGGGATTATGCAAGATTGCTCGAAGTGGGTAAGAGGTCACCACTGAGACTTTGTGAGCTTGGAAGTAATGGTGAAGCTTCCTGGAGGCAATAAGAACTGCATAGAGCAGCTTATGCACCTCTAGGAATTGAGTCTTGGCATCATGTAATACTTCACTAATGAAGTACACTGGGCACTGAATGGTCCGGACCCTCCCGGAGGGGTCCGGAGCTTCCTCTTCACTGACCCGGATCCTCACGGAGGAATCCGGATTTTCTTCGGTCACCTCCGGGTCTTGGCTGGAGGAACCCGGAGCTTCTTCAGAAGTGACCCGGACCCTCCCGGAGGGGTCTGGGTCTCCTGAAGTGACTTCTTGTGGATTCGAGTCTGGGAGCTGGGACCCAGGCTCGCTTTCAGGTACCTCCGAACCCTCCCGAAGGGGTCTGGATTCCTGAGTATGAGGTAGCTCTGGTCTCTCCGCAACCAGAACCATACTGACGACTTCATCAGTTGCTGAAATATAAAGCAACAAAGGCTCACCATGGTTCGGAGCTACCAGAATTGGTAGGGTGGTGAGGAACTGTTTCAACTCCTGGAATGCCTTCTCTGCTTCTTCGGAACATTGGAATAGTCCGGACTTCCTAAATAACTTGAAGAAGGGGAGTGCCTGTTCCGCCAGTCTTGAAATGAACCGGTTGAGGGCTGCTAAAGATCCAGTTAACTTTTGGACGTCTTTGATGCGAGTTGGTGGCTGCATGTCTTCAATGGCCTTAATCTTCGCCGGATTAGCTTCTATGCCCCGGTGACTTACCAGGAAACCGAGAAGTTTTCCGGAGCTAACCCCGAAGACACACTTGTCTGGGTTTAGCTTTGTGCGGGTGGCCCACAGCTTGTCGAAGACAGCCTGCAAGGTGTCAAGGAGTGACTCCTTGTCCCTGACCTTGACCACGATGTCATCGACGTACACTTCCACTATGTCTCTAATGAGTTGTTCAAAAGTTTTGTACATAGCTCGTACAAAAGTTGAAGCTGCATTCTTGAGACCAAAGGGCATGGCTGTATAACAGTACAATCCATCTACTGTGATGAATGAGGTATGCTCTTCATCTTCCCTAGACATCCTGATTTGATGATACCCGGAATATGCATTTGGGAAACACAGTAATTCACATCCGGAGGTGGAATCCACTATCTGATCTATTCTAGGTAGTGGGAATGGATCTTTTGGACATGCCTTATTTAGTGTGGTGTAGTCGATGCACATCTGAAGCTTCCCGCCGGCCTTGGGCACAACGACTGGGTTCGCCAGCCATTTTGGATGGAAGACTTCTCGGATGAATCCAGCTTCGAGTAACTTCTTCACTTCTTGTCGGATGAAGTTTTGTCGCTCTACGGATTGCTTCCGAGGCTTTTGATGCACAGGCCGGGCATCGGGGTAGATCTTCAGATTGTGCTCAATCACTTCCCCGGGGATCCCAGGCATTTGTGACGGTTGCCAGGCAAACACGTCGACATTAGCCCGGAGGAAAGTGATGAGCGTGAGTTCCTATTTGTCGTTCAATCCCCCCGATATACGGGTGGTCTGAGCGGCATCGGAACCAATTTGGACGACTTTGACAGGAATGTCGGTGTCGCCGCTTGGCTGCACATGAGGTGCAGAAGTCGAGCCTCGTTGACGAATGCTCGGGGGTTTTGGAGCTTGCTCCTGCCTGGAGTCCTCCTCTTGCGCCGTGGTGAGTGCATGAGTTCTTCCGGAGCAGTTACTCCGGCAGTACGATCTCCGCAGATCCGGAGAACTCCTACGGGCGTTGGCATCTTCAACACCAGATAACCATAATGAGCAGCTGCCATGAATTTGTACAGGGCGGGCCTACCCAAGATGGCATTGAAGGGTAAGTTGATCTGAGCGACGTCGAAGACCAACTTCTCGGTGCGGTACTTCTCCCGTGTCCTGAAGGTAACGGGGAGAGTAATAGCTCCATGTGGGGTAATGGCCCCCGGACCTACTCCGGAGAAAGGTCGAGAGGGGTGGAGATCCGAAGGTCAGAGTTGAAGCTTAGTAAAGGCATCGAAGCTTATGAGGTTAAGCCCCGAACCTCCGTCCACCATGACGTGGTGGAGCTGGATGTTGTTGATGGTAGGAGATACCATCAAAGGTAACTAACCTGCTCCAACCATGCTCCGAGGGCAATCCAAAGCATCAAAAGTGATAGTTGTGTCCATCCACATCTGATGAGGTTCTGGCCTGACTGTAGGAGCTACAGCAGCCATATCCCGACACATAGTCTTGATGACGCGGCGGGAGGTGATGTCCCATGAGCCACCAAAAATGGTGTTCATGGTCTTCCGACACTCGTTGTCAGAGACGTCAGAATCATCATTGACGGAGGTGTAAACGGCCTTCAGGACCTTTTTGGGATCCTGAAAACCTAACTCCTCTTCAGCTGGAGCTTTGTTGACTCTTTGCCTTCCTTCCCTTTTGTCGGAAAGGAGATTCTTCCCGGCACTTGTTGTAGCGCTCGGCAAGGTTTTGGACCTCCCGGCAGTCTTCCAAACTATGGCTGCCCGTTTTGTGAATTGGGCACCACACCTTGGGCTTGCTATCGTCTTCAGAAGACGGTCGAGGTCGCTTTTCGGGGCGTGGCCCCCGGCCACCCGGAGCTGCAGCAGCTGCAACATTGGATGTACCGGCCGACGACTTCTTCTTGCCGTTGGTCTTTTTCTTCTTCTTGCCGTTCCCAGAGGTAGCGGCTTCTTCTTTGGAGGATTTCTTGTGACCCTCCGGGGTTGGTTTGGAGTGCATTTTACGGCCCTCCGCAGCTCTGGCACATTTGTCAGCCAAGCTGAAGAGTTCCGTGACGCTGGTGATCTCCTTGATCACCAGTTTCTCCAACATCTTCTTGTCCCGTACACCCTGTCTGAATGCTACAATGACAGAGGCGCTAGAGATAGAAGGGATAGTGTTTCGTACCTGAGAGAACCTCTGGATGAATGATCGCAGGGATTCTCCCCCTTTTTGCATGGCTGCAAAAAGGTCCAGTTCAGTGACTGGTCGGGTGTATGAACTCCCGAAGTTGGCGGTGAACTGCCGGCACAGCTCCTCCCAACTGTTGATAGAGTTGGGTGGAAGGCTCATAAACCAGGACCTGGCGGTCCCAGTTAAGGCCACTGGAAAATAATTGGCCATCACGGCCTCGTTTCCTCCAGCTGCCAAGATTGCAGTGGAGTAGATCTGAAGAAATTTGGCGGGATTGACAGTCCCGTCGAATTTTTCCGACAGGTGAGGCCGGAACTTCTGTGGCCACCTGACCATACGCAGATGTATGGCCAGAGCTGAACAGCCTCCTCCTACTCCTTCAGGAGCAGAAAGGTCCTGAGCTTCCCGTCTTTCACGAGCACGCTCAATATGGACTCGGCCGTCTTTTTGGCGGTATCAGCGATCAAGCTCCGCCGGAGGTCATGAGTTGAGAGCCTGGATACCGTGTGAGTGCGTCGTGCCACGGAGGGCAATGACGTCACTTGTTGTGATGCAGCACGTCTCCTGCCATTGGAAACATGCGGACCAAGTCTACCAGACAAAGTACACCGCTGCGACGGGGCTAGTCCTGAAGGAGGAGGACCCTGGTTGCTGAGGCGTTCGGCTGCTGCTGCAACCAAATGTTCGACATAGGCCCTCCACTGTTCCAGTGCATCCCGGGATGCATCCGGAGGTGGTGGGCGTTGGAGAAGAGCACGCGCTGCATGGAGCGCGTGTTCCAGGTTGTCATGATTTGCCGACGCAGTGATTGACGTTGGCGCACCATCGCGTTGCCCAGCTTGATTTGCTGGTGAAGGCGGTGGTGGTGGGAGTGTGACTCCTGCTGGTGCTGAGGCTCCTGCTGGTGGCTGCATATTGGAGAGATTGCCCCCAACAGCCTGAGCAGCAGGTTGACCGTTGGATGATCCAGCAGCTGAGTTCACCATTCTCAAAATCTCAGGCGCCCCTACCTGGCGCACCAACTGTCGATGGTTTGGGACCGGCAGATCTCCCGACACTACTAAAGTGTTAGAGGAGTTTGATGTTCGGTGTGGGCGCGCGAAGATTCAAGAAGGTGAATAGTAATATGGTTCGGGCCGCCTGAGCGTAATACCCTACTCCACGGGTGTGTTGGTGTTGTATTAGCTGTACGAGCTTGTGTTGAGCCTCTATGGCGCGTGTCTAGCCCCCCTGAACCTTTCGTCGGCCTGTCCTTTTATAGTACAAGGGCAGGCCTTTACAAGTTAGCCTGGCCCGACATGTGGCCCCGGCGGTTACTAGTATTGACACTTATTCAACACATTTAATTGTCCTTAACGACCGGGTAATGGGCTTTGATAGCACCGTTACTGGTAATTAAGGTCATCCGATCGTGTGTCATTAATATGGTATTAATGACACTTAATCGTGTCTTGAAGTCCTTGATTCCTCTTTGAAGATCCGGAGCCGTTATGGAGTCTTCCGGAGGTCAGAGGCTGAAGCTCTGACGATTGGACACGTGGCAGCTCCGGAGCATACTGTGGGAAGCGGGCAGCTCCGGAGCTACCTGACACGTGTCAGGTCCGGAGCTTCTCTCAGTCTGGGGTTAAGTCCGGAGGTGCCATCTCGGTACATGGCCCGAAGCTTCCCCTTGTGGTCGGTAGCTCCCGGTTTGATAGTACACGTGGCGACCCTGGGATTAACCATGCTGGAGAAGCGGGTCCGGTTATATGTGACATGTGGGCCTCCGAAGGTCTTCAAATCAAGTAGATGACTTTCCTTTGAGATCTTTGTAACCTCAAGGGGTGTACGGTTTCCAGGGTACCGACAGACCCCATCACCATCCGGTCCAGGAGCTCTCAACATCAAAATGCTGAACTTAAGGTCATGGTCTTCACCGAGCCTCACTGGACCCTCTTCTTTTATGGCTCCTTACAGAAGCAAGGTGTCGAAGCTCGAATTCTACTCCTCGCACCGACCGGTGAGCAAGTCAAGTGCATGGTCCTTATGGACTTCAAGGCGATGAACAACATGGTGGAATATGAAGCTCTTATCTTCGGGCTGAAGACTGTGCTATCCTTTGGTGTCCAGCGGCTGCTGGTCAAAGGAGATTCACACCTCATCATCAAACAAGTCAAATGTAAATGTTGTTGCAACAATCCACAATTAGCAGCATATCTTCTTCAAGTCCAGAAGTTGCAGAAGGATTTCCAGGTCCTAGACCTATGCCATGTCCAGCGTGCCAGCAATGCTGAAGCTGATGACCTCTCAACAAAAGCTTCAACTGGGGCTCCGGCACCCGATGGAGTTTTTGTGAGAAGATTACCAGCACCTTCCGCCCAGCCTGCCAAACTGGATGAAGGAGGCGAGACTAGCACCTCGAAGCTGGCAGTCCTGGTGGCCATGTTACCATCTGCCCATGAAGGATCGTAGGTGTCACAGAAAGCCCCGAGCAACTAGGAGCGCAAGATCCAGGAGCTCAAGTTAGTCCTGATGCATGGATCTCAGAGGTTCGGGACTACTTGAAAGACAACATCCTTCCTGAAGAAGATGTATCCGCTGAACAGATCATCCGGATGGCTAAGAGATACATGTTGGTAGAAAGGGATCTCTACCGACGTGGCGCCAATGACATCCTATAGCGGTGCATATCCCGGGGAGATGGTCGCGAGCTCCTCGTGGAGATCCATGGAGGCGAGTATGATAATCATGCTTCATCCCGCACGCTGGTTGGTAAGGCCTTCCGACATGGTTTCTACTATCTTACAGCTCTTCAGGATGCATTTGAGCTGGTAAAGAGATGCGAGGTGTGCCAGTTTCATGCCAAGCAGATCCATACACCAGCGTAGCACTGCAGATGATTCCTCCCTCATGGCCATTTGCTGTGTGGGGGATGCATATTCTGGGACTTTTTCCCGAAGCCGTTGACGGGTACCGGTTTTTCTATGTCGCCATCAACAAGTTCACGAAGTGGCCAGAAGCAACTCCAGTTGTGACTATCAACAAACAATCAGCAAACAAATTCTTGAAGTCCATAGTCTACAGATTTGGAGTCACAAACAGAGTCATTACTAACAATGGGACCCGATTCACAAGAAGCCTTCGAAGAATATTGTGATGACCTCGACATCAACATCAGCTACGCATCAGTAGCGCACCCAGCAAGTAATGGCCAGGCCAAGAGAGCAAATGCTGAAATACTAAAAGGACTCAAGACCCGCACCTATGAATGCTTGAAAAAGCATGGTCCCAATTGGATTCAGGAGCTTTTGTCTGCACTTTTGGCTAACCAGACAACACCCAGCCGAGCTACAAGAGAGACACCCTTCTTCTTGGTGTATGAAGCGGAAGTTGTTCTCCCTCCAGAAGTCACAATGGCTTCACTTCGAGTCCAGATCTACAACGAAGCCGCATAGGACCAGCTCCGATGCGATGATCTAGACCTTGCCAACGAGGCAAGTTGCCAAGCAGCTGCTGAAATGTGCGATACTGCTAGGCGCTACAGCGCTATCAGCAAAGGCATGTCCGTAATCGACAGCTTGAAGAAGGTGATCTAGTGCTGTGGTGCATACATTCTCGAGAAGGAATGAACAAGCTCTCCCCCAGTTGGGAGGGTACCTTTCGAGTCACAAAAGTGTCCCGCCCCAGATGCATTCGCTTGGCAATGGAAGATGGGACACCGATTCCCAACTCCTGGAATATAGAGCACCTCCATAAGTTCTACACTTAGAACGGAGGTGAGTCTTTTTTTGTGTATTTCATAGTGTCTATGAACAAAATCGGGTTATTCCAAGACGTATAGCAAGCTTAAATTGGTTTCGTACTTCCTTGCCTTCCATGTTATCTGGATCTATTATGAAATACAATTACATGAAAACAGGACTCTACGTGCATTAACTTTGTGCATTGCTCTTATTTAATTTCACTTATACCTCCTTGCCAATAGTAAAGTTGTGCAATCCAGTTGAAAATTGGTTTCTATGAATTCATGTGATACATATTCAAGTATTATTGGTAGTCCTTTTCTGGGATCTAATGTTCGCTGAATGGCCTACTCACCTGAATACCAATGCCAATGACAGGTCCGGAGTGTGCTACAGACTTAGCCTGGTCCAACACCCTAAGTACGCCACTCTACCTATTCTAGTGTTGCATCAAAGTAATGCAGGTCCAGGAAGAAAATGGAACTATAGAAGTACAATCGATATACTAGTATTGTCACATCGAATCATTTAGGATCAAGAGTTCAAAGAAGGATAGTAAGCCACAAATAAACTATAGGAAACAATAAGCAATTTTACTACTTTTCTTGTCTCTCATGTGCAGGACAAATGAATTACATGATCGTTCTGAGAGATCTGACACCTCCTAGGGGGCCTGCCGTCGATATTTCTTAAGATTGATAGTGGGCGCTGCTAGAGCATACAGCTCCGGCACCACCTAGGGGGTCCACCATCGACGTTCTTCTTGTTGATGTTGGGTGCAGCCGCAATATTAATCCTGGTGCTATCGGAGATCAAGCTCAGAGCTTGGAGTTACCACAAAAGCTTCAAGTCATCGCCAAGTACCTGATGGTACATGTACTCAACTCGTTGAGTACATCTACCAGGGGGGCAACCAAGATACAACAATGACAATAATGAAGACAAAATATAAAGTTCAAAAGAATTTCATTCATCCAAATTCCAAACTTTATACAAAAGGTTTGAAGATACAAAAGTAGATACAAGAGGATGAAGAGGTCCTATCTAGTCGCTGGAGTTGTGATGAAACCACGTGGCAACCTTCTGGGCAATGTCCTGCATGCTTGCCTTGGAAGCTTCCTCCGTCTCTTCGACATGCCCTTCAAGCACCGAATCTAACACGTTAGAGAGGTCATGGCTGCATAAACAAGTCAGTACATGTTCTGCTACTGACTTGGCTCAGTTCCTCCCCTCTGTCTCAAGCTGGTTGCTGATGACATCTTCTAGCACTCCCGGCTTGGTTCCGGTTGAGTTCAAAGCTGTTAGGGCTTGGCCAATTTCAGGCTCTGTATTATTTGACCGGACTAGACTGAAGCCCAGGGGCACCAGTACATTCTCCGCACACCCTAAGAAGTCCCAAATCTGTTGGGCATGAAGTCTCTGTGTGGTCTGCAGTTACTTTAGAGACTTCCTGGCAGTTGTCAGCTTTGTGAAGCCTCCCTTTGTGAATACTTTGACCTCCTTAGCATGCTGTTACATTTGCTTAGCCAGCTGCTTTTCTCGGTCTGCAATTTGCTTCTCACGGAGGTTTAGGCGATCCTTTTTTGCTGCCAGGTTCTTCGCCTCTCCCTTCAATTCATCCCTTTTAGCGGAAACAGCAAGCTTCCGCTTGGTGACTTCCTGCCCCGCTTGCCATATCCGCTGTTTCTCCTCTTCACAGTGGGATATGAACAGATCAACACGGAGAGCTAGATCCTTCTCTCCATGCTCTAGCTTTCGGGAGATCTCCGTGTCTCTCCCTTGGAGCTCCCTCTCCTTATTGTCAGCTACCTCTTGGCGTTGAAGGAGCTCCTCCTTCAGCTTATTCAATGACTCGAAGCGATCATTTGCTAGGTCATTAGCAGCCACTGTTTCGTCATAAATTTGATGAGTCTTCTCATACAGTGCTTTTGATGGCAGCTTGTCTGTTGTTCAAGAGCTCATTCATACACTGAATTCTTGTCTTCTCTGCTGCAAGGCGGTCTCTCTCATCAGCCAGGCAGTTTTGTGTCAGCTTCATCTTAAAATTGAGAAGCTTTCACCACCGCCTCAGAGTTTCCTGCTCTGCCTCCTGAATATTGCGCTTATGGTCGAAGCCAAGTTGGACTTGGCAAAGACTCGAGCAGGCGTTCTCTATTAAGAGGGACAGAGGAATCGGCTTGGGACCTTTTACTAGGCCCGCTGGTGCCTCCACAGCATCAAGGACAGTTGTTGGAGCCCATGGCATGAGCATGGACCCAAGCATGTCTTCATCATCAGCTGCACTTATCTCCAAGAGCTCGTCCTCCCATGGTGCTAGCTCTGGCGCTGCAGTAGCCGAAGCACCTCGCAGCTCCGACGTATCGAGCACTGGCTCCAATGCCATCATGGCGTCAGCTGACAGCTATAGCATAGCGACGATCACTAGCTCCAACACTATCATGGTTTTAGTTGAAAGCTCCATCACAGCATCAATCAATGGCTCCTATGCTATTGTGGCCTCAGTTGGCACCTCCAGCGCTACTACAAGACCCATCGCCAGCTCCTGAGTTGGCTTCGGCGCTATTGCCAGCTCCGGCACTGGTGCAACATCCTCTGCATGGTCCGGCACTTTCGCAGCATCACCGACTGCTGGCGCCGAAGTCATCTCGTCGTATGTTGACTCCAGAACCACCGCAGTATCTATCATGACCTCGGAGGAGGTCACGACATCAACTAGTGGATCGGGTGGTCTGGTGCCTTCGCCTGCAACGCTGACTTGAACCACCGATGATGCTTGAGCAGCGACTGGCCTTGAAGCTCTGGAAACAGAAGAATCAGCAAGAAGCAAAGAATGAAGAAGTCATGTTCCTAATGTCATTTTATACCCTGGGGCTCAACAGCTCCAGTCGACGCGGAACTTCTTCTTTGGGCGACTGGAGTCATCTGATCCCACCATCGCCGGTGATGCAGATGCTCCGGACCTAGCTCCAGGAGTTCCCAAAGTAGGCATCAGCTTTGCAGCAGACGGTACCTCCGGAGCAGACGTCCCACCTCCTGTTGCCGGAGGTACTATTGAAGACTTTCTGGACCCGATGCGCACTATTGGCACCAGGACCAAAGATGAAGATCTTCCATACTTGAAGCTAGCCTTGGGCATCGAGACCGAAGATAAAGTTGCGGGAGGTACGACCACCACGGACTTCAATGTTTGGCGAGGCACAGACGATGACACTGATTCCATCAGAGTTGGCCTGGCGGAGCTTGCACTAGCTCGCTCCAGCTTCCTCTTCCTACTGGAGGAATTGGCGGGCTCCTTCCCCTTGCTCCAGCTTGGGTCAGACCTCTTCTGCTGACTGGGGGCTGAAGCTTCGGAGATGATAATTCCTCCTAAGGAATCACCCCCCTGTTGCACGGTGATGTCGGTATCATCGAGGGTCGGCATTTCCTTCAGCAGCTGCCTCTTTATCTCCATTAAAACAAACACCAGCAATAACTCAGATGGAGGCACGAGGTCGTCCCAAGAGATACAGCTTCGCCAAACTGAATAGTAGAGCCTTCTCATCCAAATCAGTGCTCAGGCCAACCTCAATCCGTTTGAAGTCCATCTCTCCGCTATAAGCCCAAGCGGGAATCTCCCTCTGGTTAAGAGGAGCCTAGAAGTCATCGAGCACCATCAGTGAAGTCAAGCCTCCTTCAGCTAGGTGTCAAATCCTCATCAGCACTGGGTTGTACTCCGCTGATAGGTCCGAAATGATCTCCCAAAAGTATGTGTCTGTGGTGGGAAGTTCGGTCGGCAGCTCCAAGTGATCATGTTGGTCCGTTCGAATTATCACCCAATCACTCTTCCAGGTCTCCCACTTCCCGGAGGTGAAGGACCTTATGTACTTGTATTGAGCATTCCTACGCCTCACGAAGTAGTAAGATCCGATGAGGCCGGTACCTTTCCCAGTCAACCGGAGGGTGAAGAAGATCTTGAATAGCGGTACGCCGGGTCTCACACAGATCCACATCTCGCACAAGTGGACAAAGACGCCACCAGCGGGATCGGGTGAGGGTTGAGGTGTTGCAGTTGAAGCCCGTACACCTCTAGCAGCATCGGCAAGAGGAGGAAAATGGCAGGAGTAACCCAACCATGGCATATGCCGTGAAGAAGACAATGTCGCCGGAGCTTTTCTTCGTGAAGGGAAGGCTCCCGCAGTGCATCGCGTTGTCAAAGGAAGGGATTTGACAGCTCATCAGCTTCTGGACTCTCACGATGTCCCTCTTGCTCACAAGCTTGAAGGGGAGAAGGTCGGGTTCCATCGCCGCAAAGTGGAGCATAAGCGAAGAGCACAATGCAGGGGATGAAGCGGATAACTCTATGCGCAGGAAAATAGATCGAAGCGTAAGAGTTCCCTCGTCCTACAAAACTTCTCCCTTTATTAGCCTCTGCAATGCTTGAAGGCAACTACACGCGGAGCACAGTTACGCACCACATAGTTACCTCGAATATGACAAGGGGGCCCGGGTCCACTTTGCCAAAAAAGTCGCACCAGGTGAACCGTTGTCATGATGAGAAGCTGGGATCCTAAGGAAGGTAGCCTGACAAGGCTACAAAGATTGCGCTGGGAGCCGATACAAAAATTATATTGGGAATCGACACACATCAAGATGTGGGATTCGCACGCCGCGTATTTCACCTGCCAAATCAAGAAGGGCCACGTAGCAGTGGCATAGGAATGTGCCATCGTTTCAACCGCAGAAGTGAGAAGTTAAAGAAACAATGTCGGAAGTCATAGTGGCCCCACCTGCGGGATCGAAACCTCCCCTTAGGTGGGCCTAGGGGCCACTATCGGTACCCTGTAGACCAGGTACGAGTACCAGACAAAGATCTATTGAGTCCCACCTTCGAGAAGAGAATACCTTCGGAGGCCAACACGTGTCCCATAGTGATGGACCTGTCTCCCTCCTAAGGATGGCTCTAGCATTGCCATGTGTCCCGTAGTGTCGGTCCTGCCTCCCTCCTAAACTTGGCTCTAGCACTACCACGTGTCTCGCAGTGCTAGACCTACCTCTCTCCTATTGGTGGCTCCAGAGATGCCATATCCCGCAGTGCCACACCCATTTCCCTACTAAGGGTGGCTCTGATACTTCCATGTGGACTCTGGACCTACCTCACCAACGGAAGGATTCTGGAATCTCCAATGGCACGGACATTTAAGAGGCTATAAATCAGCCGTTACAAGACCTTGTTAATGCGTCATTAATCCCACATTAATGATGCACGATCAGAGGACCTTCAAATGTGGTAATGCTGCCATCAAGGCATGTTATTACTCAAATAAACGGTTGTTAAGCGCCTAGATCATGTGCAAGATATTTAATAGCACTGGGGCCACCTGTCGGGCCTCAGCGACACGGTAACTGTGACATCCTGGCTTAAGCTTAATAGGATTGATAGAACGAATATTCATACCAACAAGGTATACCTTCTTTTCGGAAGCCCACCTACAAAGAACGCTGAGGTTAAGCGTGCTTGGCCCAGAACAATTTACAGATGGGTGACCAACCGGGAAGTTTTCCCGGGTGCGCACGAGTTAGGACAAAATGCGTAGAAAAGACTAGTGTTGGTCTGTGGGTCTAGTCTGTGATCCTAGAGAGCTGCCAGAAGTAACAACTGCGAGGCCCATAGTGGTTGGGGTGTTACAAATGGTATCAAAGTCGACCCTTGCAGTTTCACGGTAGCATACGGTCAGGGACGTGGGTACGTACGCATGACGTGTGGATCCTCTAGAAGGGACACAATATGGTACGCATGTTAGTACTGAACATATAGACGTGGTCAAGAGGGGACATTCCTGGCTTGGGAGTTGACCGACGAGGACGTCGGTCTTCTAAGGGAGGTGGATTGTGACATCCTGGCTTAAGCCTTAATAGGATTGATGAATGAATACTCATACCACTAAGGTATTCCTTCTTTTCCAGATGCCCACCTGCAACGAACTCTAAAGTTAAACATACTTGGCCCGGAGCAATATACGGATGGGTGACCGACCGAAAAGTTTTCCCAGGTGTGCATGAGTGAGGACAAAATGCGTAGAAAAGACTAGTGTTGGTCTGTGAGTCTAGTCTGTGATCCTATAGAGCTGCCAGGAGTAACGACCATCAGGCTTGTAATGGCTGGGATGTTACAGTAACAGCCAGACCTTAACATATAAAAGGTCTGCCTTGCATGACAAGCAATATTAAGTTGATCTGATCCCAGAAAAACACGGTAAAACATACAAGACACCCCCATTGAGTAGGGTATTACACTCAGGCGGCCCGAACCACGTAAAAATAAAAATCTTTGTGTCACCTCTATTCTTGAGTTCTTCGAGTTATGCTCTGTTGACGGCTACTAACATCACAGATATAAATCCACAAGTGCACGGAAGCTATCGATGTATCATTTCCCCTTCTAGAGTACTCCCAAGGGTGTAATTTATATTTTCCCAAAGGAAGGTTAGGTCGAAGCAAAGCAATGGTCAAATGGAGAGGATAGGTTGGTCTAGGTAGGGTTCTAGGAAGGATGGATAAATGATAATTAGAGGTAGTGTGACACACACAATAGCATTCTATCCTAAAGGGGGGTAAATGAGGT